>JAQQAC010010882.1:11003738-11016249 GCA_029783875.1 Phataginus tricuspis
GGGGAGGATGGTGGTGGTGGGGAGGATGATGGTGGTGGGGAGGATGGTGGTGGTGGTGGGGAGGATGATGATGATGGTGGGGAGGATGATGGTGGTGGGGAGGATGGTGGTGGTGGTGGGGAGGATGATGGTGGTGGTGGTGGAGAGGATGGTGGTGGTGGGGAGGATGCTGCTGATGGTGGTGGGGTAGGAGGAGGAGGTGGTGGAGGCAATGATCACAGCGGTGGTGGTGATGATGAGATGAGAAGAGATAACACTCCCATTGCAGTGTGACACTATGTGCCAGCCGCTTTTGTAGGCTGTTCTCATATATTAATTAATCCTTACAAAAACTCTAGGAATAGGCGCTATTATTAGTTACTTTCTTATAAATCAGGAAACAGACACAGTAAGGGTAAGTAACTTGCTCAAGATCCCATAAAACCGGTGAGTGCTGAAAAAGTGTACACACTTGCTGGAGAGAGAAACTTCTCCCAGGAACCTAACACACTACAGGCTCACTTTGTTACAATATGTATGGTTTGCCATCTGGCAGGAATGTACACAGGGCTTAGTGTTTCTGTCTGAAGAACAATGGACTCACTGATTTCCTGGGAGAAAGGGGAAAAAAGACCTGAATTACACCAATCTCCATGGCTGCCTCACTCCAGGCTACCACTGACTTGGCTGTCAGTTTACAAAGTTGAAATTCTTTCTCTTGGTTAAGAATCCCTCCAGCGTTTCCCATTGCTTAAAGGTTAAACCAGAGTTTCTCAACCTCGGCATGATGGCTGACGTTTTGAGCCGGATGAAGCTTAGTCGTGAGGCTGTCCTGTGTATTTTAGAATGGTGAGCAACATCCTCGGCCTCTGCGTGCCACATCGCAGAAGCACCCTCCCAGCTGTGACTCTCACAACGTCTGCAGCCGTGCCAAATGCTCCCTCGCTCAGGGCAGTGAAATGACCCCTGTGTTAGAACTACCGCGTTAAAGGAAATGAGCTTCTCACCGATAATACATGGCTCGACCATAGGTCTCTCCCCAGGGGTGGAGTCCCAGACTTCTGCGTCTCTTTTCTCTTCCCCCGAGGCTGATCTGTAGCTCAGAGCCATGAGGGCTCAAGAAATAGTGGTCATATTGAACACAATTGACTGTGATCGAAGATAAAATTACACAAACAGAAAGCGTGGGGAGTCCCAAGGAGGGAGGCCTCTGAAAGAGGTACTGAGGGCATCTCTGGAAAAGGAGGGCTACAGTTGAAGATAGAGCGGCAACCGGATGGACACAGAAGGGAAGACGGGAATCAGGGCCGACAGAGCGATGCAAGCAAGAGGTGAAGGTGCACAAGTATATCTCAGGGAGGCCGGGCTGGAGCGAGCAGTGCAGCTTGGGCCATATTACAAAAGATCTTGAAGACTAGCCTAGGTGATGGGGACTGTTGCAGGATTCTAAACCAACGCCCGAGAGGCTCAGCCCTGGGTTTCAGAACAGCACCTCTGGGAAACCATGGGTGGCAAGCCCGAGGGAGTCACAGCTGGTGCCTGGCTGAGGGGTGTCACACCAATCCAGGTGAGCGCTGATGCCAGGGGAGGGGCGGCCAAGAGGCAGAAGGGTTCTCAGCATGCCCAGGGACAGTGTCCTCCTGGCTCACTGTGGATAAACTCTAATCCTGTCCAAGAGTATAAAATTTCCAACCCCTAGAAAGTGATTATTAATATGAGTTTCCTCTCCTCCAGCTCTGTGCCGTGTTGACATTGCTCCTGGGCACCGGCTGTTCGCTTCCTCCTTTCCTCAACCTTCGGAAACCACCCTCTTCCTGGAAGGCCTGGCGCCTCCTCGGTGGAGAATCCTTGGACTTCCCAGCAGAGGCTCCCTCTCAGTGTGCCATGGGCACATGGTGACAGCGTTTTCTTCATTAGTGAACAATTTGAGGGCTGTAAGTTTGTCTTGTTCCTTGGTTTATTCCTTAAACCAATATTTATGGAGTACTTACTGTGTGCCAGGCACTGTGTGAGGCCCTGGGATACAGCCATGAACAACTGTCTTGTGTCCCCAGCACCCACGGAGGGCCTGGCCAGTGGGTGTCGAGGGGGCTGAGACCGAGAGAGGCTGAGTGAGTCACCCACCATTGCCCAGCAGGAAGTGCTGGGAGGCGCTGACGCCCCAGGCAGTGAAGGCGCCTGGGAGCCGGCCCTCGGCTTCATGGCGCTCCGTCCTAATTGCTTTTCGTGAGGTTTTCTGTGTTTCTAGAGCAGCCTCACATGTTGGCAGGACGGCCACCTGTCCGCTGGCAGGTCTCTGCCTCTTCAGCTCGTTGGTTGAAGATGCTGGAACTGTGAATATGTTTGTAGTGGATGTGGGTGGCTTATTTCCCACACTCCTTTGGCCCCTGTTGTCAGGCAACAGCCTCATTTTGCCCCTGGGATCTGCCCCCACCCTTCTCCCCCCAGCTTTCCATTCACATTCATGCACGGGACTCCCTGACCCGCCTGGGACTGGAGTGTGTAGCTCGGGCCTGTCATGCCGCACACTCAGTCCAAGGGCCGCAGGGAAGCGCGAGGCCAGGGCCCTGAGCCAGTCCGGTCAGGGTGAACCTCGAGACTCTTTGTGGGACTGCTGGGATGACACTGGATTCGAGCGTGGAAGATGTGGAGTTTAACTTCATTGCTGTTGAGTGGTGTCTTAGGACCACCAGGAGAGGTCCTTTCTGTAACTGAAACACAGGATGGAGCCATGAGATGTGGAGACACACAATGAAACTAGGTCCCAATGTCAGTGTCTGCGCTTCTGGATCCAGCCAAGTATGAAGCCAACCAGATCTTATCCTGGACGCTTTGGTTATTTCCTCAAGCCAGTTTGTTGAATTTTCAGTCTTAACTCTCATAGTGCTGAACTAGGTGCTCAAGCTGTGGTGAGGAACTATTTGCACTGCTTAATCTCTAGCGGACGGGAGCAGGAATACACCGTGGCAAAAGCTATCTGCGGGGCGGCGCAGCTCGGGGTTCTCAGAACAAGAGAATATGTTCCCTGCCTTCCTAGAGAACATTTCCTAAATGGCGTGGCCTCCTGGTTCTGGACTTGATTCTTGGGTCTTTTCATAGCGTTGGACACAGTCAGTGCCACTTGTCTTTGCTGGTCTTTTAGTGCCATCATGTCTTCAGTCTGTAACTCAGCTTATCCCTGGCTGGGCCTTCTCTCTCCTCTTTGCCAAAGGACACTCAGACAAACCTCTTGGGCAATGGCATTCCTCCAAGCTGGACGCAGCCCTGTTGCTCTCATTTCTTAGAAATTTACCATGTCCCCAGTGCCATGTAATCAGTTGTCTCATTTAATCTTCAAACAGCCCCGTATATTCCCATTTTACAGATGGGGAAATTGAGGTTCAAAGAGAGATTAAGTAACTAGCCCAGAGTTCTGTAGCTAGCAAGTTGTGAAATCCCCTTGCTAGGCAGACTTACCCCCCATCTCCCCTACTCTGCAGCATGGTGCCCTTAACCACTCCGCTATACTTGTTTTCTGGGATTCCATCTGGAGGCTGTGCCTGTAGGCGCCTTTGCCTGAGGGCAGGACCCAGATCCAAATGAGCTAATGTCCTAACAGTTGCTTAGCATTGTGACCTGCTTTTCCCACTGTAGTAGATACTGTCGAAGCCCCATCCATATTCCCTCACACTTACCAGTCCCAATGTAGAGCTGCAAGCACCGATGACTCTGGCTGAGGGCATTCTCTGGCCACAGAAGCCATTTAACCTGCGCAGAGGATAGACAGAGGCGCCAGACAGTCGGTGCCTACAAGGGCAGGGCTCAGCCAGGGATGATTGGAATCGGCAAATTCCCCAGTTTCCTCACTCCCTGTGGCAGGGACAACTCTAAGGCACATTAATCACAGTCTCCCAGGGGTCCCAGAGAGATTGAGTCCTGGGTCCCCAGCGGTAATCTGCTCATGGACGCTCCTGTACTGGCTCTCCTCCCCCCATCACTTCCCCGCTCTCACGACACCTTCCGGGATCTCCTCTCGAGTAAAGGAACTGTGCTCCAGTCCTCGTCTCAGGGACTTCTAATCTAAGCCAGCCACCACCTAAGGCATCTCTGATATTCCTCTGATGAACCACCCTCCCCAGCTCTCAGTCCATATAAATCAGGTAGAATTGGTCAAAAATCTACCTAGCTTGAATGCAGGCAGGTGACTCAGAAGTAGCCAATCAGAACACTGTGGTCCCTCAGCCTTAGTGGTTTGGTCAGAGATGGGCATGTAACCCAGCAAAACCAATGAGACTCTGAGATTTTTCTGGGGCTGCTAAAATAGAGCCACCTATCCTTTCCACACGTGTCTCACTCATACCACCTGGAGAATGTGGGTCTGGAGTTCTGGCAGCCATCTTGCTTGAAACCAACGTTACTGCTTTTTCTGAATATAAAGATGGAATATGATTGTAGGAGATTGCAGTGATGGCCCCAATTCTTTATTCCTCCATCTTTCCACACTTCTTGCTGTGTAACTTAAAAGTGTCTCTAAGACCCAGTAACTCCACTTCTAGGAATTTACCTGAAGAAAACAAAATCTCTGATTCAAAAAGATGTATGCACCCCTATGTTTATTGCAGCACTATTTACAATAGCTAAGATATGGAAGCAACCTAAATGTCCATCAGTAGATGAATGGATAAAGAAGATGTGGTACATATACACAATGGAATATTATGATAAGTGAAATAAGCCAGGCAGAGAAAGACAAATTCCATATGATTTCACTTATATGTGCAATCTGAAAAACAAAGTAAAATGAACAAAACAGCAGTAGACTCACAGACACTGAGAAGTGACTGGTGGTTACCGTGGGGGAGGAGTTGGGGTGGAGGGGTGAAATAGGTGAAGGGGATAAAGAGGCACAAAATCTCAATCATAATATAGTCATGAGGATGAAGGTACAGCATAGAAAATATAATCAATAGTTCTGGACATTTTTCTATGTTGACAGCGAGTAACTACACTAGTTGGGGTGAGAATTTAATAATATATATAACTGTTGAATCACTATGTTGCATACTTGAAACCAATATAATATTATATATCAACTACAATTAAAAAAACAGCAAAAAAAAGTCTCTAACTTGGACCCTGAGCTCAAAACACATGGCTTGTTTCAGCCAACGGGTTAGGAGATGTGATGAGATAGAACCTTGACATTCACTTCCATGAATGAACTTATTTGCATATCTGCCATTGCTGTAAGAACATCTCCAGGCCAGGCTCACTCACAGGATAAGAGATGATGTGGAGCAGAGTCGCCTAAGCTGTCCCAGCTGAGGCCGGTCTAGATCAGCCAACAGCCAGCCTATTCCAGACATGAAAGAACCTAGCCAAGATCAGCAGAGCCACCTGGCCACCCTCTGCAATGTAAGCAATAAATGCTTACTGCTGCAGACCACTGAGGGCTTTGGGCAGCATTACTATAGCAGTAGGTAACTGATGCAATTACCAATTAGAAAGTTGAAGCCATACCAAAGAGTATAAAAAATTATGTGAAAATCACAAGAAATCTCAGTGGCAGTCACTGGTGACACCGTGAGACATATTTCCATGTAGACGTGCACACATGCCACACACACTTCCTCCCATATCCACGGTCACAGAAGTAATATCACCTTGGCAAGATAGGGGAGGGTTCTAGGACAAAGGTCATGAAGACGATATGATGTCATCCTCATAATGACAGTTGCTTGCCTCAACACGTCTGGGAGGACATAACAGTGATGAGGTGGTTCGTATTGGATGTGGAGAGAGGACAGTTGAAAGGCTAAGGTCTCAGGGCAATTAAAGGGGGTTATAAAAATCTTATAGTGGTTAAGAAATCACAGACATATAGGGCAATAAAATGAGCAGGATTGGGACCAAGGGAAAGAATCTGAATGGTTTATTTAAGACCTTGTCACCCAGAACTCTGGGTTTCATTCATTCATTCAATGAGTATTTATTGATGCCTATTTTGTGTCACCACATTCCAGGATCCAGGGACTGCAAAGATGAATAAGACATGGTCTCTAAGGAGGCTGTGGTCATCTGGAGCAAACAGTGACCAAATAATTAGGGTACAACATGGTACCAGTTCTGAGAGAGAGCATGGGAACAAAGTTTTCCAGAGAAAGGTTCAACCAAGTGAGCTTCTGATGGATGAGTAGGAGTTTTCCAGTTTGAGGGTGAGTGGGAAAAGGTGGGGTGAGTGACCCAAGGAAAGGAAAAGAATTTGCAAAGATATGAAGGCGAGACTAACCACTGGGGTAACTGATATGAGAAAGACTAGCCTTTCAGGGAAGCTGAAGGGGTAGGTAGAGTGACAAGACATAGAAAGAAGAGAAACACAGCATTCTGATCCAGAACCATTACCTGAATCAAAAATCAACAAAGTAATATTTCAACCTGCAGCATGCTATTCATCCTGATATTTTCTATTATGCTCTATTTTGTTTTTACAGTGTTGAGCAGGGTTGAAACAAGCTGATCACAAGACAGAACACATTATATGAGTTCATTGATATGAAATTCTATAACAGGCAAAACTATTCTCTCATTATATAAATGAGATCAGTGGCTGCTGGGGGCATGGATGGGGTGGCATGAGACTAACTGCAAAGAAGTGAAAGAGAACTTTCTTAGGAGATGGGAAATGTTCTGTATCTTAACTTAGGGTAGTGGTTACATGGGCACATGCATTTGTCAAAAACAAATACATAAAAATAAATGTGTGTGAGGGAACTTTCTGGGGTGGTGTTGATGTTCTATATCTTGATAAGGGATTTGCATTGCACAGGTGAATGCATTTGTGCATTTCATTGCATGTAAATTTTGCATGAAAAAGAAAAAAGCATGGACAAATATTGAACTATAGTTGATGATATGCATGCTGAAGTGCTAGGAAGGGGTATTCTGGTGTCTGCAACACATTTTTTTAAATAATTTATTTTGGTATCATTACTCTACAATTACATGTGCAATATTATGGTTATTAAACTACCCCCTTCATCAGGTGCCCCCCACCAACCCCATTACAGTCACTGTCCATCAGTGTAGTGAGATGCTATAGAATCACTACTTGTCTTCTCTGAGTTGTACAGCCCTCCCCGTGCCTCCTCTACCTTACGTCTGCTAATCATAATGCCCCTTTTACCCTCTTATCCCTCTCTTCCCACCCATCTTCCCCAGTCCCTTTCCCTTTGGTAACTATCAGTCCGTTCTTGGGTTCTGTGAGTCTGCTGCTGTTTTGTTCCTTCAGTTTTTTTTGTTGTTCTTATGCTCCACATATGAGTGAAATCATTTGATACTTGTCTTTTTTGGCTTGGCTTATTTCACTGAGCATAATACCCTCTAGCTCCATCCATGTTGTTGCAAATGGTAGGATTTGTTTTCTTCTTATGGCTGAATAATATTCCATTGTGTATATGTACCACATCTTCTTTATCCATTCATCTACTGATTGCAACACACTTTTGAAATGCATGAAATAATAAGATAGATTGATGGCTAGATAGAGGGATGAAAGATGGACAGGTATGTGATAAAACAAATGCAATAAAATGACAATGCATGTCAAGACAGTTCATTGAGGAAAGACTAGCCTTTCAGTAAATGGTGCTGGGATAACTGGGTATCCACATACAAAAGAATGAAGCTGTATCCTTACTTCACATACATCATATACAAAAATTAACTCAAAATGGATCAAGGACCTAAATGTCAAGGTTAAACTCTAAAACTCTTAGAAGAAAACATAGATGCAAATCTTCCTGACCTTGGATTAGAAAATTGTTTCCTAGCTATGACACAAAAAAGCACAATCAACAAAAGAAAAGAATAAGTAAATTTGACATCATTAAATTTAAAACATGTTGTGTTTTAAAGGACACTATCAAGAAAGTGAAAAACAATCCACAGAATTGAAGAAAAATTTTGCAAACCATATATCTGATAAAAGATTTGTGATATAGAATATATAAATAATGATTACAATTCAGTAATAATAATACAAATGACCCAATTTAAAAATGGGTGAAGGACTTGAATAGTAAAGAAGATACTGAGGGTCGATGAGCACATGGAAAGACGCCCATCAGGGACATGCACATCAAAGCTACAATTATATGCCACTTCATACTCACTAGGATGGCTGTTATCAAAAAGAAAGACAATAGCAAGTGTAGGTGAGGATATAGAGAAATTGGAACCCTTATACACTGCTGGTGGATGTGTAAAATGTACTTTGGGACACAGTCTGGCAGTTTTTGATCCTGCAATTCCACTCCTAGGTGTATGACCAAAAGAAATGACAATATGTGTTCGCATAAAAGGTTGTACACAAATGTTCAAAGGAGCATTATTCATAATAGCCAAAAGCTGGAGATGACCCAAATGTTCATCATCTGATAGTCGATAAATAAAACCCAGCATAACCATTCAACAGAATATAATTTGGAAATAAAAAGAAATGAAGTACTGATACATGCTACAACTTGGATGAAACTTGAAAACATTACATTAAGTGATAGAAACCAGTTGCAAATGATTACAATGGTGTGTGGTTCTATTTATATGAAATGCCCAAAATAGGCAGATCTATAGAGGCAGAAAGTAGATTAGTGTTTGCTCAGGACTGGAGGTGGGAACAAGAGAGTAGGGGACTGGTGGTAAGGGGTGATGAAAATGTTTTAAAATTGATTGTGGTGAAGGTTGCACAAATCTGTGAATATACTAACGCAATTGAAGTGTACACTTTAAATAGGTGAATTGATGGTTTATGGATTATATTTCAATAAAGATGCTTAAAATGTTAATATAAATGTATATAATAGATTATAGTGGAACACAATAGATTATATAGATAGAACATCTATAGATTATAACAGATATAAATGAAAAAATTGATAAATTGCACTTCACCATAACTAAACATTTCTGCTCTTCAAAAGACCCTACTAAGAGACTAAGAAGACAAGCCACATACTGGGAGAAAATATGTGCGAATTACATATCTAATAAAGGATTTACATCCATAATATATAAAGAACTCTCAGAACTCAATAAGAAAATAACTCAATTTTTAAAAATGGGCAAAAGACTTGAACGGATATTTCACCAATAAATATAAACATATAGCAGATAAGCACATGAAAAGATGTTCAACATTATTAGTCATTAGGGAAATACAAATTGAAACCACAGTGAAATACCTCAACACATATCTTAGAATGGGTCAAATTTTTAAAATAAACCAACAATACCAAGTGAGGGTGAGAATGGAAACAACTGGAGTTCTTCTACATTGCTGGTGGGAATGCAAATGATACAATCATCTGGAAAATAGTTTGGCAGTTTCTTAGAGATAAAACATGCTTTCCTGTACAACCCACTTTCCTACTCCTAGGTATATACCCTGGAGAAATGAAGACGTAGGTTCACACAAAAACCTGCCTGCAAAATGTTTGAAGTGACTCTATTTGTATTTGCCAAAACATGGAAACAACCCAGATGCACCTCAGCTGGTGAATGTGTAAACAAACCTTAGTACAGCCACACAGTGGAAATACTGTTCAGCAATAAAAAGGAACAATCTTCTGATACACATAACACTATGGAAAAATCTCCAGTGCATTAGGCATTATGAAAGAAGCCAGACTCGGAGTGCTGCCTGATGTATGACTCTGTTTATATGATAAACTATAAAGAAAGAAAACAGACCAGGGGTGGGGAGAAGGTCATTGCAAAGCAGCAGGGGAGAATTTTTGGATTGAAGGAACTACATTGTCTCATGACTGTGGTGGCGGCCACTCAACTGTATTTGTCAAAACTCATAGAACTGTACACCGAAATGGGTGAATTTATTGTATGTAAATTATATCTTAATCTAAAAAAATTTTAAATATACATTAATGGTAGAATCTAGATGGTGGGAATGTGGATACTCACCATACAATTCTTTCAACATTTTGGTATGCTTGAACATGTTCATAACCAGATGTTTGACAAAAACATTTAAAAGATGTTAGGTGGTTGATAAAAATAAATGAATGTATGGACAACCTAAACAACTAAGTAAAAAATAATGTGTCATTTCACCCTTCAAATCTTAAATAATATTAAATAATACATATAATAATTAAATTGATCTTATAACTTTTGGATGCGCCATGACCTTCAGTTTGGAGAACACTGCTTTAGAACAGGTTAAGGCATTTGACTTTAACCAGAGAGAGCCTGGGAAGTATGGGGCCTCCAAAAGTGGGCTAAGCTGGAAAGATTCCCCACTCTGGGTCCAGGAGTGGGGGGTTCTGGGGAGTACCTGGGGCCTGTGCCCAGTTCATTGGGAAATGGCTGTCTCATGTCTCCAGGGAAGCTGGAGGAACGAATCCTCTGTCCTTTAGCAGGGAGCCAGCTTGGGGCAATAGCAGAAGGCAGTGAACTTTCTGGAAGTCATCTGTGTGGAGGAAAACTGAGAGCCCTCAGCCATCTGGACTGGATCAGACCTTTGATCACTCAACTCTGGATGGGAGAGGGTTCTCCCATTAAGGCACAAGCTAGCTTTTCTAAGAGCTTTGCCACGGGGCACACAGGGTCAGGCATAATTTAATTTATTAGAAAATCATGTTTCCAGCACTGATCAAGACAATTGCAGTCCAGGAAAAACGTATCCCTATTTTATCTGATTTGTACATTGACGGTACAGTTAATTTCAACTTATGAAAGTGTTCATGAACAAGAAAATGTTCTGGTGCTTTAAAGTCCAAGTTTGGAAACCTCTCATTCAGATTCATTGCTGCAATTTTAAGAGCTGGTTTTACCTATCCGTGCTCTTGGAGCTCAAGACAAACCCCATGTCTTCTTTGTTGGCTTCATCTCCTGACCTCTGTGCCATTTATCCAGTGCTCAGAACACTCACAGTTCTGAGAAGCAATATCTTTCATACCTCTTTGCCTTTGCATAGACCTTTATCCTCTCTTGTCCCCTTGTGAACTCCTATTCATCCTTCAGTACCTGTTTCACTGCACCTCATCTGTGGAGACGTCCCTGGATTCCTTCTCCTTATGGCAGAAGCAGTAATTTGCTTTTCTGCATTTCCACCTATCTTTGCATGCAGCTATAAAGCCAGGCTGGTTTTCTCTCTGGATGTATGAAATGCTGTAAGAATTTGTTGTTCCAAATAAATCTGTGATGCCAAGACTTCATGCCCCAGAGTACAATAAATTTCAAAAATACAGTGGTTGTCAGAGTCTCTCTCTGCTCCCAGAGTGAGTCTTCAGTTGGAGGTATCGTATGCAATGCAGCTACTTATGGTGAGTGCTCTGGGCTCTGATCTGCAAAAAGCACCACCAAGTAGCTATTGTCGAATTCTGCCTGCCCCTGGAAGTCGGGTGTCCTCGCTGCCCCTTGACAGTTGTAGGTGGGCTGTGACCTTCAGTTTGCTCCTTGCCAGCTTGGGCATGAGTGTCCTGGCAGTGCTTGGGAGCAGCCTCCCTTCAGAGCATCACGCAGTCATTCCCACTGGGGCCCGTCACCTCCCTGGCCACTGCAAGATGTCACAACGTTGTCTCACAACCCTCAAATGCCCCCACCACCTCTCCCAGTTTGGGGAACTCTCTCTGTACTGAGGGCCCTGCTTTGGCCCATCTCACCCAAGCCCTCTCTGTCCCCTTCTTCCCTGGGATGTTTCACTGGAAATGGAGGGTAGTCTTGTTTGCCTAGGGAAAAAGGCAAAGGACTCTGATGCCAGACAGTTTCTTACTAACTCACACCCTGTTACACACCAATTAGCGCTTATCTCACCATGTTGCCGTGACTTATTTCCCAGCCTGGGTGTTCCTCTGAACTGTGAGGCTTTTGAGGTCCAGGACTGTCTCACTGACCCTGGTCTTCAAAAGGCCAAGAGTAGGCTTTCTAATTATGTGACTGTGGCAAGATTTTTAACCTGAGCCTCAGTTTTCTTGCCTATAAAATGGGGACAGCCATTTTATACCAATCTTAGAGTAGTGTGGTTGAGATGAATACAACAGTGTGGTTGAAATACCAGTCTCACAGTTGTGTGGTTGATATGAATCAAGATAATGCATGTTAATCCCTTAGAACAGTGCCTGACAATGTACTAATTGCTTGATTAATATTAGCTGCTATTATTACTTTTTATTCTCATTACTGTTAGTTTCAGTAGATGTTTGATCCTTTATGCAACAGTCATTCCCAGATCCTTTTTCCACTATAGAGGCTGAAAATATGAAGTACTTACCTTCCCAGCCCTCCTTACAGCTGGGTCATGGGTGTGTGACCCAATCTTGGGCAACAGGACTTGAATGGAAGTGTGAAAGAGACTTCTGGGAGGGATTTAGCTTTCTGATAAGAAAAAAAACAAACAGAGTGAGAGAGACTCTAGGCATTGTCATGGACAGAAGTGATGCTTGGAGTTATGGCAGCCATCTTGTAACCATGTGGGCAGAGCTGAGGATAAAAGTCCCCATGCTGAAGATGTCACAGCAGAAAGATGGACAGATCAGGG
>JAQQAC010010882.1:11016259-11065737 GCA_029783875.1 Phataginus tricuspis
AATTTATACTCAGTACAGTTGAAAGAAAGTGGCAGTACCAGGATGGAAATCCTGGACTCCTGGGGCTTTCCACGAGCACCCCTCCCTGGCCTTTACTCCCCCACCCAGCTTCACATTAGCATAAGCTGGCTACCAACTGAGGTCACAGGTGGGTAATGACTCTTGGTCCCCATGTATGTGTGCTGGCCTCATGGCCATGTTGCAGTGTGTCTGTGGGACAGTGAGTGAACACATGGCCAAAGAGAGGAGGGAAGGTGGTATCATAAGTGAATAAACCAGATTCCTTAGGCTTTGCTTTTGCTCAGTCTTATCACACAGCCTTACTCATTTAATCTGGGGCATCCCGTAATCTAAACTATAACATTGGGTTCGGTCTGTTGTTTGTTGGTAAAGAAATTATTGCATATCATCTAACCTTGTTTTGCTGGTGTTTCTAGTTTAGTTTTAGGACGTTGTTCATTCTCTTGTATCAGAGACTCTGTCTCTTCTGTTGCTGAGAAAAGGGGGCAGGGGTTATGCTTCTCTTGTTTCTGGTGAATTTTGTGGCTAGAAAAAATTTCGTGGGAAAGGCAAATGCACAATATATTTTTACCACAACTACTACCGGTCCCATGGTGATGCAGGATGTTGCAGGAATAACTGGCCTGCACCTTGTACACTTTCATGTGATTCTTAACACCTGTTACTGTGGTGCTCCTATAGCAGGGTCAAAAATAAGCGAAAAAGTGAGGAGTAATAGGATAATACATTTTAAAGATACCATTGGTCTCCTGTAAGCTAAGAAATAACAATTCTCTCCCCCAAGGCTTTCTTGAGCTGCCACATTCTCTCCTGATGTTCTGTGTGTAGGGGAGGAAAAACTTTCCCCTTCTTCCCTTCTGGGTTCATTGGCCAGCCTAGCAGTTAAATTGACAGTAGACAGATTAACAAGAGAGAAACGAATTTAATTTCTGTATATGGGAAGCCATGAAAATATAAAACTCAAAGAAGTAACCAAACAGGCAGCTGGTATACCTTTTACACAAAGGAACAATACATTTGTGTAGAATTGACAAGATAAAGAAGTTTGGCCTTGGGGTAGCAAATTCATGAAGATGTAACCAGGTTTTGTTTATACAGGCCCATTTAGGCTGTGCAACCTAGTCCCCAGTGTATCTTTCCTCCCACATTACCCGCTTCTGAATTCCGCCTCTCCAGTGATAAGGATGCCTTCTACTCTCTACTTGCAGGGAGGGACCGAGGAGGGTCGGAGTGTCCTCCTTGCACTGGCTATTTCTTAAGTAATTTTAATTAAAAAAAAAATCAGTATGCCAAAGTGGCATATTCTGGAGCAGCCTGCCCTGAACTCCATCATATACAGATGACCATATTTCATCTTGCTGCAGTTTCTCAGGCCAACAATGACAGCTTCGCTAAACACAAAATCCTCCTTTTTCAAGTTCTCCCCCAGTCTGTGCCTCAGCAGCCACTCGTTCTTCACAAAATGTTCTCTTGTGTGGTTGGACAGGATTTGGCACCGATTCTCTGATCACCTCTTTTCTCTTGTCATTCTCCTCTAAATGGAATTAAATGATGCCATTCCATGCCCTCTTCTTTTCCCTTTGGCATTCTCGTTCTCATTCAGCTCACTTATAGACGTTCTTTTCACTTATTGAATATATGCCCCTTAGCAAAGCCTCAATAACGCATAATTACAGACAGACAGTGAACATTTCCCCTGAAATGACTCCGCCCTGCCCAGTCCCTCTTGCCAGAAGGAACCTCTATGAGTATTTAGGTGTTCATTCTTTCAGACCTTGTACAATTCTAGATATAATTTGATAGCATGGTTTGACTATGGTAGCTGCCCCCCCTTACACATGGGAGTGGGGGGGCAGGGGTATATTCCAAGATCTCCAGTGGATGTCTGAAATTGCAGGTAGTACCAAACCCTGTATCTACTATGTTTTTCTTATGCATGCATACCTGTGATAAAGTTTAATTTATAAATTAGGCACATTAAGAGGTTAATAACAATAAAATAGAACAATTAATAAAACAGAACAATTATAACAATATACTGAAAAAAAGTTATGTGAATGTGGTCTCTCTCTCTCTCTCAAAACATCTTACTGTATTATACTCACCCTTCCTCTTGAGATGATGTGAGATGCTAAAGTGCCTAGGTGACGAGAGGAAGTGAGGTGAATGGCGTAGTCATTGTGACACAGCATTAGGCTACCTGACCTTCTGCTAATCCAACAGAAAGAGGACCATCTGCTTCCGGAACTTGGGTGACCATGGGTAACTGAAACCACAGAAAGTGAACCCATCCTCCCATGCCCTGGTGTTCCAGGACCCACATCTTGAGTGTAATTCCCTCTAGCTAGGGGTTAGTCTCTCAGACCCCTCAAGCCCCCGATGCCTGAGATCAAAGTTGTTCTTTCTCCAATCTTCTCCTTCCGTGTTCTCAGCCTCAGTTAATGATGTGGCCATCCAATTAGGCAAAATGGAAACGATGTCATCATCTTTGACTTCCCTCCGTTTATCTCTCTCTCTGTCTCTCTTTCCTCTTTTCGCTTATGAAAGGCAGCCATGATCTGTTCACTCCACTTCCGTGTTTATGCCTGGCTTGTTTCCCTCTCTGCACTGCCTTGGCCCTGGTCCAGGCCCTAACTCCCTCCCATCTAAACTACAGCAACATCTTTCTGCTTTTTGTTGCTGGTGGCAGCCTCTGAATGCAGCCCACCCAGTACCACTGTACGCCTTCCTCCCTCCCACCTCATTCAGGCTGCAATGGCCCATGCTTAGAGGGCAAATCATGATCGATAGAAGCCAGCAATTCTGTCCACCCTAAAATATTCTCACCTTCCCAGGCTCCTTTGCAGTAGGGGTGGTGACAGTTCTGGCCAATAAGACATATGGGAGAAATCTGGAAAGAGGCCCATGAAGAGAAAGACCTCCACCCTCGACCCCACTACCATAATTTTTATTTATGTTCAGGAAGTTTAAACTCTTTAGCCATGTAGCCTAGCCCACAACGTATCCTTCCTCCAACATTACCCACTTCCCACCACATACCTCATGCAGAAACTCGGGGCAGGAAGCCTGAGTGCAGGCACGCCCTCCATGGCAGCTGGTCTCCCCAGATGCCCCAAATAAACCCCGTCTCTAAGGATTCATGATCTTGGGCAGCCCTCTCCCACTCTGAATGTGCACTGGACCCATGAAAAAGTTTAATTCCTAGAATGGAAAGGACTTGATGCTGCTCCAGTCTGGGCCAAGATGACCTAGCAGATCCCATGCTCCGAGCCCCTGCATAAGTAATCCATCTGCATGAAACCCCAGCCACAAGGAAGTGTAAGTTAGCCACAGGGGAGACCATGTTCAGGAGAATGACAACTGCAGCCAACACAGAAGGCCAAGGCCCCAGTGGAGGCTGAGCCATTCCAATCAGCCCCCACCAGGTCATGCCCCCTGAGCTGATGCCAGGTGGAGCAAAGACAAGCCAGGTAAGCTGGGTAAAAAAGTAACTTGGAAATCACTTCTAGTCAAACTCATCTAGTCTGCTCTTCATGCAGGCAACCTCTTTGTGCTGCTCTTCTGTACCCACACTTTGCTTATATTGCCCCCTCGGCCAAGATTAGCATTCCTCCTCATCAAAGTTATCCCAGCCTTCAAGGCCCATCTTGAATGCTATCTCTTCTATAAAGCCTTCTCGATATGTCAACTCTGAATACCTGGGTATTTTGGCCAGCTCTGGAGCAGGTATGTGGTTGTGCCCACCTGCATTCACCCTCTCTTCCTGTTGTAACAACACATCAAATAGGTCGGGATGCATGACCCTGCTTCCCTTTTGGTGGGACTGTCCATCAAGTTGCCTACTTCCAGCCATTCTGGGTGGGTGGAAAACCTGACTGGGGCAATCAGCTGCTTTCTCCCTCCAGTGCAAATCCTGAGATGGGTGACAGAGAACTGCCAGTGGGTGACAGCCTGACTGTACCTGCATAAGCTCCTACTGGCCAGGTGGCAGCTCTGTGGCTGCTCTGACCCCTGTTCAAGGCAAGAGCAGATTCTTCTGCTTTCCTTTGAGTCTTTGAATCCCCCTGTAATAGAGACAGTAGGCTCGCCCATTATTTCATTTGTCCCCTTACAATTCCCAGCCTTCTGCAGTTAGGACAGACCATGAGACTTGTTCTGACTGATGACAATAGAGTAGAAACGACATGTGTCACTTTCAGGCTGAGGCAGTAAAAAGCCCCTGTGCAGATCTCCAGTCTAGAAATCCCTGCAAGGCCACTGAGGAGGCTTCGTGTTTCAGGTGATATGGTTACAAGATTGTGGGGCCTCTGTTGGTCTGCACACGAGTAAGTTCAGAGCAAAGCTTCTGCTGACCCATATGCATAAGTAAAGTGACCTAGAATCACAATTTGGCAGATTTTTTTTTAGAGCACCGTAACCTGGCCTGTCCTGATAATAATATTCTTCCAATAAACCTATTTTTTTTGCTTATATTACCCAGTCAGTTTCTTGCACCTTAAATAGCTTAACCGATAAACTGTAACAGCACATAGCAATTTCTTCTTTGATTATATTTACATGCATCTATTACTTTTTAATCAGCTATTTTTTTTTTTACCAATCTGACTCTAGGAACTATTAAGATTCATCTTTGCAACCTATCACACTGCCTTACACTTTTAAAGCTCTTGATAATTATTTGTTAGCATGAATGCAAAAGTTGAATGAAAATGAAAAATTTGATTAGTCAACTAGATACTTTCTTTTCAACCTTGGTTTCCAAATCCATTTTCAAGCGAGTTTTAAGTAAGAGATTTAAAAATATGATTACACCTCTATTTTTACGATGATGGTGGCATGTTTTCAATCATATTATAATTGGTTGTCATAACTTCAAAAACTTTATTAAATGCCAAAGAGTAATATGCTTTTAAAACATCAGAATGACAATAGTCACCAAGTTTTCAATTGGTGACAGACACTATACAGGGTTTTGAGTTTTTCATCTCCCTATCTCACCTACCCCTAATCTCTATGCGTAACATCATACCTATTGTAATCAAAGGGAGAAGCAGCAATTTGAATCTATCAGCTTTTGTTTCCAAAGGAATTAATAAATTTCAGATCTGAAACAAGTGCCTCAGGAAGCTGCTGAACCAGTGAAGAACAACCGTGGAGAAGAGGGAATTCTCCACTTTTGTTCATTTTAAAAGGAACATGATTTCCATGAAAATGATTTACAACCTGCTCCCAGTGAGAGAAAGAGAGAGAAATGTTTTTGCAGGAATAACCTTTAAGAGCACGGGCCCGGGGTATGTGAATAAGTTGAAGTGTGCTGTTCATCAGTATTCCTCAAACTTTCATATGCATGGGATTCACCTGGGGGGCTTGTAAAGAACAGCTTCTGCTCCAGGAGGTCAGGGCGGGGCCTCAGACTCTTCTTGTTGGGTGTCTTTCAAGTACCCAGCCAATGCCAATGCTGCTAGTTCGCTGACCACAGTTGGAAGAGCAAGTGTAGATTGTTCCTTGTGTGATAAGAATAGTTACTGTAATACGAGAGCTCTTGAAAGGTCTACTTGGGGCCATGCTGAATTTGGGGTTTTGATCAGGTTGTCCTAAATTCAATCTTTGATAAGTTTTCTTCTTAAGTACTTTAGGAAATCATTATGACTGCATCTTATCTAGAAATCATTTCTCTGGTAGCTTCACTATCTCTTTAGAAAGAAGTTGAGAACCCAGAAGCTGGTAAAACAGAGACCTGAGAAGGAAAAATAGGTGTAACACAGTCTATACAATAAAACATGTGCTCTTTAGTGATATATTTAGCTTTACTTTTTCCCCCCTTTTCCAACAAGGCCATTTGTTTGCTCAGGCCAGGGAACATTAAAAGAAGGCAATTACCAGAAGACATTAGGACTGCTGGTAGCTTGACAGAAGGAAGGAGTTGGAAATACTATGAAAAGCTGACTCTAAAAATTAAAAATTTGCATTTGTCTTGGGGTATTCCATGTGTGGATAAAGTGAAGGTTCCTATAGCTAGGATCTTCACCTGAACCTAAACTACTTGATGATGTAACTGGCCTGCTTCTAGGCTACTGTTTCCATACCCGTAGGCAATGAGTTTTATTGACCGAGTCACTATATAAAGAGCTCTGCCGGGGCAGAGGCAGTGACAAAAGAGGATTACAGATCTGCAGACTGTTAGATGCAGATGTGATTCCAGGGCTCTAGTGCTGGGAGAATAAATCAGATAATAAACCCTTTCACCCCAATAACATTCCATTGTCATTCCTTGGTTTCACTGAATCCATCGTGAACTTGCCCAGGGCTGAAACCCATTGGCAAGACACATGTAAAGGCAGAAAGCCCTTAGATGTAGTAATTGTCCTCAAAGACAACCTTAAACTCATCAAGAAAAGTCATTGCTTAAAACGTCAGATAAGCAGCATTCTTCAATGAACTGGAACAAATAGTTCTAAAATTCATATGGAATCACAAAAGACCCCAAATAGTCAAAGCAATCCTGAGAAGGAAGAGTAAAGCAGGGGGAATTACACTCCCTGACTTCAAGCTCTACTACAAAGCCACAGTAATCAAGACAATTTGGTACTGGCACAAGAATAGACCCATAGACCAGTGGAACAGAATAGAGAGTCCAGATATTAACCCATGTATATATATATGGTCAATTAATATACAAGAAAGGAGCCATGGATATACAATGGGGAAATGACAGCCTCTTCAACAGCTGGTGTTGGCAAAACTGGACAGCTACATGTAAGAGAGTGAAACTGGATTATTGTCTAACCCCATACACAAAAGTAAACTCAAAGTGGATCAAAGACCTGAATGTAAGTCATGAAACCATAAAACTCTTAGAAGAAAACAGGCAAAACTCTCTTGAATATAAACATGAACAACTTCTTCATGAACATATCTCCATGGGGAAGGGAAACAAAAGCAAAAATGAACAAGTGGGACTATATCAAACTAAAAAGCTTCTGTACAGCAAAGGACACCATCAGTAGAACAAAAAGGCATTCTACAGTATGGGAGAATATATTCATAAATGACATATCCGATAAGGGGTTGACATCCAAAATATACAAAGAGCTCATGCACCTCAACAAACAAAAACCAAATAATCCAATTGAAAAATGGGCAGAGGATCTGAAAAGACTTCTCCAAAGAAGAAATTCAGATGGCCAACAGGCACATGAAAAGATGCTCCACATCGCTAATCATCAGAGAAATGCAAATTAAAACCACAGTGAGATACCACCTTACACCAGTTAGGATGGGCACCATCCAAAAGACAAACAACAACAAATGTTGGCAAGGATGTGGAGAAAGTGGAACCCTCCTACACTGCTGGTGGGAATGCAAATTAGTTCAACCATTGTGGAAAGCAATATGGAGGTTCCTCAAAAAACTCAAAATAGAAATACCATTTGACCCAAGAATTCCACTCCTAGAAATTTACCCTAAGAATGCAGCAGCCCAGTTTGAAAAAGACATATGCACCCTTACGTTTATCGCAGCACTATTTACAATGGCCAAGAAATGGAAGCAACCTAAGTGTCCATCAGTAGATGAATGGATAAAGAAGATGTGGTACATATACACAATGGAATATTATTCAGTCATAAGAAGAAAACAATCCTACCATTTTGCAACAACATGGATGGAGCTAGAGGGTATTATGCTCATTGAAATAAGCCAGGCAGAGAAAGAAAAGTATCAAATGATTTCACTCATCTATGGAGTATAAGAACAAAGGAAAAACTGAAGGAACAAAACAGCAGCAGACTCACAGAACCCAAGAATGGATTAACAGTTACCAAAGGGAAAGGGACTGGGGAGGATGGGTGGGAAGGGAGGGATAAGGGGAAAAAGGAGCATTACGATTAGCACACATAATGTAGGGGTTGGGGCATGGGGAAGGCAGTATAGCACAGAGAAGACAAGTAGTGACTCTATAGCATCTCACTACATTGATGGACAGTGACTGTGTTGGGGTTGGTGGGGGGGACTTGATAATGGGGGGAATCTAGTAACCACAATATTGCTCATGTAAGTGTATATTAATGATACCAAAAGGAAAAAAAATAATAAAGAAATAAAATTCTTTTCTGAAAAAAAAAATGGAGTTGGGTTATACTGTTGAGACAGGGCCAAACACAGCCTCACTCCCTGCAAACTTGAACTTTCAGCTGTGTACTAAACTGCAATATCTCAAGGACAACCAACATGCTGCCGGCTGTGACCTTGTAGTTTTTCAAAATACCAGCTGCAGACTCTAACTTTGTAGTTTTAAGATTTCCTCTTATCAATCCTTACTTAAAAAGCACGCTCACCTCTGTCCAGCACCGATCGTAATTTTTAACAGCTGATGTGACTTTCTTTAAGCTTACAGTTTTTGCTTGTAAGCCACCTCCACTTTGTAGTCTGGTGGAGTGCAATTCAAGTGCCCCTTCAATTTGCGTCACCTGGCCTGCAGTCTTAACAGACCCTGAATAAAATGTTGCCTGTTTAACCTGAAAAATAAAAGCCAGATAAGTGTATATTTTAGAATTATTAATATGAAAACATTTTTAAATGTGCTTTAAATGGATACTCTAGTTACAGGGAAAATTGGCTTGTGTAAAACAGTTCTCTGATGATGTTGGATAAATATGGCTGTATGTCCCAATTTTATATAGTATCACTTCATTATATCAAAAATATTATGATCATATAGACTCTTTTTTGAAAAAGAGTCTATATGAAGGGAGAAAGATTGGGAAATATAAGAAAGTGAAAAGAAAAATTTTGTATCATAATCTCCCCCATTAGAGATATCCACCAAAAATATTTTAATATATATTCTTCTAGTTTTCTTTGTCTCTTAAAATATTTTGCACTGTGTTGTTTTTTTCTGACCTCAGTATTCTTTGAGAACATGATTCTTAGGCCATGTAATATTCTTCAGAATTTTTATTTATTCCAAGCATTCTCCTTGTTAGCTATTTGGAGACATTTAAGTTGTTGCCAGTTTTCCTGATAGAATTAAGGCTATGATGCACTTTTTTGAACATTAGCCTTTGTGTGCATATCTGATTATTTCCTCAGATAGATTCCCAGAAATAGACTTATGAGGTCAAAGAACATAGTATGTCTAGGGGCCTGATGAGCACAGCCAAATTGTCCTTTAGGAAGATTGAACAGTCCTACACTGCCTCCAGCAGTGTGCATATTTCTCAAGCCAGTGTCCAAGGCTTCCCCAGACTTTAAACAGGACTCGTTTTTATGGTTGACCCTCTAAGATGAGGGATGAATATAGGGGAGTCGCTTTCCCTTTCTGCTCTGCTGACTTATACCCATCACCTCCACTGGATCATACGTAAAATGCAAAACCTGATCTCCAATTCCCCCCCTTTCTGTTCTCTTCACTAATTGTCATGCACTTTAAGAAAGTAAAAAATATCCTTTTCATTCTTTTTTGTATTTGTACTCTTCCTATTAGAAACTTAAAAAATACAGAAAGGTGAAAGTGAAAGAAATGACAGTCATCCATTTTCCCACAACCCAACATTAACCACTGTTAACACTTGGGCATACTTGTGTCTCCCCCTTTTTTAAATTTAATATTTGGAAAATTATACAAACACTAATGGATATAGAGTTTTGTTATTTTAACTTAAAAGGAAAACATTACAGATAAACCTTAAGAGTTCTCTATGCCCTACCCCATCCCAACCCTCCTACCTATTTCCTAGAAGTCTTGTTTCAGTTTTGTGATAATACTCCTAATTCTTAAAAACAAAATGCTTTTATATACATGCATTTATTTTGGAAATATAAAATATTGCCATTTTGCATTTCACAAATTTTGCATAATGTTTGCATCACTTTGTAGCTTGCTTTTTTCCCCTACTCCAATCTGTGCCTTTAATATTTATCCATGTACATAGATATTTGTAAGTTAATTCATCCCTTTTAATGTGAATTTAACTGGAGAAAACCTCCCTTGTATTCTTGAGGCCCTCCCCTTGGCAACATTTTGTCATACTTATGGGGGAAAATTGGCATCTTTCTGTTGTTTTTATTTCCAACTAATAATAAGCTTGGTAATTTTCCCAACGTTTTTTAGACACTTGAATTTTGTCTTCTGGAAAAGAGTCTTTTGATATACTAGGAGACTCAGTTTTATATCGGTTTGTAATACTCATGGACCTGACATTGTCTTTAATTCTGCTCTTCTTGCTTTGGTATCAAGATTAGATTAGCCACATAGAATGTGTTCGTCAGACTTCTCTTCTTGTTCGTATTTTGGTGCTGTTTACATAATATAGTTTTATTTTGTTAATTTCAAAGCTCTCTTGACTTAGGCATTTTAGGAGTTGGAGCAGATCTACTAACTTTTCAATTTCATTGATGATAATTGGTCCACTTCTCTTCTAGGGCCAAGTTTTGGTTTTCAAATGTGATGGCATAAAGTTACTCATAGTGTACTATTATGCTTTCTAAAGTTTTTACTCTATCTGGCTTGTCCCCTTTGCCATTTGTAATACTGCTTATTTGCACCCTTTTCTTGATCAATCTTAGAAGAAGTCTGCCTATTAGTCTTTGAACACCAGTTTTTGGCTTCCATAATCAACTTCATTTTCTGTTACTTTACTCATTTCTCCTTTTGGCATTATTATTTCCTTCCTTCTGCTTTCTCTGGGTTTATTTGGTTGTTATTTTTCTCCCTCTTAAATTGAGCACTTTAATTAAATTTTGTTTCTTGTTTTGTGATCAGTACCCTTAAGGCTAATAAATTCCTCTCTAGGTCTTGTTTTTGTTGGATCCTACAAGTTTTATTATGTCAGGGTTTTACTGACATTCATTTGTCAGTATTTTGTAATTTCCACATTGGTTTTCTTTTTGATCCATGTTTTTCTCAGTTTCCAAATACAGGTTCTTTTTCTTTAAAAAATGTATTATAAAATCTTTCAAAGTATGCAGATATAAAAATTGATATAACAAACACCCAGCTTAAGAAATAAAACTCGAATGTATGCTTATAATTTTTCACTTTATTTTTTATAAGTGATCGATATACATGGTAAAGAACAAATCATCCTGTCTCCCTAGCCTTGCCTCAGAAGCAACTGCAGATACTAATTTAAGGTGTATTCTATGAATTTAATTATAATTTAAGGTGTATGGGTTTCTTTTTGGCTCTCGTTTTGTTGTTGACTTTTAGTTTTACTTCACTGCAATTTGTGAATGTGGTCTGTAGGTCCTCTGGAATTTACTGAGGCTTCCTTTATGGTCAGTACCTAGTCAATTTCTGTAAATTTTCCAAGTATGTTTGAAAAGAACAGATGTGCTCATGTCCTTTTTCTCAAATAGAAACCTGATCTCATGACTTCTTCTCTGATAGCTTCTACAGTCTTCAGGTGAAGGACTTACCACCTTAGCCTATGATTTGGCCCCAACTTCCCTTTCTAGGCAAGGCCTCAGCCACCTCCCTTATGTACAACAAATTTACATTTATGTAGCTCTTGTACCTTTTAGGGTCAGCTTTCAGAAGAACATCTGAACTGCTAGAGTTGTCCTGTAGCAGACAGTCTAATGTCTGGAGATCAAAAGTCCTAGTAGATACTCACTGGATCAACTAGAGAATGTGGGGTCTTCTAGGGGTGGAGTCCCTCTGAGGCAGGGGAGTCCCCCTGTGGAGAGTCACTCACTCATCACCAACTCCAATCCTTACTCACTGCTTGCTCCTCCAGAAGCCAGTTCACCTCACGGAGACCCCTGGTTGCTGCACCCCTCCTTCCTGTCTCCGCTCGCCTATACTAGGGTGGACCACTTCAAAGACTCTCCTTCAGTGCTCCCCAGTTGCTTTGCCTTCTAGTCACCTGTATATGCCCAACAAGACCCACCCAGGATGAACCCACACTGAGCATCTGCTCTGAGGCCCCCTGGCATGAGGATGGGAGGTTGCGGGGTTGGGGGCAGGTAAATGGCTGTCCTCTTTACACATTTATGGCTTCAACTATAGCTGGAGCCTCCCTTTTGCTTCCCTTTGGCATCTGTTCCAGACCTTTTGATTCCCTTCAAATCCCCTGGCATCTCCCTAGTCCTTTCATTCAACAGAATGATGGTTTGCCACTTTATGGAGAAAATAGAAAACGTTAGGGGTGAGGCTTTATCTAGCCATTTTACCTTTTTTTTCCTCCTGTTTCAGAATTGTCTCTCTTCCTCTTTAGGGCAAGAATAATCCCGTCTCCATATACCATTGACCCCATTCCCTCCCGTCTCCCATCTTTATTCTGTTGATTATTCTCTCTGCTCCCAAGTCATCACGTCTCCTCTTTCCAAACCATCCTTCCTAGAAGTAGTCAGTACTCCTTCAGCTTCGGTGCATTCACTCCTCTCGGAGGCAGATCTAGCTGCCCCTCTGTCTCTATGGGTTCTTATTGGCCATCTTATTCTAAATTAGTGGCACATCTTTCTTGATGTCTCCAGAGCCCTGATAGTTAAGACCACACCCTGCTTGTCAATACTCTCTCCCACCTATTTGCCTCTGGTACCACTCAGTCCGAAATCACTTTCTCTCTTCCTACCTTCTTTCTTGGCCCTTTGATCCTGAAATGTCAGTGTTCCCAGCATTTTCTGTTTGTGGTCCTCAGTTTTCATTTCTCTACACCCCAGGAGAGCACATCTTTCATTACAAAGGAGCATAGTCTCTACCAAACCCTCAACAAGTGCAGCCATGGGGGAATGCAGGCCTATTGTTGCTAGATTGCCCCATTTTCTCAACAGCTGTCAGATAACCCAGGGGTTTATGTAAAACGCCTTGACTTTAAATATTGACAATGAACTCAAAATTTTATGAAACTGGGCAGGGCAAACAAAACATGGATGGTTCTCTTTAGGGCTGTTCTCCTAAAATTTGACTGCCCCTAAAACATTTTTAAAGTACTTTATTAGGAATGGGTAGTTCACACTTACCGAGGGCTTCCTATGTGCCAGACACTCTTCTAAGTGATTTGCATGTATGAACTCATTTCATCTTCACAACAGTCCTGTCAGCAATATGCTATTATTATCCCTGCTTTATAGATGAGCAAGCTGAGATGGAGAGCTTTAGTAATCTGTCCTGGGTCTCAGAGATACTGAGTTTAAGAGCCAGAATTCAAATTCAGATGGTCTAGCTCCCGCCCAAGCGCAAGCTTTTAACCACTACACTCTGCTTTTCCCACTGAGCAAGAGGAGGAAACCGAGCCAGAGAGAATGTTGAGAAGTTGTCCGAGGTCACAGGAGTGGTAACCCACCAAGTGGAGATTTGAAGCTATCACCACAGAGATCAATACTTGCACTTCCTATTGTTCTGATAATTAGTTACCTGTTTCCTCTGCTAGACTGCCTCCCTAGGCCTCAGACTAGGGGCTGGAATACAAACGTTTGTAAAATGAGTGCTCTGGGGACTCCAAACAGTTCACTCACGTCTATTAATAACTTCATTTACTTCCCACAACAATCCTTAGCTAAGATGGCAGATGACATTTCATCAGCGCTTGCATGTGCGTTCTCCCTTTCACACACCTTTCATTATTATTATTATATTATTATTATCCCCATTTAACAGAATAAGAAACTGAGGCTCAGCGCAGCTCAGTGAGTTGCTTAAAATTCAGTAACTAGTAAGTGGCAGAGTCAGTATTCTAGCTCAGGCTACATGCCAACAGAGCTCTTATTTTTGACCAGAGGCCACAGTCAGTTCTATACATGGGGAAACTGAGGCTCGGAACAGGACTTGGGTGGGGAGGAGGCGCTGCACTACTGCTCTTCCTCCTCTTGGGCCGCGCGGTGCCATTGCAGGGCGGGAGGCGTAGGGCGGCATGGGGCAGCCCTCCGTAAGGTACCAAGAACCGCGCGGGAAGCGCTTTATTATCGATATAACCGACTGATCCCGCGGCATCAAGGCTATGGCGTGGCGTGAGCACGGGAAGTGCGTCATCCAGGGGGCGGGATGGATCGGCGACATCCACCAATGGGAGCGCCGCGTTCGCGTCCGCCCCGCCCCGAAGGAGGAGCGGTGTGTGCCTTTCTGCCTTTGGCGCCGGCAGTGTGGGTTACGCTCCTGTGCCGCGGTGGGTAATCCGGGCGCGGGGGTGCGGGGCTGACGGGGAAGGCAGCAGGCCGTCCAGAAAGGCGACGGGGGGACGGAAGGTGGGGGTCAGGCCCCGGGGTCGGCCAGCGTGCTGTGCAGGAGTGTGGCGCTCGGGACCCGGGGGCTGCGGGCTTTTCGTTTTCAGATTAGGAAACAGGCCCAGAGGGCCAGAGGGGCGAGTAGCCTGGACCTTAGTCCCTCTCTCACACACAGACATTTCTCGGGCGTGGTATTATGTGAAAAAATAGTTTCAGTCGTAATATTAGGTGAAAAAGGCAAAATACAAAATTTTGTCTAAACCGAATACGTAAGATACGGACTTCTCTGACCAGCCTCAGCTACTTTTCGCTGTCCTCTGTATTTCCTCTGTTTTGTGTACAGAACTTACCATTTTGTACAAGTCCACAGCCCCTTATTTTAAGGCCCTAAGACTAGATGTGTTCAGAATCCCAAATTCTCGGATTTTCGACAGGTGAAACGTGCACAGATTGTGTGTTATACCTTCATCGGGGTCTGGAGCAGCGTCTTGTAATCAAATACATTAATACTTACACAGCTTAAATATGTGCATTTTACACTAAAGGGGATAAAGAACAACCACAAATAGCCTCACCTAAGGTGAGATCATGTTTTCAAACTTAAAAGATCTGGTTTTCAGACGTTTTTAGATTTGAGAATCGCAGATGAGGAACCTGGATGGTAATTTTATTGTTCACTCATATTTCTCACTTACCTGGACTGGGGTGCCACAGTTCCTGAACTCTGCATTTATGTCACCACCCCCGTCTTCATCACTGCCTGTCACCTTGTGCCATCTCAGCCTCAGTTTCCTCAGCTGTAAAATGGAACTTAGTAACGCTCCCCTCCTAAGGTCTAGTGAGGGTCACATGGAACTGCATGTGGGGCACTAACACTTTTGTTAGCCCATGGCTCAAATGGGTTATGACGGAGGTTTGCTTACTCCACAAACATTTCTATGTTAAAATTGTTTGGGTAGGTAATATATGTCCATGGTTAACCTACCTTACCCAGTCCCTCGTCACAGAGACAACTGATTTTTGTGCACGAACAAGCCTATCTTTATCTTTCACTCCCATTTTCCTCCCTTTTCCCCCAATTTATAGCCTTCTGTACCATTCTCTACCTCTTCTTAACATTTATTTTGGATGTCAACGTTTTAAATAATTTATATTAAGATATGTATTAAGATACCCATAACAATGTGAAAATACAAGGTTGAAGAATAAAGATGAACACCCATACACTCACCACCAAGTTAAAGAGAACATTATCATTTCCTTAAAGCCTCCCATTGAATCCTTTTCTCCCCTTGCCAAAGATAACAAATATGCCCTGAATATCGTGTTATTCATTGCCTTGTTTTTCTTTGGAGTTGTTACTGTCTGTGCATATCTAATGAATGCAAGGGACTGTTTTGCTAGGTTTTGAATTTTATATAAATGGGATCCTATTATATATTTGTGTGACTTGATTTTTGCACTTAACATCATATATATGAGATGCAAAGATGTTGATGTTAGTAGCTTTACTTTATCTTCATTGCTGTTTTGAATTCCATGGTATGATTATAAATGCTTTATATAGATATTCGTCCATTTACTGTCATTTGTACTGTTGCCAGATTTTTGCTATTATGTGGTGCTTTTATAAACATATCTTGGGGCAAATGTGGAAGAACTTCTGTAAGTTACATACCTAACAGTGGGTTTCTGGGGCTATCCAAATTTACTAGTAATAGAAGATTGTTGCCTGAAGTGATTATAATACAAGTTTCAGCCTTGCCTGAAAAAATTCTTAAGAATTTTTGCCTATCTGGTGATAGGTAAGACATTAATCACTGTAGTTTTACTACTCATTTGCCTGGTGACATTGATTTTGAATATCTTTTCCTGTGTTTATTAATCATTTGTACATCATTTTTCTCTTATGATTGTCTTCTCCTTATTGATTTGTAGTTCTTCTTATATTCTGAATATGAATTTTTGTGGCTTACGTGTGTTTCATATACCTTCCAGAAGATGTATACCATATATGTCCGCTCTCTCTCTCTCCCACTCTAGTGTTTTTGATGAGCAGAAGTTCTTAATTGTAACAGTCTAATTTATCCTATGTTCCTTTATGGTTTGTACTGTTTATATCTCATAAAGAAGTCCTTCCGTACCTTTGAGTGATAGACACTCTCCTATATTGTTGTCCAAAAGCTTTATAGTGTTTCCTTTCTTATGACCTTAATCCTCAAGAATAGATTTTTGTGCATAGTGTGAGCTAAAGGTCTAGTTGTATTTTTTTCATTTATGGATTATCAGTTGCTCTGGCACCTTTTATTGAAAAGTTTGTTTTGATCTGGAGTTCCATTTCTCTCGTGTCAAGAATCCATATATGTATGCATTTCTCAGTTCTCTGTTCCTTCCCATTTGTCTTATTTGTCCATTTCTATATCATTATCACAACTTTTCATTACTCTAGCTTTATAGTAAGTTGGTACCTGGTAGGATAAGTCCTCCTACTTTCATTTTCTCCAAGAATGTCTTTGCTGTTTTATTTACACATTTTCCATATAAATTTTAGAATCATCTTGTTAAATCACACACAGACACACAAAACATGTTGGGGTTTTGAATGGAATTGCATTGATTCAGTTTCATTGGATCTATTTGGATTTTAAAGTGATTGCTTTCAATATTTCATTCTTAAGTAATATGTTTGCTATAGGTTTTTGTGGATGTCATTTAGTAGATAAAGGAAGTTTCCTACTCTTCCAGGTTTGTTAAGGGTTTTTAGGTATGAGTAAGTTGGATTTTATCAATTGTATTTCTGTATCTGTTAAGATAATTACGTGCTTTTTCTCCTTTATTCTGTTAATATGATGACATGTTGATTGATTTTCTTTTTCTCCCCAGCTTCATTGCCGTATTATTGACATAACGTTTGATTTATTTTCAATGTTGATTTCAAAATGTTAAACCATTACTGGGATAAACTCAGATTGGTCATGGTGTATCCTTTTTACATTGCTAGATTCTGTTTTAATATTTTGCTTCAGACTATTGCAGCTATGTTTGTGAAAGATACTGGCCTTTCATTTTCCTTTCTTTTGAAGTCTTTGTTAGGTTTTAGTGCCCAACTTATGTCAGCCTTATCGGATGATTTGGGAAGGGCTTGCTCTTTTTTTGGCTTTGAGATAGTTTGTGTAACATTTGAAATTAGTTGTTCCTAGAATGCTTGATAGAACTCCCTGATAAATCTGTTGGGACCTGATGCTTTTTTTGTGGGAAGATGGATTTCCCATAAAACGTCTTCAATGGTTATACAACTCAGTGGGTTTTCAACTCATTCTTTAGTTGCTTTTGAATGAATTTCCTATGACTTCACACATATTTAAAACTTAGGATTGTTGTAAGTTGTTTATAATATCCTTTCTATATTTGCATCTGCAATTAGTTTCCCTTTTTTCGTCCAAACATTGTTTATTTTTAAGTTTTTTCTCTTGGAAAATCTCATCAGAGTTTTATCACTTTCATTACGTTTTTTTCAAAGAATAATTTTGGTTTTGATGATCATAGGTGTATGTTTATTTTCTGTTTCATTACTTTCCACTCTTCATTTATTTTCTTTGGATTCAATTTGTTGTTCTTCTAGCTTCTTAAGATGGATGCCTAACTGATTAATTTTCATGCCTCCCCTTTTTTTAAAAAAAGATAAACATTTAAAGCTATTAATTTCCCTCTTGTGCTTTAATTGCCTCCTACCAGTATTTATGTATAATATTTTGTTGTTTTCAGTTCAAAATATTTTCTAATTTCCATCAATAATTCTTTTGATAATGGATTATTTAGAAGTGTGTTTCTTAAATTCTAAGCAGGATTTTGTAGTTATCTTTTCGTTTCTGGTTTCCCACTTTATTGTGGTCTAAAGGACTACAAGCACGCCCAGCACAGTTGTGCAATTGTGCAAATCTTTTCTCACCTTACTGATTTTTTTGTTCATTTTATCAATTATTGAGAGGGATATGTTAAAATCTCCCACTATGGTTATGGATTGGTATGTTTATCTTTATAGTTCTGATAATTTTTGCTTTACTTGGTTTTGAGGTTCTGTTATTAGGTGCCTAAACATTTTAAAATTGTTCTGTCTTCTTGGGGATTGAACCTTTTTTATCAGTTTATGGTGACTGTCTTTATCTCTAGTAATACTTTCTGCCTGAGCGTCTATTTTGTGTCATATTAATGTAGCCACACCAATTTTCTCTTGGTTAGCTTGCAGAATACATATTTTTCTATCCTTTTAGTTTTAATTTTTTGACATTTTTATGTTTTCAAAGTAATTCTTATAATCATCTAGCTAGATTTTATTTATTACTCAACTTGATAAGTTTTTTATCTAAAAAATATGTTTTTGGTCTAACAGCCTGGCTATGTCATCTATTTAAAGACCCTTTGTTTGGATAGCCCAAGTGTCCAAAATTTCTAGGATGAAAGTCTGAATTTCTTAGCTTGGCACATTCTGTCATGCCTAGAACAACCACTGGCAAATAAGGTACATAATGCAGTGGATGAGTAAAATGGTCCTAGTGATAGGACGTAAACTTGGCAGGGCTTGAGGGTTGGCTGCATCTGAGGTTGAGAGAGAGGAGGATCAGAGGTGGGTGCTCAGGTCTGCAGTGTTTGCATGACTGTGTGGACCGTACCACCCAAACCGATGATTCACGAAAGACTCAGGAGGAAAAGGGTTGAGGTTAGTGGAAGGAGAAAATGAGTCCAATTTAGGATTTGTTGAAGTTGAGGTGCTGGTGAGATACTCTCGAAGATACCTAACAGACAGTCAGAGAGACTGGTCATGAGATAGTGCATCTTCTCAGCTCTGAGGTCCAGTTTATTACGTGGATTAAAAAGAACAATAACAAGCCTTTTTGTGTATCTCCTATATGCCAGGTCTTTGGCAAACCTTGGGTACTCATATCTCATTTAAACTTCATCTTATGCCTTAAAGAGAGTTATTATTATTATCCCTACTGATAGATGAAAAGACTGAGGCTTTTAAGCATGTTAGCTAAGAATATTTCTGTGCTGTATTTGCCTAAGGTAACAGTGAATTTCTTGTCATATCATGGCATCACCTGAAGTGACTGTTAAAACCTCACAGTTCCAGGCCCCCCTGTAATCAGAACCTCCAGGAAAGAGCCTGGGGAATCTGTGTTTTTCATATGCAAGTTAGATCATTCTTAAGATCAGGCAGGCCTGGCAAGCACTGTTCTCAACACCACCTGTCTAGTTCTAAGCCCATGCTCTTAGCCCCCGCACTGCGAACCTTCTCAGTGGTAGGAGCAGGCTTTTTGATCAGGGCTTGTGTAATGCTTTTTCAGCTCTGATCTTTGTGGTTTGTAGAAAGACAGCATTTTAGTAGAAAGCAGGAGATTAAAAAAATACCCTGCAGTCTTGCCAGACCAGTTGTTTTGTTAGTGGTTTGGGAGATGAGAAGGAAACTAGAATTTATTAAATGTTTATGAGCAGTTCTCTAAGCAATGAATGTTACTCTAATTTTATAGCAAGAAAGTGGGGCATCAGCTAAATTTATCCAAGGCCGTAGATCTGGTAAATGGCTAAGCTAAGTTTCAGACCCAGAATTGTCTAGCAGTAAAAATAGCTAACACTTTTTTAGTGCTTAGTCTATTCCCAGGCTTTTCTGTGTATTAATTTATTTAATGTATAATTTAGTAATTCTGTGGAGGATGTTTCTGTCATTCTCATTTTACAGATCAGAGACTGAAGGACATGGAGATCGGGTTTCCCCATTTCCCACACCTAACGGGGGGAGCAGGCTGTGAATACAGGCATTGTTGGGTTCCAGCATCCACACCTCTCACCACTGCCCATACTAATAGGCCTAGACCCTAACTTGTGTCCTTTTCATTTTTGTACTATTCACCATGCTTAAGTCGATTTTTAAAATGATAATAAACTTCCATTTGTTAATGTAAATTAGTACAAAACCTAGAGCATTGCTTTTGGTGTGCTTCAAGGTGACTGGATTTTGTTTGCTTCTCTTTTAGCTCCTTCATACATGCAGGGCAGTACAAGAAGAATGGGCATCATGACTGATGTCCACCGGCGATTCCTCCAGTTGCTGATGACTCACGGAGTGCTGGAGGAATGGGACGTTAGGCGCTTGCAGAAGCACTGCTATAAAGTGCATGACCGTGAGTTCCATTTCGCTGTCCCAGGATGCTCTGGTACTGTATGATCAGGGACTGGTGACAGTGGTATAATACCACAGACCCAGTCAACCTGTACTCCTGACATGGGCATTCAAGTCTCTCACAATCTCATGCCAGCCCATCTGTCTCATCTCATCTTCGACTCTTTAGTTTTTTAAAGTAAGTCTGACATTTAGCCCAGTGGATAAGAACTTGGACTCTGAAGCTATATAGTTGTGGTTTACACTAAGGCTCCAGCACCCTCTCCAGCCTGAGTTCATTCTTCTTAAAAATGAGGATGATTAATTGTACTTGATACATAGGGTGGTTCAGAGGCTTAAGAAACATTATACATATAAAATACCCAGCATAGGGAAAGTGCTCAGTTGGCTATTGGTAGTAAGAGGGCTGCCTAGCATAGCCTTGGGCTTGGCCATACTTGGAGAAGTGCCATCCCTGCCCTGTCCCAGCTGTGGGCATTTGGAGCATCTTCTCAGTGGGTTGTTGGGAGGGATACATAAGATAATGCGCAGGAAGCATTCAGACACAGGACCAGGTGCATGCTAAATTTTCAGTAACTGGCGGTGGCAGAAGCAAGAGGAGTAGTGTTGATAGATTGGTGTAGTCAGTGTTATGTCTTCCTGAGTTGAGTGTCAGTATGAGTAGGTCTTGTTGAGTGGTAAAGAAAGTTGGCAAATTAAACTTATTGTATGATGTCATTATGTTTTTTTGTAAAATAACAATTTTTGTTGCTCATGAGTCTGTACATCTGCATATAAAAATACGGAAGCAGACTGGAAGGATATGCAACACACTCATGAGATGCTTACCTTTGGGAAGAGGAGGAGTGGGATCGGTTTGTCACTAGGAATCAGAAGACGCTTGATCTTTATCCTACGGTTGGCCCTTGAACAACATGATTTTGAACTGCGTGATTCCACTTACATGTGGATTTTTTCAGTAAATATACAATATCTGTAACTAGATGTGAGGCAGCAGATTCCATGGGTGGAAAAGGAAAAATGTTGTACCTACATAGTGGCCGTATGGGGATTGAACCTGCAAGCTTGGTGTTACTTATACCATTCTCTAATCAACTGAGCTGACCAGTGGCTGGATCAGAGAGAAACACAAGGATCTGAGAGTAGCAGAGGAGCTGAAGCCTGGGTTAGGCAACTCAGAGGAAGGAGGTGGGTAACCTTTGCCTTTTCCAAGTACGCTACTCCCATCCAGGGCTTGATCACATGCAGGCAGGTGTCAATCCTTGCAGGGGCCAGTAGAGCAATTAGTTCACCCTCTGCTTGCTCTCTGTTGCACTCTACAACCCTCCCATTTCTTTTCTTCTTTTCTGCTCTTTGTTGCATCTGAAGTTAATCAACCCATTTCATATACAATAGGCTATTAGTAGGTAAGTTTTTGAGAGAGTTAAAAATTATATTCAGATTTTCAACTGCATAGGATATGGGTGCCCCTACTCCTTGCATTGTTCAAGAGTCAACTGTATTTTCTTTTACTAAAAAAAATTAAGACTTGAAACAAGCATGGCATTATTAGGGTAGTCTAATAGGTGTCACTTCCGATTAGTGGGAATATCTATCTCTGTATTTTTAATTTTCAAAGGAATAGTGGAAAAACAAGTGAGCCAAACCAAGAGAGGTGAGAAAAGGTATGGGAGAGGCACAGAGTGAAGGGAAATGAGAAACGGTGATGTTTAGAGAACTGCAGATAGGGCTGAAACCGGATCCGAGAGCATTCAGGGTGTATGGGAGTTAAGAAGGGGGAGAGACAGTGAATATAGAAGGAATGTTCTTTCATGATGTGCAGAAGAAGGAGGATCACAGAGGGTAGCATGTTCAAGAAGAGGCAGGGTTTGAAGTTACTGGTCCATTGAGGTGTTCCGTGGGAAATTCTGGGAGCTTGATAATGCACACTAACAAATTAAGTGCTTGGAGGGGTTCTACAGTAAGGAAACCTGTTTAGCTTTGTTCAGTCCTGTGTGTCTAAACTTAATTGACTTACAAATAACATACCTTGGGAAACTGTAAAAAAGAACATATGATGTGTGGGAAGAGAATAAGCTCATGTGTAGGTTTATAGATTGTGAAGAGCCTGTGTACACCATAGTGATTTTTTTTTTTTAAGTTTAGTTCCATGGTTAGTGTGGACCTTTAAAAGGATTTGAAGCAGGGAAGTGACATAATTAGTGCTATGTTTGAGAACTGTCCCTCAGCAAAAACATATCTGCTTTTATTGCCTGCACTGTGGTGGATAGGAGGTGAGAGCCTCCTTTATGGAAAAGCAGTGTTAACCTGTCAAGCTAGCTTCTCTTGCTGTTTCAATGCACAACAGGACTTTAAACCTATCTTTCAATAAGAATGCTTTTTAAAATCTTTATTTATATGACAGTTCATTCCTTTTCCCTTTTAGTTTCATAAGTCCTGAATGTGAGCTTTAATGTTGATGTGGAAGTTTCATAGCTTACTGCAAGGAGCCATATGATGCTTTAGTACTAAGAATGAAAGTGTTTTTGCCTTTATTTGACCTTTAACGTTGTTGTGACCTAATTTAGGAAAATCCTGTAGAATGTGTCTAGGAATTGATTTATTCTTCACACTTTATATGCCATTTCTGTGTATCAATATATGGTTACAGCAAGGGAAGTGAGGATAGAACTATAGTTTGTTTTCTTCATTGAAAAGGAAAAAGCTTGTTCTCAAATATTATTGTTATTTGAGAGATTTTAAAACAAGGAATGATGTAAAGAAGTGATCTCAAATTAAGTAGATACTTATAAGCCCCAATATTATTAATCTCCTTATCTTTTGAAGAGATGCCCAGAAAAGTCCCCTTTTACCAACTGGAAAAATATTTAGTTTCTAAGACAGTTATGAAACAAAGGAGTAACTGAAACTGCCAGTTATTCTTATTGCAGTTTCTCGCTGTGTTCATCCAGTTTATCAGAGCACTTCCCATGTTGGGCTTTGGTTTGGGCTCTCTTCTTACTGCCATTAGGGAGAAAATAAATTCCCCAGTTGTCCTGGGTAGTGATGTGTTTGTATTTTGTGCTGAAGTCCTGGTGTAAAGCCTTGCATCTGGCTTATCCGAATGACATTGGGGAACTGTGTTCTTAGAGCACCTTAGATTTGAGCCAGAGCTTGCATACATGCATGTCATTATCCAGCACAACTTCCTGAGAGTCTTATGTGAGCCAGGCCTCTCTTGTAGGGCCTGGTAACACAAAGATAAAGCTTAACTTTGCTTTGTGTCTTGTGAATCAAACAGACACTGAATCAAATGATTCCAGTATAAACCCCCTTGATGGAAGTAAGTACAGGGGGCCTAGGGAGTGATAGTTAAGAAGATTTGGATTCGAGGATTTCCACTTCTGAACAAGACAGAGTAACAGGGAGCAATTTACCCTTCTGTCTGAAACAATTAAAAATGGCAACATATACGAAACATTGGACATTAGTCAGTGAATGACAGTCGTCTCTTACGAGATAGGCAATGAGGGTTTTTCCCTTCTTGACACCAAATTTGTGTTGTCTTTTCCAATACAACCTCTCCAGTTCTCTGGACACCAACTGGGTGTCCAGTAACTAGTTTATTCTGATACTACCTGGAGTCAGTGTCAGATCCCACAATTAAAGGGGCTCAGGTCTGACAAGACTGCTTCCATTTCAGGGGCCAGTCGCAAGTCTTACTTCTGACCTAATGGCTATAAATCAAGGGTCCCTGAGACCCCCTCCTGAGATTCAGTAATTTGCTAGATTGGCTCCAGAACTTACAAAAACACTTTACTTACATTTGCTGGCTTACTGTAAAGGCTATAACTCAGGAGCAGCCACATGGAAGAGATGCATAGGGCAGGATATATGTAGAACTTCCATTCCCTGCCAGCACTTTGATATGTTCACCATCCTGGAAGCTCTCTAGGTCCCATCATTTGGGTGATTTTTCAGAGATTTCATTACACATGCACAATTGATTAAATCACTGGTCATTGGTGATTAGCTCAATCTCTAACCCCTTTCCTCTCCCCAGAGTTGGGGGATGGGACTGAAAGTTACAAGCTTCTAATCAAGGCTTGGTCTTTCTGGCAATCACCCCCCCATCCTGAAGTTATTTAGGGACCTGCCAAGAGTTGCCTTATTAGAACAAAAGACACTCCCATCACACTATCATTCAGATTCAGGAAATTCCAAGGGTTTTAGGAGCTCTGTGCCAGAAACTGGGATAAAGACCAAGTATCTTTCTTGTACCACTGGTAGAAATGTGGTGAGCACTAAAAACTGATCACCAAAGAACTATCTGAGAAACTAGGGAAAGAAACAGTCGAAAGGATTAGAGAGAAACAATGTGGAATGTTCACACAGCGTTATCAATATTGCCTGTTCCAGGCCCAGATGGCTTCACTGGTGAATTCTATCAGACATTTAAGGAGGAAGTAATACCACTTCCACCCAAACTCTTCCAGAAATTTGAAGACAAGGGATCACTTCCCAACTCATTTTGTGACTAGAAACTAATTTTTCTTGATACCAAACCAAAGACAGAGCAAGGAGAGAAAACTAAAGACCAAGATCCTACATGAATATAGGTGCTAAAATTCTGAACATAGTTTTAGCAAATCTAATCTAGCAATATATAAAAGAATGATACAGTATGACCAAGTGGGGTTCATCCCAAGAATGCAGGGTGGTTTATGGTTGACAATCAATTGGTATAATTCACCATATTAACAAACTAAAACAGAAAAACTATACGATCATCTTAATTGGGGCAGAAAACACTCTTGATGAAATACAATATTTACCCTGGCATGATGCAGCAGAAGCAGAAGTTTCCCACAGAAAACTAAAGGGATCCTAAGGAGCAGGGTGTAAGCAAGATAAACAAGACCTCAGGGCTTAGAGCAGGAGAGAGGACTCTGCAGAGTTAAAGAATCTAACATCTGTTCCTTACAGAAGTCCTCAGCAAAGCTGGAAAATAAGGGAACTTTCTTAACCCAATAAAGGGGATCGATGTAAAACATAAAGCTAGTATCATACTTAACTGAAACACTGAATACTTTTCTCCTAATGTCAGGAGCGAGACAAGAATGTCCATTTTAATTATTTCTGGTCCAGCCATTGCACTCAGGCAAGAGAGAAAAAAAAGCCAACCAGATTGGAAGGAAGAAGTAAAATTGTCTGTTCACAGACATGATTATCAAATAGAAAATCTTCAAAATCTTCAAAAAAGCTATTAGAATTAAAGAATGGGTTTGGTAAAGTTGCAGAATCCAAAAGTCAGTTGTATTTCTACATGCTAGCAGTCAACCTTCAGAAATTGGATTTGAATAAAGTACCATTTGTAATAGCATAAAAAAAATTGAAATACTTAGGAACAAATCTGACAAAAATCTGAAAGCCCTGTGTACTGAAAAATACAAAACATTGCTGAGAGAAATCAAAGATGATCCAAATAAATAGGGCAACATACTGTGTTCATGGGCTGGAAAACTCAACATTGCTGAGATAACAGTTCTCTCAAATTAATCTGTAGAGTCAACTCAATCCCAGTCAAATCCCAGCAGGGCTCTTTGTAGAAATTGACAAGATGATTCCAGAGTTGACATGGGAATGTAAAGGACCTTGAAGAGCCAAAACTACTTTGAAAAAAAAAAAAAACAATCAAACTTGGAGGATTAACACTGATGAATTAAAGTTAATTACAATTATCTATCTGATTTTAAGATTTACTTAGTTACTTTATCAAGATACTGTGATATTGGTATAAAGATAAACATACATATCAATGGAGTAGAATAGAACCTAGAAGCAGACCCATACATAGACTGATAGCTGCTTTTTGAAGAAATGTAAAGGCAATTCAGTGGATATAGTCTTTTCAGAAAGTGATGCTGGAGTAATTGGATATCTGTATTAAAAAAAGTGAACCTTGAGCCATCTTTTGCACCATATACAAAAATTAACCCCAAATGAATCACAGACCTAAACATAAGACCTATAGCTATAAAACTTCTAGAAGAAGATATAGGAGAAAAGCTTTGTGACCTTGGGTTATGCAAAGATTTCTTAGCTGTAAAACCAAAAGTATGATCCGAGAACAAATTGATAAACTGGACTTCAAAATTAAAAACTTCTCTTTAAAATATACTGTCTAGAGAATGAAAAGACAAGCCAAATTCTGGGAAAAAATGTTTGAAGATCATACATCTGATAAAGGGCTTGTATCAGGAATATAAAGAGAACTCTCAAAACTCAACAATTAGAAAACATACAACCAAAAAAAAAAAAAGTGGGCAAAAGACTTGAACAGACACTTCGCCAAAGAAGTTATATGGATGGCAAATAAGCACATGAAAAGATGCTCAATATTCTGAGGCATTAGGGAAATGCAAACTAAAACCACAGTGAGATGACACTACACACCTATTAGAATGGCTAAAATGTAAAAGACTGCATACCTAGTACTGGGAGAAAATGGAGGAACTGAAACTCTCATTACTGTTGGGAATGTAAAATGGTATAGCCATTTTGAAAAACACTAGCAGTTTCATGACAGCCATTTTTCTTTCATGTATTTGTTTTTAGGCTACAGAGAAGTGAAGATACTTGTCCACACAAAGGCTTGTACAGAAATATTTAGAGTAGGTTTACTTGTAATGGCCCCCAAATTGGAAACACCTACTTGTCCATCAATAGGTGAATCCATAAATGGATTGTGGTATTATCTATCATCTAATGGACTACTACATAGCGATAAAAAGGAATGAACTGTTGCTACATGCTACAATGTGAATGACTCTCAAAATGATTTTGCTGAGTGGACGAAGCCAGGCAAAAGAGAGTATATACTCTGAATCCATTTACATACAATTCTAGACAATGCATTCTTGGCTATAGTGACAGAAAGTTCAGTGGTTGTCTGGGTATGGCATTAGGAAAGGTTATGAGGGTGGGGGAGAGAGATTACAAAGAGGTATGAGGAAACTTTTGGGGGGTGATATGTTTATTATCTTGATTATGATGTTGGTTTCAAGGGTGTATGCATATGTCAAAACTTATTAAATCGTGCACTTCAAGTGTGTATAGTTCATTGTATGTCAGTTATATCTCAACAAAACTGCTTTTAAAAAATATCTGAACTTAAACTTACTTTGCTGTTTGGTAGCTGTATAACCTTGATCAAGTCACTGAACCTCAGAGCTCTCATTTTCTTAGCTGTAAAGTGGGGCTGGAGATACCTGTCAGATTTATTTGTAAAGATTACTAATGTAATGTGTGGCATGTGCTGAAAGTCTGTAAGTGCCCAGTAAACAGTGAAATGTAGGGGTATAATCAGATTTACAAAATATATAGCTTATTCTCTTGGTCTGGTAAGGCCCTGTGTCATCTTTGTGGGACTCTGAGAAAATAGAGGCAGCATCCAGGAAATGTATTCCTCCTATCCTGTATCCAGGGCTTACCTGGAGAAGCACCTTTCTTGATGTCAGACTCACAAGGAAGTTGGTAAGTAGTTATGGAAAGTCTCTTTAGTTCAATTTCCTAAAAACAACAAACATAGAAGCCTGAAGTGTGAAGCCTTCCCAAGTGCCTCAAGGCTCCATGGGGAGTAGGTGCCTAAGCCTGGTGAGTCTGTCATGGAATGCTGTTGAGGGTATCAGAGGGCTTGAGGGTACCCCAAACCTGAGCCCGACTCTTGCTCAGAACCACTATTTCATTTATCATGTGGCTCTACTGAGCAGAAGCAGAAAGTTTCCATAGCCCATAGTGGCATGGCAGCAATTTCCTCAGTTATTTGCCTTGTTAAAATGTTTTGGGGCTAGTCTTTCAGTTTTTTGGTTGAACAAGCTGGGTTTTTAGAGGCTCATTGGGCCCAGCCTCCTCTTCTTACAAACCGGGAAGCAGAGACCCATAGGAGTTTGCCCAGCCACTTCTCACACTGGCTCCATCCCCACTATTGCCAAATGCACATTCCAAATTAGTGCCAGATTCATTGAGGGGCTTCCTTGCCTGAAGGGTTGCTTTTTAAATTTACTTTTTATTTGGAAATGATTCCAAACTCACAGGAAAGCTATAAGAATACAAGCTTTTCCCCTCTGAATCATTTGAGAGAGTAAGTTACCAATTTGAAGCTCCATCACCACTAAATGGCATGTTTCTTCTTAGTAAGGAGTAAATAACTACAGGATAACCATTAAAATCGGGACATTAACACTGATACATCACTACCATCTAGTCCACAGACCCCATGGAGTTTCTCCAGTTGTCCCAATACTATCTTTTTTTAACAAAGGATTCCCCCCCAGGGTCATGTGTTGCATGTAGTTGTTACATACAGCTTTCTAGGCTCCTTCAATTGGGAATAATTCCCTCAGTCTTTCCTTGACTTTTATGACCTTGATATTTTTGAAGATTGCAGGCTTATTATTACAGGGCAATGTTGATAGAAATATAACGTGAGCCACATCTGTAAAGTTTTCTCGTAGGACATTTAAAAAGGTAGAAACAGATAGAATTAATATCTCAAAACCTATCTTTTCAACATGTAATCAATATAAAAAGTTCCTAATAAGATATTTTTAGATTTTTTATGTTACATCTTTGAAATCCAGAATGTATTTTATACTTAAAATGTATCTTAATTTGGACTAACCCCACTCCAAGTGCTCAGCTGTCGTGTGTGGTGACTGCTGTATCGGACAGCACGGTCATGGAATGTTGCTCAGCATAGGTTTGTCTGATGCTTCCTCCTAATTAGATTCAGGTTATACTTTTTGCTTTTACAGAAATAATATAGAAATGGTGTGTGTTCTGGCATATGATGTTGATTAGATGGTGTCCTTCAGGTTTCTCCACTGTACAGTTAGTTTGTGTCCTGTGTGATTAATAAGTATTTTGCCGGGAGGTACTTTTTAAGACAAGGTAAATATTCCACTGTTATCCACTTAGACATAGCATCCATTAGTGTTTCTTCCCTATATTCATTCATTCTTTAATTGTTGCCAAATTGTGCTGTGGGGTAGTGTTCTGCACTCTCCAGCACTAACATTTTGTAATTAATTATGCTATATTGTTATGTTTTATGTTAATCTTAGTGGGTTTTAAAATTACCTATTGTCCTTAAGACAAATTAGGTAAAATAAAGTTTTAGATTAAAAAATTAAGATCCGACATTATTTCAGTGAGCAGAATAAGTAATACAATGTTCAGGCAAAAAACCAGTTAACTGAAATGCATTTACCAAAAATAGATTAGTGAACCCAGTACCAGAGGAACATTGGGGCTTGATAGATATTTTCCGTTTCTGTCAAACCTTTTGTCTGCCTTCATCCTGGCGTGTTTTTCTCATGCTGATTTACATGACTACATTTGCTTTGTTGTCTGGGTGCATATTTGGGGGCTGGTGCACAACATTAGGTGGTGCGCCTCAGCGGTGAGTCACCGTGATGGCGCTGACATTCGGATTCAGTATTCCATCTTGTATCAGCAGTCATATTTGTAAGCACCTTCTCTTTCCAAGAAGGACTTGGTGATAATTAGAAGCTGGCTTCAAATAAAGTTTTCTTCCTACTTTTAATGATTTCCTTGTTTCCCCTTTTGCTGTGATGAACAGTTAATAAGCTTACCACTGTCAAAACCCACTTGCCTTTCCACGAAGGGGGATTAGGTCTGTGATCATAACTGAAGGTTGGTGTAAAATTAGCACGGAAAGTACCATCTAAAATGTGACGTGATGGATTCTTTCTACATACAGAATTTTGTAACAGGCAGTTGTTATGTGCTTAGACAAGAGTCTCTGGGTTCAGGAAGATCTGTAACCACAAGAAAACGAGTGTTGTTTTCCCGTCTCTGGCTCTTGAAGAACTAGATGGTGCTGTGCAGTGCAGGCACCCAGGGTGGAACGGATCAGAGTCCTTTCAGGCTAGTATGGATTTGTTGAGATGGGACTTCTGTGTGTTTCACTCTCCCAAAACAGACGTCATCTGTTTTGGAATTCATTTTGTCCTGGATCCCAGGCAGGAGGGAGGTGATGTGTAGGTAGGGAGAGAACTGGGAATGGATTCTTCAACAGGATCACCACAAATACTGCTGGCAGGAACAGTGAAACTATTTTTTGAAGACACAGGTTCAAATCAAGAACTTGGGCATGTTCTTTTACTTTCTGAGTCTCAGCTTTTTGTTTTATAAAGGAAATCTTGTCTACGTCATAGAAAAGTTGTAAGGATTAAACAAGGGAACTTCAGTGCTTGGCACAGAGTCCTCCTAGAACTTATCTAGGATGTGCTACTTGCCCACCCTTCCTTCCTCTTGCGTCATCTCTGTGTCATCTAACCCCCGATCACAGGGATGTGGTGGGAGACAGTGACTCTCTGAACATCCATAACGTTGGCAAATCATGTGCTAGGAGTTATTATGTAGAGTATAGGGCTAAATTTCTGATGCTGGCATTTTCTCAGAAAATCCAGAAATCAGGGTCACCATTTCCTGTTGGAAGGAAATGACAAGTGCGCTGAGATGGGGAGGAGCTGTGTGTGCAAGCAACAGAAAGAAGGCCGGTGTGATTGGAGTGTGCAGCAAGAGGAATGCTTAGCAACCACACAGGAGCCACCATGGCCTGGGGTGGGGAGTGCGGGCATCTGGCCCCGTTCCGGCTGCATGTGGAGGACGGGTGTTGGGGGCAGAGTGGAGGCTGGGAGAGCACCACCCTCCAGGGATGAGGTGGTGGGAGCTCAAGAGAGTGCGGTGGTGAACTGGAGCAAAGTCACCTCCCTCAGCACCACAGCCTCTTGCACACCATTCAGCAACCTTCCTAATCCCTGCTGAGCAAAGTCCTACACATGGAAATAAGCAAAACTAACCAAATGAGAACAAAGGCTATTTATTCAGAACTTGCTCTAGCCGGGGAGTCAGCCACCATCCCTTGTGGTTTGGCAGAGACCCAGTGGCAGGGAGAGGAGTGGGGAAGAGGGATGTCTTCATGTGTGCCCTGCCTGGAGGCCGTTGGCCTGGGGAAGCTGGAGGCGGGCCAACTGGCAGCAGGCGTCCTGTGAGTGGTTAGGGGAGTGTATTTGGCTTTCTCTGCTTGGTCCTAAACTTGAAGCTTGGATGAAAATTAGGAAAGCTATCAGTTATTAATCAAGTCTGGGTCATTTTGAGCAGATTATCACAGGGGTTACTGTTTAGCTTCCTGGAGCAGTTGCTAGAGGTAATGGGCTGACTTCCTACAAGGCTGACTTACAGGTGGCAGGCTGGCTCCCCGAGCTGCTTACTGTGGACAGTGGGGTGCTTCTCTGTGCTCGTTGCTGCAGATTATCGGCTGTGTGAGGTGCCCATTGTCTGTATTTTTGTCTCTCAGAAGAACGAGTGTGTCAGTCTGTTCCTTTGCGTCGTTCACATTCCAGCCTGTGTGAGAAACCACAACTTCTTATCTGGCGGGTCAGGGAAGAGTGGCCTACTTAGGCACCGTGTGGGTTCCAGCCCACATCAGAACTTGAAACTGGTAGAATGTCAGTGGTATCTGGCTTACTGGCACAGTGTGCTCTGCACTGTTTTCTAATTTTTAAAAATGAATCGCCATGTTATAAAAGACCAGTTAGGAGATTTCTCAAAAACCTGAATATTGAGCACATGGCTGGAGCAGAAAAGCTGTGCTTCTTTTGATGGGACATGTGCTCTCCACTTGATTTACTGTGCCCACTCTTGTCTGTGTCTGTGCTTCTGCCTGGTCTCTGTGGCATCTGACTGGTCAGGGGCAGTGAGCTTTGCGCCAGTGAAATCTGAGGAGGGGGAGCTTACATGTAGGGGCAAAGCAGAGCTGCTCTGGTGGCCTCAGCAGGCCAGGTGGCCATTCCCTGCAGAGCTCCTTCATAACTCCTTGAGGTTCCCTGGGGTCGGTGGGAGTGGGGCCCACCACTCATCTCAGCCATAGATGGACTACCTGTTTTCAAAGGGTGAGAGGAGAATGAAATGCACATTAATAGTATCAACAGTAGAGTTCTGCTGAAAGTGGTTTAGTTTTCTGTGATGACTCACACTGTGAATCAGGACTTTGCCCTCTGTCAGTACCGTTGGGATGAAGAGTGTATGCTGCTCTGAGGCTTATTGGAGTACCGACCAGTAAACCTCCGGTGAGGGGAATGGCCGATAGGTGGGCTTATCGCACATGTAAGGACAGTAGGCCTACGTCCCTGTCACCACTCCAGCAGTGATGTCATGGGTTTCAGTGCACTTAATGCACATGGCCAAGAGGTGGGCACTGTGCCAAGTTCTGTGACGTAAGTTTATGCACTCTCATGGGAAGTAAGGCCAAAGAGTAGACTTTCTAGCTGAAATAAACTCTTCATTAAAAAATAAAAATTTCTGGATATTTAGATCTCTTTCTAAATAATAGATTTAACAGCAGTCCACTATTAAAAGCCTATTCCCCCTGTAGTATCAGAGTCCTGAGCTAATCTGCTGTGTCACAGGACATTGTCATTTTTCTCTTTTTTGACTCAAACTCCTGGGAGTTAAAGTGTCAAGTTATATTGCAGTTGAGCATAGAATATTTTTTTAACCTTATATTATGGAAAAAATGTCAGAGAGAAAAGTAGAATAATACAATGAAACCTCATGTACCTATTGCCCAGTTAAAATGGTAACTTATTTAGTAGTCTTGTTTTATCTATACTCTTACCTCCTTACCCCTGTATTATTTTGAAGCAATTTTCATCTAAGTAAAATTTTTTTCTTTTAATGGCTGCTCAGGCCCTTCTGTCACCACACCAAACTAAAGGGCAAATGTTTGATTTCTGGCCTACATTTTGTCACTTACTGGCCCTGTGATCTTGGGTAGGTTCTTAGGCTCTATGATCCCTGGTGTCCTCTTTAGAAAAACAGACTGAACTGCATCCTGGCTCACTCACCTCAGTGGTTGTTCACAAGGCTCTGATGGGATCCTGAGGGAGCAAAACTGTAGTACTTTGACATGCAGATGTAGAGAATTATTTGCCTAATGTATTTGCTGAATAAAAGACAACTCTTTCTGTCCCTGCTCTTCCCAACACTGCTCACTAGCGTGGTTTGGATGTGCCATTGTCTGTTTCCATCTTCACTCAAATATCTGAGTGTTGAGAGAATCATTTTCCCAGGCAGTTGGTGTGCAGGCTGAAGGCTGAGATGTGATCTCCCCGCCCCCCTTGCCTCTGGTGCAGCGTTCCTGCCTGGCAGCCTTTCCCAGCCCAGGGGCCTGCTCCCTCGGCCAGTGTGCCCAACTGCCTGCTTGGATCCAGGGCCTGAGCTCCCCATCCCCAGCACCGCATTCAGGAGGCCCAGCCAGCCCTGTTAGTTGAGAGGGCTGTCACAGGGCAAGTTAGCTCACAAGTGGTTTGGTCCCCTGGGCTCTTATTTTTTGCTGTTATTTCCTCTGCCTAAAAATAGCATTTTCTCTCTGTAGTGCCTAGTTTGGAACAAAACTATTTGTTGTTCAGAAGTTGGGGCTGCAGACTTCCTGACTGCCTGTTGCCCAAGTGTGCAGTGAGCTATAGGTTCTAGTACCCTGCTGGGAAGCAGGGACCCTGATTAGCAAGAAGAGGTTTGTTGGTTAAATTAAACTTTAATTTTAAAGAATTTACCTTTAAATTTGATTTAAAATTTTAAACATTAACATAGGTGGCCAGAAAAAATAATCTCTCAGAATGATTTGAACCAGCCGCTGTTACTTAGAAAGTGTCCCGTTCGGTTCAGTCCTGGCCCAGCCTATTGACTTCCCTAAATCCCAGTTTTTAATTGCCCCAGTGGGAAGGCATTTCCCACTAAAGAAAGAGCTGTTCTGTCTTTTCCTGGGTCTTTGGCTTGTAGTTCAGCTCCTCCTGCAGCAGTGTGTGCTGACCTCTGTGAACTCAGCTGAGTGATCACGGCTGGACCTCCTTCGCCAAGGACTGGTGGGTACTGGCTGAGCCCAGGTACCCAGATGTGTCCTCTGAGCACAGCTCTGTCTTCAGCACGCACTGGCATCTTTACCAGGCACTGCCTAGACAGTTCTCAGCTTCCCAGATTGGCTGAGTCCCTCTTTGTGACCTTGAAGGCACAGTGCCAGGTTCAGGAGGGATGTAGATGTGACTTTGGTGGCATCTAGTACAGGGGAATTTTCCCAGAGAACATGCACTCCAGTCTACAGAGGCTATGTAGCTTGGTGCCTGGGAGCTCGGGATCTGGAGTCACGCAGGCCTGGCCTTCATTTCCAAGCTGTGGGAATTCTGGGCAAGTTATTACTGCTCCAGTCCACTTGTTATATAAAGGTGATATTAATTACTCACCTTAGGGAGTTGTTCTTGCAGTCATAAAGTGAACCAAGCTAATGAATGGTGAATTGGCACATATGAGGGTAAATTATAGCCACACATCTACAGGCCTGTTGTTTGAAGCCCTACAATAGCAGCTTTACCACAACCCACAAGAAATGCACAGGTACACCCTACTTACAAGTGGGGAGAACACAGGTGCCACCTATGATCTGGAGATGCTTGCTTGGTTCAGACATGGTGCTAAGTGTCCTAGTCAGAGTATCTCCTTGCTTTCTGGGAAGAGGCAGCTGTGGGAGGTCCAGAGCCTTGTTCCTCACTCCTTGCAGCTGGTCATCCCATGTTGCTGATTGCAGGCCAGTGGTGTGAGGGCCTAGCCTCTGATCCAGCTCTGTCTGCAAAAACACTGATATTTTGACACTTAACCTGAAGCCTGGCTTTTTTTCTCAGTTGGTTCAGGAGGAACGATGTTGAGAGTTCTCTCAAGCCCCTCAAAGTGGTGGAACCAAGACTGGAAACAGTTGCCTCAGAATCGTATTACAGTCTTTTATGTCATGGACCTTATCATGACCATGGACTGAAGCTTTAGGGCCAGAAAGATCCTCAGACACTCTTTTGGCCCAGTGTGTTTCTACATATTTGCAAACTGTAGCTTTACCATGGACTTCAGGAACAGGGGAGGGAGTAGGGGTGGAGCAGTGAAGATTAGCTGATCTCAAGACTGGAGATTGGGTAGCACCAATCTGATGTAACCTTGACACTTTATGGGCATGCCAGGGATCATGGTAGCAAGGAAAAGATTCCAATTCTGGTCAACTTAAAAAGACACATGCTGTGAGTCTCTTGGGAAAGGGTCACACAGGACTGATTGATGACTAGAGGCCAGAACCAGGGGGCACTAGGATGAAGGAGGCATAACAGCACCTCCTGGCCAAAGCCACCATCCCTCGGTAGCAGCTGGGCTGGAACCACATCCAGCCATCCCCTGTCCCTTCCTCAGATTGAGAGAGAGCATGAGGCTGAGCACAGGGTTCTGGGCCCACTCTTCATGCCTAAGATCTGGCCCCCTCAGCTTCCTGCCCTCTGGTTCTCTGGATGTGGGTACATGGAATTATCCTACTAATATCACACATATAGAAGAAAGACCAAAAAAAAACAAAAGTTAGTGTCTGGTTAGGGCTAGAAATGGCTGCTAGGCAGCCAGACATTCCCAGATAGCTCCAGTAGTGGGGTGGCCAGAGTTGGTAACTGGAATGTAATGTGATGGGGGAAGGCAGTGCTTGAGAACTGTGAAAGGACAAAGCCTGAAAACTGTCTAGGCTGGTCAGGGAAGGCCTGTATGGGAGGGGGTCACGTCCAGGATGCCGGAGGATCAGTGACTGGGTAGTTGGAGCGAGGGTGGTGGTAGAGGGAAGCTCAGAGCAGAGTGTTCTAGACATCTGTGAGGTTGGGGGTGAGGCAGTGGGTGGCCTTCCAAGATGAGATGGGGTCCTACTGAGAGAGGGGCAGGAGCAGGCTGGCCGCCTGACACCATACTGCCTCTGTTGCCCCCAAAGATGCTAAGTGGGGGATGTTACTGAACATAAGAGAAGTTTATTCTCAGGTAATGATTAAGAAAGAGATAATATAGCACAGGGTATCTGTAAGAAGCACATACAGCATCAGCATCGGAGAGTGCATGGATGGGCTTGACCTTGGAAGCTGGTGCGGTAGGGGAGGGTAAAAACCGAGAGACTGAGAGCTGAGCAGATGGCTGGTGTCTGCAGCAAGGACAGCGGAAGTGGGTTTTTTTTTTTTCTTAAGCGATAATGCAGTGAAAACATTTATGTTTCTGAAAAATGAGGCTGGACAACAACCTAGAGGTGGTGGGAGAGGGGAGAGCACAGAGTGGCTCTTAGCTCATCTTCATGCAGATAAGGGATGTGGAAAGTCCAATGTATTAGAGTGCTTTTGATCTGCCTACAGATTTTTCTGAATGGCACTCAGGGGAGGCCTTTTCAGTGGAAAATGTGAATTATCACTTTCAGAGAGAGTGGGACTTGCCCCTGTGTCATACTGTGTGGACAGGGGTAGTTCCTGCCCACAAAGAATCCCGTCATTCACTCACTCAGATGGTTCTTGAGTGCCTGTTTACCAGGTGCCCAGGTTTCCCAGAGCTGGGTGCTTTGCAGGTAGAGAAGGGAATCTGGTAAGCTGGGGGCATACACTGTACAGAATAGCCAGGCCTGCACACTGGGAAGAGACATTTTTAATGGTGTGGAGGAGGAAGAAAACGCAAAAGCACTTTATATGGGGGCAGCAGAGAACATTTCATGGAAAAAGTGCCATTTTAATTGGCAGAAGTGGAAGTGAGGAGGAAAGGCATTTCAGAAAGGAAGGGTGGGTGAGCAGAGGGCTGGAGGCAGGAAATGCCTCTACTCCCCTCAGATTTTCAGCAGCTATAGTCATATTTCATTGTGATGCTAACGTCACAATTTTTGACACATCTGTTATTACTACTTTTTCATTTAAGCTTTTTTTTTTTTTTTTTAACTTAAACGACCTTGCTTAAAAAGGAAGCTTAGATCCGTGTGTGATTCGCATGTTATTACTGTCCTGGTCTTTGTCATTAACTTTTCTGGGCCCCCTCAGTATGCCCATGCCTGTAACTCTTCACGAGGCCTACATGGCCATGACTTCCACTGCCACCAGCATGTTTTTTTAACTTTAATAATCTTGAAGTATACAAGGAGCTTGAGGAATACCTTTCTCGGTAAGAAGTGAAACACAGATAAGGTTCATGTGTCCTGGGATGACGCCCTCATGTTAGTCCCCTGCCCAGCGGTGGCCTTGGTCATCAGCTTGGTGGGTAACCTTCCAGGCTTTTTCCTGTAGTGTCGTTTCATTGATTTTATTATTGTTTTAACATAAAGGGTACCATATTATCTGTTTCCTGCTGTCTTTTTTTCTTCAGAGTGATTTTCTAAGGTATAGATCATGCGATAAATAAAAATAAAAATTCTTTTAATAAATGAAGTTATTTTGAAGTAGTTTTAGTAAGTGAAAACAGTAATACATAGTCCTGTTTTAAAAAGTGTCAGTATACAAAAGGGCAATCCCAAGACACAAAGTTGACCATGTCTCTCTGTTTGCAACTCTGAAAGGCTCCCCGTTGCTCACAGGAGACAGGCCTGTAGGACCCTGTGCTCTGGCTCCTGCTTCCTGCTGCAGCCTCCTTGGTCCTCCCGGCCCCGCTTGCCTCCCTGCCGAGTGCGCTGTGCATGGGTTGTGCAGTATGGGTTATGCGGCCCCGCCTTGGGCTCTGTACACACCAGCCTCTGCAGGATTGGTGGCAGCTGGCCTTCTTGTGCTTCTCTGGGCAGCGTGCCTCCTGTCTTAGGGCAGCTGAAGGCGGGTAGCATACAGGTGAGAGCACAGGTGCTGCCACCCTGCTGTCGGGGCTCACGGTGCCTCACGGGGTAATGCTGGGCCAGTCAGGTCCCGTCTCTGCATCTCAGCCTCCTCACTGAGCTAAGAGGAGGACGCTAGTGCCTGCCTTGGAGGACCGTCGGCATGATCGATCAATTCCTGCACCAGAAGGGTTTGGGACAGGGCCTCCCATGGTGAGTGCTCAGTGTGAGCTGCTCTGCTTACCTTGGTGGTGGTTGTATGCACTGTTACAGCCCCAAGCCCAGCACACAGGGCCTGGCATGTGAGCATTCAGTATATGTTTGGGCGTCTAATAAAGGAAGGAGGGAATAGAGACAGACCTGATAGATGTGTGAGGGTATGCAGGGACAGAGGCTCCCGTGGGGAAGGGGGAGGGGTTGGGCTGTGGGAGTTCAGGGCAGGTTCTGAGCACATGCAGGGCACCCAAGGTGCGGAGTGGGGGGGCGGGGGATGCTAATGGGTGGCAGGGAGCCGTGAAGGGGGCAGCCCAGGCTGGGGCTGCCAGCAAGGGCAGGAAGGCCACAGCAGGTTCAGATACCATTTTCTAGGACCTTTCTCCCTCACAGCACCCTCTGTCTCTGAATTCTCCAGGAGGAAAGAAGTTACACAGTACTGGCATCCACCCAAGGGGGCCTTCACCCATTTCTGGCTTTAGTGCCCCACATTCAGGTCAATGAAATGATTGAAACAACTACATTTTTTTTGCTGAAGCCCCATCCCTCTGTTTTTGCCTATTTCCAGGCAATGCTACCGTAGAAAAGTTGGAGGACTTCATCAACAACATAAACAGTGTCTTGGAGTCCTTGTATATTGAGATAAAGAAAGGAGTCACAGAAGATGATGGGAGGCCCATTTATGCGCTGGTACGTGCACAACAGAGCCCTCTCATGGCGTTGGTGCAGAGCTGGGATGAGAGCACTTGCCTAGGACCCTGTTTGTGAAGAGTGAAGGTGCATCCTGCCTCCCCGGGCTCTGAGGTGGGAGACGCACAGCCTGGCCCTGCCTCCCCGACCCAGCCCCGTGGTCTGTCATGTCTGGAATCCTCTGCCGCTGCCAGGGCTGGGGGCTCTCACCTCGGTGCTGGCCTTGCTGCCCTACCCTGAGCCCTGCCCAAGGCATGGCAGCATGTACTTGGCTTATTTTGTTTGTTGACTGTTCTCTGCAAGAACAAAAGTGTGGGTTCTTAGGATTCAAGGGAGAAAATGGTCCTTCATTTGGAACACAGCAACTGGGAAAAGAAAACCTGTGTGAGGGCACTAAGGATTGAGCCCTCTCTGGAGCCTCCTGTTGTTTCCAGATGTCCCCTCCTCACTAGGAAATGAGGTGACATGTAAGTGAGGAGAAGCTGACAGGCTCCCAGTCCCTGGCTAGGAAACCATCTTAGGCAGATTTCAGACTGTAGTGTATGACTGGTTACAAATCCACCCCTGTGGCCAGGCGCTCCATGACTGGTGGGCGGTGGGAGGGAGCGTCAACAAGTGAGCTGACTGACTAGTGGAGGGCACGGCCTGACCATCATGTTGACTTAATTTTTAGGTGAATCTCGCAACAACTTCAATTTCCAAAATGGCCACAGATTTTGCAGAGAATGAACTGGATCTGTTTAGAAAGGCTGTAAGTACAGTAACTCCCATTGCACATTGTCTCGGCTTCTTATAGGAAACAAGGGGAACTGCAGTCTTACAGGGTCACCATTGCTGCCTGAGAAAGCCCTTTGCAGGGGATGTCACTGAGAGCCTTCCCTGGAATTCACAGCTGCCAGGTGATTGTTGGGGAGGTTGCCATGGCTACCTACGAAAGAAGGGCCGGTCTGGGTTGAACCCCAAATGGTTAATCAGTGGGCCTCATGGGTGTACAGTGTGGGTGAGCAAGTGTTACTGCGTGGTGCTCACAGTGCAGTCTGGACTGGCAGCAGCACTGCCTGCACGCTTGCTAGAAAGGCCAAATCCTAGGCCCACCCAGCTATTAAATGCAGGTCTGAGTCTGTATCCTAACAAGGTGTCACAGAACTGTTCACGTTCACATTTGAGAGGCACTTCACTGCCTGCCTGGCTTCAGAGCTATTCACTTAGCTCTCTTGTCACTCACCTGGATGAGCACCTGCCTACGACAGAGGCTCTCTAACTTGGATGTCTGTTATAATAAATGTGGAAGGAAAAATAATTCAGATAGTCCAGCCTCACTCCAGGTCTGTCAGATCCAAGCCTCCGATGAAGTTCTAGAAATCATTCCTTTCTAAGCCTCCTCTGGACACAACTGGCAGCCAAGATTGGGACCAGGCTTTACGATGCCAGACACACCTGTGTGTGTGGGAAGCCTGTCTTCTCAGTGGAAGAACTTCTGTGGGGGGAAGTTTTAGGGGTTTGCCTTTCAGCCTCTCCTGTCCCTGGGTGCCCAGTGCCTCTGTGGCTTCCAAGCTTACTTACTTTGTTTTTTGCATGGGAGACATCTACACCAAGTAATAGGGCTTCTCCAAAAGGCCTGTTGCTCAGGGGGTACTAGGAGCCCCGGTGTGGCCCAACCCAGCTCTGCTCTCCTGCCCTTTCTGGCTCATTTGCCACTTAGGCCACCCGTGATGTCCTGCCTACCTTTGAGTAGGAGGGTGCTTCCTCAGTTACGCATTTGTACATTTCTCAGGTTTTCTGCCTTCGAGGAGGTGGGGACAGGAGAGACGATTCTTGCTTTTAGGGCATTAAATCATTCATTGGGGATATTACAGGAGTGACCCTGAGTCAAAAGGACTGAACATGTTTCTGGCTTTTGATGCTCATTATTACATTGTTTCCTGGAAGATGGAACCAGGGTTTAGTACTGCCTGTGATAGGAGTAGTTTTACCGCGCCTCTGCCAGGACTGGTATTATTGGTTAAAAGTTGTTTTTGCTGATTTAATAGATGAATTGACACCTGCTATTTCTTCTAGTTGGAACTGATTATTGACTCAGAAAGTGGTTTTGCATCTTCCACAAATATTTTGAACCTGGTTGATCAACTTAAAGGAAAGAAGATGAAGAAGAAAGAAGCTGAGCAAGTGCTGCAGAAGTTTGTACAAAACAAATGGCTGATTGAGGTATTTTGGGATGAGGTTACAAAGGGTTTTTTCCCTCCAAAACCATATTGTATCCAATTGTCCTTTGAGCCAGGCCCTGTCAGGTTCCTTATCTGCTTTTTAATGTCCACAGTGATCCTTTGAGGAGGATTTGAACCTCCAGTTCACTCTCGTGAAGGGTCCAGGGGGCCGCAGCCAGAGGTGGCAGAGCCAGGGACTGCATGCAGGTCTGCGCGTTCTGGGGTTCCAGCCACTGGTCCCCGGACCGGGAGGCAGTGTAGTACAGTGGTTCAGGGCGTGGTTCTAGCACCTGACTTGAATCCTGGTCCCAGTGGCTTCGAGTTCCTTGTCCGTAAAAGGGGAGTACCTAGGGGGTGTGTGGAGTGGAAATGAGGTGGTGTATGCCAGGGGCCTGGGGCTGGCTCCCAGAGGAATTGCTGTCATTATCGTGGTTATTATTTTCAACATTATGTTATTCAAGGCCAGTGCCTTTGGCTTCTTTCACTTAGATGGTTGCCCTTAAGGAGGACATGCGGACACACTTGGAGAGGAGCTGTGGAAATCTGTGAAAGGATTGGACTTCAGGTTCATGTTTCTAGACATCCTGTGTCTAGTTCTGCTAGCCGGGGCAGAACAGATGTTTCAGTTCATTTTCCACAAAAGGCACCACTGTTTCCAAGAAACCCAAGGCAGCAGACTCAGCTCTTGCCCAATTTACCACCCTCTCTGCTCCGAGTGCCTATATCTGTGCAGGACATAATCAAATTGGCCCTTAACTTCTGCACTTGGTGGTCAGCCTCCCAGAGCTGGTGACTGACGACTCTTCACTTGCTCTTCAGGGAGAGCTTGCGTCTGGTAGTCAGAGTTACAGTGTTTGAGTTAGTGATGTCTAAGGAGGTGGGCCGTCCCTGGTAGCCTGACCAGAACTATTTAGTTCTGGGGTACTTCCTGGCCAGGAGGAAAGGAGCTGGAGAGGTCACGGGGGGAGGGCAGGGGTGGTGGGAGTGCCAGGATCTCTGGGCACTTTTGTGCACATTGTGTCTGTGGGCCCTCAGCCGCCCTGCGACAGGGAGCCTCTTAGCTCTGGTCTCAGCTGAACAAACTGCAGGCCTGGGTGGTGCCTACTCCTGGCAAGCAGCCGAGCCGTGTTCAGCCTGGTTTGGGTGACTGCAGCACCCTGTCAGTTGCTGTGTTGCAGTGTTTCTTCCTCTCTCGGGTGGATTGGGCAATAGGGAACATTCTTGGGCAGTTTGGTTCCTAACTGACTGCACTCTCTCCTCAGGCCAATGCTTTTTAAGGGCAGGGGCTTTGATGTCTTCATTGTACCTCAGCACAGCTGTAGGCACTCAGAAAGGGCTTGCTGCGTGGATGACGGGGCAGGTGAGGTGGATGACCGAGCAGGCGAACAGAATTTATTTAAAATGTGTGAAAAATGACATAAGAAATACTGCTCCTCATAGGAAGTTTAGAAAATGTCAGTCTTCATAAACACGCTGAAGTCAGCTGTTACACCACCCACGGAGCTAGCTACTCTGCCATTTCCATATCCCCTGTGCACCTCCTCTCTGCCCTCGGGATACATATGCCTGCTACGCGCTGCTATAATGTGTTCAGGCTGCGGGGCTGCAGGGATGTGTATCTGCCTTTATCGTTAAGCTTTCCCTTTGCCTCAGCCTTTTGCTGCCCTGAGAGGGGGTGACAGAGGGGAAGGGACATGCCTCTGGAGTCTGTTGTACTTGGTCCAGGCTTGTCCTCTGCTTGTTCCTCACTAAAATGGAGATGCTGGCAACACTTCAGGGTGGGCTCCGAGCCCCAGTGAGAGGGCAGATCGGAGATTCTGTGAGCTGCCAAGTGCGTGCGTGCTTCAGGAACGAGCAAGCTGCCTCCTGCAGCCTCGGGGCCCTCGCAGGAGGCCTCTTGTGGACTCCTTCTCTGGCCTCTCAGGGACCAAAGAACAAACCTGGGGCGGGGTGGGGCATCGCAGTAGGAGACACGTCTAGCCTTGCTGCGTGCCTCCACCTCTGGCAAGTAGCTTCTGGTCTCAGGCTCTGTTTCCCACCTGGGGAATGAGAATACTGATTGCTCTAAGGGACTATTTCATGAGGGCTGAATGCTTTCTGAGCTGGCCGGTGTGGTGAGGGTTGCCGTGAGTTCTGTGGCACTTTGGAGGAACAGCTGAGGGGCTGTGGGGTGGGTGCTGGCTGGTCCTCCGACCTGCCTTCCTGAGAGCAGCACCTTGGTTGAGGGGATCTTACCTGATTCTCGGTCCCTAGAAATGGGACTTTCCTCAGAGGTCACACTGTGTAGGCCCTCTGCCCCAGCGGCACTCCTTTCATTATGAAGGGAGACTCTCCGGTGCCTAGAGAGCCCTGCTCTGTGCAATGCCGTCCTGGCATGGAGGTGCTGAGGTGGCTGCATGGTCCGCAGAAGGCCTTGGAGTGGTGGGAAGTCAGGGTCAGTGGAGGAGCCCCAGGAAGGCCTCAGAGAAAGCATAGGTCCTCCGAGCTTGGGTGTCCGTTGACTGTTGTGTGCCTGCACCCTGCACACACCTTGATGCCAGGTTGGGCTCAAAGTATTGTTGCAAGGCCTGAGAGATCACTTGAGTCTTGGTCTTCCTTGGAAGGCCAGGGCACTCTACACACCCCTTCCTGGGACGGGGCCCCCAGAGGACTGAGTAGTAGAATCATAAACAGTAAGCACCAGGCACAGTTTCAGGCCTGTAGATGTTTAATACATACAGCTCAAGCCTGACTGTGAATTTGAACTTGTTCACTGGGGCTTGGGCATTCCTCCATGGGATCATTGCAGGGTCTACTGAATCTTCCCTCAGATGTTTATCATGGGACTGCCAGGTGCTGGGCCCCACAGGTGCTGCAGGCATAAGAGTGAGCAAACCAGGGTCAAGTCAGTATCCTTTACTGAAGTAAAGGATAGAAAGGGAAACGTGATTCTATGACAGCTTTACAAAGGAACCTGCCCTCTACTGAGGAAGTGACACTTGAGCTGAAGGCTGTGTAGGAGGCAATAGAGTTGTGGATGAGGAAGATTATTCAAGATAGGAGCAGCAGCCTGTGCCCAGAGGGGGCGTGGTGTGCTCAGGAGCTGAGGCCAGGGCCCTCGGAGCACAGGACTCCTGGGGAGCGTGGGACAAGGCGAGCTGGGGATGGCACATCAGCGTGGTTCCTCAGCCCCAGAATGGTGGGGCGCCATGAGGGGTTTAGGCAGAGGGCCAGGCTGGCTTGCCTTGGAGAGATCAGGTTGCTTGGAGAGTGTTACAGAGGGGAAAGAGGGCTCAGAGTGCTGGTATGAGGTGAAGGTGGATTAGGGTGGAGGCCATGGAGACGGAGCGCCATCATGGATTTTAGAGCTACTGAGAAGGTAACAGCCATGGACTGAGGGCTCTGCCTACAGCATCTGAGGGGCCCAAAGCCCTGGTGCAGGGCACTAGTGCCTCATGCCCCGGCCTCCCTCTGCTTCTGAGATTCCTCGGCTGCCTCCCACCTGCCCTCTGCTCCTTGCAGTTAGCTCTCCAGGCCTCTCTGCACCCAATGGCCCCATCTGTCCCTCCGCTGGTCCTCTGGCCCAACCATTGATGGCCCAGAGTGAACACTCTTCCTTGGCTTGGTTACACAGCACACAAACTGCCTCAACACTCCCTGTGGGGATGGAGGCAGGAACACGGGGAGATGGGGGATGTACCTGTCAGAAGGGGGACAAACAGCTCTTGCTTGTTGTAAAAGCTAGGAGGTTACAGAGAAATGAAGAGGCCTTGGAGATCACTCGGCAGGCTCATCTGTGAGGCCCCCAGGATCTCGGTGCTGCCCTGCTGAGGACCCCCACTGCCACCTCGCCCCCCAACAATGGGAGGAAATCAGACGGAACAAAGATGGTTAACAGGGTCACATCTCAACTCTTGAGTTGATGAAAGAGAATAAACACTTACCTCCCTCCAGGTCTCCCTTAGCCTGCCTTTGTACTGGCCCACAGCGTAGGCCGCTGCAGCCGTTACTTGTAGTGTTTACATGCTTCCTGGCTCTGCTGTGGTTCTCCAGTCAAAGGGCATGTGGACTGTGGCTGGTGGCAGGGACCAGGAGGCCTGGCTTCCATTGGAGGCCCTCCCACCCACAACACCTGAGTTGTGAGCTGGGGGCTGTCCCTGCCTTCCCTGGACCATTTCCAGCTTTATCTGTAAAGACCTGGCTGAGAGTGATCTGGGATAGAGCCCACAGAGGCTCTGGGTGGCAGTGCTGGGCGACATGTGATAAGCTGACTTCTTGGGCTGGGGCAGGGCTGGGGGAAGGAGGCAGTACTTGGGTTGAGACGGTAGGGGTTCTCTGGAGTTCACCCCCATCTCAGGGTCCTCAAGTAGGAGGGCTGCCATGCAGATATGGGATTTACATTTGTGAGGGCACAAGAAAGGTGCTGAGAGCGTGCAGGGGTGGGTGGACCTCGCCTTCAGTTCCCCTTAGGTCTTTGCCTAAGTTTTCCCTGCTTGAGGCTTTGCCAAGGGGCCAGCGTGGTTGCCCAGTGGCTTGGTTGGTGAAAATGTAGTGTGGGGGTGTCCACTTTGTGCCTCCCTGGGCCTTGGGCTGCAGAACTGCGGAGGGAACAGAGGTGCTGAGCGGGGAGAGTGCCTGGCATGCCGGCAGCTTGAGAGAGAGATTGCCACCTCCTGTTCTGTCCCTGCAGAAGGAAGGGGAGTTCACCCTGCACAGCCGGGCCATCCTGGAGATGGAGCAGTACATCCGGGAGATGTACGCCGATGCCGTGAAGGTGTGCAACATCTGCCACAGTCTCCTCATCCAGGTACCGCTCCCCTCTGGGCCTGAGCCTCTGGCATCACCACTCCTTCCTCCGATGTGCAGACAACAGGGCGTCTCCTCCAAAGTGTCTGCGGACGGCACACAAATGCCCACCTGTCTTCTTCCCGGTCCCTCTGTTTTAGTCCAGGAAAGCTTTTTTTCTCCAGAAAGTTCTCAGAAGCCCTTGTGCAGCCCCTGTTATCTGGGCACTTATTTAATGAGCACCTTCCTGTGCTGACCACTGTTCGTCATGTTTTACATGCACACTTTGCAAGGCTTTACAGCAGTTGGGCCAGTGCTAAGTTTTTATGTTTCCTTTTTAAGCTTTCTCTTTTGGCAGTTGTCGGCTAATCTCTGATGAGCCTCTCTGTAGATATATCCTTGAGCACTTGGTAAATTGTTTCCTTGGGTTGAATTCCTGGAAATGCCATGTCTGGAACAGAGTGTATGTGTCTTCTTTTTAAAGCTTTTGATCCACATGCCTGCCTGCCAGGTCTGAGGGCCCACATGCTCTGGGCGCCCGAGTTGCAGGCTGCTCTGGTGGGCCCGGCCTGCTGCCATCACACTGGCCTTTAGAGTTTGGAGCTTCTTCCACCTACATTCGTCAAATCCTTTAATAAAACCCACTGCATTGAGGACACTGGGATTGTTGTTACTCATCTGGAGCCTAGAAGACAAAAGCATTAGAGCCTGTGGGACATTTTCCTCAGTTTCCTGAAGGTTTGTGAATACAGAAGTATACAAGGCTCTGGGCCATCACCTTTCTTGTTTCAGGGTCAAAGCTGTGAGACCTGTGGGATCAGGATGCATTTACCTTGCGTAGCCAAGTACTTCCAGTCAAATTCGGAGCCACGCTGCCCCCACTGCAATGACTACTGGCCCCATGAGATACCAGGTTCGTGGGCCCGGGGTGCTCGTGGGCTTGCCTGCTGGCCTCTGGGAGGGGCTGGGCCGGCAGGACTGAGTGCGCATAGTGGCGCCTGGCCCTGAGGGGACACGCGGAGACGGGCAAGTGCTCAGACGAGGGCTCTGCGCGTGCAGGTCCACACTGGAAGCGCCAGCTGCACCTGCAGCAAGTGGAGGCAGGCTTGCGTGCACTTCCTCGTGGCCCCCTGGGACCCACTAGAGATTCCAGGGCATGTGAGGGTCTGGTCTCGCCTTTCTCCCCAGTAGCCGTCTCAGGAGGGGAAAGTGAAAGCGGTGACCACAGCTCCCTGGGTCTGTTCATCTGTAAACAGGCTCATTCTACCTTCTGGGCAGGGTGGGGACAAAGAAAGCAGTGAACAATGTTACTGACACAGGCCAGAGTCCTTGGCACATGACACCTAGTTGTGCATGAGCTATTGTAGGGGTGCACTCAGTCCCTGGCATTCACAGTATCTTCCCAACCTCTTCTGTGTACAGAAGTCTTCAACCCTGAGAAGGATATGGAGCCCGGTATCCCCAGTGTGAAGAAAAAGTCCTCGCGGTCCAGGCAGCACTAGCTGGTGCACTGCTGCGGGGCTCTCTGCCTGCAGGGGGATGGGTGACGCAGCCCTTTTTGGAGAGAGACACCAGCATTTCACATGACTCTCCATTTTATGCTTTATGTTTGGAATAAACCTTACTAAGGAGTCGCTGCAGGCTCAGTGCATGGTTGTATTCCCTTCTTGGGAGGTTTCCTGCTGGGGCCTCTCCTTTTTCCCTCGAACTTGCCACCTGGGGGCCCCCTGGTTTGAGTTCCAGCAGGTGAAGCTGGCAGAGCTCCTTCTGCATAGCATGGGCCCTGGGTGGCTTTGCCTTCAGTTCCCAGCTTTAGTCACTTGTCCCATTAACACTGGCCAGCGTGCCCTGGACTTGTGGGTTCTTGGCCTCCCCAGCTCTCCAGTCTGGGCCCTCCTGTAGCCTAAGATGCAGCTAGCCTGAATGGGGTGTGTGCTCTCCTCACTGGGCCCTTCTGCACCCCCTTGGTGACTGGCAGCCCTGCCATCAGCTGCTTCAGCCAGGACCCAGGAGACAGCCTAGATGCTTCCTCTTCCCTGGCCCTCCTGCATCCAACCAGTCACCAAATCCCGTCCAGCCCACCTGCCAGATGCCCCCCCCCCCACAGCTGCTGCCCCAGGCAGGTCCCTGCACTCCCCTGCCCCCCGCCCCATCTCCCCACTGCTCCTGGCTCTGACTGCCCACCTGCTCCGTTTTTCCACCAGAGTGATCTTCCCACAATGCCAGTCAGCATGGGGCGCCCCTGCTGAAGATCCTGATGGCTCCCATCACCCAAGTGCTGGCTTTAGACTCATCAGGCTGGATGAGGCCCTGCTCCTCTCACCTCCTCTCCGTTCCCTACTTCTCAGCGGCACAGCATTTCTTTCAGTTTCTGGACGAGATGTCCTGTTCCTCACCTCTGAGCTTCTGCATGCATGGCGCCCCCCTCTGCCCGCATTCTCTGCCTCTGCAATTAACACCCAGCCACCCTTTGGACCCGTGTTAGGTTGTCACCACTTACAGCCCTCGGGCCCCCGCTCCCTGTACTTCCTTGATCATCACACTTGCCACACTGCTTTAATGTACTGTCTGCCTCCCTCAGCCACCCCAATGTCAGAACCCTTTCAGTTGTGAGGAAAACCCAACTTAAATGAGCTTGAACTAGACCTGGTCAGAAGGCGTCATTCGGGAGAGGCTTAACCTGGTGGTTTAAATGATGTCACCAAGCATCCATATTTGTCTTTGCTTTATTTTCACTAAGCTGGCCTCATGCTCAAGGCCTATAAATGGTCTCCCAGAGAATCTAGCTACCTTTTTTGGTAGCAAAACAGCTACCAGGCTTCACACACCAACACCCTTGTGTCAGGAAAGAAGAGGGCAGGCCTCGTTTAATGGCTCCAGCACCCCAGCAAACGTCCTGATAGCTTAAGCTCCAATTTGGAAACTCGAGGAGGTGGGGATGAGGAGGGGACCTCGAGGAGGTCCATCTGGCATTGGCAAATCAGGACTTACCTCTGAGCTGTGGGCAGGGTGGCCCCTTCCAAGCCGCCTGGCTGAGTGAGGAGGGCCTTCCTCCTAAGCAAGTGGAAGCCAGTGTTACCAGGCAGAAGTGGGGTGGGCTGTGGGCACCACCCAGGCAGGTGGCAGGCAGGGATGCTGTGCCAAGGTCACCTCCAAAAATGAACAAATGACAACCTGCCAGGGAGAGGCTCCCCCTCCTGGCATCAGGTTCTGTCTCCTGAGACCACAGGCCCACCTCCCAGGCAGCAAGGAGGCTTTTAACTGGAGTCCTCCAAAGGCAAGTACCTGCCCAGTCATAAAGCCCTGTGGGTGCCCCCAACTGGGGGAGTTCAGCAGTGCATCAGGCAGGCAACGGCAGCCCTCCCCATCCGGCTGAACCAGAGAAAGGGTCCTAGAAGTACATGAGGAGGCTTACAGAGATGACAGGAAGGCAGAGAACCAGTCTAGCGAGGAGGAGCAGGGTTCTGGATGTTAAGACCCACTGCTCAGTCACGCAGGCACTGCTGCCTCCTTAATCAGCTGCAGCCTTTTGACTCGCCCTCCTAATGGCCCACAAGATGCCCTT
>JAQQAC010010882.1:11066237-11110942 GCA_029783875.1 Phataginus tricuspis
TCTTAACAGCTGGCTGGTACTTTTATTCAAGCTGAATTCAGTCCATATTTCTTAGAGCCAAAGCCAGCCTCTAGCTGGTCAGGATTACCAGCAACACTGGCACCTTGCTCTGAGGGAATATAGAGATTTCATCTTTTGCTATCTTCCTGTCCGACAAGGGACATTTGCTTGAGGTGGCCAGGCCTTGATACGACGTTTCAATGAATGTTTTCTTTAGTCCCTAACTATAGAATCACTGCATTACGATAAACTGCAGAAGGTGGGACCTGACATCTGGGACAGATGGGATCATACCGGCTGGGCTGCTGGTGGAAGCTGGAGTGACGCAGCCGTCCCTGGGCTGGGGAAGGGGTGTGAGTTATGCAGGCAGGCCTCTGAGTTACGGCTCCCAGCAGCCAGGCAGCCGCCATTCCTCATCAGCAGCGGCTGTGCAAGGCCCAGTGGCATTCCTATTTTATGCCTCACTACCTTCAGTGGCATTGATATTTGGTAGTTTATTCATCTGAAAAATTAGGTAAATTAACTATTAATAATGTTAGATTGGGGAATAAATAATCTCCTCACAGAGCCGTGGATTCCACTTTCTTAAATAGCTCTCGTATTTGCCCGTTCTGCACGCCCACTGCCCTGACCAAGGTCACCCATGGGATCAATCCCCCCGCTTCGCTGCAGGTGTCATGGTTGGCTGTCTTCTTGCCTGCCAGCAGTCAGCTTGCACAGATCCATACGCTGATGGTCTCCTGGCTCAACACTCTGAAGCCCAAGGAGCTACTTGATAAAGTTCAGATTCCTTGGCCTGGGTATATAGGACATGAGTAGCTACAGTTTCAGCTGTCTACTACTGCTTTCCCATCCCCTTTCTCCTCATTACTGGGGGTGGAGGTGTGGGAGAGCCAGGCCTAGTCAGTCAGGGCTGCCATTCCAGGCTACAGGGATCGTCCCTGCTGATGCTTAGGTGCCAGGGCTGCCAGAATCTCCCCTGGGGCTTCTAAGCCTATGGGTCATGGTGCTGGAAGGATATGGAGTTGACCTTCCAGGGCATCTTCTCCTCTGGGGACAAGGCTATCTGCAAGAGGGGAAAGGCCAGAGTCCCCAGACAGTAGAGACCCCTGTGTGGTGGAGGCTGCAGGGGAAGGAGGGGTCTTTTGGGAACTGGTGCTGGTTCTTGATTCAGGAACCAGTTATTGGGAGGGTGCCCAGTTGGAAATTCTTCTAGAATATCCTCGCACCTCTCTGAAGGAAGCTTATGTTTCAGTAACAACAGAAACCTCCTGCAACCTCCCATTGCCTGCTCTGAGTTCAGCAAACTGATGAGGACCCTTCCTTGTGGCCCAGGGCCACCTCTCTCCAGACTCTGCAGACCCAGTCATGAAAAAAAGGCATGTGACAATCATAATACTTAAGATTAGAGACATGTTCATGGACCAGCAGGGGCTCCACACACACCACCTCTTGAACCCTGTATGTTGAGGACTAGACTGCCCTGTTTTCCAGATGCACACACACGTACACTGAAGTAACCTGCCCCAAATCACATGGCAGTTAAGCTGTAGGGCTGGGTTTGAATCCAGGCCCAAGCGCAGGTGGAAGCCAACCTCAGTGCTCGTGCTCTAACCCTGCAAACTGCTTGCCCATTTCCCAAACACTTCAGGCTTCATGAAGCCCACCCACGAGTCCCCATGTGGGCAGTCAGCCTGGAAGGTCCTTCTGGGGTCTTGCTGGCTTGCTTCGGCTGTGCACACCTGGCCTGGTGCAGGTCCCTGCCTGGGTACTTCTCACTCTGTGTCTGTCCAGTGCCCCAGATCAGCCCCCAGCAAAGGCTTCTTGAGGGCACAGGCTCGGGTTAGCTGATTTCAGATTCCAGGCCCGAGTACCTGGCTGGCACAGGGCAGCACTGAGGGAATCCACAAGTGTTGTTGGCATTTCAGGCCCTTCCCTCCTCTAATCCTGGCTATGACCACCAGAAGCTGACGGAGAAGCTCAAGTCCAGAGCCTGCACATAATGCCAGTATTTAACAGGGATAAATAGGATCTCTCCAGGACACAGGACACAGGACAGAAACGGGGCCTTGGCAAACCTGGGGAACTTCTCCAAGTCAGGATTCTCCACATCAACCTGCAGACAACACAAGAAGTCATCTGCCTGGTCTGAGACTGGGTCATGGAGAATCTGCAATGTCACACCGGCCTCCAAGCACCCACCTGGCTTGTGTTATGAAGAAGGTGTGTATCATGAGGATATAAAGCCTCTGACTCCTGTGGGGAATACAGCCGGATGTATTTCCTCCCAATCACCTGGAAAGAAAGCAACCCTGTCAGTGGTGTCTCCTCCTCACTGCTGCCTACACCCTACCACAGGGCCCTGTACCCAACATCCTCCTGCCCCTCTGACTGTTCCACATGCTGTTCCCTACACCTGTCTCTACCACACATGCTTAAGAGTTCTGAGCACATGTTTTTCCTCCAACTATATTATGAACCAATACCTTCATGACTGTAGCCAATGATAACTAAGCTCTTGATTGTGCCACCCACTCTCAGGTGCTTCATGTGTATTAATTTTTCATCCTCTTAACCCTGAGATGGCTAATCACCACCCCCATTTCACAGATGAGGAAACAGCAGAGAGGTGAGTTGCCCAAGTTCACAAAGCTGATGGGTGACACAGCTGGTGTTCATGCCTAGCAGTCTGCTTCCTGAGCCCCTGCTTGTAGCTTCTCTATTGCCTCTGTGGGCTGGTCAGCTTGGCTGGAAGAATGTTCTCATTTGTTAAACCTCTCTATGAAAAATAAGGTGGTTTTACAATAGATGACCCTCCCCTTTCAACAAACTCATACACTTTTCTGTCTGGGTCTCAGGAAAACCCATCCAAGGGCTGAGAAGCCATTCCTTATTGGAGAGAAGGTTCTGGCAGGGAGAAGAAGCTAGCCTGGTTCTGGTGGGTGGCAGGTAGTGGAAGGGCAGAGAAAAGAGGCAGTCTTGAGGGCACTCGCTCCATCCACAATAGTGCCTGGACATGCTCCGCCCAAACGAGGCAGCCAGGATCCCAAAGGACGAGCCGGGTCTGGGAACTACTCCTGGAAGCAGCCCTGATCAGACAGAGGGCCTCACCCCAAGGCCTGGTCCCATTTCTCCATTTTAGTTTTTGTCCTGTCCCTCCTGTCAGTGGTTCATTTTGAACATGGATAATACAGCCAGGCCACACATGGCTGGGCCAGGAAGGGGGAAAAGGCTCCTATTCTGGACCAACTCTAACCTGGGTGAGGAAGTTTTGCTGGGGATCCTGATGAAGGGGGGAGACGGTTCCCTGGGGACCAAACCAGGCATTAACGGTGATCTCGTCTTCTTCCCCGTCACCCAGGCAGCAGTAATCGGGGATGCTGATGTCCTGCTTCAGCTCTGGGATCTGTGGGGATCGGAGCAGATGGGGAAGGCTGAGGCCAGGCCTATGGGACACACCAGTCCACAAGTGTACTGACTACCTTAGAGAAGGGCCAGATACACGCTGCCTTCTTTGGTGATAATGTAACTGTATCCGTATTTTCTGTACAGGAATTTAAACATCAGTTAAAAAATACATAATCACTAGGGAAAAGTTATGCCTTTATTTTCAGATTTGTTTCCACGTCATGTATACTTTATATTTGTTTTCTTTTTTAAAAACCTGACACTATTGCTTTGAACTTAAAAATAAACCAGCTTGTAATATCTAAAGAGTTCAATATTTGAGAAAATCAAATTAAAGAAAAACAAAAAAAGGGATTGAATATTTATCAAATCTGGTGGGAAAAATTTTCCAGAATGTACTAATAGTAAAGCAATTACAACTAGTACATTTTAAATAAGTTAATCCGTAATAAAGATCAATAAAGTAGGAAACTTACCTGAACTGCGGTAAATGAGGGATAATGTAGAGTTCATACAAAATAATAAGGAAAAAAAATAAGGACCCCAATACATAAATTACACAAATAACCAAAGGACAAAACCCACATAACACATAAAAATGAATTAGAAATAAGGAAAGGTTTCAGTCTCATTAGCAAAGGAATCCACATGAAATGTCACCATTTCCCACTAAGCAAATGGGAGATGAAAACGGGATGACACCCGGTGGTGGAGAGGATGTGCTAAGTAGCTGCACCCTTAGGCAGGCTAGGGATGGAATCAGGGGGTAAAACTATATATGATGTCATTGTAGAAGGCATAAAACTGCTCATAGTCCTTGACCCAGTTGGGAGTGAGCTTCTGCAGGCTCCTGGAGGGGGAGGTGTTGGAAACCTCCAGGAGGCTGTGGCGAAGGGCTCACAGGCACCAGCGAGCGCTGCCCAAGACGCAGGTACCCCTGGCAACATTGGTGAGTGTCTGACAAGATGAACTTTAAAACAGCAAGCATCATGCTCCCCTAGTGTCCCTATGCCCCTCAGCCTCCTCACTGCCTCACCAGGCCTTCAGAAGGTAGCTCCAGGGCTGACACCAGGACAGCGGGCCTTGCGCTCCGCGCCCCCTCTTGGAGCTTATGGGGATGCGAGGCACCCCGAGAGAGCGGGCTGGAGGCCGGTCCTGGTGGGTTCAGTCCTGGAGTCACCTTCTGATGGTCTGCTCAGGAAGTGGTTTCAGTCAGGGTGAGTGGCTTCTTCACTGTGAGACGCTGGTTCTTTCCCAGTAAAGCCAGACCACCACAGCCCCACCCAGCCCCCTACCCCCAAGATTGCCTGCTGTGCTGGCAAAATGGCTCAGAGGCTTTGGGAAGTTAAATGGAACCCTAAGTCTGGTCCCTGAAAGGTGGCAAGGGGGACCCACTCTGCTCCTCTGCACAGGTATTTTCAGAGTAAGCATTCCCTGGCCTAACGGGGTGCCTCAGGGAGACTCTGCCAATCCTTCAGTAGAAGCTACTGTAAGTTCATGTTGCTGGTTAAGAAACCAATGATCGCCATGAGCAGCTGGCATGTTCTCCCTGCAGGGAGCTTGGGGAGTCGGCCTCAAACAGCCTAAACAGAAATGCAGAAACGCTGCTGTGTCCGCTGCTTTGGGCTAACATAGACATTCACATCTCTCACAATCCCGCCTGTGGGGGGTCCTCAAGCTGTGTGCAAGATTCTGAAGGCCTCTGGAAAGGCTGTCACACCCCACCGTTGCTTCCAGCTGGGATTATACAAGACCCTGGCCCTGTGGAATGCTGAGAAGCTGATTGGTTCCTGATGACATCATCAGGATTCTGAAAGGTGACTGGTTGACCAGAGGGTGTAATCAGAGCCACTGGCCAAGGACTCAGAGACCCTGAGAAGAAATTCTATGATGCGACTGAAAGCAGGCCTAGCATGGTAGACAAAATCTAAAGCACAGGGCCTCAGGGAGGAAAGCCAGTCAGGGGTTTTTGGGCAAGAGGTTTTAGGCACTGAACTTCATGTAGTTAGAGAAGGACCCAGAAGACAGTGCGGAGGCCTGCCCGGTGTCCCTCTGTGCCATGCACGATGGCCCCAGGGCTCAGGGGTGCTCAGACTTTCCCCCTGAGGCACTCCGAACAGCAGAGGTGAAAACACACTTCTGGGGACTCGAGATAAAGACCCAGGTGGCCCTCCACCAGACAAGACATCTTTGGACTCTTTGGCTGAATCCAGCCCTTTGCCTTCTATTCCTAAAACTGCTTCTTCCTCTTGTTCTAGAGAAATAGAAAAATGGCTGCTCCAGGACATGGAATCAAGTTTACCTGCAGCTTTAAGGGTTCCCCCCAGAGGCTGGGTCCCAGTATGACAGGTCAGAGCATAGGCAGCTCGTCTGAGATCACACAGTGGGACCTTAATCAGTTAGAGCCCCCCTTTCTTCACTCAGCAAGAGAAGACAGGAGGCAGGATCTACAGTCTCAATACACAGAGGCCTGTGAAAGAGACCACAGCTCATCCAACCCCCCATCTGCCCTGGGCCCTTCAACTTGGCACGCAGGCTCCAGGGGGTGCCCGTCAGCACAGGCAGTGAGGGAGCCCCAGCTCGGCAGTAGATAAGCAGACTTGGCAGATGCCGGGGCCCTTGGCTATGGTCCTGACCCTGGTCTGGGCATGACTCAGCCGCTGTTCTTGCCTCCTGGCGAGGGCTGCCCTGGCGGGGCACTCACCGTGAGTGTCTGTGGCCTGGCCAAGACCACACCAGCAAGGCCCTCCTGGATTCCTCAGCCCCATCCAGCCAGTTGTTCAGGTCCCACTTTGGGAGCCTCCCTTGACTGCAAACTTTCCCTCCACCACCACCCAGCTGCCCAGGCACAGGTGCCAGCAGTGCACACAGATCTTGAGCCTCTCCACTCCCAGGGCACAGCTCTCCCAGGGCCACTGTAATAGCCTCCCAGTGGTCTCTCTGCTTCCACATCTGTCCACCTTCAATTCCTCTCCAGAAAGTGGCCACAGCTGTCCCGGGAACACTTAGAACCCTCTCGTTTTTGCCATCACATTAAGAAAACCATTCTTCCTCACCCAGTCCGACCCCCTCAGGCCCCACCTGCTCTGTCCCACCCTGTCACGCACTCGGCTCTGGCCATGCTGAACTTCCCTGCCCTGTGAAGGTCAAAGTTCCCTCCTGTTGTCCTCCTGGCTGGCATGCCCCTTCTCATCTCCTTTGAGATGAGAAAAGAAAACAAAATGGAAAGTTAATAACTGGGATAAAATCCTCTCTAGTTAGCTTTAGCTATAATGTATATAAAGAACTCCTAAGATGACAGACAACCCAACAAAAAATGGGCAACACATCTGCCACATGGCCGGGTACTGCCTCCTGGAGACGCCTTCCTGGACCAGTGGCTCCAGAGAGCCTCTTTCCTGCCTGGCCACCTTCAGTAGGCTGCCTCTTTCTGTCCTTGGGTGGGCTTGGTTTCCAGTCTGGGAAAGGAGCAACTCCTGCCTTATCCCTGATCCCCAGGACAAGCCCACACGGGGGCGATGGGTGGGGGGATGGCAGTGCGCTGTGCGCCACGGTCAGGGCCCCAGCCATCCCCACACCATCCTGAGGACAGAGTGCAGGCAGGGGTGGGGGACAGGGAAAGGGGTGGACAGAAGGCCAAACCGCTCGACTACCCAAGGGTGAGCCCCGCTTGGACTGTTTCAGCATCCTAGCCAGACAGCTCAGCATGCCAGATGCAATCTGATTCCTGCCCCAGTTCCCTTCATTCTTGTTTTGTTTGCATTTTAAAAACAAAGTCTATTTTTTCTCATGATGATGATTGTACATACTCACCATAGATGATCTGGAAACTGCAGAAAAGAGAAGGAAAAACCACTTGCCACCTCGCCACCCACAGTTGCAGTCATCTTTTGTGGCATTCCTTCCTGTCCTTTTCCAACAGAGCTAAGATCACTCTGGATGTAATCACCACACGACCTGATTTCTCATTCCCATGAGCCAGGCAGTCCCCGCATCCCCCACTGCTCTGTGAGCCTGGCCTCACTGTGAAAAGCTCCTGGCGATGCCCCTGCTGGCCAGGCTGTGCTTGGATGGCCTCTTCTGGGCGGCTGGCTCGTGACGGAGAAAGGGCTGGCGCAGCCCATGCGCAGCGCTGTCTCTCTCCTTGCCCCCAGGCACCCTCCCTCGGAGCTCCCCCGGCTCTCCTGCTGGATTCTCTTGGGACCACCACCTCTTAGTGGGGACTCTCCTGCTCACAAATCTCCAGGGGCTCCCCACTTCCTTCCAGATGAATTTGAGTTCTTGGCCTGGCCTTTGAGGCCCTAGCTTCCCCCTTGGTCTTCTCCTTGCTCCACTCTTCTGAGCAAACCCTCCCCGGCTGGTCGATGTACCCAGCATGTGGGCCCATTCCCCTGTGCCCTGCTGCCTCTTGGTTCATGAGGCACCTCTCACTAGGAATGTCCCCTCTGCCTTTGGCCTTGCTGAGCTCTTCTCAGCCGAGTCCCCTCTTCTTTCAGTCTTCAACCAGTCTGTCTAGAGGGTCTTCAATCTGGCCAACCGGGTCTGGGGACCCTGACAAATTGAACCTGGTCTTTTCAGGAGCACACAGGCCCAGGCACTGGGAAACAGCTTCATAGGCAGACACTTGAGATGTGTTCAGGATGGTACCTGGGCTTGCCCAGAAAACTCTTGAGTCAAGAAAGGCAACAGCTCGCTTTTCCTGAGTGAGTCCAGAGCCTGCCCCCCTCCCCTGGCTCCCCAGGACCTGTTTCTCAGTTCTGGCCATACGTGGAATTCTGGCTCTACCTCCGGGGACCATCCTGGAGCTTATGGCCTCCTTGGTGCCCTGCTTCTAGTCCTGAGGCTAGGAGGGAACAGGGCGACACAAAGGATGCCTCCCTGCAGGAAGCAGTGCCAGTGGGTAGTCAACAAGGCTGCTCTGCCCCTTCCTGCCCAGGGAGGGCAATGGGGGAAGGTGAGAGGGTGAAGGACAGAGGAGTGAGGTCTTAGACTTACCTGGTCAAAGAGCTGGTGCTGAGCAAGGTACCCAATGTCCCTTGGCTAATCCACAGGAGAAAAAGCAGAGGTGACAGAGAAAACCAGTCAGTTGGGACAGACACCCCCTGGTGCTACTGTTCAGCTGGCTCTCAGCCCCTGCGGTGCTCCTGCCCCAGACCTAGAAGCCACCCAGGCCTTCCGCCACATCCTGCTTGGTCCCCCTCCTCTGACCAGGGGCCTGTGTGATAGGCTCCCTCCCGAGCAGCCCTGTGATGGGCAGGACTTGGGATTCAGTGCTGCCTCTACCGAGGCTCCCTGAGTAAGTCACCCTGTGCCCACGGCTCAGTCTCCTCAGAGGAAAAATGAAGGGGCCGCACACATGTGAGGACTTTAAAACATAAAAATGGAATCATACAAATCTATTACTTTGAAATCTGCTTCTTTCATTTAATGACACATCACGAATGTTTCTTAAGGCACATACATACATATCTGACTCATTCTTTTGATGGGTGTTTTACAGTCAGGATCCATCATTATAAATTCAACTATCCCACTCCTGGTGGACATTCAGGTTGTTTGGCCAGTGTTTCAATAAACAGCCTAATATTTTGCTCCTTATATTTTCGTGCTTCCAAAAGTAGAACAACTAAATGAAGAAGTAGTGCATTTTAAATTCTAATAGCTTCTGTGAGGTTATTTTCCCCAAAGTTAAATCATTTACACTCTTCCCAGCAATTACTATGACTGCCGTTTTCCTGCATCCTTGCCTGCACTGGAGGTGATTATTTTGCGAAAATTCCTGCCAATCAGATGGGTTAAAGGCACAGTGCTTTACAAACTGGGCTCCACAACGCGGCAGGGGTTCTCTGAAGATGCCTGAGGGCCTCTGTAAGGGTCGGACGGGGCAGGTCAGGCAGGACGCTGGCCACTTGTCCCAACTGCAACCAGAGTGGTGCAGGCTCTGGTCTAAGGTGGAAGCCGATGAAGTCTCCTCCCTTGGGTTCCTCAAGAATATGTCTTTCCATCCCTCTCCTTCATTCCCTCTTCTTTCTGCCTAATGTTAAGAAGCGTTCACAATATTCCAGACTCAGTGCTAAATGGTGGTCATGGCTGGATCTGATGTGATCTCCGTCCTCACATGTATTCTGGCTTGGAGGTCACTGTATACCTTAACTGAGCCCTGATCATGCTGGTCTGGGACTTTTAAGTGTTCTTGTTAGTAACCTCTGACTAACCTTCATTAACCCTAACTAATCCAAAGTCAAGGCACTGAGGATCCGAGAGGTTAAGGAACCACCTAGGCCACACAGCCAGCAAGGGACAGTGCTGGATTCAAGGCTACTCTGCCTGAATCCGAAGCCCACCCTCTTGCCCACTCTGAGAACTGCCCCCGGGTTATGCCTCTGCTTTAGGAATCCGTTTCTTCTCAGCAGAGGGGGGGACATGACTCTCCAGCCACGTTTATTCCTATGAGCACAGGTGGACATGGCAACATGGCACGTCTCTGGTCCATGCTCCCTTTTCCAGGCCTCTGTGTGACAGTGAGCTGGATGGAAGTGGGGGTGGGGGAGGAGTGCAGGAGGAGCAGGTACTGAAAGTCACTGCGAGCCCAGAGGCCTGCATCCAGTGCCTGCAGAGAAGGCTGCAAGTTTAGGAGTGAATTTGATGGGCTGGGGCACAGGGGTCTGGGTGGTCCCTCAGAAGCTCAGTTACAAGGTAGAGAAAGCCAAGGGAAAACACTGTCTGCCTACATGGTCACCAACCTGGCCCTCTGACCACAGTAATCTGTGATTGAATCCAATTAGAACTGTACAACTGGGCCTGTGGCTGCCTGGGGGTGTGAGGTCATGGGACGGTGTGGGGACAACTGATGCTAAATTCTCACACCTTGTGAAGGACTGGTTTCTGGGCTAGGAAAGGTGGCTGGGACCACAGATGCTGGGGGGACAGCCCCTTCCTTTAAGGGGACGTGTACCCACTTATAGGCTCAGGCCTCCCTTGTTGTCAGCGCACAGGAAGGGTTCAGGCATTCTAAGGCAGACAATTTACATTTTCTGCCAGGTCTGGGGAAGAGGAAGCCATCCACTGCCTCACTGTTATGTTTCTGAATTGATAAAATAGTGTGGCTGCTTTGGAAGCATTCTGGCAGGTGCTTAAAAGGTTCAGCACAGAGCTACCATATGACCCAGCAATTCCACCCCTAATATATATACACACACGCACACACACACACACACACATTTTATATATATATATTTATAGCTACTATAGTATATACCTAAGAGAAATAAAAACATATCTACACAAAACTTTATACATGAATGTCCACAGTAGTATTTTTCATATCAGCCAAAAAGTGGATACAACTCAAACGGCCATCAACTGATGGATAAAAAATGCGGCATCTCCACACCACAGACTATCTATCATTCTGCCATACAAGGAATGGAGTTCAGTACTGATAACGTGCCACAGCATGGATGCACCTTGAAAACATCGTGCTAAGTCAAAGAAGCCAGACATAGAGGGTCACATATTGTACGATTTCATTTACATGAAATGTCCAGAACTGGCAAATCCACAGACAGAGAATGCAGATTAGAGGTTGTCTGGTGCTGGGGTCCAGGGGAGTACAGGGAGTGGCTTCTAATGAATTTGAGGTTTCTTAGGGGGATGAGGATGTCCTGGAATTAGATAGCAGTGATGGCCACACAATCTTATGAATCTACTAAAAAACTACTGAATTATACCAAAAACAAGGTGGGGAGAGACGGAGACCTAAAATGAGTACTTCAAGTTCTGCCTGCCCACCAGCCTGCCCTCCTTGCTCTGGCCAGGTTACTGACCAGAGGCTGGTAAACACACTGCAACATAGGGAGGTTATGTGCCCAAGTGTAATGCGTTCTCTCCCTTGTGAGTACTCGGGGAAAGCAGTCAAACGACCTACCTCATTCACGATGTATCTGCTGATGAACTCACTGACGGTCATGAGTGTCTGGGACCATTCCTCGTCGGTGTACCTGGAGCCCACTTCCACTGGGACGGTTCGGCAGCCAGCAATTTCTTGGATATACTCCAAACTGTAAGGAAAATGCCTCGTCATTTACTGAGACTTGCTGGGCACTCTGCTCAGTGTGCTTTACATGGGCCTCCTGTTGTCTCCACAGAACCTCATGAGGCAGGGACCACCCCACCCCCGCCTGCCTGCCGAGCCTTGTGGCTTCGCAGATAGATGCACTGGAGCTGGTTTGCTGATCGTCTTGCTGAGAGGCTCTATTCCCCGCTCACCCAGGGCCTTCCATCTTCTCTTTGCTCACCTTGTCACTAAGTGGAGAAACCTCTGAGCACAGGGGTGGTGAAGTGCCAGGGTTCTGAACTCTGGTGACCTGGTACGGACTCCCTGGGTACAGATCAGAGGTCCTCTGGCAAGTTACTTAACCTCTCTGCACCCTTGTGCCCTACTTGTAAAATGGGGGTGATGACAGTGCCTGTCCCATGGAACCAGGGCTGGTGCCTCTCTTGGCATCTGGTACGCAGTAAAACACAGTGAATGTCTGTGGGATGAAGGCTCCTGCCATCAGAGTCCTCCTCACACAAGTCTCAGTGGGAACTGCTTCCTCCACAAAACAAGAGAAGCTGATAGATCAACTTTCCCTACATACACCCCCTCACTTCCACAGCTGTGGCATTACAGCCACTGGCCACCTGCCTGAGCTGATTTTTCCACCCCACCTCTGAGGATGGACCAGCAGACAAGGGAGGGAGTGAACACAAGAGCCCCAGAGCCCACTGCGGTGGGCAGCTGTCTCCTGGGGTCTTATTTCTACTCTTAGGCCTAGAGGGGCCCTGAGAAGGTCCACAGAATTCCTAAGATCTTACAAAATTGCATAACAGACTTAACACTGGAGCCACTTCGGCACTCTCTAAAAAACTGCTTGGGGCAGGTAAGCTGGAGAAGGTAAGGAACTTACAAGCTCTGACATCAATCCAGAGCATGGTGCTTTTCTTGTTTAACCCCTCGCAGTCCAGCCCAGGGGCTGGTAGTGAAGTGTCTGTGAGGCTCTAGTTACCTGAGGATGACAGGAGGAAAAACTGAGGGAGTCTGTGGGGATGCTGACACAGAAGAGGAACCTCACTGCTCTCAGCAGCAACCCACCTCCACTTCTTCATGCAGGGCCAATGGTCAGCCACGCCTTCCAAGATCACAGGCCTCTGGGGAACCAGAAAATGCTTCCTGAAATATTGGAGGGATGGACAGTAGAGCCGGGGGACTGTTTCTTCTGACTTCACATCTGGAATCGAAACATGGTCCTTTCTTGCTTTCTGTTTAAAATCAAAAGAAAACAAAACAGCCGCAGAAAGTAAATATTTGTTGCATTCCATTGGGAATTTGCATCAATGGTACAACAGCTTAGGTGTCAGTAACAACAGTGATAAGAGTTAATATTTATCATCATTATCACTGCTGCTACTACTAGGTACTCCATGTGTCAGGAGGTTTTTCTCTTTATCAGTTCATTTAAAATGTTTGTTCCACTATGAAAGTCATATACTGCTTTTGCAGAAATGTTGCAGTTGAGGAAAACTTACCATCCCAAACATGATCATCTAACATAAAAGTGCCCTTTCTCGGGGAACCCTCCTACACTGCTGGTGGGAATGTAAGCTAGTTCAACCATTGTGGAAAGCAATACGGAGGTTCCTCAAGAAACTAAAAATACAAATACCATTTGACCTGGGAATTTGACTCCTTGGAATTTACCCAAAGAATACAACTTCTCAGATTCAAAAAGACATATGCACCCCTATGTTTATTGCAGCACTTTTTGTAATAGCCAAGATATGGAAGCAACCTAAGTGTCCATCAGGAGACGAATGGATAAAGAAGATGTGGTACATATACACAATGGAATATTATTCAGCCATAAGAGGAAACAAATCCTGCCATTAGCAACAACATGGATGGAGCTGGAGGATATTATGCTCAGTGAAATAAGCAGGCGGAGAAAGACAAGTGCCAAATGATTTCCCTCATTTGTGGAGTATAACAATGCAGCAAAACTGAAGGAACAAAATAGCAGCAGACTCAGAGACTCCAAGAAGGAACTAGTGCTTACGAAAGGGGAGGGGTGTGGGAGGGGATTGGGGAGGGTGGGGGAAGCAGATTGTGGGGTATTATGTTTAGTACACATGGTGTGTGGGATCATGGGGAAAACAGTGTAGCACAGAGAAGGCAAACAGTGAATCTGTGGCATCTTACTACACTGATGGACCGTGACTGCATTGGGGTATGAGTGGGCAGTTGATAATGTGGGTAAATGTAGTAATGACATTGTTTTTCCATGTGAAACCTTCATAAGAGTGTATATCAATAATACCTTAATAAAAAAAAAAGTGTCCTTTCTCATTCCCGGATGTTCCCTCTCCTCTGTTTACACGTGCACATCTCTGATCCACTGGCAGCAATATTCACGACGAATAAACAACTCTGCCCCTTCTTCCCAATAGTTCACCTGAAGCAGTCTCCATGTTGCCACCGAGTCCCTGCGATGTCCCATCACATACTCAACCACCTCCCAGCTGAGGCACCGACACAAGTCACTATCTCTGGGCCTCAGTTTTCTCAGTTGTTAAACCCCTGGGGACAAACCTCACACATGAAGTGTCAGCTCCCTCTGCTCCCCACCGCTGGACCCCAGCCCAGCTCTCCCCACTGGCAGCTAACATTCCCCCACCAGGCCCTGTGCATTCCTTTTCACTGTCAAAGCCTCTATGGGAGTTTTCACTTTCACACATTTCCTCATCAGAGGTCCGTCCTGACTGCCCTACATGAAGATACCTCCCCTACTTTGCTCACCACCCGAGAGAAGACACTGTTTTACACCCTCAGTGGGATGTGAACTCCAGAGGACAGGGCCAGGCCCTTCTGTACCATCACCTCATCGCCTGGCACATCTGGACCATGGCTGGTACTCAGTAAAGCTTCAGAGCAAACCCCTCTTACAGGCAAGTAAGGGGGACGGAGGGGGCACCTGCCCACCTCACAGCAGTGGGGGATGGCGTGGGAATCTGGGCCCAGGCAGGCTGACACCAGCACCCAAGGCCTCCCCCTTAGCACTACACTGCCCAATACCACGCACAGTATAAGCACCACCTTGGCCTGAAGCCACCTCTGTATTCCTTGGGAAAGACTTGGGGTGGGAAAGGGCAGTGCAACCTCTGGGTCGAAAGGGACAGGTATTTGTTCCTTGATCTGCATGTGTGCCCTGCCCTCTGAAAGGTCAATCAACATACCATGCCCTTAGCCCTATGGCACCCTTGGCAATGCTGGGCATCGCATAAAACCTGGAGTGGTCACTGCACAGCCAAAAATGGGTGCCTGTTTTTGTGTTTTGTTTTTTTTAAGCAGAGGTGAGGCCGAACATTTTCCCACATGCTAGTTTGACAGATTTACTTCCTCCTTGTGAACAGACTCGTCCAGAGTAAGTGAGGGCCGCAGGTCAGCACTGGGCTCTGAAGTCTTCTCAGTGACCATCTCGGTACCTGTGGTATTCTGGGCACAGGCACTGCGATTCCAATAGCAACACAAGGGCCTAAAGGACGGGACGGATCACACATGTGGACAGAAGGTAGCCAGGTGTAGATTCTTGCCCAAACTCAGTAGCACAGGCACAGAGGCGGCCAAACGGGGAGTGATTCTTCAGCCAGCTGGCCAGAACAAGCTGCAGGAGCTGGGCCATGGCTCTCACCCACACCATCCCAGTGAGCTGCTTCTCGAGGAACCAGAGCTTCCCCCCAACCTCGCCAGAAAGGGCACTGCTTTTACAAAAACTGGGGGAAAAAAAAATACTTGAGAAAATAGACCACGCTCTTCCATTTCCAAATCGGTGGAGACACTATTTTTAGCCTGAGGGTCAGTGGGCCATGAAGCCTCACCCCAGGGGAGAGCTCCTGTTACCTCTAGAAACAGGGCATTTGGATTATGTTAGGTGTGGTCAGTAACAACCCTGCCCGCATACCTTTATGTTGGGCTGCTCCTGCGTTGGGCCTTGGGCAGGTCTTTTTCCAGAAAGAAGGTGCCTCTGGAGGACAGCAGCGACTTTAATGAGGATGTCCCCAAGGATGGCCGCCCCCATCAGCAGGCCCATGTCACAGACTTTCAGGGCTGTGGCCACAGTGGTCGTGTCGTTGGAGGCCTCGCACAGACACACAGCTTTCAGAAGGCAGCCGAAGGCATAAACCCGACGCCAGTCTTTGTCCACATCCTGCCACACCCCTGTGTTGAGTTTCTCCCAGGAGTAGTCGAGGATCACCTCGCTGGTCTGCAGACACTCATGCCCTTGGCCCCTGTAGAAGAGGTCGGAGGCTTGCTGCAGGAGCATCACCATGCTCCTCTCTACTCTCTCACTGAGCCCCAGTGTCAGGTCATCTTTAGTCGGGGGCAGGAGCGCCCGGAGGGCCTCCCACAGAGCGCCTCTCCCCACCAGAGGGTCTTGGTTGATGTCTTCTGCCATCGGGCCCACCGCCAGCTCAGTCTGGTAAGTGCCTGCGGGAGAAGAAATCAAAGTTACTGCCACACAATATATTTTACACCAACATATCTACAATAAAATCGAACTGGGGGAAAAAAAAGTTAGATCTGTGATGACATCCAGTGGGCAAAATGTCAACCACTGAGATTTAAAATATTAAATATTTTCCTAAAAAAAGAGACCATGCCCAGACCTGGTCCCCTGTAGGTACCCAGGTGTCCTTCATAACACATACCTCATCTGTGATGATTCTTCAACAATGGTCATCTCTGCTAGGCATAAGCTCTATGATGGCAGGGCCCCCAGATTTGTGGGGTCATCACTCTATCTCCAGGGCCTGGCACAATCCCAGGCAAGCAGTGGGTACCAGGTAAATATTTGTTTGGAGAGGAACATGTATTGACATATCTAGAATGCCTCCAACACCCTTCCTCTCTGGCAAACTCCTATCCAACCTTTGAGGTCCACCTTAAATGATCCTCTAGCTGAAGCCTGCCAAGACTGTCTGACAGCACTTGTATTCAGACAGCCCTTGAGCTTCTTCTATATCACTTGTCACAAGTATTACAAATACCTGCTTACATGTCTGTCCTCCAATACTAGCTTGTGACCTGCTCCAGGGCAAGGACATGTCTCACTTCGCCTATAAGCAGAGTCTGGCTCATAGTAGGCACTCAGTTAAGGCTACTGAAGAGTGAGACCTTAACTTCTCAAGAAGAAAACTAAAAACATACAAAACGTACACAGAAAGGTAAAACATGGTGCCTTTGGTGCCATTAGCCTGGGCATTATGTATGCGTGGCAGGCCAGTTCTTAGGCCTAAGTACTCATGTGTGAATAGGTTATACTGCTCACAATTACACCTACTCATTTGGGCTACAATATTAGGTAGTATAGCAACAGTTGTTATATACACTAACCTCATTTGATAGGAAATAGGGGCCATCATACTTGTTAGAGACTGTTCTATGCTAGGGGTCAATATACTTTTTCGACAAAAGGCCAGATAGTAAATAAGGCTTTGCAGGCCACACAGTCACTGTCATGGTAGGGTGAAGGCAGCCCTACGTAGTATGTTAACAAATGAGCAGGACTGAGTTCCTATAAAACTATTTGCAAAACAAACCACTGCTTTAAGCTCACCAAAATCTATTTCATCCTCTTCCTGTGCACAAAGACTACATTTCTTGGTCTGGCTTGCAATTAGATGTCACGTCACTGAGTTCTAGCTAATGTGAATGTGAATGGACTGTCACTTATAGGTCTGGCCCATAAACACCTCCTGTGTAATTCTCCACCATTTCCTTATCTGTTGGTAGGAAGTGAAGGACTCCTGAGGCTCTAGGGGATCGCAGAGCCACAAGACAGACACCCAATCAGGAATATCCATGCTGGAATGCTTCATGAGCAAAACATAAACTTGTATTGTTTAGCCACTCATGTGCTGATGATGCTTACTACAAGTCAGCTTGCCCTCATATAGTAACTTCTGTTGTTACAAAAACAGACACAGAGTGTGTAGAAGGTATTTGAGTTCCAGTGGCTCAGAATCCTTTTCTCTTTCTTAACACACCTCCACTTCCTTGTGAGGAATTCCATCTTACCACTGAGATCAGTCCGGTGGAATATTGTGGGTGGGTATGTGACTCAAGCCAGACAAGCCTAAGTTGCCTCCCTTGAATTTGAACTTTAAGTAGATCAACTGGCCTGGAGATAGTTAACATTTCACTCTGACCTACTGGCAGTTTCTGGACCAGACTGTTCTTGCTCAGGTCCTACAATTATTGTCCCCAATCCTAGGTTACAGAGTCACTTTGGTGTTTGTTCTTTTCCAAGTCCATTTCTCCAGCTTTCCACTGATTCTGTGGGCCCCAGTGGCCTTCCTAGAAATTTCTTTTTACTTATTCAGCCAGGGTTGGTTTCTGTGGCTAAGAGTACCTAATTGTGCAAGAACTATACTTGACCCATAAAAGTAATTGACACTCAAGATCCACTGGTAGATGGTGAAGGCATGAATGAAGACCTGCCTTGGCAAAGCTACATCAGATGCCTCACTTCCTGTGAGGGGATGGAAGCCACAGTCCCCTATGGCAGACGGGACAGCCAGTGATCCTTGCTTCCTGTTACACCCTCACCTGATCCCTTCGAGGATGGGCAGGACCTATGATTTGAGTGGTAGGCAGAATGATGGTTCCCAAATACACACACAGTCTAATCTGTGAATGTTACCGAGCACGGCAAAAAGGACTTTGCAGATGTGATGAAGAGTGACGACCTTGAGATGGAAAGGCTATCCTGCAGTATCTGGGTGGGCCTAACCTCATACATGGGTCCATGAAAGCATCATTACTGGCTGAAGTCAGAGTGACAGCGAGTTGTGTTTATAGATGAATGGTCAGAGAAATGCAGCACTGCTGGCTTTGGAGGAGGAAGGGAGCCAAGGAACGTGGGAGCCTCGAGAGGCTGGAAAAGGCAAACAGATGGATTCTCTCCTAGCGCTCCCAGGAATAAATGCAGCCCTGTTGAGACGTCCATCACCATTATTTCTGAAGTGCCTCTTCCTGGGCCTGTCCTGAAGTGACAGCAGTAGTAGTGATTGTTGTCCTCTGCTCTGTAGTCTGTATCATGGTTCCCAGTCATGCCTCACCCTTTATTTATTTTTCACAATATTGTGGTGGACAGGGATGTATGTGGTGATTTTCCCTACAATCCCACCCTGTTTTGCTGATAAAGAAGCCAAAGTCCAGAAAAAATGAAGTGAGTTGCCCAAGTCCCATGGTCAACCATTTATGCAGAAACAGGACTTAAATTCTGACCAACCTTTGTGCCCTTTCCTACAGGCCATGTTTTATGTACATTAACATATCCTTCATAATCCTATGATGAGAAGTTTTACAGATGAATAAAGATTGGGGAGATTAAGTAATTTGCCCAAAACTACACACTAAGGGTCAGTGTCTACCCAGGACACTCTGGCTTCAGGAGTGAGGACTGCACCAGCTTTTGGACTCGGTGTGCTAGTTCGGTCCTCAGTTCAGAGAGGGTAAGCTTCTCAGTGGGCTCAGTGAATGAGGGGACTCAGAGAGCCTGAGTGGCCTGGTGTTAGTCTGTCAGTAGGAATTCTATCATTAGCCTCTTAGAAGATTAGTAAATGTCTTGTGTTGCCCTTACCAATAGTCTTCTTGGATAGCCTCACAGTCCAACTGTCTCACCTGAGGGTTTCAATCCTGGGAAAGTTCACTCTGGATTCAGCCAAGACCAAAAAATGACAACGAACAGTGGGGGTGAGAGGCATTATACCCAGCTTTATTCTCATAGTGGCAGGCCAAGTGCTAGAATCTAGTCCTCCTCAGGGCAAGTCTGTATGCAACAAGCCTCTAGGCCTCTCAGCCCCAAACACTAGGCAGAGCTCTTTATAGAGAGTCAATAACAACTTATTGCCCACATGTGTTCGAGCCTGTGCCTGTGAGCACTGCACATGCACAGTGGACAAGCAGACCAGGGTCAGGTGAGAAGCCTGGCCACGGAACTTCCATTTTCTCTACACTGACCTTCTAGTGTGGTCTCACTCACTAACCACACACAAAGTAGCATGTGTGCCCATCACCAGGCCTCCCTAGGTGGCTTCTAGCTCATGCCCTCAAGTGTTTCACATATCTTATAAAGCAACCTCAAGAAGTCTCATCTTGAGCAACCCAAGACCTCGGAGGCCTTGCATACCAGCTTCTCACAAAGGTCTATAAGGCCTCCCAGAAGACCACTTGCTTTACTACAAAAATGGCTTCCACTGGGGCCTTATGTACCAGTTTCATACATCGGTCTCTTGGTGGCCTTATAAAACAGCTTCCCAGAGGGTTTTAAAGAGGCTATAAACTAGCTCCCTGGAATGCAGACTATGGACTTTGTAAATTGGCCTCTTCAAAATAACCCTTTGCACAGCTCCCAAAGGCCTTACAAAGCCAGCCTCCAACAGTGGCCTCATGTGCTGCTTTGCAACTTGGCCTTGGAGATTGCCTCGTGTAGATGGCAACATGAACCAGCCTTCTGGGAAAGAGGGCCTCCAGTTTGCTGTATAATGCAGTCTCCTCTTGGCCACATAAAATAGCCTTGACAATTTATTTTTGTTTCAGGGTTCCTCAGTGAATGGCCTTACAAAAAAGGCCTCAGAGATACTTATGTTGACACTGAATCACACAGTCTTCTAGAGGCAGGAGGTTCAGGATAGCTGTGAGTTCATTTTAAAAATGGTTTTTCAGATCAACTCTTGAATAGCTTCTTGAAATGACCTCCCAAAGGGATACATGACTGACCTTAAAATATTAGCCTCCTAGAGGGCCTTATATTGGCAGCATGAAGTGACTTTCCTTGGTGAGGTGGCATGCTAACCATTATCCAGCTGAGTAATATTATGGCTTCATTCCAAAGGCTTCCCAGAACCATTCATTGTTGGCTTTTAAACAGCTGCCTTATCAATTGGCCTTTGGGGGATGTGGGGAAAGTTGGGGATCTTAAGGCCAGGATCCTCACCTGAACCTAAACTATTTTATGATGTAACTGGCCTGCTGCTAGGCTACTGCTTCCACACCCATAGGCAATAAGCTATTATTGACTGAGTCACTATATGTAAGAGCTCTGCCCAGTGCTCTGGGTGGAGGCAGAGATGCAGGAGGATTACAGAATTGCAGACTGTTGGATGCAGAAGTAATTCTAGTGCTTGACCCATCGCCAGGAGAATAAGCTAGGTAATAAACCCTTTTACCCCAAGAACGTTCCATTGTCATTCCTTGGTTTCACTGAATCCATAGTGAACTTGCTTGGGGCTGACACCCATTGGCAAGATGGGGTAGAAGCCACATCCTACTATATCAAATTGTCTTCCATTGTGGCCTTATGACCTGTTTCAAAAAGGGGTTTCCTTACATGTTGGGGCTCTGCCTGAGAGCCAGTTAAAATCCAGACTTTGCCCTAGTTTAACATGCCAATCTTCCATGGTTCCTTTATAGTGCCAGCAAAATGTTCTGTGTGTTTTGTCAACCAACCCTCCAGGGAGCAGCTCGTTTGTTCCTGTTAGCCATGTGAAATGGCCATATAAGAGAAAGGGCCTTCACTGGCAGGATGAAATACCTTGCTGGCTGTATGAAACAATATTCCAGAAAAGCTGGCCTCATATGTGTTGTAAGCAGCAGCCTTCACACAACCATTTGATTTGGCTATTCAGTGAAGGTCAAGCACAGGATATGTGAAACTGCCTTTCTAAATAGCCTCACGTCCTGGCTTTACAAACCAGTCTTCCAGGATTCTCATGTACTAGTCTGATAAAAAGCCTTCTTGATAGTTATATCAAGTGGTTTTTTCAGAGGAAGGCATCAGCCATAGCTTTGTGTCTTGGTGTTATCGATTGGCTTCCAAAAGTTATTCACTAAACTGCCTTTTTGAAAAGGCTGTATTAAACAAACAGCCTTCCAGAGGAGGGAGTCAAGAATAAACTGTGTTAAACTACCTTTCAGAGTAGTACTATAGTCTGGTCTTTAAAATGGCCTCCCAGAGGGTACAGGCAGATTACATAAACAGCCTTCTGGTGGTCAGGAATAGGAAGATTAACTATAGAATTTAACATACAAACCGTGGGGGTATATAGTTGTGCTTTTTTTTCTTTTTGCTTGGTTGAGTATATTTACTTGTATATTGTAAAATTTTTTATTCTTGTCAGTTTCTCCAACGTTTGTTTTTCATTGTTTGGAACTTTCATTTCTGCAAGCAGGAGTTTCACCACCATTCCCAGAGGGTGTCAGGTTTGTCTAATGCAATGTCCACCCGAGAGCCCCACAGAAGTCTCTGGCTGACCTCCTGAAACATCCATTCTCACAGCAGCACGCTGGTCATGGGCAGCTCTCCACAGTGGCTTCCAGGATAAACAGCCCGAACCTGGCTTTCTGGAAACAGGCTTCTCTGTTAGTTTTGCAATTTCTTCAATTTTATTGTGGCAGTATTCCACAAAAACAAGGGCTTTCTAGAAGAGCTCTGTGAGACTTTCCAGAGATGTTTGGAAAAGTTCCCTGATACCTTTATTCACCGGCACAAGGGGCAGACGGTCTCGGGTTCGGGTTGCGGGCAAGGCCCAGACAAACACCTACTTCCTGACCTTGGGCTTGCCATAACCCCGCTGAGCACGCTGGCTTACCTTTGCTGGGTCCTGAGGGGCACAACGAGATACCGAAGCTCAGAGCTAACTCCTACCGAGTTAGCTTTCTTTCAGGCGGCCAGAGCACAGGCCCCTCCCGGGTCCTGAAGACGCGCGGGCAGGGGGGCTCCCCGTACCCTACACAACCCTCCACCCAAGACCTCACACCCTTCCCGTACGGCGCCTCCGCTGGGTTTCACTTCTCGCGGTCCATATTCGGGACCTGATGGCTCAAGCGTTTCCAGTCGGCCTTAGCTCTTGGCCAAGGACAAATCCGACGGGCGGGCCCAAGAGATACACCCAGCAGCCACCTGCCGGCGCAATCAAAGCGGAATCAAGCGCTGTAGTCGAGCAGAGGACGCACCAAGAACTGCGCAGGCGCAGAGCAGCCTGGCTTCACTCATGCGCAAAGGAAATTACGGGCGTAGACGAGCACGCACGCGCGGGGCCCTACAGCGCTGCAGAGTGGGAGAGCCCAAGAGCGCATGCCTGGCCCTCCTCTCGCACCCTCACTCCCCCGACCCCAAATTTCGCTTCTTTGAAGAACTGTCCCTAAGCTTTGCTTTCCAAGGAGCACGCGTGAGGCGGTCCTGTCTCGCGTTCGCTTTTAACACGACGCTTGTGCAGGTCTCCCCTCCGCCTCTCAGGAGCCGGAGGTACCTACCCTCTGGAGCAGCTCACACTAACCTGTCTCGAGTGGACGGTGTCAAGTCGCTCGCGGATGGCGACGACTTGTTCCTGTCGGTCCCAACACTACGGCTCTCCCCGTTTCCTAGTAGCCCGGTTTGCGCGGGAGGATCGATCACTCAGAGCTCGTCTGATCACAACAGAGTGCCTAGCGGAGCGCCGAGTGGTCGATGCGCGGCCCAGTCCAGCCGTCGCGTTTGAAAGGCGGGAGGGAAGAGGCGACGCGGGAGGGCCGAGCTTTTCCCTCGGCTTCCCCTTCCACGTGGTAGCGCCTGCGATTTGCTCTGCAACGGTACCTCGTGTGCAAGGCAGCTGCTCGTCCGCCGTTTTGTCTAATACGTTCAGGATTATTAGCCTTCCTCTTTTACAGAGAGGTAAACCGGGGCTCAGTGAACTAAAGTGGCCAAATATGTGTGTTTTGGGGAAGGCATAGATCCTGAATTTGAACCCCCAAGTCCAGCAACCGTGGCCTGAGGGAGTAAAAACGACCTGGGTTTTAATGCAAAGCCCAGAGGCCTCACTCCTGCCGCGATAAGTGGTGTGGGCGCCCCTGGGAGTTTTGGCTTCCAAGGCCGCAGGCCTTTTGAAACAATGAACAGAGGCCATAGGCAGTTCTGCTCATACTGGGTTTGGAGTCCAAGTAGGAAAGAGGAGGGAATTCATTTAGTGGTGTTAAAGAAAAAATTCATAGCACTTGTTGAAGACGGTAAGGCAGACTATTCAGGGGTCTACTGCAACGGGGGTTGTGATGGGGGAAACAGGTGGGGCTCACGCCGGAATACAAGGACCAGTGGGTCTGGGGATGGAAAATTATCAAGAGAAAATGTGAGAGCAAGGGGAATTCTAAACCAGCTTCACAGGATTTTTGAGGAAGGCAGGCCGGGGCGATGAGATAATCAAGGCTGAAGGATGAGGAATTTGGTAGGATATCAACGGTGGGGGACTTTTTTTTTTTATGAAACTGACTCAGAAGGCTTCCTCCTAAAACTGGGCTAAGCAGGCCGAGGGCAGAGCCCGGGCAAGGTCTAGGCAGAAAGAGGGCTCAGGAGATGCTGAGTATAGTCATGTCAAGGACAGAGTCTTTTTCACAGGGCACGTGTCAAGCATTGCCTGGGGCCCTTAGACTCCTCAGTATTTAATTCTCTCAACAACCCCGTGAGGTGGATATTATTATGTCTTATTTTTCAGAGGAGGAGGCTGAGGCTTGCTCAAGGCCAGTTCAGCACATCAGTGGATTCTAGGTAATAACACCAAAGAAAGCACGCTAAACTCAACTCCTGCCCTCAAGGATCTCACAGGTAAGTTAGATTAACAAATATTTTGAGCACTTAGTACACATCTGGCACTTTCAAAGTACTTTAAAAATATTAACATTATAAATAACTATTATAATAATTGTCATCCCCAGTTGAGTGGTGACAAGGTTGAATTTTACCCGAGTCCTGTGCTCCTGGGAAACAGTGAAGGTTAAATAAATTTCCCTCACCCTTTCGTGTTACAGAAAACAGCTTGCTGCAAAGAACCATCCTTCCCTGTATGATTTAGGGAAGACTCATAGATACCTGCCTTATTTACCTATGACAGGGCCAGACACAGACCCTCCAAATTCCCATCCTTTGCCTTATAAGTGATTATGTGAACTGCTTGTTCCTGTCAACAAATAAATGCTTGTTCACCAAACTTTGGTTAAATTCTCTCCTTCCAAGCCCCTGAACTTTAGCCCACCCTCAGCTTGAGCCAGCACACAGATCCTCCTTGAGAACTGGCTGGCCTCAAGAAAAACATTCTCTAACCAACTGTCCCATCATGCCACCTTTTCATTCCATGTTCCAGTTCTTTCTAACCTTGTTCTCTCCTGCATATATATTAAAAAAATCCTTTTGCCTAATCCTTGACACTTGCAGACTTACAAAGCATTCAACTACAGTAGTTCCTTTCCCTACTTGTAATCATCCCAATAAATAAAAGTTTCTCCTAAGTGCAGTTTTACTTTTTATTTGGCTGTGGGTGAGCAGAGACTACAGTAGGATGGACACTCAGCCTCTGGGAGCCCAGACCGGCACAGTGAGGGCCAAAGGAGATTCAAATATAAGGCCCCTGATTCTCTTCCACAATGATCAGAAACAGGACTCTGGCCCTTAATAGTGAGTAGGGAGGGCTGCCAGCTAGGCAGAGACAAACACGCCTTTTGCCAGCTTGTTTGTGTTTTCAGAACTGGCTCGTTGAGATGAATTACACGCGCAGATGAAATGTTTTCATAAAAGAAAAGACCCACAATCTTTCACCATGGGATTTCATTTCCTAGACTCATCGCCAACCCCCCACCCCACCTCCCCGTCATTCTCAGCAGCCTTGGAATTGGCCATCAAGCTGACAGATCCATTTGAGTGCTGCGGAAAGGCTCTGAACAAACAAAAGACATCATTTATACTCATGTTAGTGAATTTTCTCTGTTTGATCAGCAGCCTGTAATTTAAATATATCCAAGTGCGCTGGGAACATTTGTGGCTTCATTATCAAATTTATTTAAAATATATGCATACAAACAAAACTCCAAACTGGAAAACACCATTTCTCTTGGCCATGGAAGAGATGTTTAATTGACAATTGCTTAAATATGATGTGAAAATCTACATACTGGCTCTTCCACTGATTCACTGGGGGACCTCGGTCTGGTCACTTACCTGTTTTTTGCCTTCATTCCACTTCAGCATGTGACTTTCACCGCCTGAGCAAGGAGCTGTTGCGCCTAAAATGACTTTTAAAGATAGGGAAGATAAAAAAAATGAACTGTTTAGTTGAGTGGATTCCACTGGGGTGGAAGCAAAAAGTCCTGGAGTTGAAGTCGGCTGGGATGCTTGCTTCCTCTCTGAGTCTTGGTGTTCCTTCTGTGAAATGGGTGTGAGAGCCTATATCCCAAGGTGGTGGTGAAAATTAATAAGACAGCTATACATTTCCATTATACCTACCATTCTCCTGTCTGTTCCAGAATCCATGTTCCAAACTCTTGGCACAGGGCCCCCTTCCTGTTGTGTGTCTGAGGGACCACTAAGGCAGTGGGGAACTTCTTGAAATAGAGGTGCTTGGCCACCACCTCTGGAAATTTCCACCCAGTAGTTCTGGAGTCAGGCCTGGGATTCTGCATTTTCATTAGCTTTCCAGAGAACTGGAGGCAGATGGTAAATACATTTTGAGAAAGGTAACCTTGGGGCCTACAGATGTGTGGGCAGAGGGTTCTGGAAGCTGCATAAAGCTGACCTGAGATTCAGGCCCAGAGCCTTATGTCTGGGCTGGGTCCTCTCTCCTACTATTGCACAGACTCTCCTCTGGCAGTATTTCCTTGCATTCTCACGCTGAGCCACTGCCCAGGCCACAGTCAACCCAAAGATCCTGGTCAAGACAGGCTCGAGCAGTAGTCCCTTACAGACTAAACACTACTCACTACCTTCCCTCCCTCCATGTGCTCCGGGAGGCTTTTCTTTTAAGCTCCTGAAAGACAAGGGTCTTGTTTGGTTGCTCTGCTCCATAAAAGGATCTGTCACCCTTCACTCATTCATTCAACAGTGCTTGGTGTTAAAGTAATACTGACCAACAAGTCAAACATTTTCCTTTTTTGATTCATTTGCACTGCAAATACTTATTGAGTACGTATTCCATGAAGGCATTAGGCTAAGCGCTTGTATCAGTTATCTGTTGGCACAAAAACCTGGTGTCACAAACCATCCCCAAACTCAGTAGCTTAAAACAATAAGACTGCAGATCAGCTGGATGGTTTGCCCATCTGGGTCCGACGCAGTTGATCTTGGTGGAGCTCGCTCACGTGAAGATGGCCTCACTCCCGTGTCTGGTGGTTGGCTGGTTGTTCACCAGGGCACTGGAGGCAGCTGGCCAGGCCTGGTAGTCACTTGTCACCCAGCAGGCTAGCTTGGGCTTGTTCCCATGACTCCAGCAGAGGGAATGGCAGCTGCAAGCCTCCCGAGGCCCATAGTCCTAAGTGGCACGCATCACTTCAGTTGACTAGCTCATCTCATTCTGTTAGCAAAGTGAATCATAAGGCTGGTCACACTCAAGGTAGGTAAGGAAAGAGAATCCATCACCTGGTGAGAGGAGCTCTAAATTGTCCTGCAAAAGGCTTGGGCGCATGTGTGTAATTTATAAATACAGCAGAGGAGGGGGAGCTAGAAGAACCATGGTGCCAGATGTGTGTGGGGAAGCAGTTAACTGTTTTACACAGTGAACCCTTCTCTGACAAGGTGACATCTGAGCAGGTGCCTGAGGGAGGTGAGAGACTAAGTCATGTGGTCATTGCAGGAGGCGAGCAACAAGGCGGAAGGAACAGCGCAGAGGCTGGTGTGGCTGGAGTGGGGGAGTGAAGTGGGGAGTGGGACCAGAAACAGGCAGAGAGATGCGTGGGGACCAAGCTGTGTAGGGCTTTGCTGGCTGCCATTTGAACTTAGGTTTTTACTGTGAGGGAAATGGGAGCCCTTGGAGGGTTTTGGGCGCAGGACTGACATGATCTGGGTGAGGTTTTAGTTGCTCACAGTCCAGAGGAGAAGCCAGACAAATCAAGGAGTGATGAAGAGTAGTAACCGAGGACTGGTAGGTGAAGCATAATGCCGTGGTTCAGATGAAAGATGAGGGTTGTGACAGTTTTAAAAAATAGCCTTAGATCCTCGGCACTCTTTCCATTGAGAGGTACCGAGTGCGCCCCTCCCCTTGAGTCTGGCGGGCTTGTGACTTCCCTGGCTGATTGAATATGGCAGGAGTGACGCTAGGAACTTTTGGGGCTGGGTCATAGAAAGAGATGCCTGGGGAGAACTCACAGTTGCATGGGTTAGGGGAGAGCATGTGGCAGGAGGCCAGGACGGTGGCTGGATGGCTTTCTGGTCATCCTTGTAAACAGCCAGAAAGCACTGGAACCAGGGTTTATTGCCTCTGTGCCCAGCCCTTTGCTTTTTCACATCTCCAGGATGCTCCAGGCTCCTTCTGAACCTGAACAGGCCTGAGATCGTACAGCTCCGCTGCTGTGTCTTCTTCCAGGATTTCAGGCCAGACTGAAAGCAGGGCGTGAAGGAAACTTTCTGAGAAGGAAGAGCCTGGGCTGCTCCTCAGAGTGTGCCAGCCCCCACCACGAAGACATGTCTGCCCAGCTGCCTCTCAGCCCTGCTGTCCCCCAGCTGCAGGGGGCTTCTGGGAGCCGCACCTGGCTCGATGTGTTAACGCCTCAGGATGAAGCAGGAGGAAGAGAGGACTGGTATGTCCCGTCCTCGCCCTGTGTCCATCAGGAGAGGCTGTCGTCAGTGACAGGGCGACTGTAGATGAAACGTTTAGCTGATTTTCTGTGGAGACTGTAAGGGACCTTTACCACCGTCACTGTCGTTAGCATTAGGATTAGGATAATTTCAACAAATTGAAATGGGTGCCATTTCTCGAGGATTAACCAGGAGCTGGATGCTTTATATATACATTGTCACATTTTACTTTGTGTGTGGCCCTGGGGATGTTGATACTAAAATTCCATTTTAAAGATAAGACAGAAGCTTTGGCAGTAACCTGACTGTGATCACACAGCTGGTGAGTTATGGGAAGAGACAGGGTCCCAGATAAGTCCGATTTCAAAACCCATGCGCTCAAACACTATTGAGTCCATGTGCTGTCATGTCCAAGCCCCAATCCTCTAGCCCTGGCTGGTTGAAGAAACTAAAGGAGCTACTTCTATTGCTGCGAGTCTAATGTTCCGAAAGAATCAGACCTGAGCTCAGGTACCTCAGACCTTCAGAGGGTTTGCATCTAGCGAAGGGGCCAGAGGAGCTTGGAGTGAAAGTGGTCCCTGATGCCCATCAGTGCAATTCCCCCAGTGTTTTCCTGGCCCCCCTATGTGCCTGGCACTATTACACTCTGGTGGGGATGGGGTGAAGCTACAAAGGTGAAAAAGGCACATTTTATGTCTTTGGGGAGCTTAACGAATAACAGTAAAAATAAGGACACAAACCCTGACACATATCATCATTGAATTGTATTAGACATCTTTTAGTTACAAATTACAGAAATCCAACTCAAAGGAGCACATTTACTGAGTCCTATGACTGAAAATCCCAGGGGTTGGGATTCAGAAGGCTGGACCTAGGTGCTCAAATGACATTGCATCATATCTTGCCCTTCCTTTTTCTCTGAACTGGTTTTATTTCTGCTCCCTGGCAGCAATGGTTGCCCCTGGCAGCTACACGTTTACCTCCTAGGCCTAGCAATCCAGGGGAAATAAAGTGGCTAGCGAATTGAGTTCCAGCAAAAGTGCCTGAGAAGACTCCCAGGACTGGCTTGAGTCCCAAGTGGGCCTCCCCGAGTCACTGTGCAGGGTGGTGTGATATCTGTGCCTCACTGAGACTGCGTATGGGTTCTTCCTTAATTGAGAGTGGAAGGCTGGGCAGTTCTGCTCACAAAAATTGGGGTGGTGTTACTGGAAGGAGAGGAGCAGAGGCTGGGCAGGCAAAACTCATGTATAACACAAATCTCAGAAGCAGAAAGAGCCTTGGCATGCATTTTATCCAATCCCTTCATTTTACAGGTGGTAAAACTGAGAACCTTCAAACCTCATCTGTGCCACTTGGAAGGCCCGGAGCAATCTCTTCCCTTCTCTGCCTCATTTTCCTCACCTCTAAAGTGGTTGTAATGATGAGAGCACAGGGTTCATTGGAAGGATTAATTCCTATAAGCGTGGTAACACATTAAGAGCAGTGTCACATGTTAGGTGCTCAATGAGTGCTTGTTCTTTCTCCTATTTTCACATCCCCAGAGTCCCCCGGAGTCATTCACTCTGTTCCTTGTGTCTCTAAAGTGCTGCTTCTATCTCTTTGCTCAAATCCAGTATTGTCTTCATTTATTTTTACCCTTGTGGCGCTCAATTACTTCCACCCACATAAGAGTTCCTCAAGATCAGGGTCCATGTCTTGCGAATCTCTGGTTTCCACTGCCAGCAGCTAGCAGAGGTCAACAGATGTGCAGCAAAAATCAACCTCTCAGTCAATTACCAAGGTTATTTTTGCAGACCAGTTGTTCCATTTAGCTCATGCTGCATAACAGACCACCACAGTATTTAATAACTTAAAACAATAACATCTATTTTGTTGAAGAGTCTCCAGTTTGTGTGGCACTTCGTGGTGACAGCTTATTTATGTTCCACTTGGTGTCACTTGAGGCAGCTAGAAGACCAGGGGCTGGAGACATCTGGAAGGCTCCCTCACACACATACCTGACCCCTGGGCTGGAACAGCTGGGGCTCCTTGGGCATCTCTGTCTCTGTGTGGGCTCTCTACATGGTCTCTTCAACAGGATGGTGTCAGGGACCTGGACTTCCTTATGTTAGCACAGGGCACCTAAGGTGTACACCCCAAGAAGGAGAGTGCCAGGAGGAAGCTGTATCATTTTTTTCAAAATATGAACTTGATTTTAGAATAGTTTTATGGAGAATTTGCCAAGATGATATAGAGAGTTCCCAGGTATGCCACATCCAGTTTCCCCTATCATCCTTGGTTAGTGTGTACACTTGTCACAGTGAATGAACCGGGATTGATTCATTTTTATAATGAAAGCCCATACTTTATTTGGATTTCCTTACTTTTTCCCTAATGTCCTTTTTCTGCCATCTGTGCCACTTGGAAGGCCCGGAGCAATCTCTTCCCTTCTCTGCCTCATTTTCCTCACCTCTAAAGTGAGGATACTACATTTGATCCATTGATCATTATGTCACCTTAAGTGCCTCTTGGCTGTAACAGTTTCTTGTACGTCCCTTGTTTTTGGTGATCTTGATAATTTTGAGGAGTGCTAGTGAGGCTTTTGTAGACTGTCCCTCAGTTGGCATCTTTCTGCTGTTTTTCTCACGTTTAGGCTAGGGTTATGGGTTCGGGGGAGGAATACCACAGAGGTGAAGTGTCTTCTCATCACATCCAGTGAGGGATGCATACCATCAGCTGATCACTGTTGATGTAACTCTTGGTCATGTGGCTGAGGTGGTGTTTGTTAGGCTTCTCCACTATAAAATCATCGTTTCCTCTCTCATATTGTGGTTTTTGGAAGGAAGTCACTAACACCTAAGGAGTGGGGAGTTATGTACCACCTTCTTGAGAGTAGAGTTATCTACGTAAATTACTAGGAATGCTGCTGCATGGGAGATTGTCTCTTTTCCCCCATATATTTATTTATGCAGTCTTTGATTTATATTAGTATTGACTCACAGTTTATTTTATTTTTGAGTTATAAAGCAAAAGTGTGTTATTTATTTTGTTGGTTGGAATTGTCCCAGCTTTGGTCATTGAGAGCTCTTTCAGATTGGCTTTGTGCTCTTTGTGTGTGTGTGTGTGTGTGTGTATGTGTGTGTGCGAGCACTTCCTTGCCTTTTGACACTGCAAGATGCTCCAGGCTCATCATGTTTATTTCCTTCCCCAGTCTATAATCAGCCATTTCCCCAAAGAGCCCTGGATCCTTTTATTGGAGAATGGTATTAGCAACCAAGGTCTGGGTGGTAGTTGTGCTCATTGCTGCTGGGATGTATCACCTTTTTTACCTACCATTGGAAATCATGGAGTCCACTTCTGCTACAGTTACAGGCCCCCTCAGTCAAGGGGGGAGAACATACACTCCTCTACCTCTTGGTGGCTGTTTGTCTTTGTCGCACTGTAAGAGCTTAGGAGATGGGATATATTGCTGTCATCATCTTTGGAAAACACCACCTGTCACATCAGTAATGCTGTTGCACCCTCATGGATTCTTATTTTACTTAAAACATCTTTCGTCCCTGTCTGGTTTCTATTTTGCTTCAGAGAAACTCATTCCATGGTTTGGTTCTTCCCTGAAGATGGTTTCAGTTGATAGAGGAATACACATTAAATCACATCGGGTCACACTGTGAGGCAATCGTTGCCTTCACAATTCTCTCCTAGTCCTTTTGTTAGAGTCAAGGGGAATACCTCAGTTTGGTGCTATAAATGTCTTTAAACACATTTATAAACCTTGCTAATTTCTTTTTTAATGTTCTGGCCCATAGCATTCTTACAGCACAGCCTTCTAGGTAGAATTTTATCCTACTATTTTATTTACTTTGGCAGTTACCCTCCACAGCAAAGACATTTCCTGCCTACCAGTATGCATGTGCCCCCCACTTTCCCAGTCCTTGCATTTAGGCAGAACCATGTGACTCTGTGGCTGGTGGGCAGTGCGTGGAAGATTTGAAAGACCATAAGCAACCCTCCAGCTCTCTCATCCCCTGTTCTAAGATGGCATTGCCTCCCTCTGCAGGAGACTCGAAGGGACTAAGCAAGCTCTTTGTCAACCCACACTGGATATGCAACATGTGTCATATTAAACCTTTGAGGTCTTGGGATCAACTGTTAATGCTGCTTTGCCTAACCTTTCCTGACTAATACCCCTTTTAAGTAAGGCAGGCGATACTGGATTTTAATTTACATAATAATGCAAAATTTACAAGAAACTGTGAGTTGGTTCAAAGAAAAATAGGCAAATAATTTGCTAGGTGATACTCAGACATGGTACAGAGCCTTAGAGCAAAGACTCAGGTGGGTAGCATTTGGGAAATTACTGCCACCGTGTTCTCATCTTGCCCTCAGCTTGGAAACTCTGCCCTTTATTGGAATTGGCCAGCAAGTAAATCTCTGTTAAGTCCCATTTGTTCCCTGTATGTCCTATGGCTTAAACAACAATCACCAAAATCTCTTCATTAAAGCTGATTAGTCAGAGATTACATGAAAATATCTGAATTTTCTATTTGATTTTAGAGCCAAATAGCTTGCTTTTGCCTACAGTGTTCCTCAGACACTAATCAGGGGTATAAACGTGTTGAGAGGGAGCTTTTCAGGTCTTCCTGTTCATGGGGTGCTGTTTAAAGGCAGAAGCAGATGATCACTGACTTGAAATGAAAGACCACCCAAACCCTGCAGCCAGGAGGAAAGGATGGAGGGTTATTCCAACCCAACTCACCAAAAGCCGGGTACGTGCCAATTAGCGAGTAATTGGGTCTTGGCACAGTGATTTGCATGTTGGAAACTGCTAAAATATTCATGTACTTGACTGTGTCTCTTCCAATTAGATGTAATAAATGCAATTTGGGTGGCCATATGTTTTATTTTAATGTAATGGTTTTAACCTTTATGGGGTGTGTGTGTGTGTGTGTGTAGCTCTCCATTTCTCTGGGACTGAGCTGATTTGATGTAAGCTGGTATTTTAAGATGCACTGCGATTACTTTATTATTAGGAACTTACTGAGATTGAAAAAACAGGCAGTATCAGCTTTCTAGGTTGAACCCTACTGCTTTCATTTATTCCTTCCTTCCTTTATCCTTCCCTTGTTTCTCCGTTTCCCTCTGTTGTGTGAGTTGATTAATCTCTTAACCTCAGTTTCCTCATCTGTAAAATTGGGATCATAACAATACCTACCTCATAAAAATTTTTATGAGGAATATAGAGATTCTGCATGTGAGCTGTATAGCTCATGTTTGCACGTGGTAAGTGTGCAGCAAGTGGTGGCTATTATTATTATCAGCTGTGTGTCTTTCAGCAGGCTACTAATCTTTCTGAACCTCAGTTTCTCTGATGAAAAATCAGCTCATGCCATTCCTTGCACCAGACTGCTGTGATGTCTGAAGGAAATAGATCTTACTTTTATTATGTGCTCAGTGAATGGTGCATGAGTGAATGAATGAATTCTCGGATTATTGTGTTATAGCTAGGGTAAGATCCCTACAGTAACAAACTATCCCCACATTTTGACCTGACATACTAGGTTTACTCCTCCCTCTTATCACATGGCAATATAGATGAATGGGAGGTTCTGTTCCATGCAATCATTCAGGGACCCACACTCCCTCCTGCCAAGGCCTCCACCCACTCTCTGCAGGGGCCTCAAAGTCTTTCCTTCTGCCATGGATGGGGAAGATGGTGGCAGATCTCATGGGGGAGGTTTTTGATAGTGGCCACTTCCTTTCTGGTTCCTGTGGCCTCTCAATACAAACCTGGCCATAAGGAAGGCTGGGAGATAGTCTCGCTGTGCACCCTGCAGAGAGTTCGATACCTCACCCTGGATTGAGGGTCCTAGAAACCACAAAGTGAGCGTCACCAACTGCTTCTGAGGCTCACAAAATCGTAATGAATGAGTCTGACCTGATGCCATAACCAGTTAAAGAGGCAGGGGAAGATTGGAAGAAGGAGAAGGAGAAGCAGGTATGGCACAGTGTGGAGCCCTGCGTCTCTTCTCTGGCCCTGGGTCCTGGGTGCTGGAGCCACAGAGTGGGTCCACACCCCATCCTCCCTCCCTCTGTCCTTGGCCATTTGCTCCTGTGGAATCTGTTAGCGAGCTCCACCATTGTTTTTCTGATTTCATTAAAAAAGCCACCAAGACACATGCTCTGCAGTATGCCACTTCAGTCCTAAGTGGGACATTTTTTGCTAGATGGATTGAGTTTTTAAATGACAGCATCTGTTTGCTTGTACACATTTATTTATAATTCTTCCCTTGGCAATTAGAGCAGGGGAGTTGGTGAGCGGTAACCAGCTGTTTGAATTAGCAGGGAAAGGAGGGAGTGATTTGATCTGTGAAGGAGTAACAAAGCCCTGACCAGAAGCAATAAAAATGGAACAGATGCCCCCAAACACACAGTTCTGGGGAGGGGTTTGTAACATGCACTGCAGGCCCAGAGAGAGGCAGCTGAGCTGGGTGAGCTGGAAAAGCCCTTGACCGTGTGTGGCTGTGTCTGGCCTTCCATGGGTTGTGTGTGGGAAGGCAGGGGAGTAGCTACGGAGGGTGGACCTTGGTGAGAAGGATCCTCTGGTGACTTCCCATTTCACTCAGGGTGAAACCCAAAGTCATCCCCATGGGCCCACAAGGCCCTGTGGATAGGATGTGGGCCCCTTACTCCTCTGCCCCACTGCCTGCTGCCTCACTTGTCTGCTCCAGCCACCCTGGCTCTTTGCTGCTCCTGGAACATGTTGGGTGCCCCGCTTCTCAGGCTTCTGAAACTCCGGATTTCCCTGCCTGGAGCTCTCCTTCTCCCATCTCTCTGCAGGGCTTGCTCTTCACCTCTTCCAAAGCTGTGCTGAGTGCTACGTTAACATTGTTACTCCAGCATTCCTTAATTCTTGTCTGATTTTCTCCCAAACACTGGCAACATTTCTGACATTAAAAAAAAAATGTTTGTTTTGTGTCTGCCCCACGGAAGCTTCATGATGGCAGGGGCCTTGTCTGTCTTGCTTACTGCTGAACTGTGCTTGGCACATAGTAGGTACTAGAAAACATTTGCTGACTCAGTGAAAGGGTTTTCATTTGGGGACACATTGCTCCTTGTACTTTCCCTCTCTGCAAAGTGGGCTGGCAGACGAGGGTGGGTCACAGAAAGCCCAGGTTACTTAGGGTGGCTTCCTGGGGACACCAAACCTGTGTTCTTGATCTCTGTAGCTCCCCAGGTCCTAGCCCATAGCCACATAGTAGGTATTCAATAAATAGTTGTTGAATAAAGGGATGATTTAATTGTTGACACTCAACAATGCTCAAGGCAAGAAGCAAGTCATCGTAAAGGTTCTTTCATTTCCTCGCTCAACACCAGTGAGTCTGACTAGCAGCGGCTCTGAGACCCACCTTGCCTGCAAGCACCGCCCCCTCAAGTTCCACCGTGAGTGTTTGGGTCTGAGGTCCTCCACCTCCCACCCAAACTACAACAGCTACTAACCCTTCCGGGCTGCTACTCTCGCACCCCCTACAGTTCTCGGCATTGCAGCCCAAGTGACCTCATGAAACTGTCGATCAGATCATGCCCTTCTCCTGTTCACCACCCCCCAGAAGGGGCTCCTCCAACTCCAAAGTTCTCCCTGCGCCCATCTGCCCTCCCTCACCTGCCCTCCTTCACTGAGCCTGGCCAAACTGGCCTCCTAGCTTTCTTCGCATGTCCCTTGGAACCTTTGCACTTGCTATTCCCTCTTCCTCAAATGCCCTCTCCTGTTTGGATCCAGGCTGGGTCTCTTATCCTTCAGGCCTCAGCTCACATGTCACCTCTTCCGAGAGGCCATCCCTGACTACGCCAGCTAAACGAGTCACCCAGTTCATCCTCCTGCCCCACAGAGAGGAATGGCTGGAATCCCAAGTGGATCCTGGGGACCTAACTCCGCTCTGTCCCACCCCTTCCCCTGCCTCCTCTCATCTGGTTTTGTAGGCGAAGCAGGATCACCTTTTGATGTACTACTTTATCTTGTTTGTTGTTCCTCCTTTCTCCAGTTCCTCCCTTTCCTTCTCATCAAAGCAAGCAGCTGTTGCCTCGGGGGGTGGGGGACATAGCAGAAGGGGAGGAAGAAATAGCCCATCAGTCTTCTGGGCTCTTCCTCTCTTTTAGGAGAACTTAGAGGCTGCAGGGGATTTGAGTTACCACTAAAGGTCTTGGAGCTGAGACAGGGACCATGGGTTTAGATAGAGTAGGGTGAGGGCCTCTGGAAGAAGCAAAACAGGATAATTACGGTCAGAACAGTGTAACAATGTGCAGAGAAACTCCTATGGAAATTCTCTGTTAAACATTAAGCAAAGTCAGAGTCATACAAATTCTTTAGGATGGAAATACCAAATTAGGAATATAGGCAGTTTTCAGTCGAATTGGCTAAAAGAAAAAGGCAGCTTCAGGCTGGGACCAATAATAACTAAACACTTCAGTTAAACCTAAAGATATAAACCCCTAGACAACTCCCAACCATGGACTCTCTTGTCCCCTCCTGGCTTGCACCAGGAGTTTTGTCCTCTCGCTTTATCTCTAAATAAAAGCCTCACCCTTGCTTGTCTATCTTGGGTGTTTGCGAAGTTCATCTTCAACTCTGTGAACAAGAACCCCGGCATCAGAAACAAGATGGGGAGAATGGGACCCCCGCCCAGACTGCAGAGAGACTTCCCTTGGCTGGGGCACGGTGCGGGGCTGAGGTCTGAGCAGTAGGACATGGGCTCTACTTCCTGCACCTCCATGTGAGGTGGTAAGACCCCAGAGAAGAGGCTGCCTCTAAGGCCAGAGACCCCCAATTCAGCCCCTTTTGGACTGAATTGCTGCCCACAGCTCTGCTTGGTTTGGCCCATGCATTGTTTTAATTTTTTTTTTAATTAGTTGCCAACATTTAAGAGAATGGATATTTCAGATGTCTCTTGAAAATTCAGATCCAATTTGCAGTTTGTATTGGAAAAGAGATCTGGCTGCCCTGGCCCCGCTCTCCTATGAGGCCGTCCCGTGGTCCCGGCATGAGCTGGCTGCTTCCCCACGGCTTGCTCCTCTTGCTGCTAGTCACAGATGGCCCATTTTCCCTGACTCCCCAGGCCCCCATGGGCATCTGAGTTCTCAAACTCTGGGTGATGGTGCCAGGGGCAGCTTCAGTGAAATTTCTGGGGTTCCAAGCGTGTTCTGAAAGCTTCTGAAAGCAACAAACAGCTTCTGCTTCTGAGGGCTCATGGGTCATGAGCACAGGAAGGATGGGCAGCTTGGTGTAACCCACAGGGACAGATGCCCTCAGAGACTGACTGCCAGAGGGCATCACTGGTGGAACCTGGGAACGGAGGCCCAGCCCAGCGAGGAGGAAGGTCAAGGACGACGGTTTAGAGAAGTCAGCTTTTGTGCTGGCTCAGCAGAGGCAGAGAGTCGGTGGGTTACAGAAAATTTTTAAAAACAAACATTCCTTGAGCAGCCCAGTTTATGGGTGAGATGCAAGGCTGCTGTCACCCATTACTCATTTTTCAGGGTCCTGTTCATCCCCCCAAGACAGAAATGTCCTTTCTTAGGAGGGCTTTATCACAGGACAGGCACAGTAGTGAGCCCTTTGTATCCTTAAACTTGAGCTGCCCAGAACCACCTGGAAGGCCTGTTAAAACACAGACTGCTGGGCCCAGCCTGAGTTTCTGATTGAGCAGGCATGGAGGGCAGCCCTAGACTCTGTCTGACAGGTTCCCAGGGCCTGCTGGTGTTGCTGGTCTGGGGACCCTTCTGTGGGAAGCACTCATTTACAGAACCACCATAATTAGTTCTCACACTCTTGCTAGGCAGAGTCTATCATCTTTTTAAAGAAGAAAAAAAAAGAGGTTAATTTGCTTATGTCATAGAGCCCTGAGGGGCAGAGCTGGAGTTTGGGCCTAGGTCTGTTGGCCTGAGCTCCTAACCACTGCCCACTCCCTTTGCCTTTCCCAGGAAGCCGGCTGGGCCACAGGCACAAGCATTCCTGGTCCTGCAGAGGAGACATATTCGAGGGGGATGGGATGGGATGGGTGAGGTGAAGTGGGAGTCCTAACTTCAGTGGAGAGACTAACACTCCAGCAGTCCACACAATCCACACTTTCAGCTGCTGTGGTTTCAGTGACCCATGGTCACCCAGTCAGGAGGCAGGTGATCCTCGTCCTGACGGATCCTCAGAAGTTCAGTCCTGTGTCCTGATGCCTGCATCACTCACCTCACTTCATCTCACCACATAACGTTTTATCATCTCACGTCATCACAAGGAGGGTGAGTGCTTCTCCCTTCTGATATATTTCGAGAGAGACCACAACCACATTCATGTAATTTTTATTACAGTATATTGTTATAATTATTCTGTTTTTATTGTTTTTAATCTCTTACTATGCATAATTTATAAATTAAACTTCATCATAGGTAGGTGTGTATAGGAAAAAACATAGTATATAAAGAGTTCGGCACCATCTGCTGTTTCAGGCACCCATTGGGGGTGGTGGGACGTATCCCCTGCAGATAAGGGGGGGCTGCTATAATAGCTGCAGTTGTATAGTGCCCCCAACATGCCGTGCACTGTCCTAAGCACTTACATATATCAACTGCTCCAGTCCTCACAGTAGCCTGTTGAAGTATGTGCTGTGATCCTCATCGCCCCCATTGTACAGATGAGGAAACTGGACCCACTCCTTTTCAGCAGGCTGGGGAAGAGCGTGTGCTCACCTGGGAGGCTTTACGGGGCAGGGTCTGGAAGAGATGACATCACTTCTGCTCTTGTTCACTGGCCAAAACTCAGTCACATGATCACACCTCGCTGCAAGGGGACCTGGGAGATGTAGTCTCTGCGCACAGGGGAACCAGAAATGGGATTTGCTGATTTTGAGGCAGGCTCTTTCAGGTCCTTCATGCATTATTGGCATTTAAACCCCAGAAGGAGACATTACTAACATAGTCACACAGCAGCCGGCCTGTGTTCAGTCCTGGGTCTCTGGGCTCCTAAGCACCGTGGTACCTGGCCTCCCGTGGAAGGAGGAAGAAAAGCAGGATGTGGAAGCCTAAGAACAGGGAGATGAATGTTGTCAACCGGGCCCCGTAATTCAGGAATGGGAAGCTACATTAGAGGGACTGAGTGGAGGGAGGGCTTGGAGCCCTAGATTGGACTTCAAGAACTTTGTTGCCATTTTTGGCTCTGTGGTATTGAGCAGCTCACTTCTCTCTGAGCCTTAGTTTATTGTCATACCAACATGATAACACTTGCCAGGTTATTTGTGAGGGTAACATAAGGCAACACAGCCAGCCTGGGTGGGCCCTCAGTATGAGCTAATTCTCTCTGAATTAAAACCAGAACTGGGTTCTCACCCATGACTGCACATTTGAATTACCTAGGGGATTGGTTTAAATGCCCATTGCCAGCTCTGTACCCTAAGAGGTTCTGATTTGTTTGTATGGGGTGAGATCAGCGCATATGTATTATCTAAGAATCTCCCAGGTCATTTTAATGTGCAGCAGGGCTTGAGAACCACCTTCTATGACACTGACTTTCAATCAGATTGGATCAATTATTATCTCCTCTTTACTTAAGAAGTCAAGGGATCCATGTTCTCTAATGGACAGAAGCCTTAGGGTTTGGCTGGGGTCAACCTTGAGACCCTCAGCAGAGTGGGCAGGCAAGCCTGGAGCAGGAAAAGCCTGCTGTGTTTCGTTGACATCTCGGCTGAGGAGCAGCCCTGGAAAGTCCCTGTGGGACAAAGGCCGGCTCTTCACCAGCCTGCTTCCGGCCCTGAGTTTTTTTCTCCACCATCTGCTCACGCACAACCGGCAGGTGCCAAAACTTACAAATAGCCCAGGCCTATATTTCCATGTAGAACAGCGAAGTGTCATAATTTCTCGGCTTTTACCAGGTAGAACAACTTTTCTCCAGCGAAGGTGACACGCAGCAATTGGCATTTGAAAGGTCGTTTTGCAGGACTGGCAAGAGACAGTAAGTGCCACCTCGGGGCCATTACTCTGAGAGAGAGGAATAGCTACACAGTTGTGACTTTGGTTATTCATTTGGTGTTTCCCTCGAGATGAGGGGAGAGGTTGGGGCCTGCAGCATCAGGTTTTTTATTCAACAGAACCTTTACTGTGTGCCAAGCACATTGTACTTTTCATGTTGCTTCACATAAGGCTTTGCCATGTTAACTCAATGAACCCCCCACTGCAACCCTGTGAAGTTGGTACTATTATTATCTTCATTTTACAAGTGAGGAAACTGAGGCACAAAGTGTCAAGTCAGAGCTGGGATGCAGTCGGTGCAGTGGTCTGGCTTCAGCCTCTGTGCTGCTAACTACGACCCTGTGCTCAGGGTGACCAGCTGTTTTGGCTTTCCCAGGCCTGAGGTCTGTCCCAGGACAGCCACAGGACTTTGGGTTAAAACTGGGTCCATCCTGGGACAGTTGGTTATCCCAGTGGGATGCTTCTTGAAGTGCTGTTGGAGATGGAAGATGGTTATTGATGATGTTGGAAGCCCCCTACTCACCTCCATTCCTTCACCTGCTATTTGTAGGTTTTCTCAACCCATAAATGAAATATTCAGGGGCTGTGTTGGAGGATAAAAAGGACAAATATGGCCCCTGCATTCTTGGGGTTGATGTGTCCCTGGGGGGAGAATGACAATAAGCAACTAGACAAGTAACTCTGGATCCTTTCAGATTGTGACAATGCTTTGAAGGGAATGAGGTGACAGACACGTTCAGATAGCAGAGTTAGGGTGGACATCCTTGGGCAGGTGGCATTTGAAGTAACAAAGATGTGGACGTCCAGGGGAAGAATGGTCCAGGCAGCATGGATGGCAAGTGCAAAGGCCCTGAGGGAGGAACAGGCTTGGCTGCTGAAGGAGCAGCGACAGCTTGAGGAGTAACAGGGAATAAGCAGGAGATGAACGAGAGTCATGGCTGTGACTCTGGTTGGTATATTAAGTACAATGGGCCACCACTGGAGGATACTAAGCAGAAGAATAACTGGATTTGACCTGCATTTTGCAGTAATGGCTTGGCTTCTGTGTGGAGAAAGCACTGTGAAGGGTTGGAGGGGAAGTGGGAGGCCCGTCAGGAGGACATTCACTGCCTCAGTCCAGGCAGAGACAAAGCTGATGTGAACTAGGATGGGAACCTTGGAGTTGGAGTGAACTTTGGGGAGGATTTTAGGCATAGAATGATGGAATTTGCCATGGCTAGGAAGTGGGTGTGGCAAGTGGTGCGGACAGGTCCCCTGCTGTTGGCAGGGTGGGGGCAGGAGCTCAAATGGACACCCACATACCATGTCTACTATTTAGAAGTCAAACTAACACCACTACAAAATGAGACATTCTTCCCTCTTGATCTGGGAAATACCTCTTTGTAGGGACCTGGGAGAGCAGGTTAGCATTAGAACTTATGTGACTCCTCAGGGTACTATGTTCGGGTAGCCGGGGGAGACGGGGGCAGTGTTCTCTAAGGTGTGAGGCCCCTCCTGCCTGCATCTGGGAACTGTAGTTGCTTAGGGAAAGGGAGAAATCAGGAGGGCACCTAGAGTTTTGGCTTAAGCAACTTGTAGCCCAAACCCATTCTTTTTTTTTTTTTTTTTAAATAATTTATTTTATTTTAGTATCATTAACCTACAATTACATGAGCAATACCGTGATGATTGAACTCCCCCCTTCACCAGGTCCCCCCCACCAACCCCACCACAGTCACTGTCCATCAGCGTAGTGAGATGAGAATCACTACTTGTCTTCTCTGAGCTGTACAGTCCCCCCCGTGCCCCCCTACCCTATGTCTGCCAATCGTAATGCCCCTTTTACCCTCTTATCCCTCCCTTCCCACCCATCTCCCCAGTCCCTTTCCCTTTGGTAACTGTTAGTCCATTCGTGGGTTCTGTGAGTCTGCTGCTGTTTTGTTCCTTCATTTATTTATGTATTTTTTTTTTCCCAAACCCATTCTTTTTTGTGACACCTTTTTTTTTTTAATGCTCCCCTCCCCTGAGCTGAGTTCCTTGCCCCTTTTCCTCCTCCCTCAAGACTCTGCTTTTGGAGGTTTATGAACACAGGCCTTTGCCACTGACTCTGACAGCAAACCAGTTTCTAGCCCTCTTTGAGCCTCAGTATACCCAGCTGCATGTTAGGACCACTGAACCTTCTTCTTACCTACCTGCCACATAGCAGGTAAAGTGCAAGTGGCAGAGTCAGCTGTACGTACATCCAGATCCCTTTCTCTTTCTCCTCTGGGTGCATAGCCTGCATTTCTCAGTCCCACTGCTGTTGAAGGTGGCCATGTGACTGAGTTGTGGCTGGTGGGATGTAGGCATAGGCCATGTTGTCACTTCCAAACCAGGCCTGTTACCACCCCCCCGCCAAGATCCTTCTCACTCTTCCCCAGCATGCTGTTTCCCATTCTCCATATTTTTAACCTCTCCATATACTACTGTTAAATTTGGAATAGCTCAGAAAAATGATTTGGTCTCTGCACAAAGCTGTTCCTAACTATTCTGCCAAGAACATTCATTCTGCATTTCTTCACTGTCTTCTACTAATCTTTCAGGCCTCAAGGCAGCCATCACTGCTTTCAGGCAACCTTGCCTCACTCCTCTGTTCTGTGCCAGTGTTAACGTGCTCCTAAACACCCTTAGAGAGACAGTATAGTAGAGTGGTTAAGAGATGAACTCGGGTTAGGCTGCTTGGCTTCAAGACCTGGCCTGCCACTTATAAGCCATAAAACTGAACAAGTAGCCGAACCTGTCTGTGTCTCAGTTTCCTCATCTGTAAAGTGGAAGTAATAGTATCTCTTACTGTTGTTGGGAATTCAGTGAATTAAAGTGTTTAGAAACGTATCTGCTGCCTGGCAAGAGCTGAATGAATTAACGTGAGATGAATGTTAGGTGATAGTATTGCCACCGTTCTCATTGCTGCTCCCATCCCAGCATGGGTGCCATGCTTGCCCAGTGATAACACAATGGACTGAGGTATGTGATGCATAATAGGCTCTTGATAAACTGTGTTGGGTGAATGTGTGAAATGGTGGCTGGTGCCCAGTTCTCTGGGGCTTAGGGTGCAGGCTTTCCAGACAGAGCTGCCTGGCGGTGCCCTGGAGAGGGTTGGGGACTAAGGCAGAGCTGTGTAGCCTGAGCAAGGGCAGTGTCAGAGGAGATCGGCTGTAAGCCATGGGACCCAGCTGTATCAGGCCAGCCTCTTTGTTGCAAGCCACAGAGGCCATCTCAGTAGTTTTGGGTAGAAAAGTGTTTCAATAGATTGAAAACTTAAATGATACCAGTCGACCTCTCTGGTGGAGACCCTGTCCCTGCCATCCCCAGCCAGAGACATCTGTGTGGGGTTCTTCCTTAACCTCTGCAGCAGCTGCTCGGAAATCGGGGTGTCTCTCCTGTCCTGTTGGGTGTGTTCCATAGACAGCCGGCGCTGGAGAGATGCCAACCCCTACTGCCCAGAATCCTGGACACTACACTAGACCCTCTATTGCAGCCCCTTTTACCTGTCTAACAACAGTGGTGGATGGTAATGATGTTAACTAACATCACTAAATCCCCATGGGTCACTGAGCCCTGGGACATGTGGTTTATAGCATCATCCTCCCATCACTTTAACAACAACCCTGGGCGGTATGTGATGTTATGAGCTTCATTTTACCTATGAAGGGACTGAGGTTCAAAGAGGTTAAATAAGTTATCTGAGGTCACACAGCACAACTGAGGATTCAAATTCAAGTGAACTTCAGATCCCAGATTCTTAACTGCCACATCATCCTGCTGTCTTTACTTTTCTGGGAGCCTGCTCGGTGATGTACGCAATAGGAGTGGGGAGGGCATCTGCATTCATGAAACCCTGTCCAGGCCATTCTTCTCCCTGGGCACATGTCATGGTTATACATTCCAGCCGAAGTGCTGGGGGCGGGGGGTGCAGGGCTCCCTAGCCTGGTGACAATGAACTAGAGTGACAAAGGGTAGGAAATGGAACAAAGCTCTGGTCAACAAGGCCGATGACAGCAGTGCTCCAGGGTTCTTCCTCCCTTCATCCTCATCCTCCTTTATCTTCCTTCGTTTACCGTTGTCACAACCTCCATTACTGCCACCACCCTATTATAGCCACCATGATCAACACCAGCCCGCTGTCCTTGCTACGTTATGACGATGGTGACGACCATCAGGTGTCGTGCTCCCTCCGCCGCCACGCACGGCTACCACCATTACTACCATTACCACCACATCTCCCACCACAACCACCACGCACAGCCATCACTACTATTACCCTTACCACCACCATATCCTCCACAACCACCACAGACGGCCACCACCACTGCTACCATTACCACCATCATATCCTCCACCACGACCACCACGCATGGCCACCACCATTACTACCAATACCATCACATCCTTCACCATGACCACCATGCGTGGCTACCACCACTGCTACCCTCACCACCACCATATCCTCCACCATGACCACCACGCACAGCCACCACCACTACTACTGTTACCACCTCCACCATGACCACCACACATGGCCACCACCACTACTACCGTTACCACCACGATATGCACCAGAACACCACACACCACCACCACCACTACTACTACCCTTACCACCACCATATCCTCCACCATGACCACCACACATGGCCACCACCATTACTACCATTACCA
>JAQQAC010010882.1:11110952-11314313 GCA_029783875.1 Phataginus tricuspis
CACCACCATTACTACCATTACCACTACCATATCCACCATGACCACCATACATGGCCACCACCACTAATACCATTACCACCACCATATCCTCCACCACGACCACTATGCACCACCACCACCACTACTACCGTTACCACCACCATATCCTCCACCATGACCACCACGCACGGCCACCACCAAGCCATTGCCTCCATTATCAAACTAGCAGGGCTACCCTATCTGTCATTATTATGGCACAGTCATCATCACCACTATCACCATTATCAATCCCACCAACACTGTCCTCACCATAACCTGTATTCTTTGAGCCTCTTCACCGTTATTATTCACCACAGTCCACTGCTGTCATCACCACTCAACCATCCTTGTCACCACCACCACCACCACTACTACCACCACCATTACCACCACCATGTCCTCACCACGACCACCACCACCACTAAGGGCATACTAATCACTTTCCCTGCCTAAACAATTGCTTTGAACAGAATAACATGTTGTAAAATTTCTGAGCTCATCCAATACCAGAATGTGTCTCAGAACCCAGCTTCTGCTTCCCCTCCTATCATCCCCCAGCCTGGTCCAACACTCACATTTTTTGTTGGCTTTGCCTGGGGGTCACCAGAGGGAATCTCTCCCTCATCTCCTATCCTTTGCCAGGCCTCTTCATGCTTGTCTGACCAACTTGACACTGAACTTTAATGCTTCCCAGCCCCAATATGGTGACAGAATTATTATCACATGTTACGTGGGTTTTACAAGCTTTAATTAAATGTCACTTGGCGGGAAGCAGAAGATGGGAGAAATCTGCATCCCATCATCAAGATTGTGCAGACCTCTGGAAGGCCGTTGGCTTTTGGGGACTGCATAGGGCTTCTGAGGAAAATAATCCTTCCTCTGAATCGGGTCACGAGAGGGAAGAGGCACCAAAATGACTGGTCTGACTCCGAATGGCCAGTCAGAAGGGGACAGATTTCAATCCATTTCAAGAGCTTGTGGTTCGTGGACCCGACAGTTGGTGCATTTACCCAGCCCCTTATAATGCCACCCTTACTGTACTCTGGCAACTCTGCTGATTTCTTGCTGTGCGCTTGTGGGCAACTTACTTCACTTTTTAGTGCCTTGGTTTCCCCAACTGTAAAATAGGAATAACAACAACTCTTCTGCTTGTACTTCTGATTTCATAGAGGGCACAGGATTGCCTACCAGAGGTGGTGCCAAGCTCTAGATCCATAGTCATGGTCATGGAAATAGTGTTGGTGCTGACACGAATGCTGCTAATTATGCTAATAACTACTGGGTTCAGGGGCTGACCATACTAACACACTGGGAGTCAGTTGAAAACGGTCACTTCCACTGTTCCTGTGGCTCTCCCAGCCAAGCTACTTTCCTTAACGAGAGCGTGACAGAGGTGCTGGGAGGTTTGGGTCAAAATCCTGACTCTGCTACTTACTAGCTGTGTGACCTTCAGAAGTCCCTTAACCACTCTGTGTCTCAACAGTCATAAAACGGGGATAATCATAGTGACGACTGGAGCTGTGGTGCTGATGAACCACTAAGGTGCTTGGTACGAGGTCAGCCTGCAGGGTATTCTGTTACGGTTACTAATAAGTCAGTCAACCAAACAAATGCATCAGGGTTTCCAGCGGGTTCTAAGTGTACTCAGACATGTTGAGCTGTGCCAGGAGCAGCAGTGGCGGTGCGTCACCTGTCCGTGTTTGCATGAGGACTGAGAAATATCTGGAGAGCAAACCGCTCAGGGGCAGCAAAGACTCGGGGCCTGGGGGAGGGTGAGGTAGTGGACACACTCAGGACACACACTTTAAGGAGCCCTCACCCTCAGGTGCCTCCCACGAGCCTGAAAGCGAGCACTTCATTAAATTTTGCTTCCAGAGCACTGAGCACCTGGCTTGCCTGACCTTGTCCCAACCCTGGTAAGAAGCCAGACTTGTCCAGCTGCTCCAGTGGTCAGAGTGGGGCGAGACTGCTGAGCACAGACTTTCATCATAAGAGCGTGTAGCAGCTACCAATAGGAGAGAAGAGAAAGACAATACCACGGTGATGGAGCAGTCATTTGTCATGCTCTCCAGTTTCTTTTGAACACCTTGGGAAATAGTCTTCCTTAGAAGACCTGCCTTGTCAAGACAGAGGCCAGGAGCACTTTTTGGCAGTCTCCCCGGCAGCTGGGGTGCACACCATGCTCTCAGACAGTGGGAGGGAGGTCCTGGCAGGAGTGCCATGGGCCCAGCCCTGGTGGTATAAGTGGTAACCATAGGGTTAGGGTCTTTGCTGTAATATTCTTGCACTGTAGTCTGGGGACTATTGGCTTTGTGGCCTTCAAGCTTGACTCTGGCTTTTCTGCAGACTTGGTGAACATCACGTGACAAACGCCTGTGTTACTGCGCTGGCTGTCACGGAGCCGGTTGTGTGCAGCTCAGAACCCCGACTAGTGTGGATGATGGGGAGGCACCTCATGGACAGCAGGGCAGGACAGGCCTGGAGCTGGGCATGGAAAGGCATCAGTGTGCTCTTTCCTCCCACCTCTCACTTCTGTTTCTTTCTGTCCATGTGCACAGATGAGGTTTCTCAGGTTTTTTGTTTATGTGGGAGCCATGGTTACAGGTCCAAGCCCTCCCAGAAGTAGACCCCATGTTTGGGCGCCAGCAACAAATTCTTGTGAGCAGTAGTACATCTATCTGATGGGGTCAGCTGTCCTGTTGCTGTGTCCAGGGAGTGGAGTTACATGGCATAAATATGTATTTTGCTGGGTCCCCTCCCTTTGGCAATTCTCAGGAAGGAGACCTCATTGTGAGCTGGGCAGCTATCCCTAAGGATCTACCATAATCAAGAAAAGTTCTATGGCTGAAGCTCGAGAGGTCACTCAGACCTTTTTGGTGACCCCACCCTCCTGTGGGGGCCTGTCTTGGTCCAGGGTTGGAAATGACTAAGAGCAGAAAGAGCTGTTTTTTTTCTGGAACACACTGGGCCCAAGTGGCTCCAATGTGAAGCTGTTGTAACAGTAAATTAAAACACATTTATTTTTCCTCCCTTGCATTTCCCTCCCCTCCAAAGAGCACACAGCAGTGACATCTGGAGGCCTGGGGCAGTGGGGACCTGGGTGTCTGGTGAGGCAGTAGCTACTCCAGTGGGCTCAGATCTATTTGTGAGGGTACATGAGCACCCTTTGGGTGATCCCATAAATACTGCTGATGGGAAGACAGGAGTCTTGAGACCAAAAGTTCCTGTAAAGCAGGTAAATATGAATCACTGTTGCTAATCAGGCAAGTGGGTTTGGGGAACCACAGGCTACAGGATCGTTTATTCAGTGCCTGCCCTGTGCCAGGCCAGAAAGGAAATGCCCACTGTCCTGTGCACCAGGATCCCAGTGCGACTTGCTGTCTTTCTCTACCCACAGTATTGTACTGAGTTCTAAATATATGCAGAATTCAGGACGAGAAGAACAAGAAAGCCTTTCGGTCTGCTGTACAGAAGCAAAGTGAAATGTAACATCTCATAGACTCTAGAATTCTGAGGGAGAAAATTTCATGCCCTTATGAGTAACAGGCTTAAATTCACAGGTCGCTCAAAACATACCCACATGGAGACGGCCCACCCATGTGCGAAGTCTATACCTCTGTGAAGAGAAGCACAGGTTCCTCTCCCTCCCATAGGGGGTCCTGCCTGCTGAGAATGGCAGAATCAGGAGCTGTTCCCTTGTGGCAGCTGCCCAGAGCTGTATCCACCATCCTGTTCTCTGGCCCCAGCTCCCCAGTTCTGTCTCTGGCTCTCCAGAGACAACAGGTGCCTTCTCCTGCCTCTGATTGTTTAACTGTGCTGAGCCTTTCCTTTTCTCCAGCCTGCGCCCAACGGGAACAGCCCTGTCATTCTTCCAGACCCCTCCCCAAACTTCCTCTCTGTGGCACCGTAGTTTGCTGCCCAATGTCTTCCTCCTTCTGGTGTCAGAACTCTAGTAAATATGTATTTGGGGGGAGTCAACAAGGTGCTCACCAAATACCTTCCAAACCTCCCTTGCAGGGAGGGGGTCTGGGACCTAGGCATCGCCCCTCCGGCCAGGGCTCCCAGCGGACTCTAGTTGAGATGAGATGGTACCTGGCCAGGATCTGGGACTCCAAAATATCCTCCTCCTCAGCCAAACAGGCAGGAAAATTATTTTGGAATCAGATAACCTGCGTTCAGATGTGGCTTCTGTGTAACTTACTTATGTGACCCCTGGCGGAGCCTCAGTTTCCTCATCTTGAAACAGGAACAACAGTAATACTGGCTTTTCAGGCTGCTGGGAGGGCTGGTCCAGAGGGAAGAATAAACTGCACGAGGGTGAGAGTCTTACCATCTTGCTCCCTGTGATGCATCCACGTGACAGGGTGGCACATAGTAGGTGCTTCACAGGTTTGCATTGGGTGGATGAGTGTGCAGGTCTCCGAGAGTGACTCATTCAGGAAATCTTGGCTAAAAATCTAAGAGAACACCTGAGCAGTACCCAGTCCACAAGTTCCTGTGGGGAGGAAGTGGGAGGGGAAGAAAGGGTTAAATGGTGGGATTGCACCCTCCTTTCCCATCAGGGCAGATCAGCTTTTACCAGATTTATGCAAGGGATTCATTTCTGAAGCTATGCATTATTCAAGACTAAATTTCCCAGAGGGATAAATGTAAAGCAAGATCTGCATTATTTCAAAATCTGAGCATACGGCAAGTCTATATTAATATTTTTAAATCGCCCAATTTCCAAGGCACATAATGCAGATTTGCATACGATGTGATGAACTGTTTCAGGGTTCTGGACAATATTTGGTGGGCAGAAAGCTCTCTGAGGGTTAAAAAATTCATATCCTGCTACTGGCCTTCCAAATTTGTGGTGGGGTTTGGTCATGATCGCCTGATATTAAATGTCATTAAAATACTGATATCGAGACATGATTTACTTTAACAAAATTAGAGCTGATTCAGAGTTATTCCTAGGGAGCAGTGTGAGTTATTGAAAAATTAATTGGTGTCTTTTCCACTTTTTTCTCACAGGTTTAGGCTCCTCAGAGGGAATGGGAGGACTCTTCTCCCATTTCCCCAGGACCTTGCTATAAATGTAGAGGTTTTCACATCCCAGAGCACAGAAGGGCAGAGTGCAGGATGCTGGCTGAAAATACAGACTCCTGGGTCCTGTGCCTCAGTTCAGAGGTGAACCCAGGGCTCTGCATTTTTACCAGGCACTTCAGGAGACTCTGATGTGGGTGGTAAGAAAGTTGGGGGTTCGAGGTCTCTGGAGGGGAACTGAGCTGGCTCATCTGGGAGACAGAGGTGAAGGAGTTGGTGCTGGAAGAGGAAGGAGGTATTTAGGCCTCTGGGACTAGCAGGAAGATCTTACAGGTTCTGAAGGTGGGGTGGTGTGGGTGGGCCCCTCACAGGGGCTCTTGAGGGTCAGGTCCTTAGTGAGGGTGGCTTTGTAAGGACTGTGAAAGCTGGATTTAATCTGGCCGGCTTGGGCCTGTTGTCTGTGGTGCTTGAAACAGGACTGCGGCAGTGGGGCTGACACTGCCTCCCATCCTAAAGGGCAGTTGTTGGCAGGGCTGTTGTACATGACAGTGACAATGTCAGTACAATGACAACATTTATTAATCGTTCATTACAGGCACTGGTCTCACTGTTTAAATACACTAAGCCATAGGTCTTATCATTACCCTCATGGACAGATGAGGACACAGCCCGTGAAAGGCAGAGCTGTGGAGTCTATTCTTGGTCCCCATGCTCTGCAGCCACAGGCAGCAGCTGTGAGGATGGTGACCACACAGAGTGAAAACTGAATCCTGTCTAATTATTTTGGGCCGACCCTGAGATACTTGTAAGATCCTCTGTTCTATATCTTGCTTTTTTCCACTTACTGGTATATTTCGGAGCTCTTTGCATATCAGTATGCAGAGAGCTTCCTAATTATTACTAATATATATTTTTTACAGATGCTTAGTAGGAAATACTGAAATCAGCTCGCACTGGCTCTGAAGAACTGATTGTTAAACTGTTCGAAATTTGTGAGCTGGTCGCCGTCATGTTGGTAGCTTGAAACTGGCACGGTGGAAACATTTGCAAAACAGAAATGGGCCAACTCTATATAAATTAGGACTTTCCTTCTCAGAGACCTGGTTGTTCAGTACTTACAGTACTCCACCCCTTGTATGACTATACTCAGGTTTAGTTAACCAGTCTCCTATCCATGGTTACGTGAGTTGTTTCAAATATTCTGTTTTTATAAATGGTGCTTCAGTGAATCCTTGCTATCTGCCCTGAAAAGGAGAGAAAAGGGGGAATGGTGGCAGCCACTAGGGTGGAGACTGCACACAAACCCTCCCCTTCCACTCTGTAGTCTTGAACCAGCTGACTCAGTGTGTCCAGGAGCTCATTAGAAATGCTGACCCTCAGGTACCATCCCAGAATGACTAAGTCTAGCAGGTTTGCATGGTAACAAGATTCCAGGTGGTTTATGTGCACCAAAGCATTTGAGATGCTTCTCCTAACAATCTTCCCTATACCACAGCCTAAGGCAGAAGACTGGAGCACAGTGGAGTCTTCACCCGCCTCATTTCCAATCTTAAAGGTAGGAAGCACATGCTTCTCTCTGTTCAAGTTCTTGTCACTCAGGGGAGGAAAGACAAAGTTACACGGTGCAGTAGGGGGAAAAGAAAGCATTTGCCCCAGTGCTGAGGTAGAACTGATGGAATGTCCTTAAAAAGCAGGAGCAGACCCCAGGTTACCTCTTACTATGCCAGTCCCGGGACAAGGACTTTCAAGAGTGAGAACTGATAGAGGATGGAGAGGGTGGAGAGGATGGAGAGAGAAGAGAGAGAGAGAGAGAGAAAGAGAGAGAGAGCCAGCCTGTATGCAAGTGTGTGTGTGTGTGTGTGTGTGTGTGTGTGTGTGTGTGTGCAGTCTTGGTCTGATACTCTGATGGGACGAGGGAGGGAAAGGGGGACATTGTGTGCCCTCTTGTGGCCAACGTAGGTAGTGAATGAAAGGGGTGCCCAGGCTGGGGGGTAACAATGGAAAAAGGAGTAAACAGTTGTAACAATGCAGGTGGACTACAGACTTGGAGGGAAGAGACCTTGCTTGCGTGCACATGTGTGTGCACATGCGCGTGCACACCTTGCTGTGAGTTCTTCAGCCAGAGGGTGCACCAGGTGGTTCCCCAGAACAGGGGCACATTCTCTTTATTTGTTATGTGCTCCCTGTCCCCCCTCCCGCTTCCTCCATGGGGACCACTTCCTGGGCCCTTCTCTGTGCAGCTCCTGTCCTTCAAGAGCAGAGAGGACAGCGGAGTTCTTGCTGCGACACAGACCTTACATGCCTGTACTGACAGCCAGGAAGAAATGCCCCTCACCACATGGGCATTCCACTCTGATAAAGGGCAGTTTACACCTTCAGGTTCCAAGGGTGTTGGAACCAGCCTCACTAACAGTGAGGCTCCATCCTCACCCGGGCAGAAAGTCTCACCCAGGCTCTCCTGAACAGAGCCTCCACCCCACCCTGCCCAGGATGCAGGGTTCCACCTCTCTGCCGTGGGAGCAGTTCGCGTTTATGGAGAACTTCATGCACCAGGAACCGCCTGCACTTTATCTGATGTAATCTTCACAGCAACCCTTCTGTCTAATGTGTGTGTTAAACCCTCAGTAAATACTGGTTGAATGAATGAATTAGCCTTTGAATTGGATCTTATGCCCATCAGCTCTGAATTCATCTCCTACCACTCTCCCAGCCCACTCTGCTCCAGGCACACTGGCCTCCTTGCTGTTCCGACCACTCCAGTCACACACACTTCTGCCTGAGGGCTTTTGCATGTATGTTCCCTGTGCCTGGCCATTCTTCACTCAATATCCATATGGCTGGCTCCCTCATTTCTTTCAGGCCTTTTCTCCAATTGTTCCTTCTCAGTGAGACCTCCCCAAAACACCTTATTTAAAATCACAACACCTCCTGCCTCCTTCCCCTTTTTAATTTTCCTTAAAATACAAACTCTACTCCCACTGTACCTATGCTTTCTGATTGTGTTCATTATCTCACCTACTAGGATATGTGCTCCTTGAGGCAGGGATTTCTGTCCCCTGGCTCACTGCTGACTCAGGTACCTGTGACGGGGCCTGGCTCAGACTAGGCGCTTTGTACATATTAATTGATTGTATGAAGGAATGAATAAGTTCTCTTTCTACAGAAAAGAAAATTGAGGTTCCAAGAAATGAGCCAATCACTGTCCAAGGCCATATGGCAGATTCACGTCCCGGCTGGCTCCGAAGCTGGGAATGTAGTCCAAAGCGCTGGACAGGTCTTTTTATGTGGGTCACAAGATAAGTTGCCTTTGAGGTGTAGGGGAGAAAAAACGTTCTTTTTCCCTCTCTCCATCTTAGATTCACTGGATGGGTCCCTGAGAATTAGACTGACAAAGGCCAGATTAAGAGAAAAATAAGTTTATTAACATGTACAGTCCTGAGCAACTCAAAGGGTGGTTAGAACTTGGACTTACATAGCATCTTAACAGAGGAACAACACGTTGCTGGCGATGTGACCAGACAAGGGAAAAGGACTTTTGAGTTTCCAGGGCAGCAAACTGTGGGAAGGTAACTATATGGGGAACTAATGGAGGATAAAGGCTAGTTAGTAGGTTTGTTATATTGAGTCCTCTGGTACCACTTCTGGGCTGATAAGAGTCTAGAGTTGTCTAGGGGAATTAACTTCTTTCTGGTAGAGAGGGGTGGGGGGACACCTTTACAAATGTACACCCTACTTTTAGGCAGATAGAAGGAGGGTGGAAAGCTTCCTCTCTACTTATTTTTTTCTCAGTGGGCTTTAGCTCAAAATAATCCTTATGCCAAAGTGGCCTATTTTTGGATGGCATATATCTTGCTACCCTTCAGAGGCAAAGGGTTTCAGTGACTGAATTTTGCAACCTGTATACAAGCAAGTGCAAAGATGCTCCAGTCATCCTGCCAGGTAATGACAGGTAGCTCCAGGTAGCTGCGGTTAACAGAAAGGTCCATGTTGGGATGGAGGCTGCCTTGGACATCATCTTCATTGTTATTTTGCTTTAAGGATTTGGGGCCCTTTCCCGAGCCTGTTGGTGGTAGCGTCAACACACATAAGCCACCTGTCTGATAAGCCCTTCTGGTGCAGACCCTGTGGGCTCTGCAGCAGAGCCTCCGGAGTGAGCGCTGGGCTTTGTCCACACCAGGGCAATTATGTAGTTAATTGCTCCAGTGTGCCCATTAGCTAACATAATCAGGGAGTGATTAACTTCTGCTTTTCTGGCCGTATTTTAAAGGCATTTTTTGAAATGCTTTATTTTGTTTTGAGCCTATGCACTCTTCAGAAATTAAATTTCAACTGTGATTTTATTACCCTTTTTATTTAATTTATCCTAACGGTTGCACTCAAGCTGTGAACCAGCTGTTGACTTTGAAGAAACATTGTTCAATTTGAAGGGAGCATTTTAAAACTTAATGTAATGGCTCTAAGTAATCACTACAGCAATTATGTTGCTTGGTGCTGTGTGTCACAAGGGCCTTGGAGGGGATTTGGAAGAATGCTCAGGTGGGCAGAGGGATGGCTGGAGCAAGATGCAGGCATGCGGATTTGGGTGGTAAGACGGGGCACAGAGACCTGCCAACCCCGCCAGTGTGTGTCCTTGGGCGTGGCCGATGGGAGGGGAGTTAGCTAGAGGCCCAGGTTCAGCTGAGCACATGGACCTGCTCAGCTCCTAGCTCCTGCTCTCTTCTTCCCAGTCACTTAATCTCATCTGAGGGCTTTGCTGCACCCCCTGCTCCCAGGAGTTCTGAGATTGGGCAGTGTTCAGAGACTCATTCACCCACTTTTTTAATAGTCCCTTTCTGCCTTTGTATTTATCCATCTCTTCGTTTACTCAATCACTGTGGTAGACTGTAAGAGAAATAGGCACAAATTCTTCCTGCCTCTGTTGGGTCTCTTTGTAATGTGCTTCTTCCATTAGGGAATGACGTCTAGTTCTCCAAATCTCAGATTTCAGCTTGGCTGTGTGATGGCCTTTGGCTGAGGGGACATTAGCAAATGCGATGCCAGCAGCACTTGCACAGTGACATTAGTCCCCTCTTGCTACGCTGAGACATCCACTTGAAGAAGCCTGGGCCAGTCTGCTGGATGACAAGAGGCCTGACCCAGCAGGTGCTCCCAGAACCAGCCAGCTGGCATGTGAGGCACCCCTTGGCCATCCAGCCCAGTGAGCCAGCCCAGCAAATCTGCTGAATCATGAGGTAAATAAAGTGACTGTTGTTTTGAACTGTGTGGGGATGTTTTGCTATGCATTAAAAGTGAACTGAAACAATCACCTGACAAGTTTTTCATGTACCTAATCTATGCCAGGCATTGAACTTGGCCAAGGGCATGTATAGCCCTGCTGATCACGCTTCCTGCTGGCTGGCCACCTCTTGCCTGTGGTGGGCCACCCTACTTCTCTTTCCCTGCCCTTTTCTGCAGACTTCATGGTCTCTGGATCCCAGACCCAGCTCCAAGCCTTTCCTCAGCACCATCCTGAGATGGGCAGTGGACACTGGCAGGAAAGCTTAGTGGTTGAGGGCATCAGGCTTACTGGGGGTTTAAATCCTAACTTTTCTATTTACCACCATTTACCATCATAAGCATGGATGATGTCATGAGCAAAATACCCGGATTCTTGTCCCACCTCTGTGACCTTAGCACACAATCTAAGCCTCAAGTCTCCTATCTATAAATTAGGGTTATACTATCCCATTCAAAGGACTGTCATGAAGATCAAAAGAGCTAGGCCCTGCTACATAATCAACACTCAATCGGAGTCTTAGTATCTTTGCTCTCTGACTCTCAGTTTCTCAGCCTTTGATATAGACAGACACCATGCCACCTGTTGCTAACAACCACCTCAAGAAGATGGTATAAGGATGAGAAATGATAAATGTATTTTAAGAACTTGACATGGGGCCTCACACATGGAATGTGCCCTAGAACTGGCAAATACAGTTTTTGCTATTAGTGTTATCAACCAGTCAAGGTGGGTTACTGAGAAAGCTCTGGGCTGAGGCTAGCTTTCTGCCTCCTCGCAGTGAGCACTCTGGGTGCTTTTGGCAGACGGGCCTCTGTCTTCCCTGAACATACGTCTTTGCTTCAGTGTCAGTGTGGCCAAACTGATGTACCATGTATGCAGCTTGTGAACTTCTATTCTCTGGCCCCAGTGTCCTTGTATTTAAAATGGATGGTTTCAGTGGCACCTAGTTTTAAATGACACGTTTCCTGTGATTGGTTGGTAATGTTTGCCTGGAGTCATGAATGGAGATCTTGCCACATCCAGGCTCATCAGGAAGAACTGTCAGAATCAATTTGTGACGTCTGCAATGTATGTGAGATAGAGGGATGGAGTGTATTGGCTGACCCAGACTAGTGGTCTTTTAGGGCTGTCCTGGGAATATTAAGATTCTGTGAGCATGTGGATTTCTGACCAGATAATCTATGTACTAGCTTTAGTGTGGGTGCTTTGGAATGGAGCTCAGGGTGGGGAATGAATATTATTCATCTTCGTATTCCCAGGACCTATCAAGGATTCTCAATCCTCAAAGGGCCTGGAGGGAAGAGGGTGGGCTCCGTGGTCAGAGGGACCTGGAGCGCCACCCCAGAGCTGCTGCCCCCAGCCATGTGACTGTGCAGTGGTGATCACTAGTGCCATTTGCCCAGTTTTCTGGGTATCCTGGTTTTGGGGAGCTAGATAGGCTCATGTGACTAGCTCTGACCAATGCATTGTGAGCAGAATTGAGACCCTTCAGAGAGTTCTCGAAGGTGTTACTCCGCCAACCTGGGTGCCAGAGCAAAGGCTGGGCTCCCTGGGAAGCAGACTCTGGGATAGGGATCAGCACACCTGGAGTTTACCAGGCGGTGCTCTGAGGATCTGCTCTCAGGCGGAAGGGAAAGAAGAGGGTTGGTGGATGGAGCGGTTGGGCTCCACAGAGAGCTCTGAGGCTAGGTTGGCCCTTCAGAGTTGCCCCAAGTTGGGGCAGTGGTCTGACCCCCATTCCAACCACTCATTGGACATGAGTTACCCCGTGGGAAGGGGATGTGATCTCAGGTGAGATGCAGCTAATTCAGCTGAGAGCAAGTCCTGGAGAGGGATGACAACTAAGGGCTGAGGGCAGACCTCCCAGCAGCTGGGAAGTAGCAGTGACACACTGGAGCTGGCTTCTGTCAGCTGGCAAGAGCAAATTATTAAATGTTCAAGAATGTTGTGAGCTAGTTATTAAATACAGTCATTAAAAGTTAAATTATATAAACGTAGAATGAAATACATTTTATTAAAAGCAAAGGTAATAAGTACTCAAAATGCATTACTTCCTAATTGTCTTACTACATTTTACTTTTACCTACATTCTTGGTCTTACTTATGTCTGTTGTATCTGTATGGTGGAAACACAACACGATGGTGTTTATCACACATCTCCAGCTCTGCATTCACTGATCTTGGTGGCTTGAATCAGCCACAATATATGCGTTCATACCACAGAAATGGGCAAATGCTACCAATCAGGGCTTTTTTCATTCTTTGTTGATAGTCTAGACTTGAGAAATTGATGGGAAAAAAGCAGATTAAACTAAAAAATGTCATATTGGTAGTTGCTACATTATGAATAGCAAAAAAAAATTATTGAATTGTAACTGTAGGGGCTGTGGATATGAGTTTAGTAAAAACCAACAAAGCATTCTGTAAGAATTATTTGGCTACGTGAGTTTATGATAGAGTATTATATGTTTTATTATTATATATAAATTGTACACTACCCATCCTTTATATCAGCAAAATTTTTTAATTTTTAAAATTTATTTGCCCTGGAGAACTGGTACTAAATATTTACTGGCCCATCCCTGGGCAATAGGTCCTTCGCCCTTGATGGAGCTATCTTGATGATGGAGTACAGTGTCCATGAAAGAAGGTGATGCAGAGAAGAGTCTTTGCTGACCCTTGTTGAACATGTAGCTTGAGCAAGAGTTGATCTTCTGCTCTCTATTGTTTTACACCACGAAAATTTGGGGGATTGTTTATTATCACAGCATAACCTAGCCAATACTGACTGATACACTTGGGCAAAAGGCACTCAATTCTCTGGGCTCCAGTTTCTTCACACCAATACCTCCTTGTAGCATTTCAGAGAGAGCCAGAGATGATGCTTCCATTACCTTTGGCATCCAGTAGGCACTCAGTAATAGTAACTCTTTTTACTGAAGCAGTGTCCTAATAAATGATTGATTAATTATCTGTTGAAAATGCTCTTGAGCCAATTCATACAATTCATCGTTGTATAGTTGGGGATGAGGACACAGCTCTCTGCCTCTCTTCATGTCTTTGTCTGCCTTTGCATCTGGCCCCAAGTCCCAATCTAGGGCTCTGAACCAAAGGCTATCAGTCTCAACTGGGAAGGGCAGCCCTTTGGGGTGTTAACTGCCTAGTTGCTGTCGCTGCAGCTGCTGTGTTGTTCCCAGGTATCCTGAGTGGAGTCAAAAGCCACCCTGAGGAACAGTGACACAGGAGGGCCATAAAGGTTGATGTCCTGACAAGTAGCCTGGAGGCAGCAGCGTCAGGGAGGAAGAGCAACTGTAATACAAAATAAAAATGGATGGATTGATCACTGCAAAGCCTGGTCAGGTCTTACATAGGCTCTAGCAGCTGAGGCTGGAGAGGGGGTGGGGAGGGGCCACTTAGACTAGAACTTCTGAGGGTCAGCTCCCCAGGTAATTATACAGGGTGGCCAGGAGTGAGGATTTACAATTCAGGCACCAGTTGCAATGTATGGGTTTTCCCCCTATGCCAAGCAGTCCTCCAACCCCAGCTGGGTTTCCTGCAATTCAACTCAATACCTGGGGACAGCATCAGAGCCCACAGATTAAGGACTCAGTCCCATAAGAACTGTCCCCACTGCAGAGGCCAATTGCAAGTCCAGGTTGTCACCTGTGCTTCTGCCCAGCTGGCTGTAAATTGGAGGTTCCCACCAATCCATCCTTGGGTTTAATTTGCTAGAGCAACTCACAGAACTAAAAGAAACATTTTTCTTCCTAGATCACTGGCTTATTATAAAAGTACATAAACAGCCAATTGGAAGAGATGCATAGGGCAAGGTATGGAGAAAGAGTGTGGCCTTACCAGGCACCAGTCTTTCTGTATCTTCCAAGCCCTCACCAGGCACCAGTCTCTCTGCATCTCCCCAGCCTGCAAGCTCTCTGAAACGTGTCCTTTGGGGTTTTTATGGAGGCTTTGTTATATAGGCACGATTGATGAAATCATTGGCCAGTGGCAGTGGCAATTGATTCAACCTTAACCCCTTTCCTCTCTTGGGAGGTTCGGGGGTGGGACTGAAACTTCCAACCCTCCAATCACATGGTTGGTTCCCCTGGCAGCCAGCCCCATCCTTAGGTGCTTTCCAAAAGTTACCTCATTGACATAAACTCAGGTTTGGGTGAAAGGGATTTGTTACCAATATCAAGACACTGTTATTCTTCCAAGTGTTTTAGGAACTCTGTGCCAGAAAGGGGGATGAAGCCCAAATATTTATTCCTTACTATAAATCACAATATCACAGGACACCTATTCCAGTCATTTTAGGTGACACAAGGATTCGGCCTTTGAATTGCATTGAACTGTCAATAGGAATGACACATGTGGCTGGGAGTGGTTGTGAGAAGTAAACGCGACACATTTAATAACTTATTACAGGCCCTTCAGGAAGGGGCCCATTAAATAAATTATGGTTAGCCATAGCTGTTCAAAATTATGAGACAGATTTACAGATATTGTTATGGCATATTCTCCAATAAATATTAAGTGTAAAAAGCAAGATGCTGAAAGTATTTATGGCGTGTGTCCGTTTGAAGGAGGGAGAAGATGGGAGAAATACCCATGAGGCTTGTGTTCAGATGACTCTCTAGAAAGGACACCCCTAAACTTGCTACAGCAGTCATCTGTAGGGTTTGGAAATGGGGACAGGGTGACTGGGTTAGGTGGGAAAATTACCTTTTGACCCTGTGTCCTCTGATATTGCTTCAATTTATTACCATATATGACGCTTACATATGTCCTTTCTGTTAATAGCAGAGAAAAAATATCCCCAGGTGATTTGGATGCCCCACCAGGTTTTGGAACTGCTGCCGTCATCCATGACCGGAGCCCAATCAGTGTGATGGCAACACTGAACTTGTGACGACCACAAGTTTCCTAAAAGTTATTTATGAGGCATTGGGGCTGGGTTCCCACAGGAGGACCACCCCGTGGACTGGAATGACGTGGGGAACAGTAGAGGGAGAGTCTTTCCCAGAGGCTGGTTGCACATAAAAGGGAAAAAAGGAACGTGACAGCAGGTCCAGGATTACTCGGGCTCATTCTGCATGGGGAGGGCGTCAGGGAGCAGTTTAGACACAAAGTTGATTTGGGAGCGTTCCTGCTGTTGTTCTGCCTTGTTTCTTCTGGTTCTGTAATGATCAGGGCTCCCTGTGGTTATTAGCAGGCCACTGCGACCTTAGCCCGTTTACACTCCCCTTCCCAGACCCTGTGGCCGTCTGGATGCTGTCCCCGTGGGTTCCGTGGCACCTGGTGCCTGCTGTGTCCTGGTGTCCGGATGCCCTGGTCTTCAGGCCTGCTGGGGCCTGAGCTGAGTTGGGCTTGCTTGAGGTGCCAGGCCTCAGGGACAGTGAAGTTCCCATGAGCCCTTTCTGGGCTGGCTCTGCTCTCCCTGACTCCTTTGCCCCAACCTTGGCAGGTCTTCCTGTGTCTCCCTTCTGATCCTGCCCGAGGCTCCATTCCCTCAGGAAGTCCCCCTCCGGTCATTCTTCCAGGGATTTGCATCTCTGGGCTGCCTCAGTCAGGAGTCTAACAGGCCTCTGGAAGAAATGGTGCAGAGTATTCGAGGATTAGCCATCAGGTGCCAGGCTGTCCTCAGTAATTAAGGAAGTATTCTGAGGGGAGTGAGTGTGGGTCTTGTTGTGCCAGTTCCTGTCCACAGGGCAGGGCATGGTAGCCTGTGTCGGGGAGCTCACCTGTCTTGCTGCGCCCAGCTGGTACAGTGGGTGTCACCAGGCATGACTGACCTGATGGCCTCACCTGGGGAACCTGAGTGATGACATCGCATACAGGGTGTGTGTGACACCACCAGAGCATCTGGCCCACTGCAGGGAAGCGTTAGTTGCATCTGGACATGGGTGGGTCCTACTAGTGGAGGGATGTGTCTGAGGTGCAGGCCTTGCTGGGACTTCCACCCAGGCTCAGACAGGCCTTTCCTTCTCCAGGCAGCCCGACTGGGGCAGGGGTCTGTGCTGAGGCAGCTCCTGCTGGGCTTTGGGGAAGTGGAGCCTGGACTCATGGGGAAGCTGCAGGGAGAAGAGCTGTTGCTGAGGACTCTGCCCCAGGGCGGGCACTGGGGTCCTGCATGGTTCTTGGATAACTGAAACCCTTGTGGTCCCATTGTGGCACCAGTGCTTTGAGCTTCAGCCACGCAGATCTTTGGAGGCTTAGAAGACAGGAAACAGACAAACCCTTTGGATTCTCACGGTCACTACAACACAATGCAGCCTGGCCCCGTCCATCTTTCTTTGCCCCTTTCTTCTGGCTGCACATTCTGTGTCAGCTTCCTTTAGGTGTGCAATCCAGGGTCTTGCTGACCTCATGAAAACCCTGTAAGGCATACGGAAACTCCCTAGGGGCATACGGAAAGCCCTGGAAGGGAGTTGGTGTAACTTGAGCTAGTCTTGCCATTTCCTCACTCAGAGTTCGAAGTGACTAAAAGCTGATTTTCTCCCTTGTAGTTGCTTCAAGCTCCATGACCTGTGGCCCCTTCAGCACTCTTGGGTGTTAGTTAATTCCCAGATAGGAAAGTCGGCATCCAAACTGACCTCTGTAATTGGGTAGACCTGACCTCGAAGGATGACTCTGGAGGAGCTCAGGGGAGAACCATATTTGGGATGGACCCTATAGTTTAGGTTTTTCTGAAGTTTCTGGAGTAGGGGAGATGATTTGAGGGGCTTCTCTCCAGTTGGCCCCTCCAGCAGCTGAGACACAGGGAAGCCTATCTCCCCCAGCAGGAGCCACCTCATTTGCATGCATCAGAGACAATTTTTGTGAACTTAATTAATCACAGTTTACATGCTAATAACCCTTGAAATATTTTTATGGGTAAACAATGGTTGTTTCCTGCTGTGGGGGGAATCCATTAGTTCCAGTGTTGACTTATATTTTATTTCCCATTGAGTGCTTAGAGAGTAAGAGTGATACTACCGTCATGTTAGGAGGAGAGAGGTGTGATTTTCGTTCCATGGATGAGGCCTGGAGAAGGTTAGCATCTCCCCCAGTGCTTGGCGTCAAGATGGGGCAGCTAGAGGGCCAATCTCCAATGCGACCATTTTTACTTCTAGGCCTCCTGTTATAACATCATAATTACAATTCTGCTGTAGTAATCATTATATCACTACCACTGTCGCTATCATTGTGACTTGAGCCAGTTTTACCCCAGCATCACGCCATCACCCCTGCCACCATCACCTCTGCCATCACCACGTCCATCATCTCTGTCTTCCCCCTTGTCACCACACCGTCACTGCAGCCTTCAGGACGGCCGTCACTGTCACTGTCATTAGGCCACAACCACACCACCTCAGCCTTCCTCACCATCCTGCACCTTGGGGATGCCACCCCACCCCGTCCCTCACCCCAGCATCACCCATGGGCCCGCTTCCCTTTCTCTCCCTGCCCACATCCCCACCCCTGCACACCTATCGCTCGCTGACCCTGTTGATTCTACCTCCCGGGTTTCTCTTCACGCCACGTCCTCATTTCCCTTTGTTTCCTTGGGTTAGGTCCTCCTGTTCTCTCAGCTGGTCTATTTTTCAAAACTGGACGTCACATTTCTAACCGATGTAGTGCTGGAGTATCTTTCGAAGTTGGAGATCTGAGTTCTGTGATTAGAACTTTTTCTCATCATCCTCGGTGATACTCCAACTTGACTATTGTATAAATTGCTTTTATAGAAAGCAGTCTATGGACCTCATATTGACTTAAACTTTTTTTATTTTAATGTTACTCAGTTTCTTACAAACAAAACTAGGTATCAACTCATTCTGCATATGCTACATTTCATCGAATCTGGAATGCCATCAACTGTAAAATGCATTATTATTTTACATAGCATTAAGAGGGAAAAATGCTGATCTTTGTAAAAGGCTATAGATTTTAAGATGCATCGCTATCACAGAGTGAAAATATGACAAAAATGATGTTTTAGAATCAATAACAAAAGAAGTTCATAAATAAGACTAAAATGAGAAACTAAGTACAAATGAAAGTGATAAAATTCAAATAATGTTAATTAATTAACATGATAGATGATGTTTTACTCACACTAAACTGCCACTTATTAAAAATTAATTGCTGTTCTAGCACAAGTTCTTTTGAATTTGACTGCGTTTATTACTTTGGGTGGTGTGAACACTCAATTCTCCTACCCTTTTCTCCAGGGGAGCTCGACCGTCTCAGCAAGCCGTAAGTTGGCCTTTATCTGGCACAAGCAATCATGTATGTATTGAATCTTCCTCTTTTCTTTTCCCTTTGTCCTGGGACAACAAAAACATTATTACTAGACCCCAAAGCAATCGTGGACAAAAACATCTCATGATCACGGGCATTCCATGCCAGCTGTCGGCAAGATGACCCAGAATGTGCTAGTACTTGGTGAATACGCCAGGAGCTTCTAAACTGGTCTCGCTGAGCGCTCGTAAACCCCTGCGTGTAGGTCAGCACTCTCAGGAATCCTTTAATGACTGTTTTAGACGCTGGTCTTCGAGACGCATCTCCATTTCTAGTGTGACCGAGCCCTGCCGCATTTCTGGCGCTGGCCCACCCTCTGCTTCAGCTTTAACTAGCTCCGTGACTAGTCCAGGACTCCGTGCGCTCTTTACGTGCCTGGGGCTTTGCAGATGCTGTTCCCTTTGTCTGGAAGGCCTTTCCTCCCCTTGTCCACAGTGAAAATTGTTCTGTGCTCTTGGCACCCCACCTGCAGCTCAGGGAAGACTTATCTGAGTTCAGGGAATCTGGTTCCTCCATGTCAATACATTGATGATGCCTCACTTTATAATTGTTCTCTACACGCTTGAGAGTGAGGGCCTTATCTCTGCAATGCTTCATCCAGAAATGGGTACAATTAGGAACTGAATATATTAAACAAAGGACTTTAATTTTTCCTTAATCACAAAAGTTATGTATGCTTACACCCGAACTCCTCCCCATTTGCTCCCCCCTGCTACTGCCTTTGCCATTCTGCATTCTGCAGTTGTCTTCCCCTTTCTCCCCATCTTTTCTCTTCTGTCTCCTTCTCTCTTGTCCTTCCAGGGTCTCTCTGAGCTCTCTCAGGCTCTGTCTCCTTGTCCCTCTTCACCTCAGCATCCCCAGCATCACAAGGGGAGCTCATTAGCCTACCAGCAGAGCGGGCGGTCCCTCTGAGGGCCCTGGAGCCTGCGTAGATTACTTTTCTGGGAAGCACAGGGCAGTCCAATGATGTCCTGCTGAGGAAGGGATGGGCGAGTGTCTGCCAGCCCTGGTGAGCTGGAGAATGTCTGGGTTTCTTCTTATAGATACTGAAGCCCTTCAGAGACCTAACTGGTGGTAAAGTGATGCCGAAAAAGGCACCTCGCCTCTTGGAGCCTCTAATTACCATTAGTAAAATAGGGCAAAAATACCAGTGGCCTCGCAGGACTGTGGGGAAAGACGAAATGCAGTAACGTGTGAAGTGCTGAGCGCCATGCCATCAGAGGGCCCAGCAAGCATGAGCTCCCATCTCCTTTCACCCACTGCCTTCGAAAGCAAAAAGCCTTTTGTTAGTGAAAACGCTAGAGTGGAAAGTAAGAAATCTGGGTTTGAGTCCTTGTTCCACCATGACGTGACTTTGGGCAAATTATGTCCTCTCTCTGAACCTCCATTTTCTTATCTATAATGCAAGGATGAATAATAATAATAAAGCTTTCTGCCTCACAGAATTTCTGTGGATGGAATGGACCAAGTCAGTATTTATGTGAAGGTTGATCATGGTACCTGGCAAGCAACAATAGTAACATTTACTCTGTACCAGGAAGGGTAACTTGGATCTAGTCTCCCATTGACTCTTGTGTCCTCACCAAGAACCTCTCCTCCAGCCTGGGGCACACAGAAGGCCGAGTGCTCTCACTTTTCCAGTCAGATGCTTCATACTCTCCCCTGTCTTATTTAGTAGGCTGTTCATCACCTTTATCTTAAGGTTCTTTCCCTGCCTGCCCTCCACCCCTAAATGATCTCTGAACCCCAGAGGAAGTTTTAGTTCAAAAGGGAGTCTGTCTGCCTCCAGTGTAGATGTGACAGGAATAGGAGTCTGGTCTGTCCACAGGTACAGCTGCTTTTTGTGGCCACAGCAGCTGTTGAAGCTAAGTTCTGCACAGCCATGCAGCAACCTAGTTCTGCGGCTCTGCTAGATCCTGTTTGTGACTAGCTGTCGAGACAGGATGACCCATGCCCTCAGTGCTCGGCCAAGAGTTACACAGATCTGGCCCCTGGGTTACATCTCTGTGGTCACCTGTCAGTTCACATACACAGTCACTCCCTGGGTATAAGCTGAACCCAGGAGTGCTTGAAATGTTACCTATTACCTCCTGCCTCCCCTCTGATTGAATTGTTGGACAGTTAGATGGCAGTTGTTTGACTCAGTCAAACCTCAAAGTTTTTGTTACAACCATCTGGAAGGAAACTCACTTGAAGGGCTACTTGCTTCATACCTGTCCTTATATTGCAGTCTACCCTCAGCAATTGCCCAGTGTCATCTGTCCCTCGTCATGCTGTTCTGTAATTGGTGGCTTTTTAAAGTAAATTTTAGGGAGAAATCCACAAGTTTGATATTCTATAGGAGAAGCCTACTGTACTCCCAGCAAGGGAGTGTGGAGTACCCTGCAGTACCCCCAAGTCTAAAAATTAAGTCTAGAGATAATGTAAAGGAGAGCACAGGTATTAGAAACAGAAATCTTTCATGTCTGTGGTGGAAATCAGCTTTGTTTGCCTGTCTCATGTCCCATCGCTCCTTCAGCTCTCACAGAATATCAGTTTTCCATTTGGGAAACACCCCTTCTGCACTCTCAGTCCCAAGGTTTGGGCAAGAACTGGTCCTACCTCTGTTCTAAGGGGTGGGTTCTGACCCAGGCCTGGCCCATCAGAGGACTGAAACTCCCTGGCTACAGTGACTGGTTCAACGAGTAGCACATGACCCAGGCAGGGGCCAAGCAAGCCCAACCTGAGATTTTTGCTGGAACTGTGAAAAGAGAACTACTCTCTTTCCAGTGGGAATACTAAGCTCTGAAAATGTAAACTTGAAGCTGCTGGGATTTTGTCTTAACTACCAGGTGGAGAAAGCCTAACTGAGAATGAAGTCAACTGTGCAGAGAACAGAGCTGAGAGACAGATTCTTGAAGATTCTGAGCACCTGGATCCATCTGTGCCTGAAGCTAACACTGCTGATGGCTTTTCATGAGCCAGAACATACCCATTTTCTCTTTAAGTTAGTTTGAGTTGGGTTGAGTTTTGGTTACCTGTCACTATGTAGTATACTAATTCATCCCCTGAGAGCCAGTGTAAGAGAGTTCTCACTAAATATTAAGAGATTAAAGGAAAAGACAGACAGGCAAACAGGCAGACCAATGATTCCGATAATTAGGAACTTCTTTCCACCTCTTTACAAGGCAGAGCTACCCCATCCCTCCCTGCTCGTCGCCTCGCTTGTGTCTGATGTAGCCAGGGCAGGGCGCCAGAACCAGGCAGGCTGCAAATACTGCAAAATGTCTGGGGAAAACGGCATTGTTCCCAATTTATGTTTTTACTTTCCCTCCTGTCTCCTGCATTTTTGTTTTTATTTAAAGCTGTGTTCAATGTTGTAATTACTTTTCTAATTGGGAATGTCTGTGTCTGGTGTGTGTGGCTTCCCACCGTTGCTGGGCCTGGCGCTGCAAACAAACCCTGCCACTTTGGCTGGGAGGCTCCTGCTGAATTATTGCCCCAAATAAATAAAAAGCAAATTAGATACTGGAAAACAACTTTAAATTACATTTGAATTCTTGGGGAATTACATCTTACATCTGCGTTTGGGAAAAATCAGTTCGCCACAGATAATACGTCAGGAGTGAGCGCCAAGAGAGGACCGCAGTGTTGAGTATTGGGAGGAGGGGAAGCAGGAACAGGCCTTTCCAAGGATAGTGAGGCATGAAATAGAGGGGAATTCTTAAGGGACAGTCATGGAAATGGGGAGGGTGGAGTATGTAAATCCTAATAATCCACTGATACACCTGCTAGATCTGCCAGAGAAACGGGGGCTTCCTGGAAGGAGAGCCACCAGGTTAATACACCAGGTAATGTCCCTGAGGATGGAAGGGGGTGCCGACATTATCGTGTCCTTACATGTACTGGGTGTCCCACAGATGTGGAGGCAGTTTAGGTGCCAGCTGTGGTGACAAGGACCTGGTGCCCGTTGTAGTCTCATCACTACCACCGCTGATCAGCAGGTAGACACTGAAGTCTCCTGACGTTGTTACTGAAGAGCTTCAGGGTAGGAAGGGTTTCATGCCTTAGCTCCTGGGGCTTTGGCACCAGTGTGCATGGGTTCAGTTCCCTGTTCCCTGACTTCCCAGTGTGTGCCTTTGGCCAAAGTACCCTCACCAGGCCTCAGTTTCTTCATCTGTTAACTGGGGATCATAACAATAATGACTTGTCTGTAAGAGCTACTGTAATAAAATGTGATAATGAATGTTACTGGCTTAGCATAATTATGCTCACAGTATGATAATGAATATTATTCAGTCTTGTTATTTGCACAACAGTCTTGTGTAACAGGATGTTAAAACAGTTTCAATTAGGTGCCAAAATGAGACAGATGTGTAATTTGAAAGTGAAGTGCCAATTCACTGTACATAGACTTTCAGGTGAAGTGGTTGGGAACATGTATGGCCACTCTTCAATCCCCATTCTCTAGGCCAGTGGCTCTCAGCAGGCTGCAGTGTCACTCAGGACTTTGTGAAACTCTGATGTCCAGGCCACCTTCCACTCCAGTTAAAGCTGACGCTCCTGGAGCCAGGCCTAGACCTCAGCGTTTCCCTCCCTCCCTCCCTCCCTTCCCTCCCTCTATCCTTCTCCCTCTTTTAACAATTCAGTGCCTTTTAGTATAGTCAGAGCTGTGCTCCATTGCCATTAACAATTTTTTCTTTGTTTTATTGAGATGTAATTGACAAACAGCACTATATAAGTTTAAGGTGTATGGAATAATGATTTGACTTATATATGTTGTGAAATGATAATAAATTTAGTTAACATTCATCACTTTATATAGATATAAAAAGAAAAGAAAAAAGGTTTACCACCATCAGTTTAAAAGCATTTTCATTACCCCAAGAAGATATGCTCCCCTTAGCTGTCACTTTTCAATCCCCCTCATCTTCCCCTATCCCCCTCCCCATAGGCAACCAGTAATGTACTTTTTCTCTCTATAAATTTGCCTGCTCTGGATTTTTCACAGGAATGGAATCATATAATATGTGGTTCTTTGTGCTTGGCTTCTTTGACTGAGCATGTTTCAAGGTTCATCCCTATTTTAGGATGTATCAGTACTTTGTTTCTTTTCATTGCTGAATAATATTCCATTATATGTCTGTGTCACATTTTATTTATGCATTCATCAGCTGATGGAAATTTGGCTTCTTTGCTATTATGAATAGTGTCATTATAAACATTCCTGTACAAGCCTTTGTGTGGATGTGTGTTGTCATGCCTCTTGGGTATATATCTATGAGGGGAATTGCTGGGTCACATGGTAACTCTATGTTTAACATTTTGAGGACCTGCCAGACTGTTTTCCAAAGTGACTGCACCAGTTTGCCTTCCCACCAGCAGTGTAAGAGGGTTCCTATTTTCCCATGTCCTCAGCAACCCTTGCTATTGCCTACCTTTTTGATCATAGTGTTCCTGGTAGGTGTGAAGTGGTATCTCACTGTGCTTTTCATTTGCATTTCCCTGATGGGTAGTGTTGTTGAGTATCTTCTCACATGCTTATTGGCCATTTGTGTATCTTCTTTGGGGAAATGTCTATCTGAATAGACATTCTTTGCCCATTTAAAAATTGGGCTATCTGTGTTTTTATTACTGACTTGTAGCAGTTCTTTGAATATTCTCATTACAAGTCACATAATTGGCAAAAATTTTCATCCCTGCTGTGGGTTGTCTTTTCATTTTCTTGAGTGAAGCACAAAGTTTTTCATTTAGATGAAGTTCAATTTATCTAGTTTTTCTTTTGTTGCTTATGATTCTGGTGTCATATCTAAGATCCAAATCCAAGTTCACAAAGATTTTCTCCTGTGTTTTCTTCAAAGAATTTGATAGTTTTAGGTCCCACATTTAAGTCTCTGATCCATTTTGAGTAATTTTTGCACCTGGTATGAGGGAGGGGTTCAACTTCATTCACTCTTTTATATCTGGATGTTCAGTTGTCCCAGCACCATTTGTTGAAAAGACTATTCTTTCTCCATTGAATGGGCCCTGGCCAAAAATCAGCTGACCGTGGGTTTATATCTGGACTCTCAATTCTACTCTGTTGATATATATGCTAATACCACACTGTCTTGATTACTGTGGTTTTGTACTAAGTTCTGAAATTGGGCAGTATGAGTCCTCCAACTTTTTCTACTTTTTCAAGACTGTAAGATGGTATTCTGGTTTCCCTGAATTTCCATATGAATTTTAGGATAATCGTATCAATTTCTGAAAAGAAGTCAGCTGGGATATTGATATAGGGATCGCACTGAAGCTGTAGCTCAGTTTGGGAGGTGTTGCCAAGAAGGCAACACTGTTACGTCTTCTGGTCCACGAGCATTGGTCACTAGGCCTTCCTAAATAAATAATTGCCTTCAACAATGCTTTGTAACTTTCGGAGTTCTTCCTCCCGGTGTGGTGCAGGAGGCAGGGCAGTGCTGGAAGCCTTACAGACTTAATCTCATCCATCCCTTACAATAACCCCTGTGTACTAGGTACTGTTTACATTGCTTTTTAATAGATGGTGAAGCTGAGGTCCAGCGAAGTGAAAGGTATGGCAGAGCCAGGATTTAAACTCAGATGTGTCTGACTTCTGAGTTTGGGCTCTTTTTAGAAATATCCAGCTACTTCTCAGGAAACACAGCTGGAAATGTTACTGAACTTTGAAAGTTCCAGGCCCTGAGAGGATCTGTGAAGAGATTTGGGGCAGCAAAGCCATGTTGGGAAAGATACTCTGCCTTCAAGGCTCCAGAGCATGTGTCCTCAGTCTCTCCTTCTAAGTGGACATACAGCCCTGTGTTAACTCTATTAATATTTACCGAGTCCCTCCTGTGTTCCAGGCATGGAATGAGGCACTGGGGCTGCAGCAGTGAACAAAAAGACTGCCCTTGTGAAACTCACATTTTTACAGGTGGAGACAAAAACGCAGGCCAACAAATAAATGAGGGGATTGATTTTGGACAGGTTACAAGGTCAGTGAAAAAAATGGCCTAGGGTTGTGATATTGTGATATCAATAAGAAATATATATATATAAATAATAAATAAATAAATTTGGTCTTAAGAGCTCTTAAAACTATTATAATTTACTGGGTGTTGGGGGTGATAGGAGCCTCTTCTGTTACAATATTTGGTGGTGCAAGAGTCTCTGAGACCCTTGGGATATGTAGAGTGATGAGTGTCTCTTTTATGCTAATGAATGCTTGGACCTGGGTTCCTACCCGCCTCAGGATGGGGACCATGACTGCAGGGTTAGAACTTTTAGGCCTCCCTCTCCCCGCCACCCCCATCTGCAGGCAAACCTCGAGAGAGGGACTTAATCACCAATGGCCAATGATGGAACCGCCATAAAAACCCTAAACGACAGGGTTTGGAGAGCTTCCAGGTTGGTGACCATGTCAAGGTGCCTGGAGAGGCCAGGGAGCCCCATGTACCCCTTTCCCGCAAACACACAGCCCTATGCATCTGTTTCATTTGGCAGCCTCCGAGTTGTATCCTTTACAGTAATAGTAAGTGAACTGTTTTCCTGAGTTCCATGAGTCATTCTAGCTAATATCAAACCTGAGGAGGGGCTGGTGGGAACCCCTTATTTATAGCCCATCTCTCAGAAGTACAGGAGGCCTGGAACTTGGGATTGGCGTCTGAAGTGGGGTTGTCTTGTGGGACTGGTCCCTGAACCTGCAGGGTCTGTGCTAAACCTGGGTGATCAGTTCGGAACTGAATTGAATTGTAGGACACCCTGTTGGTGCGTGGAGATCCGGAGACTCAGTCGCTGATGTGGAAGGAACCCCACACACCCTGGTGTCCAGAGTGCTTGGAGTGAAAAACAGTTTAGGGCATGTGTGGCAGGTGGTTAAGGGAAAGCCTCCCTGAAAAGTGACATCTGGGCTGAGACCAGCTGCGGAAAGAGCTGGGAACAGCGTCTCAGGCTGGATGGAAGACCAAGTGCAGTGGCCCTGAGGAAGACACGAGTCTGGTGTGTTGGAGGGAGAACTAGGCAGGGGCTAGATCAGGAGGGTCTTAGCACCAGTTGCTCTCCAGGCAGGAGACGGTTGGCACACTCAGGGGGATGACTGATGAGAATTTAATGAAGGGACTATTTACGGAGGAGTGGGTGGGATTGAGAGAGATGCAGCATCTTGGGATCATCGGCAGTGGGGTCCTGATTGCCGCCCCTCATTCTCCCGGGGCCAGGGAGGAGCAGTTAGCAGAATCCAGAAAGAGCTGTGGCTGTAGAAGGACCCCTGCAGCTTTCATCAGAGGGACCTGGCAGTGCCAGCCGAGAGGAAGCCGGGGAGAATGTCCCCGCCTCTCTCTCCTCCCATTCCCTGACGCCTGGCACCTGCTAGTGGCCAAACCCATTCGAAGAAGGGAGCCGTGGGGGTGGGGAGAAGAGCGTGGGCTCAGGGTTATATTTTGAGATGGAACTGACAGGAATTGCTGGTGGATTGGAAGTGGGGAGGGGGCAGGCCCCATGAGAAAGGATCGTGAGGGAGAGAATAACGGACTACCTGGTCTCAGAAGTACACAGCTCAGTGCATGTGGAACCTTTGCCTACTGCATTTGTCCCCTTCAGAGGAAGGTGATTTGGACATCCTTAGGACAACACTATGTGGCAGGTGTCTTCTTAGCAAGTGAAGAATTCAGACATTAGAGAGGTTAAGACCCAGTCACCCAGCAAGTAGGTGCAGATGGGGATTTGAACCTGGTGTTTGATTCAAGAACCCCTATGCAGGACTTGGATGGGGTCTCTTGCCTTACACTTTGGCCACAAACTGGAGGTTGTGCTGCCCCTGAGATCTGCCCTAGAGACAGGCTGTAAGCACACCAGCAACGCGTGCACATTGTTGAGGCTTCCTGAGGGGAATACAGCGATGTCTGTGGCATGCAGGAATTTGGGCAGAGCAGCAGCCCTGGCAGAGGTTATTTAGGGTTTTTTTTTCATTACTACAGAGTTTGGGAACATGGAAGGAAACTAACATTTATAAGGCTCCTTCCTTCCTTCATTCTTTAATTCAAAAACCTGTGCCTGAATTCTGGCACTTGCTGGGTGGGTACTTGTATTACCTCATTTAATCCCCCAAATGAACAACCCAGCCAAGGAGGGCACCCTGCTTCACCACTGCTTTGCAGACCTGAGGAAATGAAGGCTCAGAGAGGGGAAGTGACTTGCTCAAGGTAACACACCACCCCCTCTGTCTTCTGTAGTGCATCTCCCACGGAGTGTAAGGCCTGTGGGATGGCAGGCTGTACAGCGCAGGGGTTGGAAGCATGGTGCTAAATCCAGGCTGTCTTCCTTCAGATCTTGGCTTTCCTCCAATAGAGGTGTGACCCTGTGTGGGGAAAATGGAAGTGCCTATGGCCAGGATCCTCACCTGACCCTAAACCAGTTGATGATGTAACTGGCCTACTGCTAGGCTATGGCTTCCACACCTGTAGGCAATGAGCTATGAATGAGTGAGTCACTATATAAAGAACTCTGCCCAGTGCTCTGGGTGGAGGCAGAGACAGAGGTGGGTTGCAGGCCTGCAGACTGCTGGGTGCAGACATGATTCTAGTGCTCAACCTATAACGGGGAAATAAAGCTGGGTATAAACCCTTTCACCCCAAGAACGTTCCATTGTCATTCCTCGGTCTCACTGAGTCCATAGTTAACTTGCCTGGGGATGAAACCCTTAGGCAAGACACCTTGGTTTCCACATCTGTAAAATGGGGTAATAGTATCTCTCTAAAAGGCTGTTGCAAGGATTGATGGAGGCGAGGCACACAAATGACAGAGCAGAACAAGGGCTCTGAGCACCTCGACCATCACTGTGTCTCCCTTCCCCAAACCAACATCAAGCTCCAGTACCCTGGGGGAGGCTTCTCAGCTGCCTCTGGGCTCCCTTACTGAGCAAGTACCAGGTCAGCTCTGTTTCCTTCCCTGAGATGCTCAGCGTGGGGGCAGGAACACAGGGATGGGAGGGCAGGCTCTGCCTTTGAGCTGTCACGCTTGGTGAGAGAGAAGGTGTAGAGGCAGGCAGGGAAATCAGAATGCAGCTGGTGCAGTTGTAAAGGTGGGTTTGGGTGAGAGCAACAGTAACAGTGGACCCTGCCTGAACCCTTTTTACTGTATCAAGTTGTTTCATTTATTTCCCAGCACCAATTAGTATCCCAAATCATCTGTGCATTCGTTGGTTGACTTGCTTGTTGCCTGTCTTCACCACTAAGTATCCTGTCCACTGCTGTCCCCTCGCTGTCTGGCACAGTGCCTCTCAGTAGACACTCGGTAAATGCTGGTTGAATTTCTGAATGAGTTGATGGCTGAAATGAAGCCCCATGTGTCAGTGTTGTGCCTCTGCACACAGAGGAAGGAGGGAGGGAGGAGACAGGTGGGGTGATTGTGGGGGTTCAGCCCCTGAGCACCCCAACCTCCTGCACACAGCCTGTGTCATCAAGGATGCTGGCAGGCACTACAGCCTTGGGCCACTTTGGAGGCCGCCCCACCCCCCCCCAATAGCTCTGCAAACGTTTGAAGTCAGCTCCTGGAGTTGAAGGTCGAGTTTCAGGTATGAGGGTGGAATGCAGGATCTGGGCAGCAGACTGCAGACGAGGGGCCTTGAATGATCCTCCGGAGGCCTGTGTCTTTATTTGTAGGATAGGAATGGTCAGAGGATGCACCTTTACAGTCTGGCAGGGCCTTTTAGTCTGTGAGCTCTGGATGGGCCTTCCTGACTCAAAACCCAGGCATTGCCACTTCCTGGCTGAGTCCCTAACTCCTCCGGGCCTCAGTTTCCTAGCTGGAAAGCAGGGGTGGATATTACCGACCTCATGGCTTCCGGCAGATGAAATAGACCAACATATGAAATGGTATTGACGAAGAGAAAGAAGCCCTCAGTCAATATTAGCCGTGCCCTTTCGAGGGTCCTGGGCAAGTCCAGTGACCTCTCCAGGGCCAGGCCTGTGTCCTGCTTCTTATGGGACCCTCTCTGAGCAGCGCCACCACCTCGACCTTCCAAGGTCTAGCGTTGGCCGCTGGGCTGCAGCAAAGAGCTTCCCTCAAGCTTCAAACGTGACTTTCCAAAACGGAAAATGCTTTCCTGGATTGTTGCCTGCGGCAGACAGTTTAAATTAACTTAAACCATTTCCTTCTCCCATCCCCAACTCGTTATCCTTTTTCATGGTGAAGAGAAGAGAAAACCTTTTCAGGAAAAAGTCACGGGAGACGCTTCTCTCGCCCTTCCCTCCAGCGGGTGCCGGACGAGATGCTAAAGTTTGCAGCGGGCGCGCAGCCGCGGCGCGGGGATGTGGCTTTCGCGCCGGTTGCTAAGGAACACGCCGCGGCGGGGGAGCGCCCGCGGCCCCGGGAGGAGGAGGAGGAGGGTGCGGGGCTCGCGCCGGTCCTGCCGCGTCCCGCGCTCCAGTGCCGCACGCCGCCGCTAGGGGGCAGCAAGGCCCCGCGGAAGCGGCCGCCAGATCAGCGTCGCAGGCGGACCACTTCCCGGCCCCCGCTGCGGGCTGCGAGAGCGGGTGCCAGGGCGGCGACCCGGGCGCTGCACGGGGTCGTAGGGGCCGGAAGGCTTCGGCCTGAAACCCGCCTCCGCTGACCCTGCGCTCGGCTGGCGCCGGCGCCCTGGGACCCGAGCTCGCCCAAGGCAGCGGCTCAAACCCTCTTCGTCTCCTTTCATCTCTCCAGGAGTCCATGAATTCACCCATCCTTTCTGCCATATTCTGTCACCCGCTACGCACTACCTTTCCTCCCTTTCTCCCTTCCCTGCCTTCTTTTCTACCCTCCCCGCTTATTTCCTCCTTTCCTTCCTCTTCCCTCTTATTCTTCCCACCCGCTCGCCCACCACCCATCCATTCTTCTGGCCACCCATCCATCAGCTATCCATTCCTTCCAGCCTGGCATCCATTAATCTCTCCAAAGCCCTCCCTTTCCCCCTTCCTTCCTGATTCTTGAGTCGAACTAACTTTAAATTCCTCCGACAGCCAACTTTGAGCAAATTTTGAACTTCCTGCCTCGCCCCTTCCACATCTGGGCAATGAGGACACCGAGATCAGCCTCACAGGCCGCTGTGAGGATGGATGGAGTATGATCCATGGAGGAAACTTGCACAAGACTCTGCATCTAGTGTGCGTCCAGCGCACACTGGTGATTTCTGGAAGCTCTGTGGGTGAGTCTAACAGGCAACAGGAGGGAGGACTGCCACCAAGAAGACTGTGTCTGATGCCAACCAGTGCCGTCTCTGTGCCAGACAAACCCTAGGACCGGGGGCCTGGGGACTTAGCTCCCCCCCACCCCCACCCACAGCACTCCCGCCTCTCTGCAGGGCTTGCTCATCCTTCCCTCGAGGAAACACTCACACTCACATCTCCGAGCTTTGCTTGCACACCCTCCCTGCTTGGGGTGTTTCACAGGTGCCTGGAAAATACCTTAGCACCTGGGCTGATGCCCCTTTTCTAGGCAGCATGTCCTGGCCACATCCCCGGGGCAGGTGCCATCCCCTCCCCTGCACGCCGTGTGGGATAGCGTCCCGAGGGCAAGGCTTGGGCCTGATTCTTCTGCGTGTCCCAAGCCTGGCCTGGTGCTGACCCTGATAGAGGTTTATTCACTGATGTTGAGTTGTTTCTGATCAAACTAGCCGACAAGCTCGCACCAAGTCCAGCCCCCCCCCCCCACCGCTCCCCGCCGGGATCAGCCACTCCAGCTGTCCACGGGCCCCCCCGGGGGAGACTGCTTCCTGGGTGTAGCATCTCCTCTCCTGCGAGGGCAAATAGCAAGGGCTTTGGGCCCAGGAACGTTTATTAAAAGGGGGAATATCCTACCTCCCGCTTCTCACAGACCCAAGGGATAGTTAAGAGCTTGTGAACTTGCCAAACCACCTCCATGGACAAGTTTTGTTTGGGAGGCACAGAATTAATTTCCTCTCTAAGAAGTAGTTGTCAATGTTAAAAAGCTGGCAGATTTCACACAAAAATGGGGTTTTTACCTTTTCTTGAAAAACAGAGAGCTCTGGCAATATCCTCCCCTTCCCCTGTCCCCTCCCCAACCCCATGCCCGGTACCAGTGGGCTAGAGTGAGAAGTGACCCTCTTAGACGGGGTGTGTGCCCCTCGCAGTTCTCATAGACTCTTCTGGGCCAGTTCCCTCACTGATGTTACCTCCTGGCCTAGGGTACATTCAAGGTGGGGAACTCGGCTGTGACTATTTCATGGATGAAGAAGCCAAGGCCCAGAGAGGGCTGTACCCTTGGCAGAGGCCACACAGCAAGTGTTTGGAGGTGTTGGGATCAGGACTCAGGCTGTCAGGTAGCCGAGGCACAGAGGAGGAATGATTAGTTCTTATAAGGGTCTCTTCTGGGGGGAGACCTGAATGGAGAGGGCTCCGAAGATCATGAGGAGAAGGGGGTGCTAGACTCTCCCACCTGAGAGAACTGTGAGGTGGGGCAAGAGTGGCCATTTCCAGGGGGAGGGGTGTCCCGTATGATTTTAGGAAGCTGTGATACATCACAGCTGTATTCACTGAGCACTTACCGTGTGCCAGGCACAATGCAGAGTGTGTCCTATGTGTCATCCTTCGCAGCAGCCCAAAGAAACAGGCACCTTCATAACCTTCCTTTGGACCAGAAAGGAAGGCTCAGAGAGGTTTAGTAAACTGCCTAGCGCCACTGTGCTGACTGTAGAATGGGCATGAATACTTTGTTTCTTTCTCTTTCCTGAGTACACAGAAAAGTCAATTTCCCAGCCCCTTGGAGTTAGGCAGGGTCACGCGACTAGGACCAGCCAAGGAAATGTGGGTGGAAGAGTTGGGTGCCAGTTTCAAGAAGGTAAAAGTCCTGCCATAATTACAGAGTCTCTCTGTGTCCCCACCCCTCATCCAGGTGGGGGTGGAGAGGCTTTGTTGAGGTGGGGGAACCACAAGTTCTAAACAGTTAGCACATCGAAGACAGCTGTCCCGCCATGTCATCCTGACCTTGAGTAGATTTGCAGCAAACAGACTTTTATTGTATTAAGCCACTGAGATTCTGGGATTGTTTGTTACTGCAGCAGACCCCAGCCTACCTTGATTAATACATCACACAGTAGAAGGTGGAGTGGCTGTGACTTGAACCCACACCTTTCTGACCAAAGGCTCTTATCTATTGTATTAGAACCAGAATCAGGGAAAGTGGTGGGTGCAGAGTCCACTGATTCAAAGACACGTATTTCCCCCCTCCACACTTTTAACGTTTCTGAAATTGGATTTTATCTTATAATCAGTGGCATCTCACATTCTTTGTTGCCTGGTGGCACTGTAACACGGTTGTCCTTACCTGATGCCTTCTGGAAAGATTTAAAAAAAAAGAAGTGCCAGCACCAAAACTTGAATGAATGCTGAAATAAAATCTCTGGGACAGGGTGGAATGGTCTTTCAAGAAATGTTACATCCCCTACACTTTTGATGTCCCGGGAGATGATATTGTGTGAAAACACAAAAATCAATGACTCTGAATCAAAAAGGGATTCACAGGAGTCAAACTCTGGATGTGAAGATGTTTTAGTATAACCTGACCGATTTATTTTGCTGATTGTTTTCATTTTATATGTGCGCAATAGTGATACATGATAAAAATCTATGTCTAAAGAAGTCCTTTCAATACATATAAAATAAAAATTCGAAGTGATAATAAAGCCTCATGTCCTGATTTAATTGGCAATGTTTTTTCTTTCTTAGTGGTACATAAAGACATATTGTACAATCGATGGCATCTTAGATTTGCTGAAAAATAGTCCCTGTGGATCCCAGGAGGCAGAATTACCAACGCTGTGAGTTACTGCAGGGGACCTGGATCCCCTGCACAGCCTGCTGGTGTGGAGGATGCCATCCTGGGGGCTTCATTCCCTGACACCCCTTCTGTGCCCAGGGAACCTAACTTTGACTTTCTTCTCTCTCTGACAGCTCCTGGCTTATGCATGCTCGGTAGAGCTGATACAGTTCAGGATAAATGCAACTCCACGGAGGGGATGAGGAATCCTCTGAATGGAATAAAGAGAACGAGAGAGCTCTCCCCAGGCCCCTGCCTGGGAAATCAAGTGAAATTCCTGGAATGGAGATGAAAAGAGCTCGTGTCTTTTCTGTCTGTCTGCTTAGTGTCAGGGGCCTGGACTATGGCTGTGGCTCAGACAGCAACACTGTGGGGCTAGACTTGGAGGGGTGGGAAGAAGAGGGGCAGGACCTGGGAAGGATGATCCCCGTCCTTCCTTTCTCACCCACGATCAGTGTTGTCCCGACCCTCAGTGGTCTCCCTGACTGTATGAGTCAGGGCAGACTGTGGGGCGCTGTGGTAACAGACACCCCCACGTCTCAGTCTCTGGGGCTCATAACCACAGAGGTTTCTTTCTCCCTCATGCTCTGTGTCCTTCACAGGTTCCTCCTTACTGAGGATCCCTGGTGCCCAGAAGCCTCACCATCTGGAACATCCCAAGATGCCCCCTCAGAAGTGGCATTTATCACTTCTGTCCACACATCATGGCCAATGCAAGTCAAAAGGCCACGGCTAATAAGAGAGGAAATACAACCCTCCCACATAACCAGAAGGTAGAGCAATGGGGTATTTCTGAAAAATGCTGATGACTTCCACCTTGACTCCATTCCCATCCCTGACCACGTCCTGTTTCTAGCCGTGCCCTTGTCGGAAACTATTCTCCTTGCTGGCCACTCTCGGTCCCTCTCAGTCTCCACAGTCTCCACATCCCTGATCGTGTCTCCATGAGCGAGGCTCTGGTCAGGAGGCTTCTGGAGATGTAGACCTGTGTCTGTTCTGCTCTTCTGGCACCCACCACATCACACGATGCTGCTTATTTTCCTGGCTGCTTGCTCTGCTAGGCTGTGAGTTCTCATTCCATGGATGGTGGGCATTCATTCTGTGCCCCCTATGCTCAGCACAAAGAGGAGGTGTGCATTTGGAAGAAGAATGGGTAATTAAGTGAGCAATAGAATGATCCTGTGGCGTCCAGACGGCCTGAGCTGGGACCCCTAGATTGGCATTGTCAGAAATGCCCAGGGGTCTTGGAAGCGTGTGTGTGTGTGTGTGTGTGTGTGTGTGTGTGTGTGTGTGTGTGCGCGCGCGTGCACATCTGCATGAGTGTGTGTATGTGGAGACACCCTTAAGGGCTGGGCTGGGGCCTGGCTGAGAGGAGGCAGATCTGGGTTGGTGAACCTAATGTGTCATCTCATTGCTGGGAGAGGTGCCAGCAGATCCACAAAGCCGGCCAGTGTAGACCAGAGGCTCTCCATCTCCCTGCCTTCGCAAATGGCGCCCACGCGAGTGTCTTGTCAGGGGCACATGCAGCCTGTGATCACAGCACAGACAAGACAGACTCTGGGTTACATGTAATCCCGTGACTGGCCGCGCATCCATGACCTGCTTTCTCTGGGCGCGGGAGGTGATCTGAAAGCAAGTGAGTGGGAGTCACGTGTCTATAGTGTTTTTAATCAGGACACTTTCCGGCTGTAAGTGAAATGGAACCAGTTCAAACAGGCTTGTGCAAACACAAGGGCGTTTATTTGTTTATTTATCCAAAAAGGCCAGGGCAAATGACTTCCGGAACTCCCGCATCCAGGTGCTCAAATGTTGTGGCCAGGTGTCTGTTGATGGGGTTTCTCTGTCCAAAGAACAAACTGACATTTATTAAGCATTTACTTTGTTCTGGGTACTATGCTAACACTACATCATCTCCCACCACATTAAATCCTCACAATTCTAGGAAGTAGGTTCTATGATTGATTACACTGAGGAAATGAAGGCTCAGAGAGATTAGTAACTTGCTCAAGGACACACAGTAAGTGGCAGAGCCAGGGATTGACTGCTGTCTGCCTTGATTCTCTAGCCTTACTCTCAGTTCTTGTCCCCTTCCTTCTTCTAGCTTGAGATTTGTGTTCTAAAAGACACTCATGCCAACCACATTTCCAACCCTCTTGCTCAGATCCTAGAAGGCAGGTTCCCTGATAACATTTCATTCCTCAGGGATCCCGGTTTAAGAGGACTGGAGATGTTATCACCTGCCATTCAAGCCTTTTCTGCAGGCAACTTTGCTCTTCACAGTCCTTGTCACCATCAACTGCCATCATCTGTAGTAGATGTCTCCACCCCTTGTCTTCCCTGCCATGGCTGATTGGACCAACAGTGGCCATGTGACCCAGGGACAGCCAATCTATAGTCTGGCCCACCACCTATCGCTTCTGTGGCTTGGATGGGTTTGGACAACTAGGTTCTCTTGTGGAATTTGAACTGTAAGAGTCAGAAAAATTCCCAGCTGGTGGTGACAGTGAACTTGAATGTCGAGTAGATTCAGGGTTGGAGCAGCCATTCTGGACACTGAGGCAGCCAGGCAGTGGAGAGAGAAGGTCTGGGCAGCTGCATAAGAGTAAAGATGCCACAAAGGAGTGACTTCCTAAGGGTGAGCAGCTTCCAGATGGGCTGCGGCTGCCTGCCAGCTGTTTCCCCATTTCATCCTCGGCACCAGCACTTTCTGGAACTCTGGAATACTTTCCACACTTACTGTGGATTTAAACATTTCTTTTTCTCTTTCTTCAGTTTAAAGGCAGAGGGAGTTTGTTGAAATAAGTTAGATGGAATAAAAATTCAATGAGCATTGAGCTTCAACTCTGTGTGTCAGGAGCTGGGTCAGGAGCTTGTTCTGTGAACAAGACTGGCATCTGTCAGGAAACGTGGGTTCTTGTCCCATTGCTGACCTTTAATCCTTCCTGTAGGTGCTGCACATAACCCACAGTCTGTCTTGTCTGTGCTGCTCTGACCATAGGCTGTGTGTGTCCACATCAGGATGCTCATGTGGACGTCCTTTGCTGTGTGGGTCATGGGGGAGCAGGAAGGTTGAGAACTATTGGTCTAGACTAGCCAGCTGTGTTGACACATTCTCTCACGTCTTTTTGAGGCAAAGAGGTTGGATCACATATGTGTGAAGGCCTTTCTAAAGAGCCTTGTGGGGAAGAGAATGGGCTACCTTCTTCGCTGTGAAACCACAGCAGCCGGGGTCTTAGCGGAGAAGGAGAGCAGAGGAAGCTCCCCGCAGGCCCGTCCTGTGCTCGCTCCTGTCGCCGTCACCACCCTGACTCCTGGAGTGGTCAGCCACCTGAGGACCTCTCTGTGGGATCCGTAGGTGAGTCAGGAAACCCCATGACCTCTCCTGGGGTGCAGAGAAGCATATGGTACCACTGGGCTGAGGATTCTCTCTTCTTTTCCTTCCTTCATCACTCTTTCTTGTTTTTAACCACACAGATTAAACTAGTGTATAGAGCGCACACACAGAATTTAAAAAAATAACAAAATAAACACCCAGGTTGAGAAATAGGACACGATCAGTTCTTCAGAACCTCCTGGGTATTCCTCCCCAATTACAATTTTCTTCCTTTTCCAAAATTAGCACCATCCTGAATTTTTTGATAATATTCTGTTAATTTTACTGCTGTCTGGTGTAGTGTTGTATGAACTGACTGGATTATTTATCCATTCTGTTGGTGATGGGTTTCCAGATTTTGGGGGACTATGAACATTCTTATTTATTTCTCCCAGAACACTTTGTTCAAGGATTTATTTAGGGATGTGCTTGGGAGTATGACTGCTGGATTATGGGATTTTCTTATCCAAAACTTGAGAGATAAATACAGTCTGTTTTCAAAAGTGGTTGCACCAGTTTATACCCTGTCAGCGGTGTATGAGAACTCTTGTTATTATACATAGCTAGCCTTTGCTAATGTTTTGCTTTAAAATTTTGGTCCATCTGGTGGGATTTGATATCTCACTGTGATTTTAATTTGCATTTTTATGATTACAGATGAAGCCGAGCATCTTTTAGATGTTTATTTCTTGTTTGAATTTTCTTTCCTGAGAAATTCCTGTTCATGTTTTTTGCTCATTTTTTTTCTAGAGGGCTTTGTATTTTTGTCAGTTCATAGGAAATCTTAATATAATTTGAATAACAATCCTGTTATTTATTTTACGTACTGTATCTTCTCTTATGTGACTAATAATAAAGTTCCACTTGAAATCCCACTCAATCCATTCCTTTTTCTCCCCAGATGTAACAATTATTATCAGATAAACATGTTTTCTTTCAATCATTTTCTATGTATTTGCACACACACATGCACATGTATGTGAGCACATGCATGCATGTACATACACACATTCCTGTAGAAATAGTTGTTTTATTTTGTTTGCCCCAATATAAATGGGATCATACTGTGCATATTGTTTTACAATACTCTTATTTCACTTAATATGGTGTTTCAGATATCTTCTGTCTATGGTCATTCATCTAGATCTAGCTTATTCTTTTTATCTGTTCCATAGTATTCCATAATAGGTTATGTTATTTTTATTTATTTATTCCTGTAACTAGAGACATTTAGGTTGTTTCCATATTTTATCTATTATAAATGATGTTTTCAGTGACTATACCTATTTATGTCTTCTTGGCCCTGCATAAAAGTATTTCTCCAGGATACTCAGTAATGGCAAAAATAATATCCTCATTTTGAATTTTAATAGATGCTGTCAATTTGCCCTTTGTAAAGCTACCATTTTTAATTTCCAGAAACAGTATATGAAAGTACCCATTTCTCCACACTCTTCCTCACCCTGGATACTTTGAATCTGAAAGGGTTTCTCATTGTTTTAAATTCTGGTCCCTTAATGGTTGCTGGGTTTTCCTGCTAGTTGCCCCTTACTCTTTCTTGTGTATGAATTGCCTTTTATAAACTGGCCATTTCACAACTGAGCTGTTTCAGTTTTTCTTATTGATTGATGTGAATTTTTTTCAAGTTAAATATGTCAGAACCATTTCTCTGCCCACTGGGATTTCAGTCAAAAACTTTTACCTCATTTAGTTCAATCCAGTAATTTTCCAGGAGGTCTATTTCCTGGACCAGAGAAGTCTGAGTGTGATAAGTGAACCGAGCCACCCCAACCCAGATAAGTAGTGGCTGCCTGATGTGCATTAGCTGTTGGAAGCTGCAAACCTTGACCCACACACACCCACGTGGCTTCCCAGTCTCTCCCCAGAGAAGGTAGGTGAGGGTCAGATGCCTGGAGCTCAGTTACCTGGGATGGATGTTTGCATCTTGAGAACCACCATGCGTTGTGAACCTGCACTGCCTGAGTCACCATACAGATGCCTCCGGATTCCTACAGCAGCCTTGTGAGATACATTGTCACACAGCTGCACGGATGAGGAAACTGAGGCTTGTGGAACTGAGTTTCAGTTCCTTTACAGAAACCGTGTAGCTGGGCCAGGTTTCAAGTGTGGCTCTGCCTGATATTTCACGTTCTTGCCTTTGCAGCACGGCACCCCTGCCGAGAGGGTCAGCAGTTTCGGGAGTTGCGGACACTCCTACTCCTATTACTACTTCTGCTACTATTACTACCTCTGTGACTAATACTATTAACCAATATTACTCTCATTACTACTACTATTACTATTACTATTGTAAATGAATTTAGTAAGCTCTTTTATTATGATAAGAACACTTACCATGAGATCTATCCTCTTAACAAATTTTAAGTATGCAATATATTTTTGTTGACTATAGGTGCGGTACCTGGCAAAACTGTCCTTCAGAAATGAATGAGCGATAAAGACTTTACCAGCAACATGACCGCATAAGAAGACATGAAATTCATTAATTTAGTCAACTCTGTATGTGCCAGGCACAATTCTGGCAAACAGCACAGATCTGCTTCTTACTATGAAGGAGCTTATGTTTTAGTGGCTGATGATAAAGTTGGTATTTTTTGAGCTCTGCCTATAGGCCAGGCACTGTGCTTGGTGCTTTATGGACATTATTTTATTTAGTTCTCACAAACACCCTGGGAGTTAGGCACTATTATTCATCTTTTGATCTTGGCTTAAATGTCACCTCCACAGAGAAGCTTTTCCTGATACCCTATGAATATGGGCCTCCACCCCTACCCTGTTCTCTCCATCCTCTGTGTTTCCATCATTGTTCTGATCCCGTGTGATCATTATCTGTTGGTGTCCTCTGTTGCTGGACTGAAAGCGGCCCATTTCTGTTGGGTTAACTACTGTATCATGGGCATCTAGCACAGCACCTGCCACACAAAAGGCAGCTTAATATTTGTGGAATGAATTTCCATTTTCTGGATGGGGAGACTGAGGCTTAGCAAGGTGGGCAACTTTCCCAAGGTCACACTGCCAGAAGAGGCAGAAGCAGGACTCAGATCTCGGTATTTCTGCCTCCAGTGTCCCTGTTTTTATTAATTGTACTATATATGTATGAAAACATATATCTGTGACTTGGGAGCTGTGTCCTGGAGTTCTGGGATGCCACTGAAGGTGTGGTCAGGCCACAGTAACTGCCTTTATAAGAGCCAATCACCTGACCACACCTGGTCTCTCAAAGCAGGTGTTTTGGAAGTCACTATGGCCTTCAAGATGCCACCTCCCCACGTTCAAGCTAGTGAGGTCCTGTCTGGGAAGATTCTGCCGACCTCCCGGAGGTGAGAGGATGCTTCTCACTCTAGTTGTCTTAGCCTTTCGGGGCCTGAGGTATTTTAGAAAGTAAACCTGAATCTTCGCTAGTGAAAATCTCAGTAACATCTAGTGCCCGACCTAGGGGCAGGTGCCCGTGATGCCCTGAGCTGCTGTGGGCTGGGAAGGAAGGGGTTTGCTCCAGACACGTTGACCTTTCTGTTCTTCAGATGTGCCATGCTCTTTTGTCTCAAGGTGTTTGCACAGATTTTTGTCCCCACAGCTGGGAACACCTCTTTACTGCCACCCACACTGCCTTAGCCTGGGAAAATGATTATCATTTACTCGTCTCAGCTTAAATGCTACTTCCTTGAAGAAGCCTTCTGGGGTTCTTCAGGTCAGGACTGGAAATGCTGTGATGTGTTCTCATTGTGTCCTGCACTTTCTCTTGGACATTCTAGACTCCAAGAGCAGGAAGCACCTCTTGCTCACCACATCAGCTGCAGCACCTAGCTCTGATTCTGGGATATGGTAGGTGCTCAGTAAACATCGGTTGTGTGAGCACGGGATGTCCTACCACCATGTCCGTAGGGATCATCCTTTTAAGCCGAGGTGACCAAGATCCCTTTTGCTCTTTTGCGTGTTCCAGTTGGTGACATCGCTGAGCCATTTATCTTCAGCCACTCTGTGATGGACTGAATTGTGTACCTCTCAAATTCGTGTGTTGAAACTCTAACACCCAATGTGACTGTATGTGAGGATAGGGCCTTTAAGGAGATAATTAAAGTTAAGTGAGGTCATAAGGGTAGGGCCTAATCTGATAGGATTGATGTTCTTATGAGAAGAGGAAGAGACACGGGAGCTCTCTCTCCATGCGCCACAGAGAAGGGCCCTGTGAGAGTGCAGTGAGAAGGTGGCCATCTACAGGACAAGATGGAAGCTCTCACCAGAAACCCAATTTTCAACACTTTGATCTCGGATTGCTAGCCGTAAGAACTGTGAGTAAGTACATTTCTCTGTATTTTCTGTGTTTAAGCCACCCAGTCTGTGAAATTTCGTTAAGGCAGCTGGGGCAGGTAATTCCCCTTGGGTTGCCTGAAGCAGATACCCAACCCCTTGCTGTGGTTCTGGCATCTTGGACTATCAAGAGGCTCTCTCTCAGGGATGGGTGGCCTAGGGCCAGCGGCTGGGGCCAAGGAGAGCCCAGCCACCAGCAAGTCCCACCTTTGGATCCCTTGCGGCCAGGGAGTTGCACTTCCTGTAAATCTCATTAAGGCCAAATACACAGCCATGTGCCACTAATATAGTTAGCTAACTATTTAATTGGACTATTGGCAACAGTTTCAGAGGTTGTTATTCAGAGTTGAATAACAGCAGAGTATGTCTAACTACCAAGAAAAAATCATAATGTGTCAGGATGTAGGCACTGTGAAGAGACTGCCAAGTCTGTTGTCGTTGGGGTCTACCCAAGTCACTTTCTTTGAGTGGGGACCTTGTTCTTTTCTTTTCTGAAAGAAATGATGCTTTTAATTATGTTCATGTTTAGGGATCCATGAAATAAACGAAAGACCCAAAAGACATTAATATTTCTCCCCTTACTGCCTCCAACAGAATTGATTGCTCTGTCATGCGCCTGGAAGCCTTGGTCTTACTTGGAAGAGCAGGGAGAGCCCCTCTGCACCCTTCCTAACAGTAGATGTGTGGGCCCCATGTACCCGGCAGCTCTGGCCAGCTCAGCCCCTGGGAGCCTCGTCTGTGTAACCTTAGGCCATCTCTAACACATCCTGCATGGAGCCGCTCAGTCCCATAGCTAGTTAAAAACCAAGTCCTGTTGAGTCTCCCTCTGTCACACTCAGCTCACCTGATTCAGCACAGACACTCAGCAGCGGCCAGTTCTCTGGTCCTGCCAGCACCAGTGTAGTGAGAGCACTGTGAGGTCTCTGCTTTGCTTTCTCCCAAGCAGTGCTGTGCAATATGACAGCCACTGCCACATGTAACTATATAAACTTGAGATCATTAAAATTAAGCAGAATCAGAAATTCGATTCCTCAGTCACACTGCCGCATGTCAAGTGCTGGGGAGTCAGGTGTGACTAGTGACTACCCTGTTGGACCCCACAGATGCAGAGTATCTCTTTCATCAGAGAAAGTTCTATTAGACGGTATTGCTCCAAAGCCCCAAGCTCACTCAGCTGCCTGTAGACACTGCGCAGGTGGATGGGGGAGCTAACAGCCCAGGGCTCCCTCCCACCAGTGGGGGTGGGAGTTCTCACACTTCCTGTCCTCCAGTGGGCCAGTTCTGTCTCCAGTGGGCAGTAATACCAGGTTCCTCACACGGTCCCCAGTTGAACGGAGCTCCAAGTGCTCACAAGGGTCATTTGCCCCTTGGCATATATTTTATTGGTTCACCTCCCTTCCCTGTCCCCCTTTCCCCACTTCTGCAAGGGGCTTCCTGGGATCACCTCCCCAACAAACCTCCTATATCCAGGTCCTTACCTCGTGGTCTTGCTTTTAAGGAGGCCCTGACCTAGACACCAGGAAAGAATCTGTAAATTTCTCTCTCCTTGCATCGCTTCTGCTTCAGTGCTGACCCCCATCTTCTTTTATCCGGGTGACAGTGGCAGCCTCCTAATGGGTCTTCCTGCCTCTCCTCTTATGTCCGGCCAGTTTTCTGCAAGACCGCAAGACAATTGAGGCCATTGAGGCCGCAAGACAATACAAACAGCACTTCCATCCTCTAATAACTCCTTGTTATGGGCTGACTTGTGTCCTCTCCTCTAAAGGCATATATCGAAGTCCTAACCCCCAGTGCCTCAGAATGTGATTGTATTTGGAGATACAGTCTTCAAAGAAGTAATTAAGTTAAAATGAGGTAATAGGGGTGGATCCTAACCCGATAGGGCTCCTGTTCTTATAGGAGCAGATTAGGACACAGATCTGCGGAGGGAAGAACACGTGAGGGTGGGAGAAGGGGGGAAGAAAATGGCCCTCTACAAGCCAAAGAGAAACCAACCCTGCTGATACCTTGATCTTGGACTCTAGCCTCCAGAACTATTAAGAAAATGAATTTCTGTTCTTTAAACTGCCCAATCTGTGGCACTTTGTTATGGCAGCTCAAGCTAATACACTCCTTGTTGCCCCAAGGACACCGCTCAAATTCTTTAAAATGGTGTCGGAGGCCTGCTAATATCCAGGCCTAACTTGCTTCCCCAGCCTCTCCCTCCTGCCCCGAGCAACTCGAGGGCAGGTCAGCTCATCCAGAGCCGAGTCATCAAAAACAATTCACCAAAAACAGGTCATCCATCTCACGGTCAGCTTGCCAAAATCATGAGGAAAAGATCTTAAACCGAGTTTATAGGACAGTTCACGACAGGGCCAGAACTAGGGTATGTATGGGAGTTTAGAGGTTTTTTTTAAAATGTGATTTTTAAAAATTAAATTAACCTGTTATTTTGAGATAACTGTAGATTCACATGCAGCTGTTTAAGAAATAAAACAGATCCCATGCATACCCTCGTTCAGGTTCCTCCAATGGTAATATCTCCCTTAACTGTAGTACAAGTCACAACCAGAGTACTGACATGGATGTGGTCAAGATACGGAACATTTCCACCACCACAAGGATCTCTTGCATGCCTATTATTTGCTTGCTACCACTAATCTGTTCTCCATTTCTATAATCCTTGATTTCAAGCATGTAATATAAATGGAACCGTACATAATGTGACCTTTTGGAATTTTTTTTTTTCACTCAACGTAATTCTCTGGAGAGTCATTCCAGTTGCTACGTGTATCAACAATACTTTTCCTTTTTTTTGCCAAGTAGTGTTACATGGTATGGGTCTGGCATTGTTTGTTAACCATTCACCTTTTGAAAGACATCTAAGCTGTTTGGCTCTTCTGAATAAAGCTGCTACGAGCATTCGTGTGCAGGCTTTTATGGGAGTATGAGTTTTCACTTCTCTAGGATAAATGCCCAGGAGTACAGTTGCTGGGTCATCTGGTAGTTGCAAATCTATTTTTGTAAGCAACTGTGGAACTGTGTACCGTGGTGGCTATTCTATTTTACAATCCCACCAGCAACATGTGAGTGACCCAGTCTCTCCACATCCTAACCAGCGTTTGGTCTTGTCACTAATTTTTATTTTAGCTACTCAGATAAGAATATAGTTTTGCAGGTTTAATTTGCATTTTCCTAATGGCTAATGGTGTTGAATTTCTTTTCATGTGCTTATTTGCCATCTGTATATCCTGTTTGGTGGAATATTTGTTCATGTCTTTTGTCCATTTTCTAATTGGATTGTTTGTTATTTTATTGTTGAGTTTGATAATCCTTTATATATTCTAGATACTGGTCCCTTGTTGCTTATGTGGTTTGCAGATATTTTCTCACAATCTGTAGCTTGTCTTTTCATCGTCTAACGGCATCTTTCACAGAGAAAAATATGTTAATTTTTATGAAGTCCCGTTTATCCTTGTTTTCTTTTCATTGTTTTGCTTTTGGTGTAAAATCTAAGAACTCTTTGCCTCGACCTAGATCCTGAAGATTTTGTCCTATATTATCCTCTCAAATTTTAATAGTTATATGTTTTACCTTTAAGTCTGTGATCTACTTTGGGTTAATTTTTGGAGAACATGTGAGGTTCACATCAGAGTTATTTTTTAATTTATTTTTACCTATGAATGTCTAATGGCTCCAGCACATTTGGTGAAAAGGCCACCTTTTCTCCATCAATACTATGTGGCCTTGATTTCTGTAGCTGTATAAAAAGGCTTGAAATCAGGTAGACTTGTTCTTCTTTTTCAAAATTGGAACTATTTTAGTTCTTTTGCCTTTCTATATAAATTTTGGAATAATCTTGTTTATATCTACAAAAAATATTTTCTGGAATATTGATAAGAACTGTGTTAAACCTGTTTATCAAATTGGTAAGAATGATGTCATTTCTACACTGAGTTTCTCCAATCTGTGGAAATCTCTCCATTTCCTTAGATCCTCTTTGTTTTTTTTCACCAGCATTTTGTAGTTTTCAGCATAGAAATCCTATATATATTTTGTTAGGTTTACACCTAAGTGTATTTCATTTTTTGGGGGCAGGGGCAGTTGTAAATGTTATTATATCTTTAATGTCTGTGCCCATGTACATGGAAATGCACTTGATTTTTGTGTTTATCTTGTGGCCCACAAGCTACCTAAACTTAGTTATTAGTTCTAGGATGTTTTTGGTAGATTCCTTGGGATTTTCTATGTAGATAGTCATGTCATCTGCAAATAAGGACTGTTTTATTCCTTCCTTTCAGATCTTTATGCCTTTTATTTCCTTTTATTGATTAATTGCATTTGTTACCAATTTTAGTAGGAGGTTGAACAAGAGTCATGAAAGCGGACATTTATGGCTTTTTGCAGATCTTAGGGAGAAGGTATTAGGTCTTGCTTGATTAAGTATAATGGTCACTTTGCAATTTTAGAAGATTCTCTTATCAAGTTGAGGAAGTTCTCTATTCCTAGTTTTCTGAGAGGTTTTTTAAAAATTATATTTAAAGTTGGATTTTGTCAAATGCTTTTTTCCTTATCATCTGCTATGATCACATGATTTTTCTTCATTAGCCTGTTCATATGGCGAGTTACACTGATTGATTTTTAAATGTTGAATCAGGCTTGCATCTCTGGAATAAACCATACTTGGTCAGGTTGTATCCCTTTTGTATATATCATCCATGTTTTTTGCTAATATTTTATTAAGGATTTTTGCCTGTTTTCATGAGGAATATTGACCTATAGTTTTCTTTTGGTTGTACCGTCTTCTTCTGATGCTGGTACCAGTGAAATACTAGTTTCCAAAAATGAATTGGAAGTGCCTTCCTCTTCTTTTTTCTGGAAAAGATTGTGTAGAATTGTTATTATTTTCTCTTTAAATGTTTGACATAATTCTCCAGTGAAACCATCCGGGTCTGGAGACTTTTTTTTGGAGTTTTAAAATTACTAATCCACTTTTTAAAAAATAGTTACAGAGCTATTCAAATTACCTATTCCATTTGGGGTGAGTTGTGGTTGTTTGTGCTTTTCAAGGAATTCATTCATTTCACTGAAGTTATCAAATTTGTGTTATAGACTGTGTGTGTTGTTTGTAGTATTCCTTTATTATTATCCTCTTGATGTTTGTTTTATAGCCTAGGATATGGTCTATTTGGGTGTATGTTTTGTGGGCCCTTGAAAAGAATATGATTATGCTGATGTTGGCTTTAATGTTCTATATATGTCAACTACAATCTACTGGTTGATGATATTGTGCAGTTTTTAAATTTATTTGCTGAGTATCTGACTAGTTTTGTCATCAATTGTTAAGATGGGGTGTTGAAGTCTCCAACAGTGATTTTGTATTTGTTTCTCCTTTCAGTCAGTTTTTGGGGCACATATATATATTTTTATTTTGGTATTGTTAATGTAACATCACTTGAACAACATTATAGTTACTAGACTCCCCCTATTATCAAGTCCCCCCCACATACCCCATTACAGTCACTGTCCATCAGCGTAGTAAGATGGTATAGAATCATTACTTGTCTTCTCTGCAAATACTGCCTTTCCCATGTTCCCCGCTGCTACATTACGTGTGCTAATCATAATGCCCCTTTTCCCCCCTTGTCTCTCTCTTCCCACCCATCCTCCCCAGTCCCTTTCCCTTTGGCAACTGTTCTTCCATTCTTGGGTTCTGTAAGTCTGCTGCTGTTTTGTTCCTTCAGTTTTTTCTTTCTTCTTATGCTCCACAGATGAGTGAAATAATTTCATACTTGTCTTTCTCCACGTGACTTATTTCACTGAGCATAATACCCCCTAGCTCCATCCATGTTGTTGCAAATGGTAGGATTTGTTTCTTCTTATGGCTGAATAATATTCCATTGTGTATATGTACCACATATTCTTTATCCATTCATCTAGTGATGGACACTTAGATTGCTCCCATTTCTTGGCTATTGTAAATAGTGCTGCGATAAACATAGGGGTGCATATGTCTTTTTCAAACTGGGCTCCTGCATTCTTAGGGCAAATTTCTAGGAGTGGAATTCCTGGTCAAATGGCATTTCTATTTTTAGTTTTTTGAGGAACCTCCATATGCTTTCCACAATGGTTGAACTAATTTACATTCCCACCACCAGTGTAGGAGGGTTCCCCTTTCTCTACATCCTCACCAATATTTGTTGTTCTTTGTCTTTTGGATGTTGGCCATCCTAACTGGTGTGAGGTGATATCTCATTGTGTTTTTAATTTGCATTTCTCCGATGATTAGGGATGTGGAGCATCTTTTCATGTGCCTGTTGGCCATCTGAATTTCTTCTTTGGAGAAGTGTCTGTTCAGCTCCTCTGCCCATTTTTTAATTGTCTTATTAGCTTTTTGTTTGTTGACGTGCATGAACTCTTTATATATTTTGGACATCAACCCCTTATTGGATGTCATTTATGAATATATGCTCCCATACTGTAGGATGTCTGGTGTCCTTTGCTGTACAGATGCTTTTTAGTTTGATATAGTCCCACTTGTTCATTTTCGCTTTTGTTTCCCTTGCCCATGCAGATATGTTCATAAAGAAGTTGCTCATGTTTATATTCAAGAGAGTTTTGCTTGTGTTTTCTTCTAAGAGTTTTATGGTTTCATGACTTACATGCAGGTCTTTGATCCATTTTGAGTTCACTTTTGTGTATGGGGTTAGACAGCAATCCAGTTTCATTCTCTTACATGGAGCGGTCTATTTTTGCCAACACCAGCTGTTGAAGAGGCTGTCATTTCCCCACTGTATATCCGTGGCTCCTTTCTCATATATTAATTGACCATATATGCTTGGGTTTATATCTGGGCTCTCTATTCTGTTCCACTGGTCTATGGATCTGTTCTTGTACCAGTACCAAATTGTCTTGATTACTGTGGTTTTGTAATAGAGCTTGAAGTCAGGGAACTTAATCTCCCCCCGCCCTGCTTTATTCTTCCTTCTCAGGATTGCTTTGGCTATTCTGGGTCTTTTGTGGTTCCATATGAATTTTAGAACTATTTGCTCTAGTTCATTGAAGAATACTGTTGGTATTTTAATAGGGATTGAATTGAATCCATACATTGCTTTAGGCAGGATGGCCATTTTGACAATATTAATTCTTCATAGCCAAGAGCATGGGATGAATTTCCATTTGTTCCTCTTTAATTTCTCTTAGGAGTATCTTGGAGTTTTCAGAGTATAGGTCTTTTACTTGCTTCATTAGGTTTATTCCTAGGTATTTTATTCTTTTTGATGCAATTGTGAATGGAATTGTTTTCCTGATTTCTCTTTCTGGTAGCTCATCGTTAGTGTATAGGAAGGCAACAGATTTCTGTGTATTAATTTTGTATTCTGTAACTGCTGAATTCAGATATTAGTTCTAGTAGTTTTGGAGTGGAGTCTTTAGGGTTTTTTATGTACAATATCATGTCATCTGCAAATAGTGACAATTTGACTTCTTCTTTACCAGTCTGGATGCCTTGTATGTCTTTGTTTTGTCTGATTGCCATGGCTAGGACCTCCAGTACTATGTTGAATAACAGTGGAGAGAGTGGCATCCCTGTCTTGTTCCCGATCTTAGATGAAAAGCTTTTAGCTTCTCGCTATTAAGTATGATGTTAGCTGTGGGTTTGTCATATATAGCCTTTATGATGTTGAGGTACTTGCCGTCTATACCCATTTTGTTGAGAGTTTTAATCATGAATGGATGCTGAATTTTGTGAAATGCTTTTTCAGCATCTATGGAGATGATCATGTGGTTTTTGTTCTTCTTTTTGTTGATGTGGTGGATGATGTTGATGGATTGTCGAATGTTGTACCATCCTTTCATCCCTGGGATGATTCCCACTTGATCATGGTGTATGATCCTCTTGATGTATTTTTGAAATCGGTTTGCTAATATTTTGTTGAGTATTTTTGCATCTATGTTCATCAGGGATATTGGTCTGTAATTTTCTTATTTGGTGAGGTCTTTGCCCGGTTTTGGTATTAGAGTGATGCTGGCTTCATAGAATGAGTTTGGAAGTGTTCCCTCCTCTTCTATTTTTTGGAAAACTTTAAGGAGAATGGGTGTTATTTCTTCTCTATATGTCTGGTAGAATTCAGAGGTGAATCCATCTGGTCCGGGGGTTTTGTTCTTGGGTAGTTTCTTGATTACCGATTCAATTTCGTTGCTGGTGATTGGTCTGTTTAGTTTTTCTGTTTCTTGTTTGGTCAGTCTTGGAAGGTTGTATTTTTCTAAGAAGTTGTCCATTTCTTCTAGGTTTTCCAGCTTGTTAGCATACAGATGCTCATAATATTCTCTTATAATTCTTTGTATTTCTGTGGGGTCCGTCGTTATTTTTCCTTTCTCATTTCTGATTCTGTTTATGTGTGTAGATTCTCTTTTTCTCTTAATGAGTCTGGCTAGGGGTTTATCTATTTTGTTTATTTTTTCGAAGAATCAGCTCTTGATTTCATTGATTTTTTCTATTGTTTTATTCTTCTCAATGTGATTTATTTCTTCTCTGATCTTTATTATGTCCCTCCTTCTGGTGACTTTGGGCCTCATTTGTTCTTCTTTTTCCAATTTCAGTAATTGTGTCTTTAGACTTTTCATTTGGGAATGTTCTTCCTCCTTTATATAGGCCTATTGCAATATACTTTCCTCTTAGAACTGCCTTTGCTGCGTCCCACAGAAGTTGTGGCTTTGTGTTGTTGTAGTCATTAGTCTCCATATATTCTTTGATTTCTGTTTTGATTTGGTCATTAACCCATTGATTAATTAGGAGAATGTTGTTAAGTCTCCATATATTTGTGAGCCTTTTTGATTTCTTTCCAAAATTTATTTCTAGTTTTATACCTTTGTGATCTGAGAAGTTGGTTGGTAGGATTTCAATATTTTTGAATTTACTGAGGTTCTTTTTGTGGCCTCGTATGTGGTCTATTCTGGAAAATGTTCCATATGCACTTGAGAAGAATGTGTATCTTGCTGCTTTTGGATGCAGAGTTCTGTAGACATCTGTTAGGTCCATCTGTTCTAGTGTGTGGTTCAGTGCCTCTATGTCTTTACTTATTTTCTGTCTGCTTGATCTGTCCTTTGGAGTGAGTGGTGTCTTGAAGTCTCCTAAAATGAATGCATTGCTGTCTATTTCCTCCTTTAATTCTGTTAGTATTTGTTTCACATATGCTGGCGCTCCTGTGTTGGGTGCATATATATTTATAATGGTTATATGCTCTTGTTGGACTGACCCCTTTATCATTATGTAATGCCCTTCTTTATCTCTTGCTACTTTCTTCGTTTTGAAGTCTATTTTTTCTGATACAAGTACTGCAACACCTGCTTTTTTCTCTTTGTTGTTTGCATGAAATATCTTTTTCCAACCCTTCACTTTTAGTCTGTGTATATATTTGGGTTTGAGGTGAGTCTCTTATAAGCAGCATATGATTCGATCTTGCTTTTTTATCCATTCTGTTACTCTGTGTCTTTTGATTGGTGCATTCAGTCCGTTTACATTTACGGTGATTATTGATAGATATGTACTTATTGCCATTGCTGGCTTTCAATTCGTGGTTACCAAAGGTTCAAGGGTTGCTTCTTTACTATCTAAGAATCTAACTTAACTTTCTTGTTAAGTTATTGTGAATGCCGTCTGATGTTTCTTTATTTCTCCCTTCTTATTCTTTCTCCTCCATTCTTTATATATTAGGTGTTTTATTCTTTGTTTTTAGTTAGTATTTGGATGGTCTGCTTTCTTTGCTTTGATTTTATTTTCTCTGGTGACATCTTTTTAACCTTAGGGGTGCTTCCCTCTAGAGCAGTCCATTTAACATATCCTGTAGTGGTGGTTTATGAGAGGCAAACTCTCTCAACATTCGTTTGTCTGGAGATTGTTTAATCCCTCCGTCATATTTAAATGATAATCATGCTGGATGCAGTATTCGAGGCCCTTCTGTTTCATTACGTTAAATATATCATGCCATTCTCTTCTGGCCTGTAAGGTTTCTGTTGAGAAGTCTGATGATTGTCTGATGCGTTTTCCTTTGTAGGTGATCTTTTTTTCTCTCTCTAGCTGCCTTTAATACTCTGTCTGTATCTTTGATCTTTGCCATTTTAATTATTATGTGTCTTGGTGTTGTCTTCCTTGGGTCCCTTGTGTTGGGAGATATGTGGGCTTCTGTGGGCTGTGAGACTATTTCCTTCCCCAGCGTGGAAAGTTTTCAGCAATTATTTCTTCAAAGACACTTTCTATCCGTTTTTCTCTCTCTTCTTCCTCTGGTACTCCTATAATGCGAATATTGTTCCATTTGGATTGGTCACACAGTTCTCTTAATATTCTTTCATTCCTAGAGGTCCTTTTATCTCTCTCTGCCTCAGCATCTCTGTATTCCTGTTCTGTTTTCTATTCCATTAACAGTCTCTTGCACCTCATCCTGTCTGCTGTTAAGCCCATCAATTACTTTTCTGATTTCTGCATTGTCTTTCCTCACTTCCCTTACTTCCTCCCTCAGCTCTTGCACATTTCTCTGTAGATCCATCAGCATGGTATGAGTTTTATTCTGAATTCTTTTTCAGGAAGAATATGCATGTCCATCCCTTCAAGCTCCCTCTCTGGGGTTGTCTGGTGGTTGATTTTAGTCTGGACCATATTCCTCTGTCTTTTCATGGCTATAGAAGTGGTCGCTGGTAGTTGCCACGTATGTCCGGTGGGCTCTTTAAGACTTTGAAAAGAAAAAGAAAAGGAAAAAAAATAGGAGAAAAAAAAAGAAAGAAAGAAAGAAAAAAAAAAGAAAAAATAGAAAAGAAAAAAGAAAGAGAAGAAAAAACAAAAAACAAAAAAACGCCCACCAGGAGTGGATTCTGTGGGGATGCTGCAGGTGGCGCTGTTGCTCCAGTATTCCGCAGCCATGGCTGCGCCGCTCCGCAGGGCCGTTTTTAACTCTGGCTGGGGTGGGAATGAATGGGAGGCTGTTGATCTCTGTGGGAAGTCTAAGTGCGGCCACCCTTTCCCAGTTGCCAGCTAAGGGGTCCAAAGCTCCGCAGGACTCCCAGCCTGCTGGGCTGAGTGTGCCAGGGTGATCCAGCCCCTCCGCTGGGCTCCTGTCTCTTTAAGACCAATGAAAAAATTGCGCGCTTTTCTTCTTTTTTATTTCTTTCCTTCCCAGGAGCCGGCTGCAAGCAACCTGGCGCGTTCCTCACTCAGATCCTGCACCCTCTGTCTCTCCAATGTACGCTACACTGCATGATGTGTGTCAGCGCTCCCCATGCAGAGAACCGGGGCTGGCTGTTTTGTGGGTCTCTACTTCCACTCCCTCCTGGCTCTGAATCCTCTCGTCCCACTGGTGCACTGGGGTGTGCCGAGTCCTCTCAGGTGTAGCTGCATGCTGTGCGCTTTCCTGTGTATTCTGGTCTCTCTTTTGGGAATAGTTGTATTTGCTGTATTTTCATAGATAAATATAGTGTTGGGAGGAGATTTCTGCCGCCCTGCTCACGCCACCATCTTGCTTATAATTCTTTGTATTTCTGTGGTGTCTGTCGTGATTTTTCCTTTCTCATTTCTGATTCTGTTTATGTGTGTAGATTCTCTTTTTCTCTTAATTAATCTGGCTAGGGGTTTATCTATTCTGTTTATTTTTTCAAAGAACCAGCTCTTGGTTTCATTGATTTTTTTCTATTATTTTATTTTTCTCAATTTTATTTATTTCTTCTCTGATCTTTATATGTCCCTCCTTCTGGTGACTTTGGACCTCATTTGTTCTTCTTTTTCCAATTTCAGTAATTGTGTGTTTAGACTATTTATTTGGGAATGTCTTCCTTCTTTAAATAGGCCTGGATTGCAATATACTTTCCTCTTAGAACTGCCTTTGCTGCATCCCACAGACGTTGTGGCTTTGTGTTGTTGTGATTAGTCTCCATATATTCTTTGATTTCTGTTTTGATTTGGTCATTAACCCATTGATTAATTAGGAGAATGTGGTTAAGTCTCCATGTATTTGTGAGCCTTTTTGTTTTCTTTCTAAAATTTATCTCTAGTTTTATACCTTTGTGATCTGAGAAGTTGGTTGGTAGAATTTCAATATTTTTGAATTTACTGAGGTCCTTTTTGTGGCCTAGTATGTGGTCTATTCTGGAAAATGTTCCATGTGCAATTGAGAAGAATGTGTATCCTGTTGCTTTTGGGTGTAGAGTTCTATAGATGTCTGTTAGGTTCATCTGTTCTAGTGTGTTGTTCAGTGCCTCTGTGTCTTTACTTATATTCTGTCTGGTTGATCTATCCTTTGGAGTGAGTGGTGTCTTGAAGTCTCCTAAAATGAATGCATTGCTTTCTATTTCCTCCTTTGATTTCTGTTAGTATTTGTTTCACATATGCCGTTGCTCCTGTGTTGGGTGCATATATATTTATAATGGTTATATGCTCTTGTTGGACTGACCCCTTTATCATTATGTAATGTCTTTCTTTATCTCTTGCTACTTTCTTCGTTTTGAAGTCTATTTTGTCTGATAGAAGTACTGCAACAGCTGCTTTTTTCTCCTTGTTGTTTGCATGAAGTATCTTTTTCCATCCCTTCACTTTTAGTCTGTGTATATCTTTGGGTTTGATGTGGGTCTTGCTTTTTTATCCATTCTATTACTCTCTGTCTTTTGATTGGTGCATTCAGTCCATGTACATTTAGGGTGATTATTGATAGATATGTACTTATTGCCATTGCTGGCTTTAGATTTGTGGTTACCAAAGGTTCCAGGGTTGCTTCTTTACTATCTGACAATCTAACTTAACTTTCTTGTTAAGTTATTGTAAACACAGTCTGATGTTTCTTTATTTCTCTCCCTTCTTATTCTTCCTCCTCCATTCTTTATATACTAGGTGTTTTATTCTTTGCCTTTCGTTAGTATTTGGATGGTCTGCTTTCTTTGCTATGATTTTATTTTCTCTGGTGACATCTTTTTTAGCCTTAGGAGTGCTTCCCTGTAGAGCAGTCCATTTAAGATATCTTGTAGAGGTGACTTATGGGAGGCAAACTCTCTCAGCTTTCGCTTGTCTGGAAGTTGTTTAATCCCTCCGTCATATTTAAATGATACTCGTGCTGGATACAGCATTCTTGGTTCAAGGCACTTCTGTTTCATTATCTTAAATGTATCATGCCATTCTCTTCTGGCCTGTAAGGTTTCTGTTGAGAAGTCTGATGATAATCTGATGGGTTTTTCTTTGTAGGTGACCTTTTTCCTCTCTCTAACTGCCTTTAATACTCTGTCCTTATCTTTGATCTTTGCCATTTTAATTATTATGTGTCTTGGTGTTGGCTTCCTTGGGTCCCTTATGTTGCAAGATCTGTGGGCTTCTGTGGACTGCGAGACTATTTCCTTCCCCAGCTTGGAGAAGTTTTCAGCAATTATTTCTTCAAAGACACTTTCTATCCATTTTTCTCTCTCTTCTTCCTCTGGTACTCCTATAATGCGAATATTGTTCCATTTGGATTGGTCACCCAGTTCTCTTAATATTCTTTCATTCCTAGAGATCCGTTTTTCTCTCTGTGCCTCAGCTTCTCTGTATTCCCGTTCTCTAATTTCTATTACATTAACAGTCTCTTGCATCTCGTCCAGTGTGGTGCTAAGCCCGTTGATCGCTTGTCTCATTTCTGCATTGTCTTTCCTCACTTCCCTCACTTCCTCCCTCAGTTCTTGCATCATTCTCTGTACATCCATCAGTATGGTTATGACTTTTATTCTGAATTCTTTTTCAGGAAGATTGTGCATTTGCATCCTTTCAGACTCCCTCTCTGGTGTCTGGGTCTGGATAAGCTTTGTTTGTACCATATTCCTCTGTCTTTTCATGGTGATAGAAGTTGTTGCTGGTAGGTTCCGTGCATGTCAGCTGGGCTCTTTAAGACTTAAAAAAAAAATAGAAAAGAAAGAAGAGAAAGAAGAGAAAGAAAAGAAAAGAAAAGAAAAGAAAAGAAAAGAAAAGAAAAGAAAAGAGAAAAACACACCGAAAAAAACAAACAAACAAAAATCAAAAGAAACAAAAAGATGCCAGCCGGGAGTAGATTCTGTGAGGATGCTGTAGGTGGTGCTGTTGCTCCACTATTCCATAGCCATGGCTGCGCTGCTCACAGGGCCCTTTGTAGCTCTGGCTGGGGCGGGAATGAATGGGAGGCTGCTGATCTCTGTGGGAAGTCTCAGGGCGGCTACTTTTTCCCAGTCGCCAGCCAAGGGGTCCGAAATTCCCCAGGACTCCCAGTCTGCTGAACTGAGTGTGCTGGGATGATCCTGCTCCTCCACTGGGCCTGTATCTCTTTGAGACCACTAAAAAAAGCACACACTTTTCTTTTGTCCTGGGGAGCCGGCTGCAAGGACCTGGTGCATTCCCCGGCTCAGATCCTGCACCCTCTGTCTCTCCAATCTCTGATACACCGTGTGATGTGTGTCAGTGCTTCCGGCGCAGATCACCAGGTCTGGTTATTTTGCAGGCCTGTACTTCCACTCCCTCCTGGCTCTGAATCCTCTCCTCCCGCCATTGCACTGGGGTGGGGGAGTGCTTGGGTCCTGCCGGGACGCAGCTCCCTATTTTACCTTCCTCACGGGGTGCCGAGTCCTCTCAGGTGTAGATGCAGCTGGGTGCTGTCCTGTATCTTCTGGTCTCTCTTTTAGGAATAGTTGTATTTGTTGCATTTTAATAAATATATATGGTTTAGGGAGGAGATTTCCACTGCCCTGCTTAGCTGCCATCTTCCCGGAACTCCAAGTATATAATGGAATCGTCTTTATGGTTTTTTATGTACAATATCATGTCATCTGCAAACAGAGACAATTTGACTTCTTCCTTGCCAATCTGGATGCCTTTTATTTCTTTGTGTTGTCTGATTACCATGGCTTGGGCACGTATTTTTAAGCTGTATTTGGTACATATACATTCAGGATTGCTGTCTTCTTGGTAAATGGACTCCGATCTTGGTATAAGTGTTCCTTTCTGTCTCTGGTAATTATTTTTGCTTTGAGGGGTTTACTTTTTCTGATATTAATATATCTTGCTTGGATAAGGTTTTCAGGATACATGTATTTGTATCTTTTTACTTTTAGCCTTCCTATGTTGTTATATCTGAAGGTAGTTTCTTGTAGATAATATGTAATTAAGTCACTCAGCTGATCTCTGTCTTCTAATTGATGTATTTAGCCTACCTATATTTAATATAATTACTGATATGTTAGGACTTAAGTTTTCTTTTTGTTTTCTTTTTCATTTCCCAGTTTTCTTTTTCCTGATGTCCTGTGGATTATATGAATAATTTTTAGAATTTCATTTTGATCATTCTGTAGCATTTTTGAGTATATATCTTTGAATGCCTTTTTAAGTGATTTCTCTGGAAGTATTACACACACACACACACACACACACACATCATTTTTAACAGTCTACTAGGTGTCAATATTTTACAAGTTCAAGTGAAATGTAGAAAACTTTCATCCCTTTATTTCCTTTTACCTACCCTCTTTATAATGTAATTATCTTAAATATTTCTTCTACATACAATTAGAAAGTCATTATATAGTGTTGTCATTTTTGAATCAACCATCAAACATGATTTAGAAATCTTAAGAGGAAAAGAAAACATTCCATTTAGATATATTTTACTCTTTTATTGTTCTTTTTTCCATCTTGATGTTCCCGGTTTCCTTCTTTTATCATTTCCTTTCTGTTTAGAGAATTTCCTTCAGTCATTCTTTTTAAAGTAAGTCTGCAGTAACAATTTATTTTAATTTTCCTTTATCTGAGAATGTCTTGATTTTTCTTTGTTCCTGAAGGATATTTTTCCGGACATAGAATATTGGGTTGACCATTCTTTTCTTACAGCACTTGAGAAAATGTATTACTTCCTTCTAGACTTTGTAGCTTCTGATGAGAAATTACAGTTATTTGAATTATTTTTCCCCATAGGCAAAGTATTGTTTTTCTCACTGCTTTCAAGATTTTTTTTCTTTTTCTTTAGTTTTCAGAAGTTGAATATGTTATGTTTTGATGTGGATTTCTTTGGCTGGTTTTATTCTGTTTGGGGTTTGAGCTTCTTGAACCTGTATGTTTATATCCTTTGCCAAGTTTGGGAAGTTTTCTGCTTTTATATCTCCAAGTACTCTTTCAGCCCCACCCTCTCTCTCCTCTTCTGCAACTCTGGTGTTAGAACTTTTGTTACAGCCCCAGAGTCCTTGAGGCTCTGATTTTTTAAAGTCTGTTTTCTCTCCATTTGTTCAAATTGGGTAATTTCTATTGTCCTGTCTTCATGTTCAGCGATTCTTCTGTCTGTTTCCTCTTTTCTGCAGTTGAGCCTATCCATTGAGTTGTTTTATTTCATTTACTGTATTTTTCAGTTCTAGACTTTCCAGTTAGTTCCCCATATCTTCTGTATCTTTGCTAAGACTTTATTTCTTTGCTGACACTTTCTATGTATTCATTTGTTTTAAGTGACTCCATAATTACTCTTGTAAGCATTTCTATGATTGCTGCTCTAAAATATTTGTCAGATAATTATAATATCTCTGCCATATCGTTGTAGGCACCTGTTGATTGTCTTTTTTCATTCAAGTTGAGATCTTTATGGTTGTTGGTATGATGAGTGATTTTCAATTGAAACCTGGATATTTTTATATTATGAGACTCTGAATTTTATTTAAATCTTTTGTTTCAGTTGGCTTCCTCTGACTCTCCAGCAGGGGATTGGAGGGTCCCACTCATTACTGCCATGTGGGGATCGAAGCTCAGGCTCCCCACCTGACCTCTGTTGACACCTAAGTGGGGAGGCTCCTTCTTACTGCTGGGCATAGCTAGGAGTCCACCTCTTCATTAGGCCTCCACTGATATCTCCATGGATGAGAAGCCTAGAACTGTCTTATTTTTGATGCCCACTTGGCCTCCACTGACACCATGGTTATGGTGTCCTCATTATCAGTGGACAGTGGTGAAAATTCTGGCTTGGGGACTGTGAAAGGAGCCTCATTACTGTCTGATGGAAGTTCCATTTCTCCATGTGGTTTCCCTTGATTGTATGTATGATGGGAGCTCCTTACTACACCTTAGGGATAAAGTTCTTTACTTGACCCTGGGAGAGACTGGGTGACCTGTTCCAGCCTGAGGAGGGTGATGGTATAGGCTACCCCCTCAGCCTTGCTGGCATGGGTGTGGGGAGGGCTGAGTGATGGTGTTTGGCTGGAGTAGAGTGGTTATTATCTAAACACTTTCTTCCTTGTTTTTCTTTCCTGTTTCTTTGGCTAGAAAGAACCAACTTTGGGGCTTTTTGTTTGTGCCTGATGACATTCCTGGATTGCTGGCTTCTTTATCTCTAAGTCTGGGATATATGAGGCAAAAATAAAACCCAGGGAACTCACTCTCACTTTGTGCCTTGGGTCCTAATATCCTTAGCTATTCCTTTCCTCTCCACCTTTCAGTCTCATGATTGTTTTATATATAATGACCAGGTTTTTTAGTGGTGCTAAGTAGGAAGAATAGGGAAAAGAGTACCTACTTTATCTTCCTGGAAGCATATGTCGATACACAATATTTCAGTGCAATATTTTTAAAAATCAAAGTTAATGCAAAAAATATCCAGGCTGAACAAAGTTCAAACATTTAAAATAAAGACAGGATCAGTATTATTGACTTTTCCTTTTGCATTATGCTCCAATATGGCTTGCCACATAGTTACTTGACTTGTCTTAATTTAAAATGTTTTTATTTTGTTTCTCATGGAATCTTTGCATTAATTTTGATTTTTAGAAATACCGCATTAAAATGTTTATCTGTTTTTTGGAGTTTTTGTGAGCCCTCTAATTATTTACAAGGCAGATGCCTCCATTGCCTCACCCTAGTCCTGGTCCCGATTTGCACAGACTGGCACAGCAGTGGCCCTTTGGCTGGGGAGCATGTGTTTGTGATGAGTCCAGCTGCCTGAGAGCTGGTCAGGAGGCCAGTCCCTTTCAGTGCCCTGTCCCAGGGCTGTGGCCATCGCAGTTATAGGAAAGGAGGCCTCAGCAGCACATTCTCAGCTGTTTTGAGGGCAGAAGTTATCAGTGAGCTGGTGTAGGGATATCCCCTCCCTCTGGTGCAATAGGACTTTTTGGTAAATTGGTTATTTGGCAAATTGATTTTCTCTGTATTTGTGATCATCCCTTTAAAAGTCATTGTTACTTCGAGGCTGAAGTCATTTCCAGGGACTTCCCTGCCTCCCACACAGCAGCCTTCCTGAGCCTCCATCATTTTGCCTGCATCTGGACAGGTGGGCAGGAGGTAATTTCAGAATGTCCAATGGGTTATGAAGGAAATGAAGGAAACAGGGTAACAGTAACTGAGAAGCAGGAGGTGTCTGTTATAGGGAGGGAGGTCAGGGAAGCCCCCTTTGAGGAGGAGATGATTGAGCTAGAGATGGGGCTGGCCATGGAAGAGCATTCCCAGCAGAGCAAGCAGCAGGCACAGGCGAATGGTGCAGGGTGCAGGGAACCAAACCTGGTTTGAATTCTTTCTCTGCCTCTTCTGGGCTATGTGCCTTTGACCCAGTCATATGGCTTCTTGGTGCCTCAGTTTTCTTATCTATAAAATGAGGATGATAATACCCACCTCTGAGGGCTGATACGAGGAGAAAAGAGATTAGAGCTGCTATGGACTGAACTGCATCCCCCTAAAATTCATATGTTGAAGCCCTAGCACCCAGTGTGACTGTAATTGCAGATAGGGTTTTTGGGAGGTAAAATGAGGTCATAAAACTCATAGGTCAATCTTACCGAATCTGAAGAAGAGGCAGAGCACCATGGCATGCCCCAAGGAGAGGCCAGATGAGCACCCGGTAAGAAGGTGGCCGCCTACAAGCCAGGAGAGAGCTCTCAACAGGACCTGGTCATGTTGGCACTCTGACCTTGGACTGCTAGCCTCCAGGACCATGAGAAAGTAAATTTCTGCAGTTTAATTCCCCTCAAGGCTATTGTACTATGTTATGACAGCCTGAACTGAATAAGGGCTGAGCATGACCTGTTATTCATTTCTTAATTCCTGTAATCAACAAATATTGAGCTCTCCTATTAAGCACAAGGTAGCATTCTATTCACTGAACAAAAAAGACACAAATCTCTGTCCCTTGTGGTTGGTGGGGAAGACAACAATGGCTAAAATAAAAGAAGAAGATATAGCCATCAGATGCCAATTCATGAAGAGGGGAAAATGAATCAGCATTAAGGGATGGGGAGCTGGTGGAGCTGGTACGAGGCTGTAATTTAAAATAGAGTGTTTAGGGAGGGCCTCTTAGAGCAGGTGACATTTGTGTGGAGATCTGAAGGTGGCAAGAGTGTAAAAGTATTCCAGGATGGAGGGGCCCAAAGCAAAGGCTCTGGGGCAGGAGAGTGCCTGGTGAGCACATGTGACAGAGTGCTGTGAGCCAGCAGGAGGGAAGTAGAGATGAGCTTAGAAAGGCCACTGCAGGGACTCTTTCTCAGAGTGAGGTGGGAGCCAGAGTAGGATTTTGAGCACAGGACATGACTGACAGGTCTTAACATCTCAGTCTGGCTGCTGTGGTGGGAAAACATTGTACAGGGGGCAGTGTGGGGTGGAGCCGGGAGGGACCAGAGGAGGCTGCTGGGTGAGCCAGGTGAGAGATGCTGGGGGCTTGGACCAAGGTGGGGGAGGGAGATGTGAGAAATGGAATCCTGGATAAACTTTGAAGGCAAGCCAATAGTGTTTGCTAATGAGTCAGATATGAGGTGTGAGATACCCTCACAGGAGTGACCTTGTCCAGCCCTTAGGAGACAGTCTCTGACCCTGAGAGCCCCTGAGTGCACTTTTGTGTCCCACATGGTGATGGTGACATCTGTCCCAGTGCTCCAGTGATCAGCCACTGAATAGGGATTGTAGTAACAAGTGGCTCTAATTGCATCAAAGGAAAACCCAGTTCTTTTGATAAAAAATACATTAAAAGGGGCTGCTCCACGGGAGCGGTGGGCAGAACTAGGCAGCAAGGGTGCCATAGTGTCTGACCTGATGTACAAAGGGGACAGGTGGAGGGTTGGGGCCATCTGACCCTCTAGTCCATGGCCTTCCTCGGGGCTCCAGCTGGACGCAAGCTGGAAGTAGGGCCAGAACTTCTCCCAGGGCGGTTCTTCAGGGCCGATGCCCTCAGCTGGGACCGTAGAGCTGCTGACCGTTCATAGCTGCTCTGCCCACTGCACTGCCCTCGCATCCCCCAAGGACACGGCCCTCCCAGAGGCAGCCACGGCTGGTACTGGCTCATGTGAGGTGTACGGGCCTGGTTCCTTTACCTCCATTCAGGGCAACTCTGAGGAGCCACTGGCTCTAGAGCTCAGCGTAGGACCGGCAGCAGCCTCACGGGCAGGCACAGGACAGGTCTCCTCTCCCTCCGTCGAATCCTGCCCCCCTCACTCTGTAGTTTGTCTTTCCTGAATGCTCCGCAGATACCTCACACAGCCTCACCTTAGCATCTCTTCCTGGGGACCCGAGCTGGGAGTGTGGGGTGCCATGGTCTCCTGGCTATTCACATTTGACCTGTCCAAGGCTGAGTCTGCCATCCTCCCTATCCCCCCCAGATCTGCCCCTCCTGTGGCCTTCCTTACCTTGGGAATGGCATTATCACCTCCCCATTTGCCCAAGCCTGACATATGGGAGCTGCCCTGACCTAGCTTCTCCCTCACCTTCCCCTGATGGGATCCATCTCAGGTCCTGTTGGCTGCCCTCAAATCTATCCATTTCTCCACGTCGACTCTCAGTGGTCCAGCTGCCACCATCTCTTGCTCGGACAACCAGATCAGCCTTTTCACAGGCCTCCCTGCATCCATTCTAGTCATTCTCCAAGCTGCTCTTCATGGACTGAATAGGTTCCTAAAATACAGTTCAGATTTCTTCTCTTTCTCTCTTTTTTCATGTATATATAAGTATATAATATACATGCATATATATAATATATAAAAATATATATGTATGCATGTATATCTTAGACTTAGCTCCTTTCATTCTTATCTGTTTCAAACAAAGGTGATTGTATGTTGTGTAGTTGATTCTGTATTTCTATGTATTATGGCGATACACTTTTTTTTAAATTGAGGTATTACTTATAGCAAAGGGCACAAATCTTAAGGGTTCAGCTTGATGATTTTTTGTACAACCACCACCAAGAGCAAAGATGGTGAACATTTGGAATCCCCAAGAAGGCTCCCTTGTGCCCTCTCCTGGTTGATACTCCTCACAGATACCCTCAAAGATAATACAATGGTCTCCATGACCACTGATAAATTTTGGGAATCATGGCTTCTTCCTCTGAATGCCTTTGTGTTGTGTGTGGCAGTAGTTCATTCTTTTCCTGCTACCGTGCAAAATTCCATTGTATGAATATACCACAATTTATCCATTTAAGTGTTGGTGAATATCTGGGTTGTTTCAAGTCTGGGGTTGCCACGGACATTGGTGGCCATAAGCCATCATTTCTCTTGGGTATATATCCAGGAGTGGAATTGGTAGGGGTGTATTTAGCTTTGGCAGGTACTGCCAAACTAATTTTCCAAGGTGGACGTAACATTTCACACTCCCACTCGCAGTGTGTGGGCGTCCCCACTGCCGTACAGCCTTGCCGCTATCTGGTCTTTGTTGGGCCTTGAATTGCAGCCCTTCTGGTCGGCAGGGGTGTGGGGGGAGTAGATTCTCAATGTGGTTTTACATTGTGTTACTTCAATGACAAAGGCCCCAGAAGCAATGTTTATACCCAGTAACCCCGTCTACCCCATCTGATTGGCCCCAGATGTATACCTGACAGTAAGCTGGGCCAATCAGACTTTGGAAACAAGGCTTAAAAGATGTGGCTCAGGCTGCTGAGCACTTCAAATAAGGCTTAAAAACCAGGGAGCCACGAGATGCCCCTTTGCCCCTGCAGAGAGGCTGGGAAAGTTTGCCGAGGGAGGAGAGGGAAGCAGGCACAGGAAGGGGCTGGAAAACAAGAAACTGGCGTTCCCGAGAGAGAGCAGTCCCCCTCTGGGTGGGCGCCCCGACGGAGAGGCTCTGCTGGACCCCACCACGTCCCATGTCCTGTCAAGGACGGCTCTGTCCTCACTAGGCTGCTCCTTTTCTCCATCCCCTCTTCCTTTGCTTCACCCCTTTGGAGTGGATTTTTTTTCCCTTGCAACTAAAGGGCCTCGAAAAAGAATTACATTTTCTGTTTGTTTCCTTTCTGTCCTCCCCCTCTTTTTTTAAGCAAGTCTTTTTGAAAAGTCAGCCTTGCTCATCTGAGGGGAAGGGAAAGAGAGGCTGGCATCGGCTGGTCTCTCACTGGGTGGCAGGGTTTTAATGGGCATTGTCTCAGATGCCCCTGTGAGGGAGGGCTGGTATTACCGCATTTTGCAGACGTGGCAAAGTGAGGCATGGATAGATGGTTTAGCTGGGGACACCCTCCTAGGCTGGTCTGACTCTGAAACCTGGGTCCTCTACGCTGCTAGGCTCCAGTCCCACCCCCATGCTCTGTGTCCATGACTGAGTCTGAGTGTTAAAGGTGGCACACAGTTGCCTTCTGTAACTGCTTAGGGAGATTGTCTCATGCCCTCCTCCCACTGACAAGACCAAGCTGGTCTGGGTTGTGTTACAATTCAGGAGAGCAGCCCCTTCCAGGGACTTGCAAGATCCCCACCTCCAGCCTTTCCTCTCATTCATATCTCCCTTTCAGCAATGGCTTGTGCCAAATGCTTTTTGAGAGGAATATAATATGCTTCCAGGAAGTTCTTCCTCGTCTGTAACTGAAATGCCAGGTGGCACTATTGTGTCAAGGTTGAGAATGTACTGGCCCACGGGGTCATATAGAATTTCTGTCCAAATCCCATTCTCTTCATTGATTTGCTGTGGAACTGAGAGCAAATATTGGGCCTCCCTGAGTCTGTATCCTCATCTGTAAAATGGGAATGATCAGTCTTACCCATGGAGGTTTTATAAAGGTTAAATAAATAGATTGTGACCTTGGTCTCAGGCTCTGCCTCTGCATTCACCTGCCTGCCCTCATGCTGTGGTGTCTAAGCCAGTGACACCTTCCTCCTTCCTCTGCCTTAAGCCACATTGTTGTGGGTCCGCCACCATGTTGAGGCACACCGGGTCCAGTCGTCCTTCCTGAAGAAGGTGCTGGAGGTGCTTAAGAACCTCCTCAGTGCAGCCTGCTGGGACATCAGCTTGAGTGCAGTGACCCTGCAGAGCATGCAGTTGTCCCACGTCTCCCTGTTGCGGCTCACCCTGAGCTCCGAAGGCTTTGACATGTACCACTGTGACTGTTACTTGGCCACGGGCGTGAATCCCACCAGCACGTCCAAAGTACTAAAATGAGCTGGTAGTGAAGACATCATTACACTAAGGGCTGGAGAAAATGTGGATACCCTGGCACTAGTATTCCAAGCTTCTGATCAAGAAAAGGTTTCATACTATGAAATGAAGTTAAAGGATTTAGAAGGTGAACCACTCAGAATTCCAGAACAGGAGGTTGTGCAGTAAAGTAGTTTCTGGTGGGTTTGCAGGTGCATGCTAAGATCTGTCATACTGAAGATGGCTCTCATAATTTCCTGGGCAAAAGACTATGTGAAATTTTCTGCAAATGAAGAACTTGGAAATAGAAATATTAAGTTGCTGCAAACAAGTAATGTTAAAGAGGAAGAACCTGTTACCCTGGAGATGAAAGAGCCAGTTTGGGTAACTTGCACCGTGGTCCCTGAATTTCTTCACAAAAGCCACTCACTCCATCCTCTCCTGCAGGAACACTCAGTGTCTTTCCATATGTCCTCCTTTTTGTAGAGTATAAAATTACTGATATGGGACATTTAACATACTATTTGGCTCCCAAGATGGAGGATGAAGAAGGTTTTTAGGCATTCTTAAAATCCAAGAAAATAAAACTAGCTCTTTGAGAACTGCTTCTGAGATGCCAGGATATACTTAAGTCTCTTCTTCACCAAATTTGTCCCTCTGAATACATATGCAGATAGATGTTTTCTATAAATAATGTATTTTTCTCCATTCTCTACAAATTTGTTTCAAGAAACAAATCCAAGTCAAATCTTGTCTTAATAAATTAAAAATACTTCTGGCTTACCTGTAAATACTCCTGTATGATTTTTGTAAACGTAGGTTTTGACTCTAAATGTAGTTTAAAAAATTTTTGATTTAAATAAAAGTGATTTGAATTAAAAAAAGTTAAATAAGTAAAAGTAAAGTGTTTAGTCCTATGCTCAGCACCTAAGAGACTAATACATGGTAATTTTTTTTTGCTATTATTATAGTTTTTTTTTTGTCTAGGGAGTTCCTGATTGCAGGGACCCCTATAAGTACCTGTCTCTGCATGGGCTTAATGGTCTCAGACTGGCCGCTGCTGCAGCCTAACATACCCCTGACCCCTTTGAAGTGCTTCATCAGCGAGTCAGGTGTCTTCCTGGGAATTTCAGGGTGGGATCACTAGCTATGAGGCTTTGGCTTGTTGCTAGATGCAGAGAAAACAAATATTGTTTTAGAAACATTAATAATTGAGAGGTTTTTGGCAGAGAATTGGCCAGCATTAGGGGAATTGAAAATTAAGACTAAGACACTACCTCAAGCAGATTTCCTGATGAATAATTGATGGGGGCAATGCCCACGAAGGCACAGAAGAACAAATACCTTCTGTGTCTGTCCGCTCCGCCACCACCAGCAGCCCTGTCCCCTTGACTTTTCCTGGCCCCTTGGTGGGGCAGAGTTCTGATGTGAATTTTCATCAGGGTTGCGTCTGCATGTTGCTGTGTAACCATTGATAAATTCGGTCCTTCTCTGAGAAGCAGTCCTGCCATCTTCGAAATGACTGTGATGCTTTGAGGTCCAAGTGATGGAAGGGACTTTGAGCCCCACTGAGGCCTCTATTTCCAGGGCACTGTATACCCCACAGTATTTGTAGGATGGGGGTTTATTCCATTTCAGACCTCCTTCCCTGAGCACGCATTTACTGAGTGCCTACTCTGTGTTAGGCACTGTGGATATTGTCCTGCTAGAGGAGAAAACTGTCACGGAAGTGGACGGTTGCAATCCGAGGGACTCAGACAAAGATGGAGGCAAGCAGAAGGTAGTGAGAGTCCAGAGAATGGATACCTAAGTCCATCCTGAGGTGTGATCAGGGAAGGTTTCCTGGTGGAGGGGACACCTGAATTGAGTTCTATGGTGAAAACGGGGTAGGAGAAGAAGGGAAGAGGGAGGATGTTCCAGGGAGAGAGGACATTTGTAAAAAGCCCCGGAAGAGAGAGAAGGAAAAGTATTATTGTGAGTATTGCAAGGAGACTGGGACATGTGTGGGATAGATAAGAGGCTGGATCCTGGAAGGCATTAAATTCAAGTTAAGACATTTACATCTGTACTTTACCCTGAGGGCAATGGGGAGCCATTGAAGGTATAAGTGGGGTGCTGGGAACACACTGGATTTGTTTTCGAAAAATCCTGGGACTGTTGTAGTTTATGTTTTCTGGTATAAATCCTCAGGATGTTGGTTTAAACCCTTCTCAGCCTGGTCAAAGTGGCTGCCTGCCATCCTTTTCAAAAAAATCATTCGTCATGTTTCTAAAGTCCATCCAGTCTCAAACTGCCTTCTTGTTTCAGCTCAGACATTACATCTACTCTCCACAGGGGGCGGGAAGGAGCTTGTATGGGATTCCCAAGAAGGACATCCCACCCCTCTCTTTTGCTGAGTTGTCAGCTCAAACGTGATCCTGCCCAATTTGGAACGCAGCCAGTTTCCAAGGAAAGCCAGCTTCATAGGCCAGACTTAGAGTGAAAAGTCTCAAACTGGTGGCTCCCGGCATGAATCTGGATCTATGCATATGTTTTGTTGGAGAAGCGTTTGATCTGGAGAAACATTAGAAATAATATTTTAAAATCAGGAAAAATTTCATAAAAAGTCTGAGTTTCTGATTTTCTGGAAATAGCAAACAGGATAATTCGTGGCACCCCCTTCCCGCAAGGCAACTTGGTGGGTGCTTAGTGGTAGCCGCCCTGTAGACAGGGCCTACATGCTGCAGCTCACCACAGTCCCCACTAGTCCCTATCACCGCCCTGTCCTGAAGCTGGCAGCAGCTTCTGTCTGTCATCATCTTTGCAATACCATTTTTCTTCTATGAAGCAAGAAAGAAAGTGACTATTTCTTGATATCCACATCTCTATCAAAAGCAGAAAAGTGAAAGATAGACCAAGAGGGCCACATATTTTAAGACAAATGGGAGAGCACATATTTCTTGATGGGAATAAAAACCATTACTTGATATGTGACACAAATGCATCTGGGTTGAAAGCATACGGTCCAGGAAGCTTTGACTGGTCAGTTTGGTTCACGTGGGCACTTGTTCTTTTTACTTACCTGGGCTTGGCACTTACGGGTTTGCAGCCCCTGGGTTTGAACCTCAGAGGACTGATGAGATGGAGTTTCAGAGTCTCACATGTCAGAACCATTTATTCTACTGTTCTTCCCAGATCCCTGTGGCCTGGGGCTCCATAAAGGGGACAGGTGCGGGGATGGGGTCTGATGGGCTCAGGCCCTGCCCTGCTCCTGGGTCTTCTCCCAGGTGAGCTCCACTTTTATCTTCATGTGTCTACATTCATTTGGGGTGGGGTGGGGGGAGAATGGTGTCAAGTGCCTTTAAAAGATGCACATAAACCATTGATCTGCTAGAGCCTTTTCATGTATCTCTGGGGTAAACAAAAACCAGGGAAGGGGCCCATGTATCCATTGTCACCTGCATGGCCCCATGTGGGAACAGAACCTGTCCCCTTCCTTTCCTCCTTCCTGCCAGCACACCCTGCCCAGTGCCTGGCTCCATCATCTCCTTTGCTGCTCTGTTTACCTGTCTACCTGTCCCTCTGGCCCAGGTTTGCAAATTCAATGGCTTATAGGCCAAACAAAAAATGAATTTGGAGCAGAGGGAATCCAGCTCCAGCTGCCTGTTGCTGGGCAGGAGCGGGGCCCAGAGTTGCCAGAACTCAGGTAGCTGGCGGTTTGGATGTTTGAATGAAATCCCCTAAGGGCTGGTGCTTTCCAGCTTCTGGCCCAGGCTACCAGCAACTTGAAGGCAGACATGGTGTCTTATTCTGATTTGCTTCTCTGCCATCTAGGGTCAATCATGGGCTTAGCACCCAGTGAATGTGGAATGAGTGAATGAGTTGAATTCATTCATTCCTCTTCAGGTTCTCATTTCTTCACACACCTCCCTCCACCTTGTGGAGGCCCTGAGCTTAGGACCTGGGCTGGGCTGGGCTGGGCTGGCCTGGGCTGGCCTGGGGGGCAGAAAGACAAGCACGCTACTGAGGGCATGACCTGAACCGTGTGCTGCCTCTGAGGAGTCAGGCCAGCTGCAGGGGCTGTTGGGACCTACCATGTGCACCGAGCCAAATGTGCTTTATGCAGTGACCCCATTTACACCTCATAACACGAGGAGGTGCTGTTTTCATCCCCACTTTATAGGTGGTGGTGCGGGATTAGACAGGATAAGGCCTGTGTCCCATGGCATGCGGCTTGCGTGTGGCGGAGCTGAGACCTGTGCCCAGGGTTCGGAACCACGTCCATTCTGCGTCTCTGTGAACTCTAAGATTGGGATAAGGCTGTCCTGTGCTCACACTGCTTAATGTGATGTGGAAGTGAAGGAATTTTCTCAGAAACAAAGGGATTTTAGGCAAGTTTTCACAAACTACAAACTGACAGTACCTTGAGGAGAGTGGGTGGCCCTCAGGACTCATATAAGCCCAAGAGAGAAGTCTGTCAACAGTCACTTTTATCTTTGGCAAACTTGGTGAGTGTGTGTGTGTGTGTGTGTGTGTGCACATGTGTGTGAGAGTGTGTGTGTGACACTTTCAACCTCTGTAGGCTCTCATTTTGTTACCTTTCATATTTTAATAACTAACATTACAGTTGAAGCTTGACTGGTTTCCATTGCATTGCCTTTAAAACACTGAGTTTCAACTCACTCATTCAAAAGTACAGAATGAGCACCTACTGTGTGCAAGGCATGGTTCTAGATGCTGAGGCACAGTGACACACCTACTGTGTTCTAGGCTCTGGGGACACAACAATGAGTAAAACAGACCCAGTGCCTGCCCTTGGAGAGTTAGACTCGTGAGGCAGATTCTCATCTAAGAATTGCCCAAGAAGTGTAGAGTCACAACCAGCCTTAGGTGCTGTGGCAGAGAGGGGCATGGGGGCCTGAGGGTGGGGCCCCGGGGACCGGGCCTGGTCAGCGCTCCTCAGGGAGGCGGTGCGAGCCGCGCTCTGGAGGAGGAGTAGGCAGCACCCAGGGGGAGGGGCGCAGCACGTCCTCAGGAAGGGGATTGTGGTGCCAAGTCTCTGGGTGAGGGGGTCTCCTGGAGCGAAGGCACCACGGGGAGGGGCATGGTTTGTGAGGAGGCCACAGTGGTCGGCCAAGTCCAGGCCCTTGGCGGCCGCGGTGAGGGTTTTGTTCTTTATCCTGAGAGCAAGGGAAAGGCACCAGAGCTTCATCGGTTAGCTTGGGGGTGTAACAAACTGTCCCCAACGATAATGGCCGGAATAACCTCCTCCTAGTCAGCTCAGGAGCTCAGCTGGTGCCTCTCAGGTGCGGGTGAGGCCCCTCTGAAGTCAGCTGGCTTGTCCCTCCGCCTGTGGGCAGCTGGTTAGTCACGTGGGGCTGGCTGGCTCTCGATGGCTTGACAGGCACGCCTGGGGACGCTCCAGGCGGCAGGCTAGCCCCGGCTCCTCCGCGATGGCTGCAGGGTGAGGCGTGGGTGAGGCTGCAAGCCCCTTCAGGCCTAGGCTCAGAACTGCAGAGCATCGCTACTTCGCTCAAAGCGAATCACAAATTCGGCCCAGGCTCCTGGTGCGGAGAAACCAACTCCTCCTCTTACGGAGAGGAGCTACTATGTAATGGGGCCGTTTTCATCAACTACCTACTGAAAAGGATTTAAGTAAAAGAGTGATTTTAGCAGAGGGTTGAAAGGTTCCTTTAGCTTCTGAGGGGAGAATGGTCTGGGGGCAGTACCCATGCCTTCCTACATTATTACCATCAGAATGCTGATTTTATTCCTGCACATTGCTTGCTAGAATGAAGACCAGATTTCTTTACCTCCCTTATAACTGTGTGCAGCTATGTTGTGTAGGACTTTATTATACACTCTCCTTAAAAAGGAAGGGTCAGACCTTTCTTCTTTCCTTCCTCCCCCTGCTCTGTTTGATGTGTTGGATGGAGCTTGAACAGTTAGTTACCTTGGACCATGAAGATGGGGCCCTTACCCTAAGGACTGTAGAGTGGAGGTATGGAAGGAGCTGGGTTCTTGTTAATTCCGTGGACCCCCCATCCCAGCCTAGACTACCTGTCCAGTGTTGCCTCGAGTGACTCATTTGGATAGGAGTTATTCCACCCAGGAGGTTATGTTTACCCAGGGTGTGGGGCGCAAAGGACCTGCCACTTCTGACGGATGGTGGGACTGGGTCTGAGTGGCAGTTAATATTTCAGAGCCCCCCATGGGATCAGCCCGAGGCCAGCCTCCAGCCCCTTCCCTAACCTCGGACACCGTAGCCCCCCTCCCTGCCCAGGAAGAGCCCCAAACCAAAAGCCTGGTTTACCCAGCAAGCTCCTGGCTCAGAAAGAACTGTCATTGTCAGACTCAATCCATTGTGCCCACTGGTTTCTGAGTGGGCAGAAGAGGAGAGGTCAGGAGCCTGACTCCAACTGAACAGGCACTATGGTGTGCAGAAAGCAAGATGGCTTCCTCCTGGGCTGGCGGATGGAGGCCGAGGGAGTGCCTGGGAGCAGAAGCCTCAGGTTTGGTCAGAGTGTCAGGCCCACCCACTGAATCCCTCCCTTTCCTGCCTCCCTGCTCCAGGCCTATTTGAAGCCTGTGGGCCGCCACGGTCTGCTGGACGGACAGCATTTGTAAGCAACTCTCTCCCCAGCCCAGTTAATAATTCAGGAGCTGGTGCCTGCAGCCAGCCCGTCGTTCCAAACCCCCTGCACCCTGAATGCCAAGCTAGTGGACAGGAGAGAAAAAATCACTGTGCCCGCTTGAAAAATAGTCCTCACTTCAAGTGCTTGCTGTGTCCCCAGTGCTGGGGTGGGAGAGAGCTGGGCCAAGACATATCTGCTGGGCAGTCAGAGGGAGGAGGGGAAGCCGACCTGGGGGCTCCAGCCTGCACAGCGAGTGCTGTTTAACTTTTGGATCCTGAGCCACATTTGCTTTTGGACAGTGGGTTGTCGTCCCTGGAGTGCGGGCCTTGGGGGACCCAGCTGTCTTCCTCTGGTTCAGCTATTCATCCTTCACTCACTTGCATGCTCATTCATTCACTTGGCAGTCACTGATGCCACTGACACGGGAGTGGGCATCGCCAAGGGTGCGGAAGGAGTGGGGAGAGACCCCTCCCTCAGGGAGACATGCACGCAGTGGGGGGCGCTACACTTGAGGGCTCAAGGCGGCAAACGGTGGCTGGCAGCTGTGTGTGTGGGCGCGGCCTGGTGCACATGCCCGGGGCTTGAGCGTCCGAAGCAGAGACGGGATGGTACAGAGACTAATGGTGAAGATCATGGACTCTGGGGCCAGACCGCCTGGGCTCGAATCCCAGCGCTGTCACCAACTTTTGTGGAGTTATCCTCGTCGTGCCTCAGTTTCCCCATATGTAAAATGGAGTTAATAGTGGGAGACTGATACAAAGTCCCTCATGTTGTTGAGATAATGAACAGGGAGTTCATTAAAACAAAAACCCCAAAGTCTGACAAACATGGAGTGCTGGCCGCTGTAAAGCTACCTTTGGAAAGTGACTTGGCAGTTTCCTACAGAGTTAAACACACTTAGGTACCACGCAACAACCCCACTCCTAGGTGTTTACCCAAGCGAAATGAAAAACTTATATTCATACAAAAACCTGTACATAAATGTTTATTAATGGCTTCGTAATCTCCCCAAGCCTAAAACAAACCCAAAGTCCTCTCGAGGAGAGAAGAGATAAACTGTAGAACATACTTAGCAGGGACATGAACAGCATGGGTGCAGCACAGATGATTTCTGCTGAGTGAAAGCAGCCCTCCTCCAAGGCTTCACCTACTGTGTGAGGCCTTGGCATTTTGGAAAACCGTAGGGAGAGCCCAGTGCCTGGTGGTGCGGGGTTGGGGGGCTGGCTACCAAGGGGCATGAGGGGATTTTGGGTTGCAGGCAACTATTTGGTATTCTGTGTGTGGTGGTGGGTATGTGACTATTTATGTGTATATATGTATATCAAAATCAGGACTGTACATTGGAAAGGGTGCATGTGAATTTTGCCAGGTGGAAGGAACAGCACATGCAAAGGCCCAGAGGCTTGAAACCACGTTTGAGATAGTAAAAAGAGGTTTAAGAGGAAGTAGTAGATGCCCAGGTGGGGAAAACACATTTAGGTCAGTTTGTGAAGAGGCTTGAATGCCGTGTCAAATCCTTTGGACAAAATTCAAAAGATCTTAAAAGCAAAGAACATAAGCAGAGTTTTGTTTCAGAAAGATTACACTGTTCTCCATTTAGAAGCAGAAGCCACTGAGTATATGGGCCTGAACCTGCCTTCAGAACTATTTTCATTGACTTCCGCACCCTATCTTTTAAAAAAAGGAATTTGAATTTATGGTCAGCATTTACAACTCAGATTTTACATAGAACCCTGGACTGGTGCCTCCTCCGTAGATGGTGATCCACCCTCTCCTTGGCCAGAGGCCCGCCTCCACTCCCTCACCTGACCTTGCCTTCCCCTGGGAGCTGAGCCAGGTTGAAAGTGGTTTAGAGGAGGGAGAGATCCAGGGCAGTGGCCTTTCCCAGTTCTGGCTGAACAGGACCACCTGGAGAACTTTAAACACTATGGATGCCCAGTGCAAGTCCCCAGGATGGCCTGGGCATCTGTATGTTTGGAATGTCCCCCAGGTGATTCTGACGTGCAGCTGGAGCCGGGAACCACTGTCTGGGGTGAGGTGGTCCAGAACCACAGTCTGGGGTGGGGTGGGGGGATGATGGCCAGGGTTAGGGGGTCGGCAGTGGGGGTGGGGAGATGTTTAGGGATCAGCGGGGCGTGGAGCTAAGGCAGGGGCAGACTCCAGCGTGATGTGACAGGCCTGGGCTTGGACAGCGGGGCGGGGTGATGCCAGCTGCTGAGAAGGCACGCGGCAGCCGGTGGTCAGGGGAAGGCGGCGAGTTCAGTTTTGGCCACGCTGTGTCCGAGGAGTCTGTGGCTGATGATTCAAGCGTGTTGTCTAACTTTGCTGTGCCTACAACCTGGCCTCTGTGTGCCCTCCGTTCTCCTCTGAGATAGGAAAGCAGGGGGACATCCTAAGGGGAGAGCACTGCAGTGATGGGGGCTGGGATGCGGCAGCCAGGCTTCCCCGGAACCCGCCGGCAGACAGGGGCTCAGTCGGGCAGGGATGGGGGCTCGGGCCCTGCTGAGCGACTTTGCTCGGTGGAAAGTAGGGGAGAATGTACTCATAGGGCACTCATGCTGGAGAAGAGGCCCCACCAATCCAGACACCAGTCCATCTCAAAACCACTAACCCTCTCCCCAAACCCATCAAAAACATCTGCTGAACCTTCTTGACCCCTAAGCAGATGCTACAGCTCCATCCTTTTTCATTTGTCAAGAATGCTTTTCTCTGTATTAGCAGCCACTGTGCTTTCTGTGCCAGGGAGTGGAGCAAAGCAGAAACCACCGCCCATTTTCCAGAGACGTGAGGAGAGGGGAGGAAACAAACATCTAGTACCTTTTACCTGCCAGGTACTTAATAACACATTTTCACGTAATCCACATAACCATCCTATCTATGTATGAAATAGAGGTATTGTTCCCATTTTTCAGGTGAAGAAACTGAGTTGAAAGTATTTTGCCCCAGGTCACCAGCTTAGAGGTAGCAGAGCTGGTGCTAACTTCTCTCAGCGTGGTTCTTTGGTGTGTTCGTGGCCCACTGTCACTGTCCCCTCTGCCTGGAATGCACACAGACTCACACCCTTCTAGCCTCTCCAGACACCTTTTATTGTTTTTGGCGGCCCCTCAGCTTTCCTTCTGGTCCCTAGTGGATGTCTTCACAACTGTTCTGACCTGTGCCCCTCAGTGGACACACTCACCCCACAAGTCTGCGTGGTCAGCCCAGGGAAGGGCTTTATTGTCCTGACAAGGGGCGGGCAGAGACCTCGGCCCTCCCACCCACCTGGGGGATGTTCACTGAGTGGCCCAGGGCTGTCTCATCCCCGCCACTCTCGGCCGCGCTGGTCTCGGTCATCATTAGGCAGTTAGCACGGCTCTGCCCAGCCATCTCAACAAAAGGTGATTTCCAGCCTCTTTTCCTGTCTCTGCCTCCTCAGCCAGCCCAGAGAGATTCGAGTGGGGCATCCCGGAGCGTTTGCTCCTGGGAAGATTCTGGCCTGAAGCGGCTGGGAAGCAGTGCTCAAAATCAACGTGGAAAGGTCCCTTGGGCAATGCCTTCAGGGACGGGGCTCCCCTGACACAGTTGTCATGAGTGTCTTCCAGACGCCGCCGACCCCGTGGGCAGCATGTTTCCGAGCCTGGGCCGGACCGAGCTCCCCAGGGCCCTGGCTCCCCGCGGCCTCCAGCGCGCTCTCGCTGTGGGCGGACCCAGCCAGGCGCCGCTGGCTCCTGAGCGCCTCATGGCTGCTGTTGACACTTCGGATGGTTTCCTGATGGACAGGTCTAAGTGCAGGTGGTTCTCAGTAGAGTTGGAGCTCGCCACTGATAAGCTTTCCCCCTGATGAGTCTGGGCCCAGACAGTCCCACCATGATGGTTCTTTGTACAGATGCCTGGCCGCTGATGGATCCCGTCAGGGCTGGCTCGTCACCGGGGTTCACAGGGCTGCTGTTTTCTCAGAGGTGGCCCCAGCATGGGTGGAGCTGGATACAGCTCTCCTTCCCGACCACGCTGCTCCATGTGCGTGGCCTCATCAGTGATCACTGAAGCTCGGTATAGGTGTTGCTCATCAGCAATAATCCTTGCTGTGTGACCCCTGTGGATGTTATTACAGACGGAGCCAGTCATTGATAGTGCGACCCAGGGCGTGCTTCTAAAATCAAGGCCTTTCCTACTTGTCTTGGCAATGAGCACTCTGGGTAAAGTCTGGGTTTGCTGGGTCCTCACAGCTGGATTTTTTGACAGCCTGGCAGTCTGCGAATCTTCTCATAAAGCTGTGCACCCCTGGGCAGGCTGCTCGGCCTTGGCGACCTGGTCCCTGGCTTCCACACTGCCCCCGGCCTTGTTCTCCCGAAGGCTGGTGCGGCTCGTCAGCCCACTTTGCACATTGCCAGCCGCCCTGAGGCTCTGGCAGCTGCCGGCCCGGCTGCGGGGAAGGCTGCTCACCTGGTAGCTGATGGCACTGCTGCCCAGGCTGACGAAACCGATGCTCGTCAGGCTGCTGGCATGGCTGCCCGGCAGGCTGGGCTCACTTCTCTTCTCCGGTCTGCTTGGTGTTGTCAGCTTGGCTGCTCGGCTGGCTCCGTAACTGGCTGGGAGAGTACCTGACACACAGCTGGCCTGCCCGGGCGGGGAGCCTTTTATTCAACCTCACGATTCTACCGCTGCCCAGCAAGCCGACCTCGCTGTTCTCCTCATCCCCCGCGCACCCGCTGCTCAGCCTGCTGGGGTCACTGCACTTCCCCAGGCCGGACTGCCTTGTGCTCTTAACATCGCTCTCGTTGCTTCGGGTGTTGCCCAGGTTACCACGGGGGACTCTCAGGGGCTCCTGGGTCGCCCCTGTGTCATGGGGTGGCCGCGAGGATGACTGTGGCTCTAAACTGGGTGTCTCTAGGCTTGGATCTTGGCCCTGAGCATTCCAGGCAGAAGGGTCTCCTTTTCTATCCTGGAGGAAAATGGGGGGCATCAGAATTGGTTTATCCAGCTGGAGGGAGCCCTGGGAGGCCTCTGAACGTTGGTGTGGCTTGTCTGGAGAGTGGAGGCTCAATTTATAAGGCTCCTTTTTAAAGTGGAGTGTTCTGATTGGCTGGCCCGGTTCCCATGGTAATAGGGTCTGTGAGGTCAGCGGGGTGGGGGTGGGCGGGAGAACAGTGCTGTCCTGGCACCAGTTACATCAGTGTCCCTCCCAGACTGAGCTGGGCCGAGATGGGGATTCGGGCCAGTACGGAACCACTTTCTGAGGGGCCTGCGGCCCGGGCTGTGCCCCATCGGGAGACCTGGCTGTGCCCCCCAGCCCAGCCCCTCGGGAGCGCTGTTTCCTCAGGGTGTCACTCCGTCCTCCCAGCCTCTTGCTCCTGTGGTGGCGGCTGTGAGGACCCGGGGGAATGTCCCAGGCAGGACTTTAATCTACAGTTCTCACCAGATTCCCGGGCCGCATCTGGTCTGGCTCCTCTCTCGGCCTGGTCCCAAGTCACACCCTCGCCTCGAGGCCAAGTCACACTGGCCGCTTTCTTACTCGCACTCAGGCTCTTTGCGCTGGCTGTTCCCACCACCTGGAATGCTCTTCCCCGGGGCCCTCGGCCTTCAGGCTTCAGCTCCAGTGTCCTCCAGAAGCCTCCCCTGGCCTCCCCAAGAAGGTCTTTTTATTCTTCTCGGTGTCACTTCCTAATTTATGTGCCTTGTGCCATTAAGTTCAATTTGCAGTTTATTTTTATGTATTGGTTACCTATTGCTGACTCCCTCTGCTGGAATGTCAAGCCTGGTGAGGGCAGAGGTTCTGATTCCTTATTCTCTGCTATGTCCCAGTGCCCGGCTTTCTGCCCAGGACATAATAGATGCTCATTAGACATTTACTGAGAGTGAATAAATGAACTTCTCTGGTTGTGCATCTCAACCATCTAGGGAGCTTTTAAAACCATGTTTAGATTTTCTAGGGCGGTGGCTCTTTCCCTTGGCTGCACACCAGAATTTCCTGGGACTGCCTGGGTCCACTCCCACAGGTTCTGAATTAATTGGTCTGGGATAAGGCTTTGGCACCAGAATTTTAAAAAGCTCTCCTGGTGATTCTGACTTGCAGCCAGCACTGGGAGTTGCCGGGCTAGCAGGGGAGGCCCAGCTCTGTGTGCTTCCTCGTATGTGGTTCTGTGTGCAGCTCTGATGAAGGAGTACTGTGGATGAAAACTCCCAGCGTGGCATGTGTTAGTCCACACCTAACAGGTGTTCACTGAATGGCTGAACAAATGAAAAATGTCACTGACCTCTGAAGACTTCATAGGTGGGGTTTAATGGCGTTGAGAAGTCATCAAAGTTGTAAGCCAAATTTTCGGTGAGCTACAATATATGACTTTTTTCCTCTAGAGAAGGAGTCATAGTCGGACTTTCATCAAATGCTTAAGCGTATCCATGATCCTCAAGAGATCAAGACGCATAAAGATTCAGGTCAACTCTTGCCTTAGTGTTTGGGAGACGGATGGCCCCATGCTTAGCTTGACTATGATAGGTCCGGAGACGGTCAACTGACTCTGCTTGGGATGTCGAGTTGGGGGAGAGGGAAGGCACTCCTTGGGGAGTGAGTCACTGCGCCCTTGGCAGCCATCAGCAGTGTCAGTGCTAATTATCACTGTAGTCTTTGTTGTGAATTCCTTTCCCAGAGCCCGGGGCCATTTAGCTCCCCTCTGCTGTACACGGAGGCGTCTCCTTTGCTGTAGACGTTCTGATCCTTCTGGGGTGCAGAGAGGCATGTTCCACTTGCCTTCCCTATGTTCCACTCTAGGGACTGGAAGGCAAGGGACAGATATAAGGGCTTTGTGGTGATGCCAGAGGAAGGGGTGCGACAGGGCCCACCTATTGGAGGAAGCAGGGACAAAGTCTAGCTTTAGGGGACTGGCGGGAGAGAGGCAAGGTCAGCACAAGGCAGGCAGGCTGGGGTCAGGACTGGCTGACAGGTGCCCCATTGCTGGAGACGAAAGGTGAGCCTATTGGACACATTTCCCTCCACTCCCCATCCCACCTGCCGCAGGTACAGTGCACTGTGAGGACTGGGGTAAACCCCTGGGGCTTGTCCAGGATAAATGGCAGAGCACACAGTGACCAGAGGCCCCTTTCTCTCATTCACTCCAGAAGTCTCAGTGTCCCAGGTGAGCTCCTGTTCTTCGGGCCCAGCCTCCTCATTCCTGAGAAGCCCCCTGAGAGCGGTGCCCTTGCCTCGTCCCTGCTCACCCTGGGTGTCAGCCCACAGCAGCCCTGCCCAGGTGATGCTTTCTGGCACCCTCCAGAGATGCAGGTGCTCAGGGCCAAACGGAGCAGGACCCTTCTGAGTTCACAGTCCCAGCACCAAGGGTGTTTCCTCCCTGTGGCTCCTTTCTGATGCTGGCAGGTGTGTGCCAGACTGCCTTCTAAGGTTCCAGTCTCTGTTGCTGTTTGCCCCTTGGGACACCTCTCCCTCTGAAACATGCATTCCAGCTTCTTTCTCCAGACTCCCTTTCCCTCACAGATTTCAATTTCTTCGTACAGGTGACTGGTACCCACAGGACTTCAACCTAACTGTCTGTGTCCCAGCCAAGACTCAGACAGGAAACCCGGGTACAGTCACATTATCTGTGTGTCCTGGAGGCTGGTGTCCACCCTTCCCTGGTGTGACAGAAACAACACTGCTTGTTCGCTGAACCATCTCATTTCTCTCCTGGGCCTAGGAAAAGTACATTTCCAATCTCCTTACATCTAGGTGGGGACAGCAGGGCATCACAGAAGGGATGTTCACCCTTCCAGGCTTGGGAGATAAAATCTCCCATGCATCCTTCTCTCTCCCTTTTCTGCAGGGACCTTGGGAGCCTTTGTGCTGAATATGTCAGAGTCCTACACGAGGATAGAGCCTGGGTCCCTGAGTGACTGTGTGGATGAACAAGCCCCTCCCTCCACCAAATGCATTTGTGATGTCAGTGAGCAATAAAGTATTTTGTGCTCAGCCACCAAGATTGGGGGTTTTAATTGTTAGCATAGCAGAATCTGCTTTATACAGAGCTGTGAGCCTAGCCATTACCCACATGTTTCATTAGACTGAGCTTTCTCTCCGAAGGTTTCTGCAGTGGGTTCTGGGGCTGCTTTCCTGTCTCAACATCTAACCTTATCATTCAATCCCCTGATGGGGAATCTATACTTTTTTTTTCTATTATGAAGATGGGAAAGGGTTAGGGTTAGGGTTAGGGTTAGGGTTAGGAGGGCGGCAGACGCAGTGCTTGGGGAGAAGCCGTCAGTCAGCACCCGTCTGTTCCTGAGGGTTAAGGGGACATGGATGGGGGCACCGCGGAGCCTGCCAGAGTCGCCTCCACCGCAAAGTGATTGTTCTATGTTGTAGTGAGGATTTCATGAGGCTGGGCCTGGCGTACAGTAAGTACTCAATAAATGCTAAGTTCCATGAGCCTGCCTTGTGCTCCCCCAAGGTTGAGGTAGGACCTCTTTGAAGAAATGGGAGCTTGGAGAGATGATGTGAAATAGACCCTGGTTGCAAAAATCCCAGATAGCAGAGCCATGATTTGGACCTGAATCGAAGGCCTTCAGAAAACAGCCTGCCTCACTCCAGGGGGCTTCCAACTGCGGGGTGAGCACCCCTGAGCTGAACACCAGGCAGCCCTTAGCCTTGCTCGCCTCAGGCAGGGCACAAGCACCACCAGGGTGGGCCTCAGGAGGTCCCTAAAGGGGTTCCAGTGGCAGGGGGTGGGGGTAGTTTTCTCGCCAGCAGAGGGCGCTGAGCACGGAACTCACAGGTCGGTGACCACTGGGTGGCAGGTAAGGTCTCCAGCATGTGCCTGAGGGGTTTCCGGGACAGGGATCTTTCTGTTTTACAACTGAACAGTGCTGAGCAAACTGGGATGAACTGGCCATTCTAACCTGAGCTGAAGTCATAAATAGTCAAAATGACCCCTGAAAACCTACTTCATCTCTCAGGCCCATAGTTTTTTGATAAGATGCCTCCTCGGACATTGTTAGGCACATTCTAACCTGAGAACCATCTGGTTAGACCAAAGGTCGTGGAACCCGGCTCCCAGATGCCCTTAGCATGCCAGTCCTTGGGCTCTAAACTGTTGGCAAGTTCTCCATGGTGCCTCCTGGGTGAGGCCTTAGCCAGGTTCAGTGGTACAGACTCCTGGGTCAGACAGACATGGGCTATACCCAGGCCCTGCCTCCCACCAGCTGTGCCACCTGGCCAAGTTAACCAAACCCTCTCAGCTTAGCTTCCTCCTCTGAGAAACAGAGCTAGTAAAACTTATTCTGATCTCCTTGAGGTCAGGGAGTATGTTCTCCCACTGCTGAAGCTCCAGTGCCTAGAAGAGGCTCTAGTGTTCCATAAGGTTTTGCTTTACACGTAGAGCAATGACTGATGCTTGGAAAGTCCCGTTGGTTTAATTACTATTATTCTGTTTTGATATAAAGCCTCTTTATTGTCACTATAAGGCAAAGTAGACTTGTTCATTTTGGGGGTGGATTAAATGAGAGTAATTTCTAACCCAAGTGCTGAGTCCTAAAGCTGGAAGGCTGTTAAATGCATGTCGAATGGGATTGGGGTGGTGGGGCAGGGTGTCAGGGCAGAGGAACCTTTGGAGAACAGCCCTTCTTAAGTCCCAAGTTACAGGTGAGTAAACTGAGGCTTAGTAAGCAGACAGATTTCCTAAAGTTGCATGACTTGCAAGCAGCAGAGCTGGGATTCAACCTGGGCTTTCTTACCCCCTGGCTAGTCCTACTCTGAGAGGCACCTGGGAATTACAGGTTTGCAGATGGGGACAGAGATTCTCAGAGAGGGGAAGCCCTGCCTGGGCCACCAAGCAAGTGGGTGGCAGAGCTTGAGGGAGAGGCCCCTGTGTCATGGAAGGGCGGGGTGGAAAGTGCATAGGAGCCGGGTGCTCAGAGAGCTAGGGACTGGGAGCAAGGCAGAAGAAGGACAGCGAGGGCCCCGGCGGCCCCCGCACCAGGGCATGCAGGACGTGTGGTCCCAAGTGCCCTGGAGTCGCCTCAGTTTCTCTGTTTGTAAAGGGATACAGTTCTGTCAACCTGCCTCCCTCCCTGGACTTTTGGGCTGTGCGTGGGAGATCTCTGAACTCCTGGAGGAGAAACCATTGCCAGGGGGTACTTAATCATCACCCAGTCCGCAGGCCGGCCAGGCTGCCTGCCCTGCGGCCGCCTGGTGATTCTCAACTACATCCCCTCCCCCGCCCCCTCCGAGCCGTCCGCATGAGCCGCAGGAATGACCAGCGAGGGCGCGGGGGCCCTGAGTTAGCAAAGCTGGGGCCACCCGTGAAAAGGGGCCACCACTGAGGGGCCAGTGGCCTTTTCATCAAATTATTCCTCCATGTTCACAGAGAGGAGGAATTATTGGCAGAAAATGAGAATATAAAACTCCACGGGAGCCGAGCACCTTTGAGGGGCGCTGAGTGCAAGCACTTGGAAGCCGTCCAGCGGACTGGTTCATTTTTAATGGTCTAGGACTATAGTTCATCTGTTTAATTCAAACGAGGTGACATAATATCTTTCATTTGGGCTTATTACCGACATGGCAGTGGCTCGGCTCCCGGCATTCTCTGGGCAGGACATTCTGTCATTACTGCGCATTTTCTCTTTCTGGCCAAATTGAATGTCCACGGGAAGGGCTTCAGCCTCGGAAGGAGAGATCAACAGAGAATAGGTCACATTGGGTATTAAGGAATGAAAATGAATTCCTTCTTTCCCCCGTTGAATAAGCAGCTGTACTTGGGTCTCTGTGATCCATGAAATAAGCTGTCAGGAAAATAGGAAATGGGTTGCGTTTGAACTTCACCCGTTGATTTGCCCTGTTGCCGTGGAGACGGGTATTGCGGCCCAGGGCACGGCAGGGGGAGGAGGGGCACTCGCACATACGGGGCACCACCGTGTGCCAGACGCCTGGCTCCATCGGTCCGGCGAGGGGGAGCCGTCTTATTATCCCCCTTTTGCCGATGAGGACAACAAGGCTCAGAAAGATCCGGAGACTTGCTCAAGGTCACTTAGACGCAGGGCCCTGCTTGGGTTGGAGGTGCCGAACGTACAGCTGGGGACTTGGCCTGAAGAACCTCAAAGCCTCTGTCTCCCTTGGGCAGGCTGTTCAAACTCTGGTGTCAGCTTCCCACACTGCACGGTGGTGAGGGTCAATGGGGGAGCGAGCGTAATGGTCCGAGCACAGGACTCCACGTGTTACTATGAACTCTGCGTTCCACTCCTCAGAGAGAGTGTGAGACTGGAACCGGGAAAGCCAGTCACTTGCCCTGAGACCGAGTGCAAGTGGGCGGTGGGGCGGGGATCTGTCCCGTGGACTGACCTGGAGTCCTTGTTCTTTCTGCTCCACTCAGGCAGTATGAGCTGGGGAGGGGATTTTGAGATGTTTATTATGGAATTATGCCCTTCCCTGCTTTATGCCTCCCTGTAACACCCTTCACCAGCCCTGTATATTTGACTCAGTGATTTTGTTCATTGTCTTCCACCCGCCCTAGGATCATGGATGGAGTGGCTTTGACTAGGTCACTGCTGTATCCCCAGGACCTGGAGCCAGGGCTGGGGCTGGAGTGAGGCTTAGATCCTGTCTGTAATTAAAAAATTGATATTTTGTTCAACATATTTGCACATTCATTTTTTTTAATAATAAGGTATAAAAATACATTGTCTGGATTCCTGAGTTATTCACTCCCTTCAAGTTTGCCCTTGAAATGAGTGCCTCACTTGGCCTACCATAGTCCCAGCTCTGCACAGAATGGTGCCCATCACTTACTTCCATTCAGTAAATATTTGTAGAATGAATGATGCTCTGTTCTGTATCAGGACTCATTTCCTGAGTCCCCAGAGAAGTCTTCCACTGGGAATTTCAGGCTCTTTGTATCTGAAGATAAGGTAGAACCCCAAGCTGAGCTTCCTTTACTTGGCTTCAGGATTTGGGGACAGCTGAGTATTTCTGAGAGTGGTGAGCTAAAGAATAAGGGCGTGCCCCTTCTGGGGTCTGATTATGGAACCAATTAGAACTCAGATCTCTGAAAGGGCCTAATGGGTGAATGCAATGCAAGGAATCCGTGGAGCTCTGAAAACCCACATGGCATTTCATTCCATCATTAGAGACGGCTTCCTCTTTCCCTCTCTGGATGCTTCTTGCAATTAGAAGCCACATCGAGTTGTACTGACAATCGTTAGTGTAATGAGATCTGGATGTGCAGTCCCACTAGACCCCGTCTCCCATATCGAGCACACCTGGGCTGAGCCAGTTCCAGTTCTGCTGTGGTATTTCAGGTGCTGCATTTCAATGAGAGAGCAGATATGGCCTCTGCCTTTGGCTTTGTTTCCCTCCAAAGCTAAGGTTCCACTGAGATGCATTCTTATAATTAAGGTGGGAGTGAGAAATAACCTCCTATTATAATTTAAAATGGTAAAATCATCGATACGTTTTCTAGCCTCAGCTTTAAATCTTAGCCACCAACGACTCCCCTATTAACAGGCCTAATTAAATCCATTTTTCAGAACGTCTTTGGCAAATTCCATTTTAGCAAAACTGTAGAAAATACAGTTTGACTTTATCTCTGCTCCCCAGAGCGCTCCCATAAAAATGAGGATGGAGCAGATGCTCATCTTTTATGTCATGTATTTATTAATTCACTCAACAAAAATATTTACTGAGCACCTACTATGTGCATTGGCATCAAACTAGTGGGGGAGGAGGGAGCAGTGAAGGGTCAAAAAGTTTCCTATCCTGATGGCCAGAAGGGCATGAGGACTGACCACTCATTCATTCATTCACTCAACAAACATGTATTGCTTTGACTAATGAGGGAGCCACTGAGCTAAGCCCTGGGAGAGATGCGCCCCCAAGGATGATCACCACCTATTTGGGGTGGTACAGACAGTTAGAAAGAGTTTCAGAAAAAGAGCGTGAGCCATGGTGCAGAATACTGCTGAGACATCAGGTAGAAGGAGTAACATTTTTATGATTCTCTTATTTTTCTGAGGAACTTGGAGACCAGCCAGAGCAAACCTTCCTATCAGCCATGTGGCATGTTGGTGGCACAGCCTCCTCTGTCAGTTATCTGTTGCTGCAGAAGGAAGAACTCCAAAATGAAGTGACTCAAAATGCAAAGACTTATTGTTTCTTGTGAGTCTACAGTTTGGATGTGTTGTTCTGCTGATCTGGAACAGGTGTGGCTGAACCTGACTGGACTCCTTCATGATCAGCTGGCAGACTGGCCAGGGGCTGGTCTAGGATGGCCTCACCGGGGACAATTTGTCTGTGTTCCATGTGGTCTTCTCTTCCAGCAGGCTAGCCCAGCGATAGGGTCCAGGAAGAGGGAACAGCAGGTGCAAAGACCCTGAGATGAGCAAGGAGGCTAGTGTGGCCAAGAGCAGCACGCGTGGGGAGGGGCGGCAGGAGATGAGGTCCGCGAGGCAGGGCTCAGGGGCAGAATATCACGAGCACCTTGTAGACCACTGTCAGGGTTTTGCCTTTTACTTTTATTATCATTAGACTTACTTTCTGCCATGTTATCCTGGCTTATTCCAGTTTGGTTTCCACTCCATGAAAGAGGTTTTGCCTCAGTCTGGCCGAGTTGACATGGACTTCGCTTCTCCCCTACTGGTGCCAAAGCTCCCTACATCTCAGCCCCACTGAGTGGTGCAGGACAGGTCTGTGTCACTGGTCCAGAAATCACAAACAGTTCCTCCTAAAGCCGCATCCTCCAGGACAGGAGGTTGTGACCTGCAGGCCAACTCTGGTCCCCTGCCTGTTTCTGTAAATAAAGTTTTATTGGCCGCAGCAATACCCATCCATCTATCTATTGTCCGTGGCTGTTTCTGTGCTACAAGGGCAGAGTTGTGACAGAGAATGTATGGTCCACAAGGCCTTAAATATTTATTATCTGCTCCTTTAGGGATAAAGTTAAACCTTCTGGAACTTAAGATGAAACACGTCCAATTCTCTCCTGCTTTGAAGGGTGGGGAAGTTCAAGTCTGTGGAACTGTCTGTGGGCAAAGGAGGTGTAAATACATGCCAGTCCAGAGTGTGCTCCGGGTTCCAGCATCTGCTCGCCCCCGCCTCCCTGGGCTGACTCGCAAACCTGCTCCAGGGACACGGCGATGCTTGTGATGTCTTAGTCTGCCTAGGCTGCCCCAACAAAATGTCACAGACTGGGTGGCTTAAACAACATGTATTGGTTTTTCATGGTTTTGGGAGCTCGATAGTCCAAAATCGGGGTGCCTGCATGGTCCGGTTCCTGGTGAGGCTCTTTCCCTGGCTTGCAGACGACCACCTTCTCACGGTGTCCTCACATGGTGCAGACACGCATGCTCTGGTCTCTGCCTCTTCTTAAAAGAGCACTTTCTCGTCATGGGGGCCCCATCTTTATGACCTCCTCTAAGCCTGATATCCCCCAAAAGCCCCATCTCCCAATACCATCAAATTAGGGGTTAGAGCTTTAACATATGAGTGTTGGGGGGACATTCCATCCATAGCACCTAACATCTGTTTTCTTTCTAACTGTGTCCTCCCTTGGAACTGATGGGTGGTGGCAAGGTAGGTGTTGGTCAAGAGCACAGTGTCTGGAGTTAGTTAGGCACACCTGAGTTCAAGTTCCCTGTAATCTGGGGGAAGTCTCCGAACATCAGTTTCCTAATGGTAATTCCCAGCTGCCTGGGTTGCTGGGAAGTCATAATGAGCATGGTTGTACAATGCTTAACAGTGGTTGCAAATAGTAAGAGCTCTGTTGCAGACTGTAGCCACAAAACGAATGTGAGTAAACCACCTTTCTCTCCTCTCTAGGAAAACAAGAAAACCCTCTGGCAAACAGCAAGTCCACATTCAGTGCCCATCTCCATAATTTCTGCAACTCTGGGCGGGATACCAGATTTCAGAAAAGCAAGAAAAAAAAAAATCAATATCCCTGAGGTTGCAGCCAATAAAATCTAGGAAGTGGAAATTTCATCTTTATCGTGTCCGCCAGCATCACTACCAGTGTACTCAGCACAAGGGTGGTGAGGAGTTCGGGATAAGGGAGGCTCGTAAAAATGACCGATGCAGATATTAATGATTTAATCTGCTAACGTGGCGTGGCTGCCTCAGAGAATCCTGTCTGTCAGCATCCAGGAACCCATTAGGAGGGGCACCGGGGATGGTGCGCAGATGTGGTGGGAATGAAGATGAATCGCACAATATTGATTTGTCTCGCCTGGAATGGCCGCTTTCTGTTTGGAAATATGGAAAACAAATTAATGAGTAAATGAGCTGGCTCGGTGAACTGGGCCCTGCTGGGAGCCCTGGTGTTTAAGCCACATATGCCAACAGGTTCTGAGCAGATACGGGGAAAGGCAAGAGCTTGCCGAGAGGGGCAGCGTGGCTTGGCGTGGGAGTCTGAGAACCCGCAGGGAGCGTGGCTTTGGAAAGCGGCGGCAGACAGATCCCGGGGTCAGACAGATTCTTGATCGGATCTGGCTCTGTCTCCTGCTGGCTGTGGGGTCTCGCAAATTTATGCCGTCTCCGAACTTGAGTTTCTTCATCCTGCAGAAAGAGGGCAGAAAGTGATCAATGAGAGGATTCAGTTAGATCTTTATTCCTATATTGGCTCTGCCTTTTATATGCTGTGAGATACTGGGCAAGTCTTCTGACCTCCTGGTGCTTCAGGTTTCCCTTCTATCTATCAGGGATAACGATAACACTGTGATAAAATAAAAAGTAGCTTTTATCACTACTCAACATTTGACAGATTTTAAGCACTTATGTGCCAGTTACCGTTGTAGGTGCCTGGGATAGAGCGGTGAATGAAACAGAGTCACATCACTTCTCTCATAGAATTTATTAATTTTTTCCTATGGCTGTTCAAGTACTCCAGTGCCATTTTCTGAAAAGACTACCCTTCCTCCATTGAACTGTTTTTGCAGCTTTGTGTGTGGCTATTTATGGGTTTTCTATTTGTTCCATTGATCTATGTGTCTGCCCCTCTGTCTTGATTACCGTAGCTCTAGAATAAGTCTTCAAAGTGGGTAGTGTGATTCTCTCACTTTATTCTTCTTTTTCAAATTCTAGTTTCTTTGGCTTTCCATATATATTCTAGAATAAGCTTGCTGTATCTATTAGAAAAAAAAAGTCTCGCTGGGATTTTGATAGGAATTTCACTAAACCTGTATATCAATTTGGGGAGAATTGGTATTTTTATGTTGAATTTTCCAATCCATGAACACGGTATATTTCTCCATTTATTTAGATCATCTTTGATTTCTTTCATCAACATTTTGCGGTTTTCAGCATACGATCCCTGTAATATTTTGCTGAATTTATTCCTAAGTATTTCACTTTTCAGAGCAATTGTAAATGGTATTTAATTTCAGTTTCTACTTGTCCATTGCCAGTATATAGAAATGACCTTGCTGAATTCACTTATTAGTTCTAGGAGTTTGTGTATGTATACAGATTCCTTAGAATTTTCTATGTAGATAATCATGTCATCTGTAATTAGGGAGAGTTTGATTTCTTTCTTTCTAATCTGTATGCTGGGATGTATTATTAATATGTGGGAAATCCTATACCCAAATGCCTGAGTGGCCAGGCCAGTGGAGACTGTGGCAAATAGGAGCCCATGCCAGTCAAAAGGGGCTGCTATTATCTGGTTACATGAATCCAGATCTTTAAATTGCTAAGCGATTTTGATGTGAGATTTTCTGATTTTTAAATGTTGGTAATTTAATTCAAGTATTTAAACACCTTTGAATCGGGCAGAACATGACCTGGCTTGCACCATCTATAAAGTAGCATGAGCATCACCAGGAAGATGACCTGGGACCCAAATCCTTGTCTAACCCCTCCACAAAGAGACAGGAGGAATCAGGCAGTGTCCTAGGGCTTGACTGCATTCTCATTCATGGTGTGATTGGTAGTGTAGGAGGCCTGGGTATAGGGCTTTGTCCCAGGACCTGGACAGGAGATTTAACTCCAAGACCCACCAGACGGCTGGGCAGAGCTGCTGGGTCATGATGCGCCTAAGGCAGGCTTGGAGAAGGTTGGAAGTTGCAGATAGCTGGTGGCGTTTGGGACCTGGCACTCTGGGGAGAGACACTCAGACTCCTGCTCATCGTCTGACTTCAATCTGCTTCTAATGGGTAGGAACCAATGGGAGGAAAATGGCTAGAGGGAGAGTCTATTAATCAGGACTCTCTGGATTACAGGTGACAGAAACTCTGATTTTAACTTGCTTACGTGATAAAAGGATACGTATTGCTTTGCCTAACTGAAAGCTCCAGGAGACAGCGTCTGTCTTCAGGCATAGCTGGATCTAGATGCCCAAATAATGTCTTCAGAATATGTTTCCATCTGTCATCTCTGCTTACCTCTGTGTTGGCTTCTTCCTCAGGATCTGTCCTGGCTTTCAGCAACTCTGGGGGGACATCAGCTTTAACTGCAACAGTCCTGTGGAAAGAGATGGTTTTTTCCCCAGAGGTTCCAACAAAGGCCCTAGAAATCCAGTCTTATTGGTCTGATTTTGCTCATATGCCTGTCTCCGAACCAGTCACTAGCCAGGAGAGGCATGGAATGAGCTGACTGGCCAGGCCTGGGTCACATGCCCTTACTCTGGATTTGGTAGGGAGGAGTGGGGTCTGCCTCAGTGAAGCACATGAATGGGGAGAAGAGGAAGTGGTTCCATAAAGGGAAATGGGGATGTTGGTCCCTGAAGAAAACACATGCTAATGAAGACACAATCTCTTCCCTCCTGGAGTTAATGAGAAAGTCGTCAGAGTCTGGCCTCAGAAGGGACTGGAAGTTGAGGCTATTCAGTAATCTGGGAAAGTCCTTGCTGTTTGTCTCTGTGCATTCCATTTTATTTTTCAGGCTCTTTGCAGACAGTCTTTCCCTGCCTCTCTGCATACATCACTGCCTTGCAGATTTCTATCCCATATCTCTGTCCATGAGTCCACGTTGATAAGTGTAGAGTCCTGATTCCTGAGAGACTTGCAGAATGTCTTTTGGGGTCTGTCCAGCACCTATCCACCCTCTTCTAATAGCAGCTTCTTGGTCTTCTTTCGGGGAGTGCCATCCCTGCTCCCTGCGCCTGAATCCATGCGAGTGAGGCAGGACTCTTCCCCGCCCCCCACCAGCCCCCAGCTCCAGGAATGAACCTGTGATCCAGCTGGGGCCAGTCAGCATATTTCAGCCCCTGGACACGGTGGTTTTTTCAAGGATGGTCACATGAGCTCTGTAAGGTCCTCTCCTTGGGGCTTTTTCCTGCCGCTTTTGGGAGAGAGATACTGTCTTTGCTCTGAGTTGTAAAGGTGGTAGGATGTTAGCCTAGAATTGCTGGAGGTGTGTGTGCCACTGAAGAATAAAGCCAACAGAGATGGAAGCAGAGTCAGGACAGAGTGTCAATAAGGTTTTTTTGTTTTGTTTTGTTTTTTAACCTCTGGATTCAGCTAAGCTGGGAACTGTTCCCTCCTCCAATTTTCATTGGTAAGAGCTTATACATTCCTATTTTTCTTCAACCGGGTTGAATAGGAGGTCTATCTTTTTTGCAGTCAGGAGTGCATATGAGTGCACAGACCCCCCCCGGGTTGGCTTGTGGGTGTGCATATCAGGGTCACGTGGTACAATGTGGCCATGGGCAGAGAGGTGGTTTTTGGAGGAGAGGTTTGTCAGCTGGGCTAGGCTTATTGATTTTGGGGACCATTAGCGGCTCAGGGCACAGCAATGTTGAGACTTTTGAGGTCAGGGAATAGTCAGGGAGGTGGCAAAAGGAAAGCCAAGGCAGCTACTCAGAGAGAAGCATGGCTGGGTGGACCAGGCTAGGGTCTGCAGGGGCGGGGGCCCTGCAGATATAAACCATCAAGGCCTCCTGCAGGCATATGTGATTCTCGGCCAGGGGCAGCAAGACTCATTCTAGCTCTGTCCACTGCTGAGATGGCACTGCCAGTGTGGTCAGGGCTAGCTTAAGGCCTCGACTGGGCATTTGCCTGCGGTTTGAAGCCCTGAGGCTTGGAGGGGCATGCCATACCCCTGGAGTCCAATATCTCCCACAGATGCAGCAAGAGGCTCAGAAAACACTTACCAGGTAAGCCACTGCCTCCCACCACACCACAGTGCACATACCCAATGATCTGAGAGGCCTGGGGAACTTCCTCAGCTTGAGTGGCACCTTGGTGGGCCCCAGTCTGTCTTCTAGTACAGTGGCCAGACAGCTTTGAGTCCACCATGAGAACACCCCATTGCTGGCACAGAAGTGCCATTAATTGCCTTTCATTCTGTCCCTTTCTCCTTCTGCCTGGGTGTCCGTATGGACAATTAGGAAAAGACAATTTAATGCTGCAGAAATTAATTGCATTTGCCAAATGGGCTTGAAACACTCTACAGGCTGTTTCTCTGTCAACATAACGGAAGACAGTATTCAGAAAATGAACACTGTTGACTGTGGACACAATCATCTCTGGCTGTGGATCAACAGTGTTTTTTTGGAGAGGTGGGGGATGGAGAGCAGGGTGTGGAGCTGACATGCGTGGCGTCCTCCTTGCTGCATCTTCCCTGGGGATGCCATCGCCGTCTGTCCCAGCTGCTCACTGTTGAGAGCATACCACATGCCGGGTGTGTGGTCTGCATTATCTCTGATCTTTACAATGTTTGTGTAAGGAAAGGGTTAGCATCTCTGTGTCACAGATGAGGAAACTGAGGCACAGGGAAGAGAAGTAATTTTCCTAAACTCACCCAGCTGAAACCTATGCTCTTTCCTAGCTTCTCACTCTGGAGTGTAGAGGCTCGGAGTCCTTAGGGGAGCACGCTGTGTCCCCAAACCATGCATTAGGTCTGGGGAAGCTCATTGCAATCCCACACTCTAGGGCTGTCCCTTCAGGGTTCAAATCCCAACTCTGATGCTACCTGGATGATCTAGGATAAACTGTGTCACCTCTCTGAACCACAGTTTTCTCATCTACAAAATGGAGAAAAGTGACACGCTTTCCTCCCAGAATTGTTATGAGGATGAAAGGAGATAATGTATGTAAAGCACTGAACAGGTGTAACCGCTTACCTAGTGTTAACTTTTCTTACCCTGAGCAGGAGGGCCTGGTTGGCTCAGGAAGGGACCAGTGGGCAGGAGAGAGGTGAGCATCCAGGGACTGTGGTGAGTTCAGTTGTTGTTCGGATAATATTCACATCCCATCCTTTGGTGTCAGACTTGGTCATGAGCTTCTTTTGGTCAATAGAATGTGAGCTGAAGGAACATGGGAGTTCTGAGCCCGTATTTCTGCTGGCTGCGCTGCTCTGGGAGCATCTAACTAGGCTGCAGGAAAATCTTTCCTCAGATGTCACTGCCCCTTAAGTCTGGGCCCCAACATGAGACTCATGGAGCAAAGCCACCCCAGCCAGCTTGCAGCCTTGTGAATGGAGAAGTGGTGGTTGTTTTAAGCCACCGAGTCAGGTGAGGCTTGTTACATAGCATTTTAATGGCAACAGCTGATGAGACATAGAAGCCAAGATTAGAGGATATGTGATCTTGCCTCTCAGCATCTTTTGGGTGGGCTACCCCCTCGCGTTCTTGGTTCCTGTGGGTTGCTGCAAAGGCCTTCTAATGAGTCTCCCTGGTACCACCGGTGCCCCTCCAGCCTATGCACCATCCAACAGAAAGTGAGCCTTTTAAAACATAAGTCAAATCAGCATACTCCGTGGTGGATATTCCTCTGATGGCTTGCCACGGCGCTTAGAGTAAAATCCCAACTCCTTACCATGGTACCGGACCCCATATGATTTGGCTTGTGACTGAGTCCAAGACCTCATTTCCTTCTACTACTCCGCGACACTGCTTCCTAGGAGTAGTGACTGACCCAAGGAGGAGTGGCCCCAGGATGGGGAGGGTCCTGGTGGTATTTCTGTGAGCTGGATCAGCTGGCCACTTATGAGGTTAGGGCTGACGGTTTGTGATCAACACATCTTCCCTCCCTGAGCTGGTTTCTTCACATTATGCGGAGGGCAGGCTGCACCCAGGGGCCCCCACCCCCTTTATTTCAGTACTCAGGCAACTCTAAGTCCTGCCCCTGATTCCCTCTGCCTGGGGATTCTCCAGTGGGAGGAGCCTAGTGGGTTCTGTCCTGGTGGTCAGGGGCTGCATAGGGAGGGACTCAGCTTCGGATAAGTTGGTTGGCGTTCTGGGCACCTATCAACGCAGGACAATGAGCCTGGCCCAGGAGGTCGCCTCCCCTCCTCTGGGGAGCTCAGGGGCGGGGCGTTTGCTCCTTCAGGGGGCAGTCCTGGGCAGAGACAGGAGTGCCAAGGCTCCTTTGCTGAGTGATCTTGGGCCAGGCATTATCTCTTTGGAGATCAGTTTCTTCTTCAATCAAATGGGTATGAGGAGCAGTGAGCTGCACCAGATCGGTCTATGACTTCTCTTTGAGCAACAAACCCATAAGGGACTCTGATTCAAGGTATGGGCTATAGCCTGGGTATGACCTACTGTGCATCACTGCAACTTTGCATAGAACTGTGAGAGGTTGTGGACCTCTTGAAAGCTTTTCATGGACTGTGGGTTAAGAAGTTTTGCTCTTCATGAGCAATAGCACTGTGACTCTAAGCAAGGTGTTTGGAGCCAGTCTGCCTAAGATTCAGCTTCTGTCCACCACTCACTAGCTGTGTGACCTTGGGTAAGTTACTTAACATCTCTGTGCCTCCATTTCCTCATCTGTAAACGGGCAGTGCTAAGAATACTACCCCCCGCGTAGGGTTGCTGAGAGGAATGAAGAAGATTTGATACGTGTGGCACACTGCACAGTACCTACACAGGGTAAGAGCTCACAGATCACTCAGTCATTCAGAAGTGACCATCTAGGACCCAGGAAACGTCTCTCTTCCAGCTTTTCTCTTCCGGTCTCAAGCCCAGCTGGGGTTCCGTTTGCCCTTCCTGGCTGTAGATGCGGTCTTGCAGGAACTATCCCCCTCCCTGACTCTTCCTCCAGGTAGGCACCTCTGAATGCTGGGGTTGAGTGGATCTGAGCTATAAGGTGGGCTGGTCCCCACCTCTGTCCCTCTGCTCCTCTTCCTGGATCGCTGTTGCCACCTGTCTCTATATCCAGCCTCAGCAGCTCTCTGACTCTGTCTCCCCATCTCCCCAACAACAGCTGATAGGTGGAAGGCTCACTGTGGGTCGGACCACGTACTGTGTAATCTTTAAGCCCTCTGCATGGCTTTATGAAGTAGGTATTGTTTTTATTCCTTCGGTGAATCTTTGCTAGGCCTCTGGCCTGAGTGGGCCCCTTGCAGGTGCTGGTTGTGCCGTGGTGAGCAACAGACAAAACGCAGAGCCTGTGGATGAGCCAGCTGAGGTTTGGAAGAGGCAGTGTCAGGCCTTGGGTGCAAATGCCTTTCAGACTCGACTCTGGGCAGGACCTGAGCTGCTGCCCAGACGGCCTCGTCGAGCTCACAGCCTGGTCGGGAACAGAGGTAATCAAGAACATCAAGTACAGCCTGTGCTGGACGTAAGTGCTCCAAGACTAGTGTGGGGGATGGAATCATGGCTCCCCAGGACATCTGTGTTCCAGTTCCTGGAACCTGGGCATGTGTCCTTGCACGGTAAGAAGGCAGATGTGATTCAGCCAAGGACTGAGATGTGGGGGTCGGTTGTCCAGGTGCACCCAATGTCATCACAAGGGTTCTCATAAGAGGGACGCAAGAGGGTCAGAGGCAGAGTTCAGGAGGAGCTGTGACGACAGAAGCAGGGGTCAGTGAGAGATGCTGGGAGCGGCTACACGGCTGTCTTTGAAGACAGAGGGTGGGCCACAAGCCAGGGAAAGCAGGCGGCTTGTAGCCGCTGAAGAAGGCTGGGCCCTGGATTCTCCCTCAGGACCTCTCAGAGAATGTGGGCCGGCTGATACCTTGACATTAGCCTGGTCAGGCTCTGACCTCCAGAACTGAAGAAAATACGTTTGCATGATTTTAAGCCACTTAGTTTGTGGTACATTGTTACAGCAATTGGACACTAACATAACCGTAGGTCCTTTGTGCTGGGAAACACAAGGAGGGCACTGGAAGGGCCTCTGTCATTTTCCTAGAGCAGCAAGAGGAAGCCAGGAGATACATTATAGCACTTGCTCACTGCCCAGTTGATAGCACATGTGCTACTTTCCGTGTTCCAGGAGGTGAGAATGTTGCCGAACTCTCTGTCACCACATAACAAGAATCCCCCTTCTCAGTAACGTGCGCATCTCCTTTGGAACCCCTGTGCCACCGTCCTCACAGACCAGACTTCAGTAGCATTCTGTCCAAGGCAATTTAGGCCTCTCCCACACCAGTACACCCCTTAGTGTGCGACCAGAGCCTCTCCCACATGTGCATACAGTTGTTACAGCAGTTAACCCACTTCCAGGCACCACAGTTGGCTTCGGGGATTGATAGCTGCATGACTAATTGCCCCAAACATGGAGGTTTAAAATAACAAATGCTATTGTGATTTGCGGGTCAGGCATCAGGCTGCAGATGAGCTGGGTCCTCTGGCTACACCCCAAGGATCCTCTTGTGAGCTCATTCTGTGGGCTGTTGGCTGGAGGCCTCAGTTCTTTGCCACTTGGACCTCTCCTGAGGACAGCCCATGGCATGACAACATTCTCTCCTCGAGCCAAGCTCCAGAGATGGAAACAGAGCTAGCAAACGTGTAACCTAATCTGAGCAGTGACATGTCATCATGTTTGCCGTATCCATTTGTCAGAAACTGGTTGTCAGGTCTGGCCTACACTCAGGGTGTCATGTGAGGGCATGGATGGCAGGTGGTAGGGGTCACTGAGAGCCATCACAGGGGCTTCTCATTCCCACAGGCGTGTCAAGGTGCTAGGAGCCACAGATGAGGGGCTGGGTGTGTTGCAGATAGGGAAACCGAGGCACAGAAAGGCCAAATAACATGCCTGAGGTCACTCAGCTCCTGGCAAGTGGCAGGACCAGGCCATCCAGCTCCCGTGTACCCACTTGTAACCCCCAGATGTCCCCACTCTGCCTGCAAACTTCCCTTGCCTGCAAGCCTGATGTGGCTTCATTCTCTCTCCTCTCTTCCTCCTCCTCCTTCGGGATGTTCCGCCCACTTCTGCCTCTCTGCTCGGCTCCCCACTGTGTTCTGTCTTTGCCCTTGATGTTGGCTCTGGCCTGTGTACTGTCCTCGGTGCGTCTGCCCCTCCGGGTCAATCTTCTGTGCTTCTCTCATCTCCTCTCCCTCCGCCTCTCCAACGGTCTAACCTGCTCTTTGTTTCAACGTCTGCCTGTGCCTGTGGATCTGTGGGTGTCTGTGGCGCTCTCTGTCTCTGGTGTCGGCCTTAAGCTTTGTCTCTAGGTCTCTCTGTCTCCCCGTGTATTCTTCCCGACCCTGTCCACCTCCCCTCTTCTCAGGCCACAGCAAGCTGCTTCTGTTTTTATCAGATCTGGGAGGCAGTTTTGATTACTGATGATGCTATCACTTATTAATCATTACCTTTATAATAACATAAAAACAACGGGCTCTGAGCCCCCAACCTGCCAGCAGACAGTGGCCCACCAGCCTCGTCTGCCTGCCATGCAGATGGATGGAAGCTCCCTGTTTCTATTCATCAGGCTCCGATACTCATCTCCTTTGGAGACTGTCGGCTCCAATGTTACAATCACAGCAATATTAGAATAACAACTTAAAACCAATCATTTTTATGGGGACACACACAGTATAAAAAGATCTGCCTATCTGAGGGCACATAGAACACCAGCGGCTATCGCCCCATAAAGCTGTCTGTTAGAGAACCCTCTTGGGGAGTCCTTGAACACCACCACCCAAGTTTAACCAGAGAGAGGGAGAGAGGAAAAGAGAGAGAGAGGACTTTGCAAATAATTTTTCAGGGAGGTCTGTGAAAAAAGTGTGAATTATCCATTCCATAGGGAGCCAGTGGATTGCGTTGAATGGCTCAGGCTGGCCTCCTGTGGCCCTTGGCATATGTCTCCTGAAATTATGGAGGGGACTCGGGAGGGGCGGGGCAGAAGGATATGCAGCAGGCATGGACTGGCCCATCTGTTTGGTTCCCATTCTAGCTTCAAGCTCCCTGAATCATGCCCTTAGACAAAGTTTTGTGTGTGGAGATTTTTATTGGGAAGCAGTCCCAGGGAAAGTCGCTAGGGGAGTAAAGAAGTGAGATGGCAGGGAAGAGAGCCAGGCAGGGGTGACTTCAGGCAAGTTGCCATGGAGCGAACCTTGGCTCAGGTCCACAGGGGTCTCCTGGAGACCGTGTCGGTGACCGCTCCTCACTGGACCAGGCCTGGGGACACGCAGTGGGGTATTTATTTCCCTGCAACCATTATCAGATCAGTTAAGGGATTCCAAGGGATGGGGATTTAGATCCCCAGCCACCTCCGGCTCTTCCTGCACACAGGCAGAGTGGGTCCTAGCAGCCTGTAGGGAGGCCTGGAGCAAAGAGGTGAGGGAGCTGGCTGTTGGTTGGGATGAAAGGAAATCGGCAGCTGGTGAATTGTAGAGGGGACTGAGAGGACATGCTGGGTGGTGACAGAGTCTGTGTAGGTCCCTGGGTGGTGCTTGCATCCAGTGTCAACACCGGGTCTCTGCACTTCAACTCTACTTAGGATTGGGGTGGAGGCAGAGGAACTGGGATTCCCTGGGTTGAAGGATGCTTGACTCTAGTCCCTGGGGAGGAGTTTCTTACCTTCATAGAGTCTGGTGTGCTGGTTCCCCCGAGGCTCCTGGCTGAGTGGTGAGTGTCTTAGGAGGCAAACCCTCATGAAGAAGAGCTCAACAACCAGCACTCTGCAAGAGGACCAGCTCTTTGGAGAAGAAATGCAGCAGGTGTAAGTCTTGGGCTCAAGTGAGAAACACTTGACTGAACAGACAATAGAACCAAGAGGCAAAGTTTAGTAGCAGCTCTTCTGGAAACCAAGCAACCAACAGCTGAAACCTTGACTCTAAGATAGGAGTGGGAGCGAGAGCAGCTTTTACAGGGTCACGATTATTCTATGGTGACCTGGTGTCAATTAAAGCAAGTGCCCCTGCTGGGGGGGGGCAGACTGCTAGCACATGGCTTGGTGTGTCAAAGGCAACTCTCCTATAGAAAAGATGTCTTGGACAGATACAGCTAACTGCCAGAACACAAGATCTGATGATGGGACTGACAGCTGGGGTTCACCCCTCACTCACCCCATCTGTTAGGTGCTATTGTGCAGTGTGCACACCGTACAACCGTACATGACAGCCCCGAGCTTTTAGCTGTCTGTATGCTCAGCACTCCTAGCAAGAAAATGCAGATTGTGCACTTCACGAAGACGGGGGCTATGTCAGGACTATTCATCACTGTGTCCTCTGGCACCAAATACAATGTTTGGTACAGAGGAGGCATTCAAAAATACTTGTTGAAGAAATGAATGAATGAATTTTAAACATCTTATAGATGGTCTGGCATATCACAGTCAATACTTGCTTGCCTCGTGAATGATTACTCCTATCAGAAGCCTCCTGTGAACTTCCATGGCACCACGGAAAAGGAGGCAGTAGAGCACACAGCTTGAGAAAGCCTGCCTGGATTCAAGTGCCAGTCTTCCACTGATGAACTGTGTGGTTTTGGGCAAGTCACTTACAGTCTCTGTGCCTCTGTTTCATCATCTGTGATATGGGATAATATCAGGACTTACTTTCAGAGCAGCCTTATGAGGATTAAAAGTGTTAATTCATGAAATGCTTGGCAGACTAGAACTCCTCACTACATGTTCATTACTATCAGCAGCAGCATCGGGTGACCACCTCCTGATGCTCCGTGCTGGCCAGATCTCTTTGAGGGCTGTGTTGCCTTCTGGGTGCCATGTCCTAAAAGAGATCATGACAGCTGCCTTGATTACGCAAGCCCACAGGAACTTATCAGTAAATAATTATTGAATGAATAAAGGGTATCTCCCAAAAATTGCTCAGAGAAGGGGTAATTTCATATGACTATATAATTTTTAGTAAGCTCCTCACCTATTCTCTTTCCAGCCTACTCACCGTGGCGTGAGCATTTTGCCTGGAATATTAAGCAGCTCCCTCTTACGGCCAGTAGCCCCTTAGTGATTGGAGGGGAGAGACCTCCTGCCCCCAGGAAGAGCTCTGGTCGGACTTGCCCAGTCTGCACAACCATTCCTCCAGCGGCTGGTCCCGAGATGAGCATCGGACTCATTCTGGGCCCGGGAGAAGAGAGATGATGTTGGCTGGAGGTTTCTGGGAGGAGGTACCCGAAGACACATGCCCACCTCCCGCTTCTAAGAGGAAGCCCCTGGAAGCATCCCGCAACCATCTTGTGTCCACAAACGGATCCAGCCTTGGTTCGGAGCAGCCTCTGCTGTAGGCAGGGAGGCAGGTGGGCTCCCTTAGGTGACACTGTTGAGCTCCTGGGTCAAACCCCTCTGAAGTTGCTCTCCCTCTGGCCCTGTCAATCACATGAACCAATAAGGTCCTATTTCCGGTTCAGCCAGTTTGAGCTGGGTTTTCTGTTGCCTGCTGGTTATGGTTCCTAGCCTCATACACACACTCTTCCTTCTGTTCTGGTACCAGTCTATTCCTTATGTGTGAACTTTTTGCCTTGAACTCTTCAGGGATCAGTGTTTTGAAGCTTTAAAGCGTCCTTTCTTGCAGCTCCTGTGTTGCTCTGCATCTCCTGTCTCTTCGGTCGATAAGAGCATGACTAAATAGCAGTGCTGGGAGTCTGGGAGGGGAGACAAAGGGCTCCAGGAAATTGAAGGGAAAAACATGGGTTAAGATCTCAGAATACTAGCTACCACACTATGCATGTGCCAGGCAAAGTCCTAACAGGTTTGAATTTAATTTTCCCAACCCTGTGACCAGTTACTATGATTATTCCCACTTACAGATGAGGAGAATGAGGTTGGTCACCCACTCAAAGTCACACACCTGGCAAGTAGCCTCATTTTGTGTTGAACCCAGCAGGCTGCAGGGCTGATGGCACGCAGTCAGTAGCTGTGCCCCAGCCGGAGAGAGAGCACCGCTAAGAAGCTTGCGAGGCACTAAGATCCATATGGGAATTGCACACAGAGTAATTTTATAGACAATTAAATCTGTAAAGATTGGCCAATATGTGTACTTAAAGCTGTGTGCAGAGCTAACTGCCAAGTTTCCTTCCATCTACTGAAGAGATTTTAAACAAAGGGGGATGGTCCAGTAGGTTGAACTCTAAGCAGGCCAATTAGGGCAAGGAGGAATGGGGCTGGGCCCCAGGCGGCGGCATGGAGAGGGGACAAGGTTGGGGCAACCTGCTGCATGGACCCTCACTCTCAGGAACCTGTGTAGTGGAAGCAGCTGCGGCTTTGCAGCGAGACTGACCTGGGCAGACCAGTGCCTGCCCTACCACACCAGCTGTGCAACTCCAGGCAAGCACTACATTCTTATGAGCCTCCGTTTCCTCTTCTGTGTAATGAGGATAAAACGTCCACCACCTGGAGTCCCTGCCTGACTTAGAAGAGATGGTGTTCAAACTCTCCCCAAGTGTCACGTTTTCCAGGCTTCACTATCTGTTCTCTTGCCAGCCAAGCACCTGGGGGCTTGTGGATAAAACTTGGGGAAAGCTCCCAGAACTGAAGTGAATATTCACTTTTCCACCAGCCGAGAACACTTGGGGCTGACTTTCCTGAGTGATATGGTAGAAAGAGAATTACTTATAGCCATCCACTCAATTGCCAATAGCCTCTGATACTTCATGTTCTTGTTCGTATGTTGTATCCTACGCCATTATCTATTGTCATTACAGCGCTGCACAAGCCAGCCCACAGCTGGAGACACAGAACAAGCCTTTATGATTTCTCATGAATCCGTGGGTCAGGTGGGTGGCTTGGCTGCTCGTGCGTCTGCAGTGAGCTGGTGGATCAGCTCGGGGCTGACTGATCTAGGACGGCTTTAGTGTTCAGGACGCCTGGACGTGTTCTCATGGCAGAAGCAGAGAAGCAAAAGAGGAATTAGAAACGTACAAGCACTTTAAACAGCCTCAGCTTGTGTCAAGTTTGCTGCAATTCCATTAGCCAAAGCGAGCCCAACGGCCCATCCCAGAGTCAGGTGGGAGGACGTTGCCAAAGGGAGGCAGGAGTAACGCGGGTCACTCCAACAATTAGGTGTCCACGTGCCCTCCTGGGAACCCCACCCATGGGCCTCCAGCTTTCCCTCTTCTTTGCCATCCTACAGGCAGGCAGAAAGGGATCCCAGCGGAGCTCTTAGAATGGTGCTGCTGCAGTTTCACGGCCTCCCACCTCATTTGCGTCCTCAGTGTTTCCTAGAGAAACCCCTAATCAGCCCATTACTCTCGCATTCCCCCTAACAGGTGTCACCGCCCCCCTAAACTCCCACCCCACGATTTCTTCCCTCATTCTTAGCAAATGATCTTTATCTCTTAGTTCATAGATAATATAAATTACCCTCTCTACCCTTTTACGCCAAGTAATTTAATTATTTAATGAATGAAACTATCAACTACCTACCCCCCTTCATTCATTTGTACTTCTTTCTTTCTCTATCAGTGGGCTGTAGTAAGGACTTCGGGTTTTCTTTAAGTGCAGTGGGAAGCCACTGGGAGGTTTTGAGCAGGAAAGTCGATGATCTATATCATACTTGTTACAAGGGCACTCTGGCTGCTGTGTGGAGAATGAGTTACCTGTACCCCCTCCTTCATCCTTTCTCCCTCTTGTGATAGAACAGGTGTCCTTTGACCTGTCCCATGCCCTCTAATGGGGCTCTGGACGCATCCCTCCCTGCCTCCACAGGACGCTGCCTCTGGCTCATCTCTTCTTGGATGTTCACAATCTCTCCCACCTCTCTATTGTTCCTCTTCATTAGTTATCAGAGTGTGTATGTGTGTGTACCATTTGCCGATGTGTTAATTTTTTACATTTAAATAACATGTTTTTAGGCAGAGAACATATTCCTGGATTACCTCTGGTGGGTTGAATAATTGGCCCTGATTCTTCACATCTTCCTACAGCCATGCCCTTTCCCAGGCGCCATAGACGCTCCTCCTGGGGATGGACGGTGCAGCTCTGCCCTTTGACTTTGGCATGTCCTTTGGCAGAAGTCACAGCGTGCCAGCTCTGAGCACAGGTCTCCAGAGTATCTGCATGTTCTCCCTGTTCCTTTTGCTCTTTGGCCGTTGCCACACCCCAGGGAGCCAAGGAGACAGAGACACGTGGAGCAGACCCCGCCGACCACCCAGATCCAATCTGTAGCCTGCAGCAAGCCCGGCTAAGCCCGGCTGGGGATTTTGTGGTCTTTGGCTTTATGGCAATAGTTGACTGAAACAGTGATATAATCAGAAGATTCAAAACTGTGAGCCTCTCTCTCTTACCCTGTCATTGCAACCCAGTTTCTCTCCAGGCAACTGCAAAGTTGCTGGTTCCTGTGTGTGTGTGGCTCCAGGAAATCTTATGCACACAAGCAATTTCATATGTATGTGGTTACACTGCACACTGTTGGGTACCTTTCTTTTCTTCCCCCTGGGTGTCTTGGAGATCATTTCATATCAAAGCACAAAGATCTTCTTTACCCTTTTATGGCTATATGGCACGGCATTGGGTGGACTTACCATGGTTAATGTAACCAGTCTCCTACTGAGGGGCGACATTTGGGTCGTCCAGTCTTTTACAAATTCAGAGGCCCCTGGGGCACACACATCATTTCTCACAAGTGCGAGTACATTGGTGGCATAAATTCCCAGAAGCAGAATTGCTTGGTTGCTGGGCACGTGCCCTTACAGTGTTTCTGGATAGAGCCGCACTGGTCTTGACAGGGGTTGTTCAGTCGTCTCTCAGTCATACTCCAGTCTCTCCATCTCGAAAACCCTCCACAAAGACTTAAACAGCAATAACAAAAGGCCTCAAACCGCTCCATCTCCTCTCCTTCCAACAACTTTGCTGTCACTTATGCTTCTGGAGAGGAGCCTCCGTTCTCTCTGTTTTGTTCCCATCCGGCCTCTCTTTTTCTCGCCTCCACCATCCTGTTTCTCTTTCAAAGATAATTCGTGACTCTCTGTTGACATTTCCAGTGGTGAAACAGGTAAAAGGGGTCAAGGGGTGCAAACGTCCAGTTATAGAATAAACAAGTCATGGGATGAAAAGCGCGGCAGGGGGTATATAGTCAATCATTCTTTCACAAGTTGGTATGGTGACAGATGGCAAATACATTTACTGTGGTGGGCATTTTGTAAATGTATATAGATGTGGAATCACTATATTGTATGCCCGAAACTATCATAATATTAAGTCAACTATACTTCAATTAAAAAAAATCCAATGGGCATTGGTCAGCATTCACTGGTGCTTTGTTTCAAAGTAGTGAAAGCCACTCCCTCGTCCTGAAGTCTCTTCCTGGAGAATACAGGCAGTCCTTTGGTGCCCCCAGTAGGAAATACAGAAATGCTGAACTACTCCAAGGGAGGGTGTACAGAGGCCATTAGTGTTCTTGATTATTGTAAAATACTTTGTTCACAATTCAGCCAAGTAGTTTGAATGGTGTATTGGAGAAATAGTTTGAATATTCAAGTGTAATGAGGTTAATGGATAATAAGATGGGATTTATCTTTGAATGGTGTCAAATCCCTGGGTGGGTCCTGAAGTCTGAATTGTGGCCTAGGCCAGTACTTCTCAACCTCTGATGCACAATCTTGTTGAAAATGCAAATTCTGCTTGAGTAGGTGTGGGGTGGGGCCTGAGGTTCTGCATTGCTAATAAGATCTGGGGACCATACTTTGAGTGAGCGTTAGTATGAGTGGTGGTGGTTGGAGAAAGCAGTGCTGGAAATAAATAAAAGTGATGGCTTCTGTCTGCAGCTTTTGACCACAATTTTAGTCTCAGGAAAGTAGGTTAGCTCCTTGGAGCTTCCGCAAGGACTTAAGTGTGTTAGTGCCAAGGATCTTCCCTTCCCTGACCAGAACCAGCCATCACTTTCAGCAGATCGGATTTTGGGTTCCAATCTCCCCTGTGGCAATCTGTATCCCGGCCAGGTCAAGGTCAACTGCAGATCTCCTGGGCCCTGGGACTTCTCAGACACTTTGCAGGAGCAGAGAAAACAAGAAATGGCAGTTCCTGTTAGCCTGCCTTCCTTTCTCTTCCTTCTCAACCTGTGTTGGGTAGGTGGGAATCCATACTTGGCAAAGCAAAAGTTCTCCAAGTGTAGCTTCATCCATGGCCATGTGGCGCAGCGGCTAAATAGGCAGGCTCTGCAGTAGCAGCCCTTAGAAGCTGTGTGACCGTGGACAGTTATTCAGCCTCATCCCGCCTTAGTTTTCTCATCTGTATATTGGCATAACAATGGTATGTGCCTTGCAACTTACTGTGAGCAGATAAACTGACAAAATGAATTAACCCAGAACAACACCTGAAACAAAGTAAGCATATATTTGCTAATACAACTAATAATGACACTCAAATCTCCCCCTCTCCATTTTCACCACATACATATCCCGCTACATATGCAGTCTATCTCCAAATCCCATCAAGTCTGTGAAATTCTCAGTCACTCCACGTATTTCCAATTCTTCAAACACCACCCTCATTCAGATCACAGCGAAACACTCTTTGTTCAGTATTTTGTTCTCTGAGCCCAACACAAAGCCTGGCTCAGTGACTACTAGAAGAATGAATGAATGAGTGAATGAATGAAGAGTTCAAATGAGGAAGATCTGCTTTCCTATCCTGCACCTGCTTCCTGCTTGCTGTGTGACCTCTGACAAGTGAACATACCTCTCTGGTCCTTCACAACAGAGTTGTGAAGATTAAATGAGATAACAAACACGAAAGCCCTTGCCTTGTGGTAGTTGATGTCTGCTTAACGCTGATGACAAGAGGTGTATGTCCACAGGCTTCTGTCCTGGTCGAGTCTGGTTGCTCAACACACAAATGTTTACTGAGTGCTCTTCGTGTTTCCAGGCACCGTGCAAGGCACTGGGACGTGGCAACTGAGATCCTGCCTCCTTGGTGCCCACTATTCAGGGTGTGGGTCCTAAGTGAGCCCATGGTAACGAGCCTCCAATACTGCACATGGGTTCTCTTTAGAACTGTACCATGGCGTTCATGAAAACCTTTCTCTAAACACCTCCAGCTTTATCTGCTTTCCCTTCCTTACCTATTCCCTTTGTTTTTATTTTCTGAAATGACAAACCAGTCTGCCTTTTATTTGTTTATCCTGGCAAAGCCTCCCATTGGTACTAGCAGGCTGGCCTTTGAAGGGGAGGTGGGCAGGTTGGAGGTGGCTTGATTCATTTTCCCCGCTGAGCTGGGAGTTTTGTGGGCGTGTCCTCACAAGGGAAAAACCAGCCAGGATAGAAAATGAGGTTTGCCTTTAGAAGCTGGGGGTTCCAAATGGACCCCAGGGTGCGTGGGTGCAGGCAGGTGACCCTGGGGAAGGTCCAGAAGAGCAGGGAGGAGAGTCAGGCTAGAGTTAGTTGACAGCGAGTGGAAGCTGGTGTTGGGGCCTCTGTATGGGGCAGATGGCTGAGTGTGTGCATGTCTGGGCGTATTTGATGTGTGTTTCCACGTCTTTCGTGTGTTGTGAGGCATGGCTCTATGATGCCCTTTCTGAGCGCATGTGTGGTTTCATCTGTGCGTTATGAGCCTGCATGACCACCATGTGCATGCGTGCATGTGGCTCTGATGACCAGGTTTCTCATGAATATCTGCCCTCACTCATCCATGCAGCCAGCAATCTGCAGAGTGCCAAATGCTGCCTCAGGTGTTGGCCATAAGGGAAGGAGGTGGACGGGGAAAGGGACAGAAGGGGAAATGCATTTGCTGTCCTCCCAGTGCCAGAGTAGGGTGGAGCAGATAGACACTGACCAAGAAGTGATAGGAACAAATGTGAACTTGCACTTGGGACGGGAGTGATGGAGCAGGGGTACTCAGCCCTGGCAGGGGGGCATGTTGTGTCTGAGTCACGGAGGTCATGCACTGAGATATGAAGGGTGGGTGGGAGTTGTTTGGGTGAAGAGAAGATGGATCTGAATTATCATTATTCTTTATTTTCATGTTTGGACCTCAGCTGTGCAGACTTGAATTAACCACACTCCTCAGATTGTGGCTTGCCGACGTCAGTGGTCTGGGCGGTTGGGGTATTACATATATTCTCCCTTTATTTCCTACCCCAAGGGCAGCCACTTTTATATATTTTAAATGTGTTCTTAAATGAATATGCCTTTTGGAGAAATATATAATGTTGATGCTTAAGTGTGTGTGTTTTCTTTTTTAATTACAAAAACAACATTGTGGTATATTTCCTCTCAACACTATGTACCAGAAATCTTTCCATGTTGCTTTTCGCTCGTTTATTTTACTACACCAGCCTCCTTCTTCGTGTTCCCCCACTGTTGGGCACCTAAGTTAGCTCCCACCTCACATTACCATGACCAAAGTTGTGGTGAGATTTTCACATGTGTCCTTGCCTGGATCTGGGTAGGGGTTTGTCTTAATTTGCGTTCCCTCAAAAGCAGCACCTGACTCAAAGATTTGGACACAGTGGCTTCATTTAGGGGGTAATTCCAGGAAACATAAGTAAGGGAGCAGGGAAATGAGAGACGGGATAGAGATATATCAGTGAAGTGTGCTTAGTGGTCCGTACGTGTTCGCCTGAGGCTTACTGCCACCAGGGACCTCTGAACTGCCACAGGTTGCTTTGAGGGTCCCTGGTGGGGATACAAAGGCCTCAGTGGATGGCAGTTCCCAGTCCCAGCTCTTGGCATTTGTCCTTTGCTTCTGTTGCCCTCCATTTTTTGTTTACTTTTTCTTTCTTCCACCAGGTACTATTCTGCCCTCCAAGGATATAGCAGTAAACACAATAGCTACATTCTATTGGGGAGATATAACTGACAAGTGAAACTTAACAGCATTTCAGACTATAAAGTGCTAGGAAGAAAATAAGACAGAGTAATGGACTAGAGAGTGCCTAGCATGGGGTCGGGTGGGCAGTTCAAATGTGACAGTCAGGGACAACTTAGCCTCTCTGAGGAGGTGAGTTGAGGTGAGAAGGGACCAGCCATGGAAAGGTCTGGGGAGAGAGCATTTCAGGCAGAGGGAATGTAAGTGCAAAGTCCCTGAGGCTAGTTCTATCTAAGGAATGAACAGGAGAAGGAGTGTGGGGGGGAGTGGGACGAGGTGAGATCAGAGAAGTGAACAGCCGCCAGGTCATACTGGACTCTGCAGTCCACAGTACGCAACGGCTGGACAGGACCTCGCCTGCCTACATAAAGCAGTGAGCATTGGGCTGACTGATCTCCCTGAGAAATTCTGGCATTCTTCCTGACCATGTAGCAGATAGTCCTAAAACCTCACCGAGAAGGTCATGGAAAGTTATCCTTAAGAACTAGAAAATACCTCAGAGGGAATCTGTTGTCCAAGCTCCTGTTAAGGCTAGAATCCTACTGTTGCATCCTTTACAGACAGCTGTTTCCCTCTGCTGGCGGGGAACTCATGCAACACTCATTTATGTCATTTAGGACTCTTTTGCTAGCAAAGGCAGAAAACAAACCAAAGCAGCTTAAATGTGAAAGGGTTTTGTCAGCTCGTGTAACAGGAGAGAGACAAGGAGTAGCTTCAGGCATGGCTTGATCTAGACCCTACAGTATGTTGTTCAGATTCAGCGTCTCTCCGTCACTGAGTTCGGATTTTAGGGTGTTGGCTCCAGCTTCAGGCATTCTTTTCTTGGAGAAAAAAACAGCTCTTGCCCAACAGGTTGAGTGGAAGTCTTGGGCCTGTTGGAAGTCTTGGGACTGCTTGGCTCAGGGCACATCCTGGACTTAGTCCCCTTGGCCACCTGACTGGTCGGGAGCCCTGAGTACTTTTACTCTCTTCTTATCTGCTGTTTGGTAACAGACATTTCTTTTTTCAGGCAGATGTACCTTCCTTGTATTGCAGCAGTTTTTATTTAGGCACAAGCGTTATGCTTGAAGAGTGTGTTGAGTTGCACGGTAAGATTTCAGAGACTAAGTAGCCTCTGCTCACTTGTCTGCTGTCACCCCAGTGTGGGGTTCAGGGTAGCTTGTTATGGCTTCACAAGGCTGCAGATATAGACTTTCCACATGGTATTTGCTGGCATGGTTGGGGGGGTGGGGGCGTCACAGCTTTCTTTTTTTGGTAGGTCTGGCTGCAGTAGCATACTTACTGTCTAAAAGTTTTCTGACTGGGTTTTAGTGTAGGCTGTTCTGGAAAAATGATAAATAGGAATTAGGCTAGTATATTGATGAGATTTTTGATACAACTTATTTGTACAAACTATATGTATTTGAGTATTCATACAACTTTTTTATCCAGCATTTATTGAACGCCTACTATATGCCAAGCACTGACTTAACAATACATATTATCTTGTTGACTAAGCAGTGCCGACCTCTGTGAAGTCACTGGCCTGAAATCAGACCTTAGCTTTGCCATTTCTGACCGCAGAGGCAAGTCACTGGACTTCTCTGTGCCTTGTTTTCTTCACTTAAAAAATGACAACATGTAATAACATTTGCCTCCTGATTGAGTGAGTTATTATTATTATGTTTCATTTTATATGTGGGGGGAATAGAGACTCAGAGGGAATAAATAATTTCCTGAGATTCCAGGCACAGGATTCAATCCCTCATCTGCTTGACCCGTCAGTTCTCATGCAGTTCATGCATTATTCCATGGAAACACACCTCACCCCTAATCTATTGCTCTAATATTTATAACAATGCATCTACAATTCATTTTTCTGCTGTTCCAGTGCATCACCTCCTGATACTTTTGATCTCTGAGAGCAAAATGCCACCTCGATGTCTGTTATCTGCCTGAGCCCGAGGAGCAATAGCTCAGCCTCCTCTCTGCCTGTGTGTGTTTTCTCCCATGTCTTATGGCCCACGGTGGCTGATATACAGCAAAATGGGTTTGTGATTTAGCGGCAGAAAAGGTTAACTCTAAATAATGATCAGAAAGTTAAAATATAGAGCCAGAATGTTGCTTTAGTTTTTATAGGTTTTAAATAATTTCTCCTCCTTCCCTGAAGGATTTGGCATAATTCAATGAGAAAATTGTATTCAGATCCTGTGGGCTGCTTTGACGTGACTGAATTGCAATGAGCAGAGGAGATGCAAAGTGTCTTTCTGGCCACGAACCTGACGGAGCCATGAGCTCAGGGAGGGAGGCCTGTGGAGTGTCCTGGCTTCCGCAGACTCCTGGGTCTAGTCCTGGGGGTTGGCCAGCTGGCCCAGCTAGAACAGGTTATGGCAATGACAAGTGTTTGTGCCGGGCAAGGAGGACAGCGGAGATTTGGGGGCAGTGGGAGTGCAGCCCGGAGAAAAGTCTTCATTTCTTACATCTCCTTCTACAGGTTTGGCTCATAGCTGCCACTTTGCAGGGATGGTTAGACCCCATCCTTGCCATTTTCAAACTGTATGAATGAGGATTGTGTAGGGCTACAAAGAACAGAAAACTTCAGTAACACTGGTTGACAGAAATTGGGGTTTCTTTGTTTGTTAATGAATTTGTTTGTAAATAAGAAGAAAAGTACTGGCTATTCCTGGCCTAGTTCATAGCTGAAAACTGCCATCAGGGATCCACACTCTGCTTTTCACTTTCATGACATTATTGTGTGTGGCTTTTGAGTCATGGGGTTAGTGTGAGGATTAAATTCAGTTGATATACATGAAGTCCTTGGTATAGCTGTTGATACATGGTAAATACCTATATATGTGCTTTCTTATTTGAGAAGCTTATTTCAGTCTGATTTTCCTCTAAATGCTGAGTCAGGAATGTTCTTCCATATCATTAACTAGAAATCCACATTGTCATTTTTAATGGTGGCATAATGCTTTGGGCTTCCCATCATTAATGGATTCACTGCCATGTCTCACAGGCATCCCTGAAACGTGTAAGAGTGGAGATTGAGGTCCTTGTTCTGGTCTGAACTTGGGAGGGTCATCTCGTGCAGAGGCCGGAGGACACAGGGGTTGAGAAGCCAAGTTCTGAGTCCCCAGCTCTACCTCTTGCTTAGTCTTTGACCTCGAGCGCATTATATTGTTGGATATCTAGGTTGTCTCTAGTTTTCTATCACTGTAAGTATCCCTGTTCATAAATATTTGTACACCAGTTCAGTGATTTGCAGTGCAAAAATTCCCAGAATTAGAACCGCAGTAATAGTGCTCGTGGTGTGTTTGTGTCTGTGTGTCTGCACACTTGTGTGTGTGGTCAGAAGAAGCTGCGTTAAGTTATGCCAAAGGTGCATATGTAACTCATGGTTCCTCTCTTATTTGACCTATTGGCTCAGTGTTTAGTTTGGGGTCCTGAAAGGCATTGTCCCTGCCCTGTCCTTACACAAAGCCTCCTTCTGACTTCATTGCACTCAAAATTCCCACGCCCTACAGCTAGGTGTTTGGACTCCTCAGAATAATGCAGCCAGCCCCATCTGCTCCTTGGCCTTTCATATTCCAGGACCTCAAAGTGAGTTTCCCAGTGATCCCCAAGGCTGCATCCTTTAACAGGCTCTGAAGCAACATGTTCTGAAGCTAGCCGATATAAATCAGTAGACATGACTTTTTCATAAGGTGAACCCTTAATAATAATAACAGCTATTATTTACTGAATGCTTGCTATGTGCCAGGCACTGTGCTAAGCCCTTTAAAGGCATTGGATAATCACAACACTCTCAGGAGGTAGGTAATATTATTGTTCTAATTTTTCAGATGAAGAACCTGAAGCTTAGCGAGGTTAAGTAAGGCGTTTATGTCCCGGACTGAGTAAGAGGGAGATCTGGGAACTCAGAACTTGGCTTCTTAACCTGCGTCCTCCTGCTGCTCTGCCAGGTGACCATCCAAAGCTTGGCCAGAACACGCCTCAATTTCCACTGCCTTACACACTTCAGACGCCTGTGAGACGTGGCACTGTGGTCACTGCATGTGGACACGCTCTTGCGTCTGCCCCAGAGAGTAGTCAGTCCCTATAGATTATACACTCAGAAAGTGCCGCTTTTTACTACACTTTCTAAGGAGGACACTGGGTTTGGGGGGTTTTAATCTCGATTTGAGATGGATACTTTGGAAATTCATATCTGTTAAATGAAGCCTCTGTGTGCCATGTAAAATATAAGTCCCTGCTGACCCAGCTTCACTGCAAGAACCCTTTTCTGTGGATATGCCTCCAGATCCAACCACTCAGAACTCCAGGGAGTCAACCATTTGTAACCTGGCAATGCTCTGGTTTGCTGCAGGCCACCCCCAGTTGGTTAACATAGTGATCATAACTGGGAACTGAAAGGTAGATGTTAATACATGGAGACTGCACAGCATAAATCAGCTTAAAAAGCAATTTACCTGTGGTTAGTGACTAATGATAAAATGATAAGATAGCCTGTTAGTTTTCAGAAACGTGTGTCCCTTTTGCATTTGCGTAATGGAGAATTGTCACCGGGAAGCAGCCGCTTCATTTCCCAGTCTCCCTTGTGCTCAGGGGTGGCCATGTGACTAGATTCATCAACGGAATGCACATGTTCCTGATAAAGGTCACCTTGGGGCTGGCACCTATAGGAAGGAGGCTGAGCTCTGCCTTTTACCTTTCTCCGTGTCGTGGAAGACTCTGAGGACCTAGGGGGTGGGAGAGCCACAAAATGGGTGGAGCCACAAGGTGGGAGGAGTCACAGTTGCTGATCCCCTGAGTGCCGTGTCACCAATGGCTGGGAACACCCGCACCAGGCTGTTAAATGTGGGAGAAATAAAGTTCTGTTATAGTGAGCCCCCGAAGTCTTGGGGTTTATTCGTTACCTCAGCTAGCATTACTCTAATGAATACATAAGCCTATCAGAAAACATTTCTGTAACTGGGTGAAGATCTTTCCAGTGGCAAATGGAAAAAGGTAAAAGTAATGACTTGGAGCTGGCTCTGCAGGGCTTCTTCTGGCAGCCTGGAACACCCTGAACTAATTCTGGTCACCAGGGGCTAAATGTGGGGTGGGGGGTGTCCCCATATCTCTAATAAGCAATTTTGGGAGCACCAGCTGGGTGTCTTACAATTCAATTGATGCTATCAAGAGGTAGCCCCAGATAGAGTTCCCAGGTTAAGCATTCAGTCCTTTAACTCTCCCCTCTCCAACTCTTCTGTTAGAAAAAGCATAAAACCTAAATGTGATTTATTCCCACCAGGAGGTTTAAACGTTTTAACAAAGCATTAACAAAGGGCCACGTGGTAAGAAATATGCCAGGAAGTTGCTCAGGTTGAGAGTGGGGGTTGGAGGGGAATTGACAAGCACCGGGCTGTACCTGTTTGGGAAAAGAAGTTTTAAACCTACCAATGAAATTGAGACAAATGTAAGGGAAAACCTAATATGGATAAAACTTGCTTAGGCGACATGGGGAGGAGGTGGAGATGTAAACCCTGTAGTACTTAGCCAATGACGAACCAGGGGAGGGACTTGTGGCCTAGGGAATGAATTACTTGTGCCAACTGCCCCAGGGGTGCCTGCTCACCAGACACCGGATCTTGCGAGACCGTCATTAAAGCCTCGCTCCACTATTCTCTTTGTCTCCATGTCCACTTATTGAGTTTGGACCAGTGAGTGTGTTTCTCACACTTCCAATTTCAGACACCAGTCATAAGCCCAGGTAATTGTCACCTGTACTTCTGACCAACTGCCTATAAATCAAAGCTTCCCAGGATCCCCTCCTCGGGTTCAGTTAACATTTTACTTACTAGATCACCAGTTTGTTATAAAAGCTTGTAACTTGGAAACAGCCAGATGGAAGCACTGGGCAAGGTGTGTGGGAAGGGGCTCGGAGCTCCTGTGCCCTCTCTGAGCAAACCACTCTCCCAGGGCCTTCATGTGTTTGAGAACCCAAAGGTTCCCAGAGGTCAGGGGGTGGGACTGAAGTTCCAACCCTCTAATCACAGAGCTGGATCCCCTGGCAACCAGTCCCCATCCTCAGTGACAGCCAAAAGCCACCCGATTAACATAACAAAGGACACCTTATTGCCTTTATCACTGGAAATTCCAAATGTTCTAGGAGCTCAGTGCCAGGACCCAGGGGCAGAGACCATTATTTGTCTTTTCTGTTATCTGGGGAGGGGGCAGGGAGAGAAGGTGGGGGAGGGCAGGCAATCCTCCTTTGGGGGAGGGTGGGAGTGGGCTGTGTCCCATAGACCTGTGGTCTCAGGGCATGTCTGGGAGAAATGATTTCCCAAGTGGTCAGGAAATGCCACAGGGGGTGAGCCAGGTCACGATTTAGAGAATGCTGAGGTCGAACATCATCAAGTCAGAGGAACCAGCAGGAGTCCGCAGTGGAGGAGTGTGGGTAAAATTGCAGTATTTCCGGAATCTCTCACCTGGCTTTAGGGCAGCTCCGGATCAACAGGTATTTCCAAGGGGTGGAGAGAAGTTGCCATCTCCATATCAGTGGGTAATTACTTGGGCCAGCAGGGCTTATCTGGGTCAGAGAGAATGGAGGGAGGTTTCGCTCCTTTCTGTTGCAGCAGGGTAGAGACATGGGACGACTCCTTGTAAGCAAAAAGCGGGTTTTAAACTTTATTTCTCCCTTTGACTGATTTCAGTTTCAAAGGCATTTTGCCCTGGGATTTTCCCCTCCCTGGAGTTACAAGGAAAAAGTGATGCCGGGGTTCTTGTTCACGAAGCCGAAGAATGAGCTTAGCAAACAGGCAAGGTAGGAGAGCAAGGTACAGGCTTTTATTTAGAAATAAAGTGGAAGGACAGAGCTCCCGGCTCACGCCAGGAGGGAACAAGGGAGTCCCGGGGTGGTGCGTTGTCTAGGGGTTTATAGGCAAATGAGGATTTTTCCAGAACATGGAAAAAAAAAGGCTTATGAATGTGGACTTGTACCACCTGCCCTGCCCTCAAGGTGGGCTGGGTTGGTCTCTGCTTGCTAGGGTTGTTTACAGTGAAGTCACGGGTTATACTGAGATACTCTTCTTTATTTGTGAAACACTCAAGCATTCTAGGCCAAGTTGCTCCTGGCCTTTTGACCAGTAACCGACCTCACTGAAGATGCCTATATTCTTAGTCTGGTATCTTGATCCTAGAGGATTAGTGTGACCTTGACTTTGCATCATGCTTAACACAGAGTTTCAAAAGGGATTTCTTGCCCATTGTTATATTGCTGACTGTAAATATCCCGCCCTGCTTCCCCCACACCCCCCAGGCCCTTACCCTACTCTTGACTACACCCATGGTCCCTGTCTCAAAAGGCAAAGAAGAGCTTTGGAGAAGTTCACCCATGGCTGAGCGGGGTAGGCCAGAGGGCCCAAGGTGATTACTGGGGACAGGGTGACAATGAGTTAGTTTATACTGGCCACCAACTCGTGGGGCAATGGGGAGCTTGTCTTCAAGGCACAGATTGGAAGGTTGGTCAGCATCTCCACGCGTGGATGGGGAATGGGGACAAGGCTTAGATCCTCGGGTCAGGATCTGGTGTTGCGTGGAGCTGGGGAATGAAAGGAAAGCAGGTGGTGGTGGGGCTGAGTCTGGGCCAAGCAACCCTTTACGCTGCAGAGCCTTCTGAGACGCCTCTGCCATCGCTGCCTGCCCAGCAGCCCTTTCTCCATCTCCCGCGACAGTACCCTGATTGTCCTTTGAGAAACCTCCGGCCCTGGGGGAGGGCAGTCAGGAGGTCATTTCCCAGCCCCACAGGGCTCTAAGTCCCTGCTGTTGCAAGCAGGGAGTTCCCACTGTGAGGAAGAAAGTCAAGGGCATCATGCATGATTCACCACCAGTCTCCCAAGCTTTCAGGATTGTCCTCTTTAAAAGAAGCCAATTTATTTTTTATTCAAAATCCATATGAAACAATTGAACAATAAAACTGTCAGCTTCACTGTCTCTTTCAGTGGGGAAACATGATCACCTCGAAACGAAGCCTCCATCCTCCTTCCCACTCTCCTGCCCTCCCTCCTCACTTACACCTGCCTTCCATAGACATTTTTTTGAGTACCTACTGTGTGCTGGGATTTGGGCTTAGTTCAGATTTTTCCCTTCACATAGAATCGCCTCCTGAGATTTATTTAAAAAGCATTTTCTGATTTCCAAACTCGACTCTCATCCATTACAAGGGTTTCAAGTCAGTGACCTTTAAAAGAAAAAGATGCTTGGAAAAAGGCACACAGGGCTAACTTGGTTTTGAGCTCTGTGATTCATAAACTGTGTGACCTTGGACAGGGATGCCCATCTCCGCTCCTGAATGTCCTCATCTGGAAAATGGCACGCAGAACTTTGTGCTGTGTCTCTTGTCTCTGGAATGTTCTCTAAGAGAAGGTCTCTGTCTTGATTACCATTCCTCACCAGTGCCTAGAGCAGGGTCTAGCACCAAGCAGGTGCCCAGTGCATTTCTGTTGCGTGAATGAGTGAGTGAATACAGGCAGGCCTGGGTTAGGACCCTCATTCTGAAAGGCCAGGGGTCTCAATGCTGGCCCCCTGCAGGGATCCCCAAATACAGAGCCACAGGGCTCTGTCCCAGAAGCTAGTCTATCAGCAGGGAGGTAGAACCCAGAATGGGAAACTGACAGGAGGTGAGAGAGTCTTGGGTAGGAAGGGGAAGTGGGGGAATGCTGCTTACATGTCACCGTGGCATTCCTGGCCACATCAGCTGGGGCGGGGGGCTCTCTCTGGAGAGAAACGTAACCTTTGCAGGTCACATCTCTATGCTGCCTCCAGGCAAGGCAGGAACTGCCTTCATCCAAGCTGGGAAACATAAAACCCCCTTGCACCACTGATGAGCGTCTGCCAGCAGCATTTACCGACGTGCTTTATCTCGCGGATGTCATACATTATTGACGCTGTCTTCCCTGCCCCCGGGCCACTGCTGAAGGGCAAAGCGGGCTCTGTGGAGGGAGGTGGATGACTTGGCAGACCAGCCAGAGGGGGGGGCCTGTCTCGATGCTTGGCCACCCACCCAGTTGCAGGGGGCTGTGGTCGTAACAGTCTAGATTCAATTTTATTCCCAGCGTTCAATTTTATCTTTATGGCTTATTTTGGCCCTCTGGTCCTCCTCTGCTGTCTCATTACTCCAAAGCCAGGGAGTCCCAGTATCAGGACTTTGGGGAGGATAAGGTGAAACAACAGAACACACAGAGGATTTAGCTCGGCCCACAGCCCAGCACATGGTGACCTCTGAATAAATGGAAGCTGAGTTATGTCAAGAAAGGCTTCATAAAAATAAATATTATATCTAGGTGGGTGTTGATACTTGTGTGCGGGTCCAGCTCCAAAGCAGAGTGGTTAAGACTCTGGGCCTGGGTTCAAATCCCAGCCCCACCATTACAGCTTGGTTGGCTGAGCCCCTTGGCGGCTTTGTGCCTCAGTTTACTCATCTGTAAAATGGGATAATAACAAATAACAGTACCTACCTGACAGAGTTGTTTTGACAGTTCCCTATGGAGCGAGCCTAGAACAGCGCCTTGTACGTTGTCCGCACTGTGTAAGAGCTGCTGGTGTTATTTGGGTTCCTCCCTAGCCCCCACATCATTTCTTCAGCTGACCCACTTTGGCATCAATAATTTTTCTGATATTGTAGGGCCAATATTTACCTTCATGTCTTGTCTCCCCTCTGTGATGGGAATTAGGGTGATCGATTTTCAAAGTCGTTTTGCAGACAGAATAATGGCCCTCCAAAGATGTGCACATCCTATCCTGGGCACCTGTGCATATGTTACCGTACGGGCAAAAAGGACTTTGTGGATGAGACTGAGTTAAGGATCTCGACATGGGAGGTCATCTGGTGGGCCTGACGTGATCACAGGGACTTGTAAGGAGGACACAGGGGAGTCGGATCTAGAGAAGGAGGTGCAACAACAAAAGCAGAGAGAGAGACTGAGATGCGAAGTCTCATTGCTGTCCTTGCAGGTGAAGGCAGAGGCCGTGGGCCAGGGAACCGGGGGAGGCAGGCAGCCTGCGGAAGCTGAAAAAGCGTGGAACCGATTCTCTCCCAGAACCTCCTACGGAAATGCAGGCATCTTCATTTTAGGACTTCTGACCTCCAGAACTATAAACTATCAAAATTATGTCATTTTAAGCCATGATGTTTGTGGTAAGCATTACAGTGGGGATAGAAATGAACACAGTCCCGTAGCAGGAAGGGTGCTCTACCCCCCGTCCCTGCAGGGTCAGTGTGGTGATGTTTGGGGACGCCAGGGGGCCCTGAGTCCCCACCTCATTTGCTGTGGGCAGTGGATGAATTATGAGGCTTCTCTTGGTTTTCTCACGGGTTCAGTGGGGACTATAATTGTTATGGAAATGAACACCCAAGATATCAAAGGCACAGACCTCTGAACCAGAGCCTGGCACACAGTAGGTGTCCAGGGGAGAGAAGCCCCCTCCCCCACCTCCTTCCAAGCCAGCATAAATGCAGCTCATCCCTCCCCTCTGCTCTTTGGTGACCGCCAGCGGCCGGGCACATGCGTAGAAGTCTAGCCTGGGCCAGCGTGTGGGGAGGCCAGGAGACCAGGGCCTAGGCTATAATTTGGCGGGAAGGAAGCAAACCGCATGGTTTATTCTGTTTGACTTCTTTCTCATGGTCTGACCACTCGAAGTTCAGTCCTGTGTTAAACAGACCCACTCTTGTTCCCACTCTAAGATCTTTTCACCACAGTCTTAATCACTGTAGCAATGTAGTAACTTAAAACTTGTTGGAAAGGTGACTTTTTTTGGACAAGGTGAATTTATAGAACAACCATCCCTCCTTTTTGCCAGAAATGTCACTGATGCTGCTGGAAACTCAGCATTCATTCATTCAACAAATATTTATGGAGTACCTACTATGTGCCAGCCTCTAGGCGCTACGGATATAGCTTTTTTGGGGACAGGGGATGGGGCTTAAATTCTGATGGACAGAGACAGACAATGAATATACAAACAGGTAATTAAATAGATGGAGGAATTTTAGATTTCAATAAGTGTTATAAAGAAAATAAAATAGGGTTATATGATGATCATGACCAGGATAGAAAGTGCCTTCCGGGAGGGTATTTGAGCTAGGTATCTGAAAGATGCAGTGGAGGCCAGGGGTGACCCTCTGAATGGGCCCTAAGCTGGGGACTGTCATAGCTCTAATTAGTTCTTATCAGTGTTAATGTCAAAGGGCCCATCCCTGGGTGCACAGGAAGGTACAGCTTGGCTCAGCAACAGCCAGGAGCTCTTAGGAGGGTGGGGCAGCCTGACAATGAGCTCCCCTGGGAGCAGCTAGAGATGTGCTCCCCTAAGGGCCGGGGACGGGCAGTGCTCAGCCTAGGAGGTGAGGGGGTATTTCAGGATGGAGATGCCAAAATGATGCAGCCATTCTTGGCAGGAGTTATGTGTTATTTGGGACATAAGGGCCTGTAGGGCCTATGTCTTATTGTTGGTGAAATGGGGAGATGAGGAGGTCCCTGTGATCCAGACCTCATCTTCCCAGAAGCTTTAAAGATGCACTCATTACGGCAGTTACACACTCACACCGTATCACCAGAGGCTCTGAGTTCGAATCCCAGCTCTGCCATTCAGTGGCTGTGTGACCTTGGGTGAGTCATTTAGTCCTTTTCTCCCTTGGCTTCCTCATCTGGAAATGGGGGCGATGACCATACCTACTCATAAGATTGTTATGAGATTTAAATGCATCACTGTTTACAAGCTCTGTAGGGTGCTCTCCCTGAAGATGCTAAGTGCACAGACCTCTAAACCAGAGTGTGGTGCGTACGATAAATGTTGATATGTATGTGGATAGACACACACATATGTACACACACACATTCTTGTTAAAGAAATGCAATGTAAGTTTCTGACATCACGTCCAAATAGGTTTTATACACCATTATATATAGAGATCCACCAATGGGTTTGAAAGAAGTCATTTATTTTTAAACTTTAAATTTCTGCTCCATACCTGGACCTCACTGCCCATAGGGAACACAGAATTGATAATATTTTAGACCTTCCATAATTATCTTATGAAAAGTGTAATTATATTGCTTTGCCTTTTTTTCCTGAGGGTGTTGGAATGTTAATATGTTCACCAGAGCTGTGCCATGACTCCTGTGAGATTTTTTGGGCATCCCTTCATTTTTTAATGTGTCAAGAACCTCAAAGAACGGCAGGGGCTCAGGCCCCCAAGCTTGAGGTGGTACCAGGCAGATGAGGGGGAGGAGGGGCGGGAAGCAGCGGAGGCCCCTCTGAGTCCCGGCACGTGGGCGTGGCTGCTCTCACTACTCCCAGGGGGGCAGTAATCACTCCCCACACTGCTGCTCCCTCCTCCCAGCCTTTCTATCTTAATTTCCCAACTTGTCATGCCATCTGCAGCCCTGTTTGTCACGTTGAGGCCCAGAACACAGTGTGGCTGAAGCAATTACTGTCGACATTGTCACATTGTCATGGCATTTGTTACCCCACTTGTCACCAGGGGCCAACACTCCACACGGGGTCACCTGCTCTTTCTCACCTGCCCCTTCCCCTCACTCCCTACCACCTGGTCTCAGGAGCTTGGAAAAGTGGACATCCAGCCTCGAGGTGCCAGGACAGACATCAGGGACATCAGCTCTACCTTGCCTGGCCCTGCCCAGTGACTCGCCAGGCCACCCACATCCTGAATCAGCCTATCTCCAGCTAGGGAAGGTCTTAGGATTTTATGGGGCAGCTTGGGTTTAGGAGTCAGAGAGGCATGGGTTTCCAGCATGGCTCCTCCAAGTGGCCTTTATTGTTTTTGTTTTAGATGGTAGCTAAACATTTATTGAGCATAAACTTTACTTGGATTGCATCATTTATTCCATTTGGCCTTGGACAAGTTACTCTTTATCCTGTGTCCCCAATTTCCTGTATCTTTAAAATGGGCTTCCATTTACAGCTTTGGCAAGAACCAGCTGAGATGGGGTTGAGTTATGTGTAAATACAGAACAGCTGGCACAGCACTTAGTAGGTGTGTTGTGGTCATGAGGAAGGGCTGGCATGGATGTGCACCCCTGAGGATCTGGGGGGGCTCCAGCTGCCTTCCACCCAACATCTTTTTATTTTTTTTATTTTTATTAAGGCATTATTGATATACACTCTTATGAAGGTTTCACAGGAAAAAACAATGTGGTGACCACATTTACCCATATTATCAAGTCCCCACTCATACCCCAATTCAGTCACTGTCCATCAGTGTAGTAAGATGCCACAGATTCACTGTTTGCCTTCTCTGTGCTGCCCTGTTTTCCCCGCGATCCCCCACACCATGTGTGCTAAACATAATACCTCTCAATCCCCTTCTCCCTCCCTCCCCACCCGCCCTCCCACACCCCTCCCCTTTGGTAACCACTAGTCCCTTCTTGGAGTCTGTGAGTCTGCTGCTATTTTGTTCCTTCAGTTTTGCTTCGTTGTTATACTCCACAAATGAGGGAAATCATTTGGCACTTGTCTTTCTCCGCCTGGCTTATTTCACTGAGCATAATATCCTCCAGCTCCATCCATGTTGTTGCAAATGGTAGGATTTGTTTCCTTCTTATGGCTGAATAGTATTCCATTGTGTATATGTACCACATCTTCTTTATCCATTCATCCACTGATGGACACTTAGGTTGCTTCCATTTCTTGGCTATTGTAAATAGTGCTGCAATAAACATAGGGGTGCACATGTCTTTTTGAATCTGAGAAATTGTATTCTTTGGGTAAATTCCAAGCAGTGGGATTCCTGGGTCAAATTCTACCCAACATCTTATGTTTGGATTCTCTCCATCTGTCTCTCCAACCTTGGATACTGTCTCTGGTTTTATGGCCGGCATTTCTAATTCTGGCTTGACCTCCGCCCCCCAAATTCAGCTCTGTGACTCTCAGAGCTAGTCCCCATGAGATCACCAGGCCCTCATGGTGAGCCTTGCTGGAGCTGAGGTCCCTAGACTTTGTGGGCAGTGTGTGGGGTCAGTGTATTTGCCCTTGGGGGTCTAGGCATGTTGCAGGGCTGCTTCAGCAACCCAAGGGACTGCTCCCTTACCCCAGCTCCTCCTGGCTGTACAGGTGTGAGCATTAGCACCTCAGCAGCCAGGAGGCACAGCCTGGCTGTCACCATCGGCAACAGCTCCCTGGTAACCTCAACTGCGACCAACCACCACAGCATTAATGCTGACAGAAGGCCCAAGGGATGGGACCGCTAGGACCCTGTGTGGAGGCCTGCCGCTTTGTAATATCTCTAAACACTCAGCACTACAGGATTCTACAGACGAGGGCACAGGGGAGCAGGAAGAAAGGTCACCTCAGGCTGCATAGGGAACCAGGGGTCAGGGCTGAGGGTCAGACCAGGTGAGAGCCCCAACATAATTGGAACAGACATCCCTGCCCTATCAGGACAATGACGGCTGGAAGGCTGGGGCAGGGTCTGGAGCCCCTTGGACTGGAGGGCTCTGGGGGGGGGTCTCAGGCTTGGACAGCCTGGCTGGGGGCCACCCTGGAGACTTGGGACAGCTGTTTACCAACTCTTAGGGAAGGTTGTCAATACTTTAACAACCTGAACAGCTAGTCTTGGGTGGACACAGACTCAGGTCTCATCTCCCTTTTCTTCTGGAACCTTCTCTCTGTTTCATTGCCCTCATGTCCTCCTCTGCCTCTTCCCTCCTTCCTCTTCCTCCTTCTCTCTCTCTCTTCTTCTTCTCCTTCTTCTGCAGGCAGAAGTATTTCCGGGGAGTGCTGGACTGCCAGAACATGGTACCACAGACGGTGGCTTAAACACGAGATTTATTCTTTCACAGTCCTGGAGGCTGGAAGTCCGAAGTCAAGGTGCAGATTTGGTTTCTCCTGAGGCCTCTCTCCTTGGCTGGCAGACAGCTGCCCTCTGGCTGTGCCTTCATCCAGCTCTTCTCTGTTGTGCACATCTGTGATGTCTCTCTCTGTGCCCTATTCTCCCCTTCGAAGGATGCCAGTCAGATTGGATTGGATGAGGGGCCACCCTAACAGCCTCAGTTTAACCGACACCTCTTTGAAGGCCTTATCTCCAAATACTGTCGCTTGGATTAGGGCCCACCCATAGGACCCCATTTTATTTTAATTACCTCTCTCTTTAAAGGGCCTATCCCCAAATCCAATCACATTCTAAGATACTGGAAATTGGGACTTCAGCAAATAAATTTTTTGGTGGTGGTGGTGGTGGGGACACAACAGCCCGTAAAGAAGGGCCCCCTCCTTCCCCAGCCGTGGTCCCCAGCTTGTCTTCCAGAATGCCATTTCAGAGCAGCAGCTCTCCAGTCCACAGGTGGGGAAGGCTGGATGCTCCAGCTGAATCCCAGAAAAGCAGGGGCTTTGGGCTTCCCCAGTGCCTTCCTCGCACGATGTGACAGACTGCTCCCAAGCTGTGCGAGTCTGGGTGTGAGACTCCTTCTGTCTCTCCTGGGCTGTGTCATAGTATTGGAAGACCTTTTTGTCCGGAAAGATCTGAAATCCAGGTTAGCGTGATTTCTGGGGATGTCCCACAGAAGGATAGGCCTGGAATGCCTGGGTGTCCACTTATTTGTTTATTAAACTTCTACAGGAGAGTTGCAAAAAATAGTGCAGAGAGCTTCATCCCCCTTCTTCTGAGGTCAATATCTTGCCTAAACATGGTGCATTTATCAAAACTAAGACATTAACATTGGGACAGCACCGTGAACTAAACTACAGACTTTATTTAGATTTCACCCAGTCATTGTTCTTTTTTCTGTAATTCTGTAATTCCTCTTTGCACTACTCTTACTTGCTAGATTTCAAAACCAAGGTGCAGAGGCAGAAGGGCCTGGCTTAGGTTCCCATGCAAAGGCAGATCTAAAACCCTGTCTCTTTGTTGTCCTCACAGGGCTGCACATGAGAGGCCCACAGGAGCTTTGGTGAAGCCATGTTCCTTCACTGAAGCCACTGCCACCAATGGGGAGCCACTGGCCACCTGGATGGTGGCCACCACGTGACTCGTGCACAGATGCCATGATGTGGTGCCACCTCTAAGGTGTGCTGGGACTGTTCAGGGCATCGGTTTCCTTGTTTCCAGGATGCGGATGATGGTAACTAACCCTACCGCTTACGTCCCCCACTGCTTTGTGTCTTAATTTCCTCCTAGAATAAATGGGGGAAATTCATATCTATCTCCAAAAATAATTGAAGGGTTTGATGGGCTATATATGCAAGTAAACTGGCCTGAGACAGTGCTTCCTGAGCAATTCCCAGCTGTACCCTGGAGCACCTCGGGGAGTCAGACTCTGAGCTTTGGGTCCCACTTCCAGAGATTCTGATTTTACTGGCTGGGGCTGCAGCCCGGGTATTTAAAAAGCTCTCTGGGTGATACCAGTGTGCCATCAGGGTTGAAAATCAGTGGTTTGAACAAGTATCTCCTCCCAACCCCACCTCCGCAGCCTGCTAACCGACAGTTTCAGGAAGAAGCAAGGATCAGAATCACACTGATCCGGTAGGCGGGGGACTGGGTGTTAAAGCCTCGATTCTCCTCTAACCACCACCGCCAGCACAGGCAGCAATGACTCGTGTTAAAGCTGGCAGGCTCAGTGCCAAGGGCTTTCTGCGTATCGTTCTCCCAGCAGGCTGTGGACCCTTGGGCCTATTGTCACTGCCATTCCACCGATGAGGAAACTAAGGCTCAGAGAGTCTGAAGCACTTGCCTAAGGTTGCACAGCTGTTCACTTTCAGAGTTGGGCTCTCACCCGGGTCGGTTGGATGCTAGAGTCCCTGTTCCTAACCAGAGTGCTGTCCAACTTAGCAGCGAGATGGCCTCAGGATGTAAGCCTGGGGCTCAGTGGCTTTAAGTATGATAAATAATAAGAGATACCACTCATCATTCTCCTACCATATGTGAGGCACTGGGCTAAGTCTTACTCTTTACAGCAGCCTTGAGAGGTAGGTATACCATTTGCTACTATCCCCCAGGTGAGAAACAGGCTCCCAGAGGGATGAAGTGACTCACCTAGGCCATGCAGCTCTTAAGTGGTAGAACTGGGTCCTGAACTCCCCGCCGCCTGACCCCCAGCCCCCCAGAGGACACTGCTGACAGGGGAGGGAAGGGCACCCACTCAGCGGGAATCACTGTGACCCACCGCAAGAAGCAGTAGAGGGTTAAGTGAGCTTTGAGTACATAGAACAGTCTCCCCAATTTCTTCCATGTCAGAGTGTCCACTTGGTTTCATTTTTAAACACAATATTTAACAATAACTGAGGACTGCTTATCTTAATTGTTCTACAGCTCAGGAGGCCTGGCCGTGGAAGCCCCATAAACACAGCATCTGCGTGGGGTCCTCGGGGGGCTTGCTGAGCTCATCAGCGGGGGTCGGTGGAGGCCTTACCCTCAGCACCATCCTTTCTGTTCCTCGCCAGTGTCTCTGTGGTGGGAGAATGGACTGTCTGGGTCAGCCAACATCTCCTTGCCAGTCCCATCCAAGGCTTTGAACTCCCCCCAGCCCCTGGCCTTAGCCCTTTTCTGGAGCTGAACCAATATTACTGGGGCATGGGAGAAAAAAGGGAAAGCAGTAACAGTTATGCGGAAGCAGATATCTGACCACCAAAGAATTAAGTTCCCCTCCCTGCGCAGTGCAGGATCATTGCTGAAAAGAAGCGGCCTGGCCACAGGCTCAATTTCCCCTCCTCCCGTGCATCTAAGGGGGCCACGGGCGAGTCCTGGCCAGTGGAATGTGGGCAGAAGTGAGGCATGTCACCTCTTGATCAAAGCATGCGCTCTCGCCAGTCTTTCCGTGTCTCCTACAGGATGGAAGCTTCCTAGAGGAGGGAAGACCCAAAGGAGCCTGGGTCCCAGCATGACCCTGTGGAAGCTCGCCCGACCAGGAGCACCACCCTGGGTGGCCCATGAGGGAGAGAGAAACTAGTTCTCTGAGAGTGTGTTGCATCTCTGTTTTAGCATCTAGCTTTGCCTTGACTGGCACCACAGCATTTGCAGCAGTCACTTGACTTGCTGTGAGCCAGTCGCTGTGCCAGGAGCTCAACATTTGTTATCTCATTTAATCCTCTCAACATTTCTGTGGGATTGATATTATTGGGGAGCAGGCTCAGAGAGGTTAAGTGACATATTCAAGGTCCCAGAGCAAGTAAGCTTCGGGGCCAGAATGTGAACCCACCACTCTAAGACTCCCACAGTGCCTAAGACTTGTCATGTTGGGTGATGGTTGCTTGGAGCTTGTCTCTCCCTCTGTCTGTCTTTACTGTCCTTCCAGGCCTTGGCTCCTCGATCCATACTCACACCTGAGGCCCTACCACCCAAAGGCAGCTTTTGGCGGAGTTGACCTCCTGTTTCTCCTGACCTCAGACCTTGACGACACCTTCACAGTGGAGAGGAGGCAGTGTTTTCATCCAGGTTCCAAGGGCAGGTCCCTGTTTCAAGCAGAAAGAGCCAGGATGGGAACCCAGGCAAGGGCATGGCAGCAGCAGAAGCTGGGAGCAGGCAGAGGTTAGTCCGTGAAGCTAAAGAACGGTTGGGAGGTGCACGGAGAGCATGGCCACCAGCACAGGAGGAGGGCTATGCGGGGCAGGGGTGAGCGTGGTGGGAGGGGAGTGCCAGTTGGCACCTGTCAGCCAGGACCCAAGGAGCAGGACTCCTGAGCAGTTCCCCTGAACCCTCCAAATTCATATCCGGCTATAAAGTACACCTGTGGTTTTTGTTTCTGCAGAACTGTCCTTTGAGGGACATCAATTATGATGTGACTCTAACGGGCTGCCACTCTGAGCATCCTGCCCCCATCCCCAGAGGCGCAGTCACTTGACCTGGCTCAGCCAATTATAACCCGTCTCTGTTCTGGTTATAGGGATTGGTCCAGGAATCAGCATCTGACCCAAGATTGACCAATTATAGCCCTTCTTTGGAAATTTTCATTTGTTTGTAGCAGGAGGAGGTGGAGGTGACGCCTTGCCTTGTGAGTCTTGGAGTTGAGAGGATGTATTAGGGCTCCCTCTTCCAAATGATGGAAACTCTACATAGTCGGAGATAATAAATCCAGAATAAACCAACACCAGGCATAAACAGGGGGTCCAAAGGATAGAGATGGGACTGAGAGGGAACAGTTTCATCTAAGCCCTGGATTCAGCTATGCCTGAAGACAGTGCTGTGTTGAACTTCCCAGTTGCACAAACCCCAAAATTTCCCCTTTTGGTTTAAACTAGTTTGGATACAGTTACTATCGCTTGAACCCAGGGGTCTGGAAAGGCTATTTGCAATCTCACTCTGCAGCTCAACTGACTTTTAGATTTCCAGACAGACCATGTGCTCTCACCAACTAGTGTCACCTGTGCCTTCCCTCCACCGGGAACTTTTCCTTTTTTTAAAATTTCCCCAGCCAACTCCAGTTTGTCCTTCAGCTCTCACCCAGCAGACAAGTTCCCCAGAAAGGTTTTCCTACTCCCAGAATTGTCTTTCCATGATCCCCTGGTTTTTGGTTCCTCATCTGTCTCCCTCTCAGACAAGGAGCTCTGAGGTTTGCTTTATTTATGGTTAGGTCCCAGCAGTCTGGCTATGTGGAACGGCTCAGGAAAGATTTGGAAGAATGTCTTATTCCAAGTGCGATCATCCTGCATTCTTGTGCCAGAATTCACAGGTGTTAAAGGCACAGCCCAGTATTATTCAGAGTTCTGGCAAGAATCACGTGGTACACTGCAAGGGACGTGCGAGGGCACTGTATTGCTGGGACTGCGGACAGGGGCCTGGGCAAGGTTAAGGACAACCAGCAAGAGATGGTGATGGTCCCCAGGAGTAGCAATAATGGGGAACTAGTACCACCCCTGGACCTGAACGGGAGGGGGAGGGAAGGGTTACCAGAATCCAGAGGGGGCTGTAGGCAAGGGAGGGGCCCACCCAATAGGACCTGTGGTTTGCATTAGAAGAAGGGCAGCCACTCCAATCCATGGCCCAACAAGGAGAATAAATACACTGACCTCTCTCTCCTGCTCTCTGATCCCTTGTTGGCACCTCTCAGAACCCAGACTCAACCTGAAGCTAGAGTTCAAGGGAATTAAATGACGCAAACCCCAGAAGTTAGCCTCCGGGCCACAGAGAAGGTGGAGTGAACCTGGAAGGACAGAGAACGTTGGGCATGACCCCGGTGACAGTGAGCTGCTGCACCCACATGGGCTTGTGCTCTGAGTGCTGACTTGAGCACAGCCCTTGAAGATGTCACTTCAGGGAGGTGTACACTGGAAAAGCAGTCTGCACCTCGGAGATGCCCGACCCAGGAGAAGCGCCACCATCAGTAATACACACACAGACACTGGTGACCCCCACACGGATCCCAGGTCCCAGTGACCTGACCCCAGCCGGCCACCCCTCGCAGGGTGTGAGAAATGATCAGACATGCTTTATCACTTGTCACTAGTCTAACCTCCCTGACACTGACTTCCCAGGGACAAGGGAGCCACGTTAATAACACAGTAAATAATTATTCTTCAAGTGAATCAAGCTATCAGGGGGCACCCCGGCTGAATAAATCAAAGCGGATGGGGGCAGATTTCACAGAGCCCAGCCACCAGGGCTGCTCTTCGTGATAGGTTCGTGTAAGAGGTTTCTTCTGCCACCACCCAACATTTATAAGCAATGCCTCCCCTCTGTGTCTTTCAGCCATTTCCCATGCCAAATGAAGATAAATGTCAGATGAGCAAACAGCCTTCAAATTGCTATTGAAAATATTTTGAAAAAGCCACAAAATGCCAGGCCTTTCTGCCTTCTGTGGAGATTCTATTTATCTCCTGAGAAATGTTTTTCCTCCTAGAAGCTAAACACTGCTCAGTGGGGTGGGGAGTTAGCACCCAAGTGCTATTTCTAAGGTGTTGGCAATGCCTAAGTGATTCTCCCTCTAGCTGGGTGTATTTCCACCCAACTGATGTAAGCTGACCAGGCTCACAAGAAGATGACATCACATTCAATGTTTACTGAGCACCTACTACGTGCCAGCCATTGTGTCACGCACTAGGAGCACAGCAGCGGACCCATTCAACAATGTTCTTATTCTCATGAGATTACATTTTGTGTGTGGGGGGCACATAGGGAAGAAGATAATAAAGAATAGATGTTTTGCCAGACAGTGATAAGTGCCGTGAAACAAAGCACAGCAGAGCAGGGGAAAGCAAGGGTTAGGGTTGGAGGCTTTAGACAGGGTGGTCAGCAAAGCCCTCCTTGTAACTTTTGGGCAAAGGCAGAAAGGGAATGAGGGAAGGAGCCAGGCAGGTGTCTGAGGAAGAGGGTTACAGGCACAGGGAGCAGCACGTGCAAAGGCCCCAAGCATGAGTGGGTCTGGGGTGCTTGAATGGCGGCAGGAGAGCCAGTGTGGCCATTTCAGAGTGAGTGACTGGGAAGGTGGGGGAGGAGGTCAGAGAGATGGCTGGGGCTCACGGTGCAATGATGCTAGCCTGGGGAGGGACTGAGTGAGATTGGGAGCCTATGGGAAAATAGAAGTTCCTATGGCCAGGATCCTCACCTGGCCCTAAACTACTTGATGATGTGACTGGCCTGCTGCTAGGCTACTGCTTCCACATCTGTAGGCAATGAGCTATTATTGACTGAGTCCCTATATAAAAAGCTCTGCCCAGTGCTCTGGGTGGAGGCAGAGATGGAGGTGAATTACAGACCTGTAGACTGTTGGATGCAGGCGTGATTCTAGTGCTCGACTCATTGCCGAGAGGATAAAGCCAGGTATAAACCCTTTTACCCCAAGAACGTTCCATTGTCATTCCTAGGTCTCACTGAATCCCCAGTGAACTAGCCTGGGGTTGAAATCCTCAGGCAAGACAAAGCCATTGGAGACTTTTGAGCAGAGGGGTTACCAGGTCTTATTTGGGCTGTGTAGTAGGGTTTCTGGCTGCCATGATGTCATGGACTGTTGGAGGAGAAGGTGGAGACAGGAATGTGGCCCTCTTGGGTGAGAGAGAACGTTGGCTAGGGCCGCAGCTTAGGGTGGAGGTGGGGCGGTTGGATCCAGGTACAGCTTGTAGGCAGATTGATGTGATTTGCTCATGGATTGCTTGTAGGGTATGTGAGAACGGGAGTTCGGGATAAATCCAAGATTTTTGGTTTGAGAAACTGATCAAGTGAAGGCGCCAGCTAATTGGGATGGGCAGACTGAGGGCAAGTCAGGGTTGGAGAAGGAAACACAGAGTTTAGTTTGGGACATGCTCAGTTTGAGATACCCACCAAGCAGCCACATGGCAGTGCTGGGCAGGCAGCAGGTACTGGGGTCAGAGTTAACTGGAAGGGCTGGGGATGCCAGGCGTGCCGACAGTGTAGATGGACGCTGGACTGGCTGAGATAAGCAAGGGAGTCGGGATTTGTTCAGCCAGACTTACTAAGAATTATTCAATGCCCAGCCTTGTTTCACGTGTTGGGGCACAGCTCATGGTCTAGTGTGGAAGACAGACAAGATTGACAAAAATTGACTAAGATTGAGGCCAGAAAATCCCAATCCTGTGTGATGATGTTGTTATGGAGGAAGCACAGGAGAGGCATCCAGCTGGGTCCTGGGTCTCAGGCAAGACCTCCTGCAGGAAAGGAAATGCATGTTGTTGCCTGGAATACACAAGTAGCTAATGTTCGCCTCATACTTTCCAAGTGCTAGGTACTGTGTCAGGCAATCCATATTAGTGGTTCTCAAGCTTTGCTGCACATTAGTGTCACCTGGAGAGAGTTAAAAAATCCCAGTGCTGGACGTGACCCCAGACCAACTAAATCAGGATCTCTGGGCATGGGATTCAGGCATTAGTCTTCATAAAAAGCTTCCCAGTGTTTCCAATATGTGGCCAATTGTGAGGACCAGCGCTATACCTTTATTTATTCATGGAATTCTCTGAACCACAACCTTATGGGGAAGACACTGCTATTGGTATTATCAACACCATTTTACAGATGGAGAAACTAAGGCATAGCAAAGTCATACATGTGGCCAAGGGCATAGAACTCGTAAGGGGCAGAACTGGATAATAAGTCTGGATCCAGAGTCCACATTTTTAACTGCTGTTCTGTGAAGCTTCCTAGAGGGGCTTGAGTGGGTATTAGTGAGGAAAGGGCCATGGTAGGAAGGAGTATATTCTAGGACTTCAGTGGAGCTGAAAGTAGATTAATGCAGTGAGTATAGAAGCTGCGTATTAAGAGTTGATTAATTAAACAAGTACTCATTAAGCACCTGCCAGTGCCAGGCACTCAGCCAGGTGCAGAGGAGGCTGCCGGTGAGCAAAGATTCAAACTCTGCAATCCAGGAGGGGAGGCAGAGGTTAAATAAATAATCAAATACAGAAATATAAAATTGCAATCATTTTTGGAATGTGGTACCCGGCGCTCTGAGGGACTTTACTTATTATAGACCGAGAAATCATGGAGGAGTTACCAGGATGTGGATGTGATCCTCATACACCGATGAGGAAAGTGAGGCTCAGGAGGTCAAGCCGTGTGCCTGGAGTCTCACAGCTGATAATAACTGAACCCAGGCCAGGGACAAGTTCCAATGTGCTTCTTTTACAACAACAATTCTCAGACTTCAGCCTGTCTGCAAATCTGGGAGCTTGATCAAATACAGATCTCTGGGCTACACCCTCAGGGTTTCTGTTTTAGGTCTGGGGTGGGGCCTGAGAATTTGCCTTCCTGTCATCCCTGGGCCATGCTGTTACTGGTCTGGGGACCACACTTGGGAACCACTTTGGACTTCGTGGAAGCTTTGGCTCTTCCTCAGAGGAGGCAGCCCTGTGCTGGGTCAGGAAGTTATAGGTAGAAGTTCTTCAGGTGAAGATGAGGGGAAAAAAAGTGTCAGGGCTGAAGTATCAGCGAGTTTGGAGGGCTGAAAGTATTCTTCTGTATTCTGCTGCGGAATAAGAGCGGGACTCGAGACAGATATCTAGGCTGGAGCCGTCCGTTCCCACCTGTCCCTAGCTGCCGGTGAAGTCCTGACTCCTCCTCTGTTCAGCCAGCCAGCTAATAGTTCATCAGCCCATTGAAGCAAGATGCTCTCGCTGGCCCCCAAGTCCAGGTCAGCTTATCTGAGCAGTCCTGGACTATGCCCTGATTTTAGCCTGAAAAAGGGGGATTTTGTTCTTCTTGGGATCAGCCAGGATACATCATCTGACCCTAAATGGGTGCTCTGGGATCTGGCACATTTACTTGTTCGGCAAACACTTGTTGATGGTAATGGACAAGGCCCAACTATTCCTGCTTTCATAGACCCACCATCTGAGTTTGGAGGTCAGAAGGTAGGCAATGAACAAGACTATTTTAGAGAGCCATTGGTATTCTGAAGACGTGAGCACAGGGTGCTAGGAGGCCTTGTGTTGGTGCTCCTTTAAATGGTGTGGTCAGGGCATGCCTCTCTGAGGAGGTGACACTTCAGCTGGGACCAGTGTACTGAGGAATAAGCCAGGGGAGACTTGCGGGCGCAGGATTCTAGGCACAAGGAGCTGCAAATGGAGAGGCCCAGAGACGTGGTCTTGCTCAGACTGCTTTAGTTCAACTGAGTGGTTAAAAACAATCGTTTATTATTCCTCACGTTTCTGTGGGTCATTCATTTGGCAGGACTCAGCTGGGCTACTCCTTTACTCCTTGAGGGGCTGTCTGAGGCTGCTCACAAAGTTACATTCACCTGGGAACTTGGGCAGGGCTGGACCATCCAAGAGGGCTTTGTTCACATGTTTGGAGATGGAGGCTGGCTGTTGGCATCTCTTCTCTTACTCATGACGTCTCTTCTTCCAGTGGTCTGTACTGGCTTCTTACTAACATGGAGAACAGTTTCCAAGAGGAAATGTTCCATGAAGTCAAGCCCCGCGTGCAGTCATGAAACTTTAGATTTGCCAAAATCCCATTGTCCCACTGGCCAAAACAAGTTGCGTGGCCGAGCTCAGCGTCAGTGTAAGGAGGGAATACCACACCAAAGGGCCTGGATACCAGGAGGTGTGGTTCGTGGGGAGCCACCCATATGATAGTCTATCACAGCTGTTCAGACAGCAAAGGTCAGTGGTGCTGGAGCTTGGGGAATTCCTGGAGACAGGGGACAAAGAAAGGGCAGAAGGGTGGGTGGGGACCAGCTCATATGTGGTGGTCCACATAAGAGATTTAAATTTTATTCTGAGTATAGTTGAAGTCCCTGGAGGATTTTAAATGGGGATGGCATGATCTGGGTAAGATCATTCTGGATGCTGAGAGGAGAACTGATAGTAGGAAGAGAAGTAAGAGAGAAGCCGGGAGACCAGTTAGGAGAGGTGACAAAGGCTTGAATTAGGATGGTGGTAGCAGAGAGGGAGCAAAGTGGAAGGCTTCAGGATATACTTGGATGTAGACCCGAGAGGGTTTGCTGATGGGCTGTGAGGGAAAGGGAGGGCTTGAAGGTTTTGGACTGAACATCTTGGTGGAAGATGGGTACCTTTGCTAATGTGTGGTAGGAGTAATTTTGGCAGAGGTTGTGCATACGAACTTCATTTTGGACATATTGCAGATGCCTCTGAGAAATGCAAGAAATTCAAATAGGTAACTGGACATTCAAATCTAGAGCCTGGACCCATCTATGCCAAATACAGCCATGGGGCTAATGGTGATGTTCCCTGTCCTCGGATCCTCCCTATAGAAATGTGGTTCCCATTTCAAGGAGGTGTTGCCCCAATCTGGCCCCATTTTCCTGTTTTGTTGGAAGTAACGTTAAGCATACATAATAGTATAAATATCTGACTCTTTCCCTAAATTTTAAGTTCTACCCACCTCATTTTACAGGTGGGGAAACTGAGACTCAGAGAGGAAGGAACTTGCTCAGGGTCACACAGCATGTTAGTGGCAGGACCCTCACCCTTTTCTCTATGCTTAGATGATCTGGCTATGGGAGGATGCACCAGATGCAGGGCACAGAGATGGCTCTATCTGATGGGCTTTGCTACTTAAAACGGGCCCTTGGTTTGCTGTTTCTCTGCTTCTGCATCTTTATCCTTCATCCCACTTGAGTTTCACAAGCTCCTTGGTTTTGGGAAAAGGAAGCTCCTTGAAGGTTAACTTGACCAGGTGTGGCGTAGCCTAGCACCTGTTCTTCCCCGGCCCGTGGCAGACCCTGCTAGTTGATCTCAGAGCTCCTCCTCACTGAGTCACTGAGTTGATCTCAGAGCTGCTCACCTTAAATCGCCCTTCACCTCACGTTCCAGGCAGTTGACATTCCAGAGCTGGCAGGGGAGGAAAACCTGGACAGTTGCTTTCCATGTGGAGGTTCCAAAGGTGGCATACAAGGAGAAAATTGAATTGCCCATGAAGTACAATACGTATTACTCTGTGTGCAGCGTGCTTTTCCTCAGTGAGTACAACAGAGCCAGTTTTTCACCTAACTTTGGTACAGATGACTATTTCTTTGTTGAGTACCGGAGGAAGGAAACAATCCGCAGTGAGGAGCCATTCTATGATATCCACAGAAGTAAAAAGCACAGGGATGGCCTTCCATGGTGCTGGCATCTCTCTTGCAGAACCTTCTCTACCTCCTTTTTGTTTTTAGTAATGCCTAATGCTCATTGAGAACTTGCTATGTATCTCACACTATAACAAAAGGTTTCCATGTGCTGATTTATTTAACCTTATAAACAATTGCATGACATGATCACTATTATTAACCACACTTTTTAGACGAAGAAATTTAAAATCAGAGAGGTTAAGTAATTTTCCCAATGTTATACTGTGGGTAAGAGGTACAGCGGGGATTTGAACCTAGAACTTTGGGTCCACCGACTGAACTCTTTATGCTGTCGGAAGCACAGCTCCCTGTGTGGCGGATGAGTGGTGGCCTCAGACTGGAAACCAAGCCTTGTTTCTCCCAAGGGTCCTTCGCACCCCTTCCACCTGTTCCCTCTTAGCCTGGCTTCCCTGCCTTTTGCCGGGGCTGCCATATTTGCCGACTCTGGCATGCATCACCTGTTACCCACTGCAGTCTCCGGTGCTTTGGCTAAGCATGTACTCTAAGGATCAAACCTCATTTCTCCAACGCATCCAGAGCTTTATTGATCTTGCCTGACATTTGCTTCTCTCAGATTCTCAGCCCCATGCAGCCGATGAATGGCCTCTGTACCTCTGAGTCTCACAGGAAGTGCGGCTGGTTAACCCACTTAGGGCTCTGGGTTAATGGAGGAGGCATGTGGTGGGGAGGAGACTGCCATGGTGGATGGGAAAGAGGCACTGAGCTCCTGGAGACCCCAGAACACTCTCCCCAGGGGCTCCTAAAAGGCATCGATCTCAGCACTTGATATGGTTAAGGCCGTTTTCTTGGAGGGCCCGGAACACCCTTGAGGTCTGTCTGCTATTTAAGGGCTGCCACAGAAGGGCTCAGAACTGGACGTTTTTGCCTGTTGGGATGAAGACAGGAAGTGGATTCCTGGAGGCCAGGGAGACTAAGATGTTTGTTCAGACCACCTAGGATTGGCGCTTGGGGGCTGGCATGTCCCTGTTTATTTCTGTGCTCTTTGATGGCTATCCTCGGCTTCCCAAAGCAGGGGATGTGGCAGAGGCTGAAGCATTTTATGGCACTGGGTGTGCAAATAGTGTCTCACTGCCAAACAGAAAGAAATGGTCGTTCTCATTGAGGCTTTCTTTGATGATCTCATGTCAGATCTTTGATAAGGCTTCCTGAATGTTGGGATTCAGGAAATGGGTGGGTTTCTGAGAAATAACACGAAGTGATGTGCCTGTTGTAAAACAGTCACTCGGTAACGGTACGAGAAAAACACTTCTGTAGAACTTTTTCTATGCCAGGTTCCATTCCAAGCATTTAACTCACATGTAATATTGGCCCAATACTTGCGGCCAAGGAAATGGAAAAATGGAGTGTCATTTGCCTTTATTTTGGATCCACACTCAAGCATTCGGTTCCTGAATTTGCAGTCCTACCCTAACTGACTGAAAATGTTCTTCTGCCCTGTCATTGTCTGTTTTTGTGACTGTTAGAGCTGCTAGTCTGTCACTCACGTCAATCCGATTGGATGGATTCATTAGAACCCGTAACAGACCACCTACGGGAGCTAATGGAGTGAAGGTGTTCTAGAAACAGGTTGTTGGGGCCAACAAGGCTTTATCTGGCGCTGGAGACACATGCAGCCCAGCTCCAGTGCCAGTCTACAGAGGAGAAAAGGCAGATTATGGATTCTGTATACTGGCCATTTGTTCCTTTATTCATTTATTTACTACTTTTTCCCCCCAAGTTTGCTGAGCACTTACTGTGTGCTTGGCTAACAAGTCTATTGACTTAGCCACTAAAAAATAATTGTCCACTAAAGGAGAGAATAGAGTACAGAGACGGGACCTTCGCAGAAGGGGTGATGTAGCCCCCTGACAGTGCCCCCTGGGGCCGTGATCTCCTGGGCTGAGACAAACAGTTTTCAATATACTCACAGCTGAGACTTTTGCACCTGGTCTTTGGCATGTTCCTCTGATCAAAACCCTTGTCCAAATTTTGTTATTTCTCAAGTCTTTGAAAACTTGTTGCTTGTGTCCATGGCTGGAAAGCTTGAGGGCAAACAGGACATTTCCTGGCTCTGGGGTAGGGATGCCCCGGGCTCCTGCTGCACATCCGTTTGGGAGACTACCGGGTGTCCCCGTCGTGTGTGGCTGGTCGGGCTGGTTGCCCCGTCCAAGCCAGACCTCCCTAGTACTTGATCCCAGTCTGGCGGTTACAGGCCGGAGCTCTGGGCCAGGCTGTTTGGGGTGGTTCCCGCTTGGGCACTTACTGGCTGTTTGACTTTGAAAACAAGTTACTTCCCCCACATCAGACTGGGATAGGAGGGAGAAACAGACGTTTGGTTGTGTGAACTCCTCGATATTTCAGGAGTGTTTATTATTTAGAGCAGTTCGTGAGTATTTCTGTGATTTTAGGAGTATTTATTATATTTAGAGCAGTTCGTGAGTATGCCTGTGATTTTAAGAGTATTTTCTATGTTTAGAGCAGTTCTTGAACATTTCTGTGATTAGCACAGGGAAAGCCGAACCTTGAGGGTTTGAGAAATGCTGTGACGGGGGTGTGGTATGGGGTGGGGGTGAGGTGCTTTGTGACTGCCAGGTCTTGAGAGGGATTGTGTCTCTGGAGTTCCTGCTGTGGCCTGAATCTGGCTGACAGTGTAGGATTTCCCGCCCATCCCTCTGAGGTGGAAGGCCTGTTGGCTGCCCTCCCAGCAGAGGATGGCGGTTCCTCACCTGAGCCCAGGGGGCAGCAGCATCCGCTGTCCCTCTCCCTCTGCCTCCATGTTTTTGCTCCAAACGCGAGAGAGGAGGGTTGAGTGCCGATGGTGGGGAGTGTGGGGGTGGGTTTCTAGCCTTTCTCATGGGGTGGTGGGTCCCCCCATGAGGCCTGCACTGCCCAGGGTGGGACTACATTCTCTGGTTTCCGCCTTGTCTGCTGTCGTTCCTGCGAACTTGTGGGGAAAATCTCTTCTTGACTTGGGGGGGGGGGGTAGTCCTGAGGGCCCGGAGCCCACATGTGGCCCTGAGGGGTTCTTTAAATTGAGCTGAATCTTTCTTTCTCACTGGGATAGGGGCTACCCCTCGAGCCAGGTTTCCTGTTCTGACCTCCCGCCCAACTCTCCTTGGGGTTGCCTCTCTTTCCAAGGTTTCAAGCCACTTGGATGGCCAGGCAACCTTAACTCTCTGATGGGTTCAAGCAAAATTATAATTTTGTAGCTTATTTGGAGTTTTCTCTTTTTTTTTTTTTTGGGTTTGAGACTCCCTGTTTTTGGCTGACGACATTGAAGCAGAATCCTAAAAGGTATATTTTAATATGGAAGTTTTCCAGTGTTTAAGAAGTTGGCTAATTGAAAAGATTTGAAAAGCTCTGTACAGCCTGGAAGAGCGTGTCAGTTGGCCACATGTGACTGTGGCTGGCCAGCGACCTACCTCTTTGCCTGTCTCGTCGCTTCATTTCTCTGAGTGGATGGCCGGCCTCTCAAGTCGGTCTCATTTCCCTGGGGGCCGCCGTGCCTCCTGCAGAGCTGGGAGAGAGGCGGTGCTGTGATTGAATTGCTGCCCTTAGGCAGACCCTGGTCCCAGCACACCCTACCTGCATCACGCTTTCCTCTGAGTGGAGAAGGAGGCCCAAGAAATGGTGAGAAGGGGTTGTCGGATGTTTTGGGGTGGCGTGGAGCAGTGGGGAAAATAAAGAACCAAATGAAGGGCCTAGAAGAGAAATCCGTCAACTATCCAGCATCCGAGACAGACAAAGTGGGCTTGTATTTGTACGTGGTCCTGCTTATGAATGCTTGAGACCATCGGAGTCTGAGAAATGTGGGTGGAAACCCAGACAATAGTTGTAATTGAAATTGACAGCTGGGGGTCCTCTGGGAGGGGTTCACGATTCGACCTATGTAGGCCTCAGTGTCCCACAGGCACCATGGACCCTGTTTTTTAGTGGCTGGCCTAGGCTGAGCAGAAGTTGCTGAGAAGGAGACACATGGTTTTGACGTGAACAGAGCTAGAGGGGCCTCTCAGCCTGCAGTCCAGCCCTGGCTCAGGGCTCCAGTGTGCTCAGGTCTGTGCCCTCTTGTCCTATAATTCCTCATCCCCAGCTACGAAGACCCCATAAGGCAGGTCTCTTCCTGCAGAGAGCAGAAGAGGGATTTACAGCCCTTCTGCAGAGAAATAAAACACTGCCTTCTGCTCGGGCTTCTCATCCTGCGGGGCTCCTCCCACTCCACCCAGAAGTGGGACTTTGAGTGATGAGAGAGGAAGGATAGAAGATGGGTGGGGGTAGGGCAGAGATCCAGTGAGACAGCAATATTCAAAGACGTGCAGTCATGGAGATGGGACCGAGGAAGGACACACGGGAGGTGGGCGTGGTCGGGGGGGGGGACTCCTGCAGAGAGGAGGACAGAGTTGGAAGGATTTTGGAGAGCTAAGAGCTAGGGAGAGACAGACGAGACAAAGACAGCGAGCGAGAGAGACTGAGCGACAGAGATGCAGAGAAAGGAAGACAGACAGATGAAGAGTTCATTTTCTAGGGGTCAAGGCAAAACTAGAGAGAAAGAAATCTATCTGGCAAACTGAGAAGACAAACAAGTAATATGGAAATGAAAGAATGATCCGGAGAGACAAGCGGAAGGTGGCTCAGGGCAGAGAGGGGCAGCAGAGAGGCAGCCGAGCCCCTTTGGAACAGAGATGCGGAGACAGGATCTGGGGAGAATGCCTGTGGAGAGGGACGGAGATGGGAGCTGGTATTTATCGAGAACCTCTGATGTCAAGGTGGTTTACATATGTATTTGCTGATTGCAAATATTTATTTCCTTGTGTGACCCTTGTGACAACCCGTGGACTAGAGACATCATTGTCTTTAAAGATGGGGAAATGGAGGTGTCACTTAGCCAGGAAGTCCCTGAGCTGGACTCCCGAAATGGAGGTGTCACTTAGCCAGGAAGTCCCTGAGCTGGGCTCCCGAAATGGAGGTGTCACTTAGCCAGGAAGTCCCTGAGCTGGGCTCCTGAAATGGAGGTGCCACTTAGCCAGGGAGTCCCTGAGCTGGGCTCCCTGCCTGGCTTTGGGGGCTGTGCCCTTTCCATACATCAGACACAGAGGGCAGGAAACAGTGGCTGCCACAGGCCAGGCCTTAGGGGCCTTGGGTTTCTGGCCCCTCCTGGGCCTTGAATAGGGGGCCGGAGGAGATGGGAGACATGGGATGGGTCTGGTAGAGCTTGGGGATCACATTCCTTTGGGAGGCAGGTCTGGAGGGATCAACAGGACAAGAGGGTGGTGTGACACCTTCAAAGACTCCTGAGCATCTCCGGACAAGAAAGGTCCAGCCTCTCATGCTTGAGGCTGGAGCCCGCAGCCGGCTAGAGCGGGCTTCCTTCTAGAAGCTTCCTTCTAGCTCACCTCCTCTCACATGGCTAGCTGGGCCGGGCCCCGCTGCTGTTCACAGGGCCCCCTTCTTTCTCTGCTCGGGTCTCAACTTCTTGCTTGATAGCACTTCTTGCCTGCAGATGGCCCAAAGCTCTGTCCCCCTCCCGGAGACCAGGGCAGTCAAAGGGAAGCCGAGCCCCTTGGGTGTTTTGCCCCTTGAGTTAACTCCCGAGTCCAGGGTCCCTACAAAGGCATTCTTTGAGCAAGGTTCACTCGAAAAATCTCTACAGTCCCATTCATCAAATTCTTTTAAAAAAGGAAATCTTCTGAGGCCAGATTTTTCAGGGACATTGGAGACATGGGTCCCAGGGATATGGCTGGGTGAACTGGTTAATTCTTCTCCCATCCTGGAGCTGGCCTTCCACCTGCTGGTTCTTGGGCTCCATTCTAGGCTGTTCCATGAGGACGTCCCACTCAGGCAGGGTGGCTCTCGGGGAAAGCTTGGTGTCACCAGATTTAAAGAAATGTCAGGGAAGCAGCCATTCAAAACTTTTATGTGCACTCTTTTTAAATGCTAGCAATGAATCGCCTCAAACCTATTCAACAATACTGTGGCTGAAAGAAACCATCTGTAGGAGTATTTCCTGAGGGCTGGGCCCTCTGTCCTGCTGAGAAGTCCAGGCTGGTGCCAGCAGTGGGCTGGGTCCCTCTCTGGACGCAAGAGGAGCCCGGCTGGCACAGTGACACCCTTCTGGGTGTACAGGAAAACATATCTGAATGTTAAATAAACACCCGCTAATTACCGTGAGAATATTTATTGAGGTTTCCCCATGTTATAATAAGAAATTATTGGAACATATATCAACTACCGAGCTGTTAATCATTGGTAAATATATTTTAAATACAGCAGTCCATTAGTATTTTAATTTAGCCTGTCTCCCGGAGAATATGTGTTGGATCAGACAAATGTCCCAAGCTTCAGAGCCAAGGGAAAAATTTCCTCACCTAGTTAATCTTTATGTTCTCCTCTCAGGGAGGAAATTCCAGCTACAGCAGCAAGAGAAACGCTCCCTCGGGCCCAGGACTGATGGGGAGCGTCCTGGAGGAGCCGGTGGGTGAGGCCGGGAGCCTGCAGCTCTGGGAGGAGGGGGAGCGGCGACCCGGGAGGGGCAGGGAGTTAGTGATGCTGAAATTTGGAGGCTGTCCTGCCAGTTCCTTGAAATGCAAAATTGCACTGATGGAAAAAAAAAAAAAAGAAAACAAGAGATGTATTTCACATCAGTGGTCGCAAAGACTTGGCTGCTCTGCCCAGAATCGTTTGCTTCCAGTCCCCGCAGTCTTCGTCTCTGTCCGGGGGGCTGGTTCGGACTTAGACTTTGTGCTTATTGAGCACAAACCACGCACCAGGTGCCATTCCAGCACGGGGTGAACCAGGGTCAGGGTGGCCATGAAGAAGCCTGCTTCTGACCCCAAATCTCTATTTTGATCTGATCAGTGAGGGAGAGGGAGAAATGGATGATACCTTTGACATTTCACAGCTGGAGTGGATGGTGAGCAGGTCATCCTCTGAGCTGAGGAATTTGGGGGAAAGAGCAGGGTGGGCGGGAGGGGATGATGACGTAGCTTGGGACGTGTTGCACCAGGCGGGCATGTGTCACTCAGGAAAAGGCCTCCACTGAAAACACCCCTCCCCGTCCCACCCCGGCCCGGCTTGTAGCAGACACATATGACACCCTGAGAGCATCCCCTGGCTTTCAGCACTCGGTGTGCCCACGTGCCATGCCTGGGTCCTGCACCAAGCCTGTGCTGCTGTATCTCTTTGCAGCTTCAGTGGGAGGCCCCTCGGCTTGGGGCGGGTGCATCCAGGAAGCAGTGGAGTGAGTATCGCTGGGGAGACCCTCAACCCAAGGGGCAGGGGAGATGGTGGGTAGCTCTCGGCCTCCCCATTCTCTTGTGGGACAGTTCCAAGGGACATTCTGCCGGGTCCCTCAGAGGATTCGCCGCGGGACTGGGTCCTGTTGCCGGTGGCAGTCGCCTGCTCTCCAGTGCACACTTCACCTGGCCTTCCTCTTCACCCTCCCCTCACTCCTGCTTCTCAGATGAGCCTCTCCAGCTCCCTGCACCTGAGTCCTTGCCTCAGGCCCCACCTGCGGGGGACCCAAGTCAGGACAGACTCCTATCAGCTCCAAAAGGGTCGCACCTGCTCGTGCACATCACCGCACTGGCTCTGACCAGGGCAGCAGCTGGCCGCCCAGAGAGAACGGGGAGCATGAGAACAAGGAGGCCACGCTCGCGTAAAGGGCAGGCAGAGGAGGAAAGGGGAGTTTTCCTAAAAACCCACAAATTAATAAATCACCCAAGAGCAAACAACAACAACCAGGAGGAATAAAAGCCTCCTCCATCGTCTCTTCTTCCTTCTTTCTGGCCCCTTATCCTCTAAGGGCTGTGAGGTCATAAGCAGTTTTGAGAGGCGTGGTCACCTCCCTGGCGCAGCCTTTTCTGGGATATTTTTTCCTCAGACCCTATTAGTTTGCAACCCGGTAAGATGGTTGGGCACAAGGTATGTGTGGTGTGAAATGTACCTGCAGTGCCTCCCCCCGTTAGGAAATATCCCTGATTGATTTCCATCAAAGTCACCTCTTCTTCCTCTCAGTTTCTATCTAGTTAGCGCTCACCACAATAATGCTACATAACAAACAGCTCTCAAACTCAGCAGCATATAAAAACCAGCATTTGTTTCTTGGCCAGGTGCCTGCTGGTCAGTGGGAGCAGCGCTACTCCGCACGTGTCAGGCAGGAAGGGCAGTGGGTAGCTGAGACACGCTCCTCTCGAGAGACACGTTGGATGCTCCCGGAAGGTGAGCAGAGGTGTGCAATGTTTCTGAAGGCCTTGACTCTGAATTCATAAACTCGGGGCCACTCATGTTTTATTGGACAAAGCAAGTCTCACGTTTAAGCCCCTCATATCAGTGTGCAAGGAAACATATTCTTCTCATGTGGAATGTGCATGTATGTGTGTAAATGACTATTGGCTGACCATTAATATAATGAGTCACAGGTCCCATAGCACATGATCTATGCTTCCCTTGTGCAGTTTACAGCTTTCCGTTCCCTATTATGTGCGTGACAATTGCACTCATGCTGTATCTCCCAACCACACCATGGATTTCTTCAGGGCAGAATCCATGTGCAACCACTCAGTGCCTCCCGACCAATCAACTTAGAAAAGGCATATTGCCCATAGTAATAGGCAGACAGATTCTGAGTGTATCCTGCAGGTAGAGCGATGGGATTTGCTGACAGATTGCATATGTACTGTGTAAGAGAATAAAGGAGACGATGGTGTTGTTCTTGACCTGAGCAGCTGAGAAAATTGAGTTGTCCTGTGTAGAGATGGGGGAAATGGTGGGAGGAATTGATGCTCAGAAAACCAGAGGTCATTAATATCTATTCATTGCTTCCAGAAGTGTGGGCTGCTCAATATTTATGGGTGGTAGAGGAGATGATACACAGACCTAAGACAAGTTAACATTGAATCAAAGAGTTAGGAAGCTATTTATCTTTCAATTCTTTATTGACTCTTTTGATGAGTTAAAAGAAACCGTCTCAGTTTGGTGCCGGTATGTCTTTAAACACTTGCTGCTCTTTCTTAGAAAAGACAGATTACACGTCAGGCTTAGAGACTCGAGCTGTTAATAATAACTAGCTAGATATAATAACATTATTATTTTCATTGTATTTCTTTTTCTGGATAACTTCTCTATATGCCTTTTGATGTGGGTTGTATAAATGACATACGTTTCTTTTAAAAAATGAATTTACTTATGTTATACAGGGAATCAGTTTACCAAGAAATGTTTGAGTTCATTCACTTATTTAGGAAATATTTCTTGAGTGTCGATTGTTCACTAGGCACTGTTGTGGGTGCTGGGGACACAGCAGTGAACGTAGTAGGCAGAGGCCCAGGTCTTCATGGAGCTTGCAGTGTAATAGGGAAGGCAGAAAACAAAGTAAATAGTAAATCAGAAAGTATTTGAGGTGACAACAAGTCCTATAGAATAAGTCCAGCCGAAAAGGGAAATTGGAAATGGGGTGGGGGGCACCCTCTCGGGTGGGTGGGAATGCCTCATGAAGGTGGCATTGGGGGAAGACCAAGAGAACTAGCCGTACTAGTCTCTGAGAAACACTGTTCCTGGCAGAGGGAATGGCAAGGACGGAAGCTCAGAAGCTGGATCTTGCCTGGCATGGTCAAGGAAGAGCATGGAGCCCACTATATTTGGAGTGGAGGGTACAAGGCAGAGAGCAGTAGAAGGCAGTATTAGAGAGGAAATGAGGCGACAAGATCATGCATGGTCCTGGGGGACATGGTTAGGAATTTAGCTTTTACTCTGAATGAGATGGGGAGCCCCTGAAGGACTTTGGGCAGAGGAGTGGCATGATCTGACTTAGAGTTTAAAGCATCCCTATGGCCGTTGTGTTGGGAAGACTCCAGGGAGCAGGGGCAGGTGCAGGGAAACCTGAGGGGAAGCCGTTGCAGAGATCCCGGTGAGGAGTCCAAAGCAGGGCTTAAACACAGCGCAGAGGTGGTGTTAGGTGGGCCTGAGACAGTGGAGGCACAAAGCTTAGGTCTTTTCTTCTTGCCTGCCTACGGCTGGCCCTGCATTTGCAGCTATTTGCTCTGCTAAAGTCTGTGCCCCAGATAGGATAGGTGCAGATGGCACAAGGCTCTTTTCCTAGTGAGTCTGGGAGAACACCCCAGTTTCCTGAGGCCCCGGAAGGGCGAGGAAAATTTGCTTTGAAAAACCATCATATCCACCTAATCTCTCTGCATACCAAGCTTTACATGTCAAGCTTTTCAAGTTGATCTGTCCTGTCATTTCGACTTCCTAAACCTTGCCTTTTTAAAATTTTTACATAGTTCTTATTTCCGCTGGGAAGCAGTTGTCTGAAGCCTGAACTATATATGTCAAAACATCCTGTTAGACTTTTCGGAGGTTTCTGATGTTGCACAATTCAGGGCATTTGGTGTCCACATCAGAGGAGGGAAATTTTTTTCCTGTCATTATGTTATCACTTCAGACCCAGTCTCTACTGCTTCAGGTCGTGGGGGCAAAAATGGATACCTGAGATGTGTAGTGGCTTTTGCTATGGGACCAGAAATGGGCTCAGCTGGAAAAATGTGAGGACAATTTAAAATAACTGTGATGACTATCATCAAATGAATATTTATGTTTGCCAAGCTCTGTTTTGTAATGGATGCTCTTGGTGCTTTGCCAAGAATCCCTTCGCTGTCTGTACACCTACCTTCCACCTGCCGGTAGGTGTTGACTGCTAACAGCTCACAGCTGCCCCCTTGGTTGACTAGCAGCCACCTCACCTGGCAGAATGGGCGCCACCTCACCTTTCCCCGCCAAGCAGCCACAGACTGACTGACCCAGGCTGGCCCCCTTGTCTCAGTTTGGGACTAATTTGGGACTAGAGCTCCCTGTGGACCAGGCTTGAAGGCAGTCTTGGGTTGAGACCACGTCCTTGGTTTTCTTTCAGCCCTCGTCCTATTCTGCTTCCCTCCTTCTCCTTTGCAGAACTCTCCCCATCTCAGAAGACCATCTCAGGCTCTATTTCTGGGGAACTCAGCCTAAGACAAGTGTCTGATATATTTTATATCGTCGAATCCTCTCAACAACCTTCTGACGTAGTAGTAGTATTTTTTTTTAAGGATGCAGAGGTGAAGGCTCAGAGAGGTTAGCAACTAGCCCAGGGTCACAGAGCTAGGCAGGTACAAGAGCCAGGAGTCAAATCCAACATTTGTCCCAAAGCTCATGTCCTAAACAATTATGGTATATCACCTTTCCTTAGGTTTGGAAGCTCAAATATTTGTTCTCTTCTTTTCCCTTCTTTGGGGTCAAATGCTGATTTCCTTAAGCAGTGTTGACTGGAGGTTCAAGAACCAGCTCTCTGTGGTGTGTAGTAGGCAAAGGGATGTAGATGACAGGGCCCTTGGGGAGGTGGAGGGTGGTGATCGACTAGTGAATGAGGTTTCCTTGGACCACCCAAGAACCAGTCCCATTTGGTTTTGGAATGTAGTCAGAGCTTCCCAGCCATTTGTAAGTCACTCCCATACTCACTAGCCTGGCCTCAGATGCTCTGTGCACAGGTGCAATGTAGTCAAGAGAGCCCCTGGTGTTCAAGAGACACAGATACCCATCTAAGCCCTGCCACTAATCAGCAGTGCGTCTTTTTGCAAATGTTCTTTGTGTGTTAAGTGAAATAGTTTTCTCATCTGTAAAATGAGGGGAATGAATGACTTCTCTCCTGGCCTTTATGAAATTATTGTAAGTGCTCGACCAACAAGCAGCTCACCGAAAGAAAGGAATCGGGACTGTTGGGTTTGATGGGTGAGCAGAGGGGCCAGGTTCCCAAGTATAACTCCAGAAATGCACACTGAGGGCTTCTGCTGCCTGGCGGGCCAGCCTGTGCTTCAGAATGGAATGTGGCACTAAGACCGTCATGGTGAGATTAGACCAGTATAAACACAAGGGCGAACATTTAGGTTCAAAACATTTGTGACTTGCCTGGTGGATGTGAGGGGGCTGGTGAAAGAACAAGGCAAGCTGAAAAGGATTTAAGAGTATTTGATTGAGCACGAGGCCACGACTAGCCAGTAATGATGGTGGCACTGTGCTTGTGAGAACAGGTAGATTCACATTTGCCTTACGAGAAGCAGAGAATACGCTGTCTTGTTCTATTCCACATTGGTGAGATTACAGTTGGAGAATAAAATGATAATGAGAGCTTATGCATTTTTTATTGAGGCATAATTGACATAACATCACATTAGTTTCAGGTGTACAGCCTAATGATTCTCTCTGTATATATTACAAAATAACTACCATTGTAAGTCTAGTTAACATCCATCATCACACAGAATTCTTTTTGTGTGATGAGAACTTTTAAGATCTACTTCCTTGGCAACTTTGAAACATGCAACACCTTACTACTAACTATAGTCAGCCTTCTGTTCAATACTTATTTATTTTCTAATTGGAAGTTTGTACCTTTTGACCACCTTCATCCATTTTGCCCGCCCCCCCAACCCCCACCAATCCCTGCCTTTGGCAGCCACCAATCTGTTCTATGAGCTTGTTTTTTTGTTTTGTTTTGATTTTTTAAGATTTCATATATTAATGAGATCGTATGGTATTTGTCTTTGACTTATTTCACTGAGCATAATACCTTTTAGGTCCATCCATGTTGTTGCAAATGGCAAGATTTCATTCTTTTTAATGGCTAAATAATATTCCATCGTGTGTAGCTACCACATTTTCTTTATCCATTCATCTGTTGATGGATATTTAGGTTGTTTCCATAACTTGGCTATTGTAAATAATGCTACAGTGTACATGGGGCTGCACATTTCTTTTCAGAACTCTTACTGCTTGAAGTGGACTTAGTAAAGTTTCTGTTAACAGTAATGCCTGTGTTGTGGGTATGTATGTGCACACATTTGTGTGTATTGGGTTGTGATGCAAAGTGAGTTTTCTATTATAGTTTAAAGCATTTGACCACCAGGCTTGCACTATACTGCTTGTTCTGGGTTTCTCACTTTAAGAGGGGCAGGAACAACACAAAGCATGTCTGGAATAGGGTGACTAGGATGATAGGGGCATGAGAATACATGGCTAGCCAATGGCCCCCGTTCCACTGTAGTACCAGAACCTGCCCTTAAGTTCCATTTCATAGACCTGAGAACCATCTTCAGACTTCATTTTTTTTTTTTCTTTCCAGTCTTACTTATTTTTGGTTGTTTCTCTGCCAGGAAAGCTGCAGTTACTATATTACTCAACCTTCAAAGGAGTCGACAGTGACTCTAGTTTAATGCTCCCCCAAGGGACGTGGAGCAGGCAGGGGTGCAGTGGAGAGTGAAGCTCTGGGCCACGGCTCTGGGGCAGGCAGCCTGGAGTGTCGTTTGACAGGTCAGGCAGTGGTCGGTGCAGTGGCTCCCTCAGGTGCTGGCCGTGATCCACCAGGACACCATTTAGGTCGGGGAGCAGTATACGGAGGGGGAGGCTGAAGGCCGCAGCTGGGAGGTCCCGCTAGCTGGAGGTTAGGCACGGGCCGGGGTGTGTTACCATGGATAGCTCCCAGGGGGCAGCCTTGCTTTGGCGTCTGAGGGATTTTATCGTTATTGCTCTGAGCCCCACCATATTTGAAACCTAGTTTCCCTTTATATTTGCCAGGAATTCATCCTCAACTTGCCAAGAGCCTTTGCCTCATAGGCCTGTGTTTTCTGACCTTGTGTATATGAGACTGTACTGTTCTTCCCAGGACTACTTCTGGGTGAGAGGGGATCACCTCTCTCAGCATGCGGGGAAGCAGGTCTCTAGGACTTGGTGGTCATCTCTGTCCTTCTGCATCATAAACTCTAACCAGGTGGTGCTTTGGAATGCAGTTTAATTTTGGAGTGAGATAGAATGTGAGTTCTACCCCAGCAGGGCCCTTGTCTTTTGTATTCCTGGCACATGAAAGACCTCAGTAAATATTTGTTGAGTGAATAGATTTCAATATCTACTCTCTTTCATCCTAGTGAAGTGCCCTTTGGCAAATTGGCTCACCTTACTGAGCCTCAACTTCCTCACATGTAAAATGGAGATATCAATATCTATTCTATAGCGTTTTTGGAGGGATCGAACGTGATGGCAGGCACCCCAGGGCTGATGCATGCAGATGAGGAGTGGCCTTTACAAAGAATTCCCCCAGAAATATCTACACTTCCAACCTAGCCTGTGCTGCCAGCTGGGAGGTTTTACCAGAGGTCATTTCCAGCTTTGTGCCACTTTCTTTTAAAAACGTCTCTTTATTTTTAAAACATAAAATAAGTATTCTTAATGCAAAAGAACCCAGCAATTCATTAAAGCAAAAACTAATGAATCTCCCAATCCCGTGCGCTAGAGAGAAAAATGCCACCTAATATTTGGCATCTATATTGCCAAGCATTTTTCTATGAGTACACCTGCATTTCATATGTTTTTGGTACGTAATTTTAAATGTGAGCATTCTCTTCTGTTCTGGAACATGCTGTTTTCATTCAACATTCTCTCATGTCAGAATAAGTATGCATCATACTTTTTAACATCTCATCTGCATAGTATTCCGTTATAACCTGTGTTCTTAATTTGATTAACCAATTGTTCTCTTGACAGTCCTTTGGCTTATTTCCAACTATTTTGCTAATGATGAACTTTTTCTCCTTAGGATATACATGCTTTGAATTGCCCACGTGACACAGCTGTTTATCCCTTGAGTAATAGTTGGATTTTGGCAACAGCTGAGAGTGATTTGTTATTAGGTTTGTCATTGCTCTTGCAAGAAACATCTATTCAGTATTGAATGTTCCAGAAACCCTGCTGGATCCTGTGATTATAGAGGGGCTCAGGTTCATCCACGTTGTAATGCGTGTTTCCTGTGATGATAGCCATAAGGGAGGGGTGAATTCCCTGTTCTGGAGTGGCTGGGAAAGAGTTGGAGAAGGCTTTATAGAGGACATCTGACCTGAGCTTTAAATTATTAGTAGTTTTGCAGGTGAAAAAGAAAGAGAAGGACATTTCAAACATAAGAAACAGAACTTAAAATGCCCAAGAGAGATGAGGGAACATGTCATGTTTTAGAATTGGCAAATTAGCTTGGGTCTGAAACAGAGAAGGAGGTTCCATACCTGGAGCAGAGAGGATCCAGGCAGGAAGCTGCCCAGGGCAGCCAGGACCAGGTTGCAGACTTTGTGCTGAAAAGTCTGAGCTTTGAGGGAGGAAGAGGAGTGAAATCGTAGTCGAGGTCATGGGCTTTGGAGTGCAGCTGGGCGCCAATCCTCGCTCCACCATTGCACCCCCTTCACAGAGGTGCCCTTGGTCCTGGCAAAGAGGATGATAAGGGGGCTGCTGTGGCCCTATCTTGGCCGTGCCCTGTGGAAGGGGTGATGCATCAGTGGGGCTGAGGTGACATGCATGGCCAGAACCCAAGCTCCCTTCTTCTAGACCACACAACCTGTGATTCCTGTCCAAACATCCCCTAACCTATTTCAAGAGGCTGCATAGACCTTTTTGCCACATCCATCCCCTGAGGATGCATCATGCTATGGGTGTCCACATGCCTGCTTCTGAGCGGTGCCCAAGGCCTGGCCATTTTCAGGAGATAAGGACGAAGCTTTGGCGTCCAGGCTGGGATGTCCACACACATGTGTGATGAAGCCCCTTGATGTATGAACTGCAGCAGCATGGAAAGAGCAGGCTGTGGGTTGTGGGCTCAAGGCCTCCTCTTGCCTGGGGCCCCATAAATGTCAAGGGAAGACCTGTTAATTAAACTGCCTGCTTCTTGGTGTCCTTTTCTCCAAGGTGGGACTGAGAATAGGCCTCACATCACAGGGACTTTGTGGTGATTAAATATTATGTCAGATATAAAGTGCTCAGCATAATGTCTGCTTGGCATTCAGTATGTGCTCAATAAAGGCTTCTGGCAGGCATGTGGGGGTCTCAGGTAAGTTGGGATGCATGTTGTGTGTGATGATGTGGTGCAGCGAAGGACTGGGGAGAGGACACTCAGGACAGGGAGGCCAGTTAGGGGCCTCAATGGTGGTGACCCAGAGTATGTGGGGGTCTGGGCCTTTTGCACAGTGAGGCCCAGGAGACTCTGGGCAATTTCAGGCCCCCAGCAATCACCGGAGATGGGGATGCGTAACACCTTCCCTAAGGAGCATTAAAACCAGTATTTCCTCTGTCTGACCCACTGAGTACCAGCACTAGACTGACCTGGGGGGTGGTGGTAACATTCAGACTCCCAGGTGCCTGCTCAGACATAACGAGTCAGAATCCTTCGGGGTGGGACCCAGGAGGGCTTGTAAAGCATATATGGTTTGTGAACCATTGATGCAGCATGAAATAAAGCTGAGTTGGTGAATAAGGATTACAGGTGAAAAATCTGGAACAGCATTGAGAAAAGGTGATATTACCTGGTTGGAAGAAAGAAACTATTACTTCATATATACCAATTGTTGTGGAGAAAATGTCTTTCCAAACATGAGTCCGAAGGAGAAAAAGAATAAGAAGGGGTTGATGACAAAGAGGTAAGAGGCCACTGTTTTAGGGAGGCTGTGTGTGTGTGTGTGTGTGTGTATGTCTGTGTGTGTATCTAAGAGATTGCAAATCGATATCCCATTTCCCTTGGAGTTTACACAGCTGCCCACAGGGCGATTCCTGACTCAAGGATAAATAGGGCTGTATCACCCAGCTGGAGAATAATGAATTTTCCAGATGGGCCACACATCTTCACGATGGGCCTTTCAGCAAACCGCATTTGCAGGAGAACTTGTTCTTCACAGAAAAGCACCTTCACATATTCATTTCCCCTCCAGCCAGTTTCCCATGGGGGTGGGAGAGCATAGTGACTGATACAGATTCTCTCAAGTCAGACCTGGGCCACTGTTATTTGTGTACTGATTTCTCTGCCCATTGGGCTGTGATCACCTTGAGGGCAGGCCATCTGGAATTTCTTTCACCACACGCATGTATCCATCAGGACACCCCGTTGTGCTGTAGTCACCAGCCACCTCGAATCCTCAGTGGTTTACAACGACAAGGGTTGATTTCTTGCTCGCACTGCCTGTCCATTATGGGTCGAGCTGGGGCTGTTCCCCGTCCCTCTCATCCTGGGATCCGGGCTGTCACCAGGGAAGGGGCAGGAAAGGTGGCAGATTCTACACTGGTTCTTCAAGGCGTTTGCCTGCAAGTCATAAGTCACTTCTTCTCCCCTTTCATCGGACCAAGAAAATCACATGGCCCCATTTAAGTTGAGGGAGTTGGGGAAGTTCAATGTATGTAGTCCTCTGAAGGAGAAAAGCAGAAATCCTGGTTAACGGTGTGACTAACTGCCACACCACTGTGACCAGCTGACTAGGGCTTGGAATTGTATAGACACATGAATGAAAAGGGCTCGTCGTGAATCCAGAACGAACACTGTTGGGGGAGCGTCGTGTATTTCCTCGGTCCTCGTCCCACCACAGCGAAGAACTGAAGGGCAGAGACACAGTAGTGAGGCAGACGAAAAGTCTTATTTAAAGTTACTTAAAGAGAAAAAGTACAGCCACTTCAGCAAGGAGAGGCACCCTGAAAGCTCGGAGAGAGAGTTTAAGATGAAAAGGTTACGCACTTAGAAAGTGCAGGCGACCTCAGAGAGAGGAGCGCTCCCAAAGGTTGAGGGTTCGCTTTTTTAAGGATTCTTCAGGAATGTGACTAAGGGGGTGCAGACTTGTTAAGTGGTCTTTGAATACTTAGAATTAACTTAACACAAGGAACTTCCTGCTCTGATGTCTCCCTGAGATACTGGCATCTTGGTCTGGGACCATATCAAACAAGACCACCTGCCCAGCCCCAAGGTGGGCTGAGTTATTGTCTGTTTGCTGAAGAGTAAGTTAAGAATCTTCTTAACTTCCTGGGTGTTAAAATGCAATCTTATCTTTAAGATGGAATCTTTCCTCTCTTTTACTGTGTTGTTTATGGCTAGGCCTGCATGCTAAATTAGTTGCCTAGGTTGCAAACTACTTGATGAGGGCCGCAAGGAGAAAAAAAACAGCATATAGGTAAAGTTAAAAAATAAGCTGGACCTGCATGATTAACATAATAAAGACATGGGCTATACTGAGGTACCCTCCTTTCTCTGGGGAATATTCAAACATTCCAGGCCAAGTTGCTCCTGGCTTTTTGAGCTTTTCATTGATTAACTCTGGGTCTTTTTAGTGGACTTGCCTGGCCTTTTTCTTTTTCCACCCTGCTCATGTCTATTTGCCTGCCTAACAATACCAAGGAGGCGCATAAGGAGGCTGCATAGGCCTTGGGGCAGCCAGAGCAAATCCTGACATTGTCTGGGTGTCAGTTTCCATATTTGAAATATAGGACACATTGGCCCTTCAACTTGAAATCTTATCATTGCCTGCAAGCTGGGAAGGCATTTACCCACTGAGCTGGCATTTTCAGTTCCATCATTTAAATTCTGAACACTTCTCAAGGTCTTCCAGGGAAGTGCCTGGTGCCCTGAGCCAACCTTTTACCCTCAGGATAAGAACCAAGATGTGCAACACGGTGCACAAAACCCTGCATAATCCAGCCCCTGCAGGACTCTTCTCTCCTCACTCCCCTCAGGAAGCTCTGTATGCTCTGCCAGGCCACACTCTGTAATTCGAGTTGATCTCTATATTAGTCCGGGTTCTCCAGAGCAACAGGACCAAGAGGAGATATATGTCACAGGTATATATCATAGGTATATATTTATTATGAGGAATTGGCTCATGTGTTTATTGAGGCTGAGAAGTCCCATGATTTGCTTGCAGCTGCCAGGAAAGCTCATGGTGTAACTCAGTCCAAGTCAGGGCTTCTTGGAAATATAGATGATCAAGAGTCAGAGTTAGGAAGAGGGCCATCTGCTGACCACTGTCCCTGCAGGGTAGCTTCAGTGCCCTGAGGGCTCAGGGTGACTACCAGTGGCATTGCAATGCCTGGAAGAGGACCTGGCAGAATAGTATTGTTATAGAAAGGGCTGTCATTGGCCAGGGACCTCCCCTGAGCCCTCCTGGGTAGGTGACCCTTTTCCAGAAAACTGGAGAACCTGGCAGGCTTGTGGCACCACTACCGTGCTGATAGCTCTCTAAATGACCAGAGCAAAGATTCTGAAGGGTCTGCTTGTTCTAGGAGCACTAGATGGCTTGTGGCCATCTTTACCTAGATGTTGCTGCTATTCATGGCTCTCCCTGGGGAAAGTAATGTTCTAGGGGAGGGGATGGGGGAGGAGGGGCCGAGGGAAAGGGGGAGAATTTCTCTATTAAAAGCAGAATTTGGTGCACCTAATTTGGTTCATTTGTCTGCACACCCCACCTGTTTGATCCCACTCCCACCACCCCACCAACTGTCTTTGGTAGTAGGGAGAGGTCTCTCCTCAATCTGTACATCCATCCTCACTTGGAAGAATTTATGTAAATTGCACAAAAGTCAGATGTTCCAGGGAGCTTAGTTGGAACAGTCCATTGGTGAAGAGGCTGCTGGGTGATCTCGGTTCTGGCATTACTGGCGAATGATGGCAGGTTTCCTTCTCCATCCTGTTGGATTCTTGATACATCAAAGCAAGCCAGAGCCTCCATAGGCTGTCACAGGTCAGAAGTTGCAAAAACTAGGTCCCCAGGACTTACGCAGTCCCTGCTTCATTAGCAGGTAGAGAGTGGGAACAGGACGGCTGTGTGGGCAAGGGTCAGAATCTCTGGAATTCAAAGACAGCTGGGAAGGAGGGATCAGGGGAAAAACCAAGCTCACTAGATAAGCAGGTGAGGGCTGAAAGCACCAAGAGTTAGAGGAACTTAGGGTCTCTGGGTGGCACAACTGGTGCATGTGGGCCAATGCTGGGAGAAGTAGAGTGAGAGAAGTCCACCCTTTGAACTGCCCGTCCTCCTGGATCCCAGCTGCCGTCAGAGTGAGCTGTCTGAGAGGCCCCATCTAAAACAGGCAACAGGTCTGCGATGAACGTGACAATTCGAGTTCTAGTGAATGTTTCCTCTTTGATCCTTTGGCATTAACCTACTCAGAAAGGAGGCTTTGATTGGCTCCAGATGCCTCCAGGTATCATGAAATGACTCTTGGACAGAATTTGTCTCAAGTCCCCTGCCATTGCCTGTGCATGGGTCCTTGGTCTGGCCGGGAAGAGCCAGATACTGGGTCTCCCTGGGCAGCACAAAATCCAGAGATGCTCATGTAAGAACAAACTCACTGGGATATTTGGAAAAGAAGGTAAAGGTGGTTAAGTAAGTGATAGGCGATTACAGCTTTGTCTGCTCCAAGTTAGTCTACTTAAATTTTGTACAAGAATCCTATACATGGCTTTGTGGTGGATTTATCTCTGAAATGTGAGTTGACCTGATTTCATCATGTTCTTGCTCCTGAAACTGATGACTAGCATGACATGAAGGTGACGATAAAACCCCATGGCCTCGTGTAATGCAGTTATTAGTTAAATCTATTGGAAGGATGCAAGTGAGACCTTTGGCCATAAGACATTAGGATCACCTGGAGACAGCTGGAGACTTCACGTTCCTGTATGGGTACAAGGTACTGCATGGTACAGGACACTGAGATTCTATAAGAAGGTGGTAAGATTTCTGGAGGTGAGTGGGGAAACGGCACCTCTGAATTGAGGGGTGAAAGTCACAATGACAGCTTCAATCCTTCCATCTCCCCAGAAAACTTGTTGAGCCCCCTGGGCCCTGTAGCAAGCCCGCAAGTGCTCAAAGTCTCATGAACACAGTTCCTTCCCAGTGATATCCCAGCAGTTCAAAACCAGTCCATAAGATAGGGGCCATTAGAGTGACAGGGGAGGCCGAAATTGGGAGGGGATTATAAGATGTTGTGATGAAAATAAAACACAGGGACACCTTTTATTTATTGTTTAGAGTTGTTGTTTCAGCTAGGCTTGAGACATTGGCTGTTCTGGTGCCATAAAGCCAAAAGCTGTCATGGAGACTACATACTCCAAGACAGAGTCAACGCGGTCTGAGCTGTAACAATGTAGTCACAGCTACTGAGGGGAGATCTTGGAAGTGGTGACAATCCAGTGACATGGGCGGTGGCGTCAAATCATTCCAGTGCTTACAGGGACCAGACAGTAAAATTAATGAATTGGACCAGGCAGCAACTGAGGCTTATTCCAGGGTCCTTGCCCTTTGCTATCTAATGGGGCGGGGGGGTGGGGGGATGCTTCTCAGCCCCCGCCCTTTGGGGCCAGGTAGAGATGTAGGTGTGATCTGGCCAGATCTGTTATTTCAAGGAAAGCCAGAATGTGGATGTAAAATTTACCAATTGTTATTTTCCAAAAACATTGGGCAGTCTCAAAACAGAACGCATCTGTGGGCCAAAAGTGACCTATGATTACCGGTTTTTGATATCTGATGTTTGTGAAGGTTCCCAGTTCAATGTTTGGCATGCTGCAGTAATCCTTCAGCATCCTTGAGCTCTCTGCCTCTCTCCCCTAACCAGGAAGACTTTGTATTATCAGGAAGAAAAATAAGATTAAGCCCCAGATGGGTGGAGGTTGTCGTTTGTTGTCTTAATGGGTTAAGTCTCATCATTAAATTTTCTTGAGCTGATGGCTGTCTGTGGAAGAAATACCAGCCAAGCCCGAACACCCTGAAAGCTCTCTTAATCTTTCTGTAACCCCATTAACACTCACTGCCTATTTCCCGTGAAAAAGGATTGGAAATGACCAGGGCCCGAAGCATGGAAATATCTGTCACATGCCCAGTAGCCGGGGACAGACCGCGTCAGTGCACAGTGTTGGAATGCGCCTCCTTTGGAATTGTTAAAGGAGGGGGCTGCCGAGAGGGAAAGAGCCACTTGACCCTAGGCATCTTACAACTTGACAAAAATTACGATAGAGTCACCTATACTTTGCCATCTAGAAATATCTATTACCCTGAACCTGGGGTTAGATGCCTGCTCCCCAGGGTAACTCTGGAAACAGAGATTTATTTGTGCAGCAATGATCGAAGAGTTCATTTGATTCCAGTGTGGATCTTTCAACCACAATCAATTTCACACCCCATCATAAATAATGGAGGTCGCCGAGGCAGCCAGGCAGGGTAGGCGATCTGGTTGTACTGATGACAGCATTCAAATAGCATCAACAGAGAGAGGGACAGAGCCCTGTGACAGTGTGTTTGGAGAGAGGTTGAATGTCAGGGTGTGTGTTGTGTGTGTTAACATAACCCTTTTGTCCCCCTTAAATGGGAAAGACATTCAGACATTGCATTATTAACTGCTTGGGAAGCAGCAAGACCGCATGGGTGGACTCCACTCTCTGCAGTGCCCAGTGTATGTTGGGGAGGGGAGGGTGTGCTACAACAGTGCAGCTTCTACTTCAGTCCTCTTAGGCACCCAGCCTGCTTCGTAGGAAAGTCCTGTGGCTGGAGGAATTAGTAAGTGGACTGCTGTAATGGGCAGTTTCAAGGATGCTCCAGATTAGGTACCCTGAGGCAGTGTGGGGAATGGCTGTTTGAAGTCTGAATTGTATGAAAATATGGAAGATGGTAAAAAAAAAAAATCAGTGTTGGCTGCTTTACAGAGGTTTCCTATTTCTAATAAAATGAGATGTAGAAAATTTTAAACTTCCCATTTCTGAAACATCCTGACTTAAATATACCTCCTGGCCTGGTCCTCTTCCCCTAGCTCACAGGGAGTTGACTGTCCATCATCTTGCAGCCTCAGGGCCTTTGAATATGGTACTTCTTTTGCTTCAGTTCTTTTCCCTCTCTTCACCTGGCTAAGTCTTACTCGACTTTATGGTTCCAGCTTAAATATAATTTCAAAAGGCATCTTCCAGACCAAGTTGTATATTCTCATAGCAACCTGTACCATTCTTTTCTTGTATTGGTTACATAGTTGAAATTGAATAATCATTTGCATAGTTGTGTTTGGTAAATATCTACTTCCCTTTATAGCCTGAAAGTTTTGGGAGAGCAGAGGCAAAGATAGGCTTGTTCGTGAATTCCTAGCTCTTAGCACAACTGTACACACAGGAGGCACTCAAGCCCTGTTGTTAAATGAATGTGTGCCCAGAAAAACTGAAGGATTTCCCACTTGATCTGCAGTTATAATGTCTTCCTGTATATTCTTGTACTGTGGTGGCTCAGCAGGTTGATTTGGGACAAATGAATTTCCTTTTGATTGGTTTTCAGGGTAGTGGCCACCACTCAGTAACCAATATCCAAAGGTTAGCTGGGCTGTGCATTGGCATAAATCCAGAAAGTGATACTTAAATCAGCTGGTGGCAGTGCAGTCATACTAGGAGATTCGGCAGAGAGCTACTGAGACATGGGAGATCAGATTAAGCCACTGTTGGATGGGGGTAGCAAGGAAGTTGGCCTGGAACTCCTGGTTTGGTTCCAGAGTAGGATTTAAACACCACAGGTATGTGGAGGAGGGTGTAGGGGTCAATCAGAAAATCCTAAGATAACTCATGGGTATGTGGGGTATGGATTTGGAGCAACGTGATTAATTCCTGAACTGTTGATGGGAATAGGGTTCCTATTATCCACATCCTGGCCAGGTAGAGCTCAGAGACCAGAGTGAGGGAAAAGAAACTTGGAGGTCTACATAGTACCCTCTTCCTGCACCAACGGATTCTGATTTTTGTTCAAGGAGCTATACCTCATTCTCTTGGTGGCTCTAGCCTCCATGTTTCGGGGAATCACATGACCCAGGACTCTGCCTGTTGTATGTCCCCGGCCTCAGCAATTGATTCAGGGATTGGCAGAGCCAAATTAGGCCAATCAGACCCAACAAGAGCTAATGGGGAGGTGAATCACAGTCTCCCACTGATTTTAACAAGGGAGGGCATGAAACTAGAGCCTGGGTTGCCATCTTGCCCCCAACAAAGGGAGAACCTGATTAAGAATTTAAGTAACATCCAAAAGTGAGCTAAGAGATGCAAAATTCAGGGTCCTAGCCATGTCATTTGAGTCCCTGCGTTAAGTTCTGCCCTAAACTAGCCCAGAAGTCATGGACTTTTAAGTTCCATGAGTCAGTAAGTCCCCATTTTTGCTAAGGGTCTGGTTTGAAAGAGTTAAGCATGGATATTATCCCCTTCCTCTCCCACCTGACTCACCAAAGCTAATAATCTATTTTGAATCTGCTAATGGCTGAATCAACCAAATACTAATTCATGGAGTCATAGGATGTCTGAGATGCTATTATCTAGTCTGCTTTGCTAGATTAACAAATGGGGATATTGAGGCACACACAGAGATACCATTTGCCTTATTCATTTATTCCTTCATCATTTACCAAGATTATATTGGAGGTTGGGCCCTGTGCTGGCCACTGAGGGTACAAGAGTGAAAGAAATAGTATTCCTGCAAAACATTAACAGAATGCTCTAGATGGTAAGTAGGTCAACCGCAGTGGACTCTGGTATATGATTACACAAAGGTGTTAATGTTGTAGGAACATCAGGTAGTGGATCCTAGTTCATCGTGGGACATGTCTGAGCTGATTTTCAGAAGGGAGGCATTCTCAGGGTGGCCTCAGTGTTTAAGAGCATTCCAGGCCAAGGAAAGAACACAAAAGCACGGAGTTGGGAGAAAGCATATGGCATGAACCTCTGGAGAATACAGGTAGGTTAGTATGGCTGGCAGGTATTTTGGCTGTTGAGGTAGTGAGATGAGTCTGGGAGGGAAAAGAAGGCAGACCATTGAGGGTCTTCTTTGGATGACTAAGAGGTTTGATGTTCTGGGGCAATGGGTAGGCATAGGACTGATGTAATCACACATTTAAACCCACAAACTTAAATATGCAAGAAATCTAACTTCTGTTTCATATAACTCAACTTAATTTCTGAATTTGAGCCCTCCTATTTCAGCATTAATCCTGGCCATTTTGGGGGGTCCTCTGAAGGACGTCCCTGGGCTCATCTCATGTTCTGGGATCTTACATATTGTCAAGGAATTTGGGAAAGCCCGCTGGTCTTCAAGAAGCCTGTCTGCTGCTTGACCATTCATGAGGATGACTGGTGATGAGGTGTCCACCGTTTCTGCCCGAGTGACCCCTTGAGGTTTGGCAGCTCTCAGTGGCCAGGCTAGGCATGGGGAACTTCTGCAAGCTATGAATTCTGGCTTTCTCCAGACATACCATGTAGACCTGTCTACTTGGATTTGCTGTCACTCTCTCAAGTATCTTCAGGAAGTAGGTTTCAGGTAACGCGTGGCCCGAGATCCACCAGCCTTTCTGCTTTCATTACAACTCTTCTTATCTGGGAGATATCCTTTTCCTTCATATTTGTCACCTTGATCTTGTCAATGAATCCCCCCGTTTTTTAAAAATTTATTTTGGTATCATTAATCTACAATCACATGTGCAATATTATGGTTATTAAACTACCCCCTTCATCAGGTCCCTCCCACCAACCCCATTACAGTTACTGTCCATCAGCGTAGTGAGATACTATAGAGTCACTACTTGTCTTCTCTGAGTTGTACAGCCCTTCCCGTGCCCTCCCAAAATTACATCTGCTAATCGTAATGCCCCTTTTCCCCCTTGTCCCTCCCTTCCCACCTATCCTCCCCAGTCCCTTTCCCTTTGGTAACTATTAGTCTGTTCTTAAGTTCTGTGAGTCTGCTGCTGTTTTGTTCCTTCAGTTTTTTTCTTTGTTCTTATACTCCACATATGAGTGAAATCATTTGCTACTTGTCTTTTTTGGCTTGGCTTATTTCACTGAGCATAATACCCTCTAGCTCCATCCATGTTGTTGCAAATGGTAGGATTTGTTTTCTTCTTATGGCTGAATAATATTCCATTGTGTATATGTACCACCTCTTCTTTATCCATTCATCTACTGATGGACACTTAGGTTGCTTCCATTTCTTGGCTATTGTAAATAGTGCTGCGATAAACATAGGGGTGCATATGTCTTTTTCAAACTGGGCTGCTGCAGTCTTAGGGTAAATTCCTAGGAGTGGAATTCCTGGGTCAAATGCTATTTCTATTTTGAGTTTTTTGAGGAGCCTCCATACTGCTTTCCACAATGGTTGAATTAATTCGCATTCCCACCAGCAGTGTAGGAGAGTTTCCTTTTCTCCACATCCTCGCCAACATTTGTTGTTGTTTGTGTTTTGGATGTTGGCCATCCTCACTGGTGTGAGATGATATCTCATTGTGGTTTTAATCTGCATTTCTCTGATGATTAGCGATGTGGAGCATCTTTTCATGTGCCTGTTGGCCATCTGAATTTCTTCTTTAGAGAAGTGTCTATTCATGTCCTCTGCCCATTTCTTAATTGGGTTATTTGCTTTTTGTTTGTTAAGGTGCGTGAGTTCTTTGTATATTTTGGATGTCAACCCCTTATCAGATACATCATTTATGAATATATTTTCCCATATTGTAGGATGTCTTTTTGTTCTACTGATGGTGTCCTTTGCTGTACAGAAGTTCAACTTGATATAGTCCCATTTGTTCATTTTTGCTTTTGTTTCCCTTGCCCGGGGGGATATGTTCATGAAGAAGTCATTCATGCTTATATCCAAGAGATTTTTGCCTATGTTTTTTTCTAAGAGTTTTATGGTTTCATGACTTACATTCAGGTCTTTGATCCACCTTGAGTTTACCTTTGTGTATGGGGCTAGACAGCAGTCCAGTTTCATTCTCTTACATGTAGCTGTCCAGTTTTTCCAACACCAGCTGCTGAAGAGGCTGTCATCTCCCCTTGTATATCCAAGGCTCCTTTATCAAATATTAATTGACTGGGGTCAGGGAATGTTTAGTTTTACTAAATTAACTTTCACAAAAGATTCCTTGAAAGAAAGCACAATTGAAGGCAATGCAAATGATGCAGGCAAAAGTGAGCAATAGGAAAATCACAGAGCTGGTAGTTCTTGTATCAACTTTTTTTCAGGTGTATTACAGGATAGAATGGTTTAGTTAGATCTGGCAAGGAGTTGGCCAAAAAGCTTTGGAATTATCAAGATTATTAGAAATGTTGATTTATAACCTACCATTCATGATGAAGCTTGCCCTAAGTGTGTATTGTATCTTATAATGTTAACAAGATAATTAAATAATATGGTTTGAAACCATCGTCTATTAATAAAATGTTTTAATATAGTAAAAAAAAATATATATATTAATTGACTGTATATGTTTGGGTTAATGTTTGGATTTTCTATTCTGTTCTACTGGTCAGTGGGTCTGTTTTTGTGCCAATACCAAATTGTCTTGATTACTATGGCTTTGTAGTAGAGCTTGAAGTCAGAGAGCATAATTTCCCCTGTTTTATTCCTCCTTCTCAGGATTGCTTTGGCTATTCGGGGTCTTTTCTGGTTCCATATGAATTTTAGAATTATTTGTTCCAGTTCATTGAAAGCTGTTGGTATTTTGATAGGGATTGCGTTGAATCTGTAGATTGCTTTAGGTAGTATAGTCATTTTGACAATATTTATTCTACCTAGCCAAGAGCATGGGATGCATTTCCATTTGTTAGTGTCCTCTTTAATTTCTCTTAGGAGTGTCTTGTAGTTTTCAGAGTATAGGTCTTTCACTTCCTTCATTAGGTTTATTCCTAGGTATTTTATTCTTTTAGATGCAATTGTGAATGGAATTGTTTTCCTGACTTCTCTTTCTGTTAGTTCATCGTTAGTGTATAGGAAGGCAACAGATTTCTGTGTATTAATTTTGTATCCTGTAACTGCTGAATTCAGATATTAGTTCTAGTAGTTTTGGAGTGGAGTCTTTAGGGTTTTTTATGTACAATATCATGTCATCTGCAAGTAGTGACAATTTGACTTCTTCTTTACCAATCTGGATGCCTTGTATGTCTTTGTTTTGTCTGATTGCCATGCTAGGACCTCCAGTACTATGTTGAATAACAGTGGAGAGAGTGGGCATCCCTGTCTTGTTCCCGATCTTAGATGAAAAGCTTTCAGCTTCTCACTGTTAAGTGTGATGTTAGCTGTGTGTTTGTCATATATGGCCTTTATGATGTTGAGGTACTTGCCCTCTATACCCATTTTGTTGAGAGTTTTAATCATGAATGGATGCTGAATTTTGTCAAATGGTTTTTCAGCATTTATGGAGATGATCATGTGGTTTTTGTTATTCTTTTTGTTGATGTGGTGGATGATGTTGATGGATTTTTGAATGCTGTACCATCCTTGCATCCCTGGGATGAATCCCACTTGATCATGGTGTATGATCCTCTTGATGTATTTCTGAATTTGGTTTGCTAATTTTTGTTCAGTATTTTTGCATCTACGTTCATCAGGGATATTGGTCTGTAATTTTCTTATTTGGTGAGGTCTTTGCCCGGTTTTGCTATTAGAGTGATGCTGGCTTCATAGAAAGAATTTGGAAGTATTCCCCCCTCTTCTATTTTTTGGAAAACTTTAAGGAGAACGGGTGTTATTTCTTCTCTGTATGTCTGGTAGAATTCAGAGGTGAATCCATCTGGTCCAGGGGTTTTGTTCTTGGGTATTTTTTTGATTAGTGATTCAAATTCGTTGCTGGTGATTGGTCTGTTTAGTTTTTCTGTTTCTTGCTTGGTCAGTCTTGGAAGGTTGTATTTTTCTAGGAAGTTGTCCATTTCTTCTAGGTTTTCCAGTTTGTTAGCATAGAGATTTTCATAGTATTCTCTTATAATTCTTTGTATTTCTGTGGGGTCCGTCATTATTTTTCCTTTCATATTTCTGATTCTGTTTATGTGTGTAGATTGTCTTTTTCTCTTAATGAGTCTGGCTAGGGGTTCATCTATTTTCTTTATTTTTTCAAAGAACAGCTCTTGGTTTCATTGATTTTTTTCTATTGTTTTATTCTCAATTTTATTTATTTCTTCTCTGATCTTTATTATGTCCTTCCTTATGGTGACTATGGGCCTCATTTGTTCTTCTTTTTCCAATTTCAGTAATTCGTCTTTAGACTATTCATTTGGGATTGTTCTTCCTTTTTTAAATAGGCCTGGATTGCAATATACTTTCCTCTTAGAAGTGCCTTTGCTGCGTCCCACAGAAGTTGTGGCTTTGTGTTGTTGTTGTCATTAGTCTCCATATATTCTTTGATTTCTGTTTTGATTTGGTCGTTAACCCATTGATTCATTAGGAGAATGTTGTTAAGTCTCGGGGTATTTGGGTGCCTTTTTGTTTCCTTTGTACAATGTATTTCTAGTTTTACACCTTTGTGATCTGAGAAGTTGGTTCGTAGGATTTCAATATTTTTGAATTTACTGAGGTTCTTTTTGTGGCCTCGTATGTGGTCTATTCTGGAAAATGTTCCATGTGCACTTGAGAAGAATGTGTATCCTGCTGCTTTTGGGTGCAGAGTTCTGTAGATGTCTGTTAGGTCCGTCTGTTCTAGTGTGTTGTTCAGTGCCTCTGTGTCTACTTATTCTCTGTCTGGTTGATCTGTCCTTTGAAGTGAGTGATGTGTTGAGGTCTCTTAAAATGAATGCATTGCTTTCTATTTCCTTCTTTAATTCTTTTAGTATTTGTTTCACATATGCCGTTGCTCCTGTGTTGGGTGCATATATATTTATAATGGTTATATGCTCTTGTTGGACTGACCCCTTTATCATTATGTAATGTCTTTCTTTATCTCTTGCTACTTTCTTCGATTTGAAGTCTTTTGTCTGATAGAAGTACTGCAACACCTGCTTTTTTCTCCTTGTTGTTTGCATGAAATATCTTTTTCCAACCCTTCACTTTTAGTCTGTGTATATCTTTGGGTTTGAGGTGAGTCTCTTGTAAGCAGCATATAGATAGGTCTTGCTTTTTTATCCATTCTGTTACTCTGTGTCTTTTGATTGGTGCATTCAGTCCGTTTACATTTAGGGTGATTATCGATAGATATGTACTTATTGCCATTGCTGGCTTTAGATTCGTGGTTACCAAAGTTTCAAGGGTTGCTTCCTTACTATCTTACAATCTAACTTAACTTTCTTGTTAAGTTATTGTAAACACAGTCTGATGTTTCTTTATTTCTCTCCCTTCTTATTCTTCCTCCTCCATTCTTTATATACTAGGTGTTTTATTCTTTGCCTTTAGTTAGTATTTGAATGGTCTGCTTTCTTTGGTATAATTTCATTTTCTCTGGTGACATCTTTTTAGCCTTAGGAGTGCTTCCCTCTAGAGCAGTCCGTTTAAGATATCCTGTAGAGGTGGTTTATGGGAGGCAAACTCTTTCAGCTTTTGCCTGTCTGGAAATTGTTTAATCCCTCCATCATATTTAAATGATAATCGTGCTGGATACAATATTCTTGGTTCGAGGCCCTTCTGTTTCATTACGTTAAATATATCATGCCATTCTCTTCTGGCCTGTAAGGTTTCTGTTGAGAAGTCTGATGATAGTCTGATGGATTTTCCTTTGTAGGTGATCTTTTTCTCTCTTTAGTTGCCTTTAATACTCTGTCCTTATCTTTGATCTTTGCCATGTTAATTATTATGTGTCTTGGTGTTGTCTTCCTTGGGTCCCTTGTGTTGGGAGATCTGTGGGCTTCCATGTACTGTGAGACTATTTCCTTCCCCAGCATGGGGAAGTTTTCAGCAGTATTTTCTTCAAAGAGACTTTCTATCCATTTTTTTTTTCTCTTCTTCCTCTGGTACTTCTATAATGCAAATATTGTTCCATTTGGATTGGTCACATAGTTCTCTTAATATTCTTTCATTCCTAGAGATCATTTTATCTCTTTCTGCCTCAGCTTCTCTGTATTCCTGTTCTCTAATTTCTATTCCATTAACAGTCTCTTGCATCTCATCCAGTCTGCTGCTAAGCCTGTCGATCGCTTGTCTCATTTCTGCATTGTCTTTCCTCACTTCCCTCACTTCCTCCCTCAGCTCTTGCATATTTCTCTGTAGATCCATCAGTATGGTTATGACTTTTATTCTGAATTCTTTTTCAGGAAGATTTTGCATTTCTGTCCCTTCAGACTCCCTCTCTGGTGTCTGGGTCTGGATCAGCTTTGTTTGTACCGTATTCCTCCGTCTTTTCATGGTAATAGAAGTGGTCGCTGGTAGGTGCCTCGTATGTCAGCTGGGCTCCTTAAGATTTAAAAAAAAAAAGAAAGAAGAGAAAGAGAAGAGAAAGAAAAGAAAGAAAGAAAAGAAAAGAGAAAATAAACAAACAAAAACCCGTCCGCCAGGAGTAGATTCTGTGAGGATGCTGTAGGTGGTGCTGCTGCTCCACTATTCCGCAGCTGCGGCCACGCTGCTCTGCAGGGCCCTTTGTAGCACTGGCCGGGGTGGGAACGAATGGGAGGCTGTTGATCTCTGTGGGAAGTCTCAGTAGGGCTACTTTTGCCCAGTCGCCAGCCAATAGGTCTGAAATTCCCCAGGATTCCCAGCCTGCTGGGCTGAGTGTGCTGGAACAATCCTGTTCCTCCGTTGGACCCTATGTCTTTAAGACCGCTAAAAGAAAGTGTGCGCTTTTCCTTTGTCCCGGGGAGCCGGCTGCGAGGACCCAGTGCGTTCCCAGGCTCAGATCCTGCACCCTCTGTCTCTCCAATATCCGATACACCATGTGATGTCTGTCAGCGCTCCCGGTGCAGATCACCAGGTCTGGTTATTTCGCAGGCCTGTACTTCCACTCCCTCCCGGCTCTGAATCCTCTCCTCCTGCCGGTGTGCTGGGGTGGGGGAGTGTTCGTGTCCTGCCAGGACACGGCTCCGTATCTTACCTGCCTCGTGGGGTGCCGAGTCCTCTCAGGTGTAGATGCAGGCTGGGTGCTGTCCTGTATCTTCTAGTCTCTCTTTTAGCAATAGTTGTATTTGTTGTATTTTCATAAATATATATGGTTTTGGGAGGAGATTTCCGCCGCCCTCTTCATGCTGCCATCTTCCTGGGGCGATATCCAATGAATCCCTTTTTCCTAGGGTTTTGGGCTTCTTGGGACACAAGACAGAGGGTTGCAGGAAAGTTTTGGCATTGGTCCTGTCACTTCCTGCTTGAATAGTATTTGGGGAGAGAAAGGAGGACATTTAAGAGCCTAAAACCATGTCTCAAAGTATCTTTTTCCAGATACAATCATAGACAGACATTAAATAGTTGGAGAGTGTGCTGGTGGGGGAGAGTAGGGAGGTAGGGAGGCCACCCCAATCTACACAGGGGGGTCTCACAAAGGGGGCTTTTACTGTGGCCACGGGCAGCTGTGAGACCAGACCTCCTGAACCTTCACTTGTATCATCTCACTGAATCCTCACAGCAACCGTACAAGGCTGGTATCTTAGTTCTCCATTTTATGGTTGAGTAAACTGAGATTAAGGCTGATCAACATCATCAGCTAGTAGGTAGCAGAGTCAAGATTCAAACACGGTCTTACTCAGTAATACACCTTTCATTGCACCTTGTGGGTAACCCAAATCTTGCCTCAGTTCCTTCTGGGTAGGATTTCCCAGGTTGGTGAGGAGGAGGGGTGGAGACCAGGTCTGTGCTTGTGCATACTGGTTCGAGCATCTGCTCAGGTAAGTCCAACATCCATGACCTCCTCTTCTCCTATAGCTGTTTCTGCTGGATTTGGCCACAGCCCACATCCTGCCTCCTTCCTGGACATTCCCTGGTGGCCCCAGCTTTTGGGCAGAGGCATCTTCAGGAGTGGGCTTGGTGGAGTCCACCACAAGACATCAATTTCTGTAATGATAAATTACCCTAATGCCTAGTTGATCTGAAATAGAACAGTCTCTGGAATGTTTGCATCGGCCCATGTTTCCTTTTTGTTCATTGTTTTTCAACGTGTTAAGGATATTTTAAACTAATATCTATGAAAGCCTCTCTGCTGAGTATCAATTTTTCTGTATTTTTATGAAAGGTAGGATTATTTTGAATCCTTGTGGTTATCTTTTCTCCCTCCCCTCCTACTTTATCTGCTTTTGAATACCTTTATTTGTATTTGTAGAAAATGGTTGAATAGGTAGAGAAACACTCTAAGGGGCCTAGATTTTTAAAATTATGGTTAAATATACATAAGATAAAATTGGCTATTGAAACCATTTTTAAGTGTACAGTTCTGTGACATTAATTACATTAACATTGTTTGCAATTACCACCTCCATCCATATCCAGAACTTTTTTATCTTCCCCAACTGAAACTGTGTCCATTAAATATTAACACCACCTTCGCTCCTTCCTCTAGTCCCTGGAAATCCCCATTCTACTTTCTGTCTCTATGAATTTCATTATTCTAGGAACCTCATAAAAGAGGAAACAGAATATTTGTCCTCTTGTGACTTACATATTTCATTCAGCATAATGTCTTCAAAATTCACCATATTGTACCATGTGTCAGAATTTCCTTCCTTTTTAAGGCTAAATAATATCCCATTGTGTGTATATACCAAATGTTGTTTATGCATTCATCTATTGAAGGACGCTTGTGTTACTTCCACCTTTTCTGTTGTGAATAATGTTGCTGAGATCATGGGTGTACAAATATCTGTTCAAATTCTTGCTTTTAGTTCTTTTGAGTACAAGCCCAGAAGTGGAATTACTGGGCCATCTGGCTGATGTTTAATTTTTTGAGGAATCACCATACTATTTTCCATAGTGGGGCACCATTTTACATTTCCATCAGCAATGCACAAGGGTTTCAATTTCTCCACATCCTCACCAACTTGTTATTTTCTGTTTCTTTGATAGTAGCCATGCTAATGAATGTGAGGTGGTATCTTAGTGTGGTTTTGATTTAAATTTTCCTAGTGATTAATGATGTTGAGCATCTTTTCATGTGTTTATTGACCACTTGTATATCTTTTTTGGAGAAAGTCTATTTAAGTCCTTTTCCCACTTTTTAATTGGGTTGTTTTGTTGTTGTTAAATTGTAAAAGTTCTTTATGTATTCTGAAAATCAATTCCTTATCAGATATGTAATTTGCAAATATTTTCTCCCATTCTAACAGGTTGCCTTTTCACTCTTTAGTGCCCTTTGATGCAAAAAAGTTCTCAATTTTGATAAAATCTAACTTACCTGTTTTTTCTTTTTTACTTATGCTTTTGGCATCACATCCAAAAATCATGGCCAGATCTAATGTCAGAAAGCTTTACCCCTGTTTTCTTCTAAGAGTTCCGTAGTTTCAGCCCTTACATATAGGTCTTTGATCTATTTCTAGTTAACTTTTGTGTATGGTGTAAATAAGGGTGTAACAATGACTTCTCCTCCTCCTCCTTCATATGGATATCCAGTTTCACTTCCCTTTTGCTGAAAAGACTGTCCTTTACTCCCTAAACGATCTTGGCACCCTTGTTGAAATTTGTTTGAGTATATATGGGAGTGTTTACTTCTGGACTCAATGTTCTAGTCCATTGGTCTGTATATCTGTCTTTATGCCAGAACCACACTGTTTTAATTACTGTGGCTTTATAGTAAGTTTGAAACCAGGAAGTGTGAGACTTCCAACTGTGTTCTTATTTTTCAAGATTGTTTTGGCTATTTGGGATCTCTTGAGATTCCATATGAATTTAGGATGGGTTTTTCTATGTTTGCAAAAGATGCTGAGATTTTGATAAGAATTGCATTAAGCCTGTAGGTTACTTTGCATATGATTGACATCTTAACAAAATTAAGTCTTCCAATCCATAAATATGAGATGTCTTTCCATTTATTTATGTCTTCTTTAATTTCCTTCTGCAATATTTTGCATTTTTTAGTGTACGAGTATTTGGACCCCTTGGTTAAGTTTATTCCTAACGATTTATATTTTCTGATGATATTATAAATAAAATTGTTTTCTTAATTTCCTTTTCAGATTGTTTATTAATGGTATATAAAAGTCCATCTGATTTTTGTGGGTTGGTTTTGTATGCTGTAACTTTGCTGAATTCATTTATTAGTTTCTAACAGTTTTCTTTTTTTGATGTGTGATATTTAGGGTTTTCTATATATAAAAACCACACGTCATACTTTTACTTCATTCCAGTTTGGATTATTTTATTTCTTTTTTTTTTTTTTGCCTAATTGCTCTGGCTAGAATTTCCACTAATATGTTGAACAGAAGTGGTGAAAATGGACATCCTTGTATGCTCTTGATCTTAGAAGAAAGGTTTTCAGTCTTTCACCACTGAGTATGATGTCGGCCCTGGGTTTTTCATATATGGTCTTTATTATGTTGACATAGTTTCCTTCTATTCCTAGTTTTGAGAATGTTTTTATCATGAAAAGGTATTAAATTTTGTCAAGTGTTTTTCTACATCCATTGAGATGATCATGTAGTTCTCTCCATATGTTAATGTGGTTATTACATTGATTAATTTTCACATGTTGAACCATCCTTGCATTAAGGAAATAAATTTCACTTGGCTATGGTGTATGAGCATATTTAAGAAAGTTATTTAAAAGTCTACTATGTCTGAGACATGTGTTTCTTCAGAGACTGTTTCTGGAGATTTATTAATTCCTTCCCTTTAAGGGGGGCATATTTCCATATTTTTTTTGTAAGTTTTGTTATCTTTTATTGAAATTTGGGCATTTGAAGGAAGTTACCTTTTCAAGTCTATGCACAGCGGCATGGAAGATACTTACTAATTTATCATTCCCTGAGCCTTGAGATCAGCCTGTGGTGATGGCTTTAGTTGTCCTCAGGTCTTTTTCGGGCATGTGTTCTGTCTGGATCTGTGTGTGTGCTTCCCCAACCCCAGTTTCTCCTGCCTGCTTTTAAGTGCTTTTTCTCAGGGCCTTAGATGTTCTATTGAATTCCTCTGTCCATAATTTCATGCCCCCAAGTGTGCATGGGTCTATAATTTCCCTGCAGTTTTCATGCATAGTGGCCCCCACCACCGCCTTCCACAGCTTCTAGCTTGAGATCCAAAGTATGCTTTCATTCCTGCCCGAGCTCTGAGTTAAGTGAGACAGAAACCATCCCTTGGGCAGCCCACAGAAAGGCCAGAATGTTGCAAACAATTTCTGCTGTGGGTTATGTTTTTGTTTTGGCTGGAGTGAGGGAAACTGGAATTGGGCTCCTTCTTTTATATTGCACTTTGCTGTACTGGGGAGGGTATGGGCCAAAGGTGAATAAAAATTCCATAAAGTTTCTTACTATTTTGTATGTGGCTTTTTCTTCATTGGGCATTTGCTTGGTCTAGAGTGTCTATAAAGTTATTTTAGTCCGCCTTAGGTATTTATCTGGTATTTACATGATGGAAGGGGAGATTGCTCATCTTCCATCCCATTGATGTCGGCCTCCAAGAGCTAGTTTTTCAGTGAGTGGATCTTTAGGCAAATAAGTAAGTTTAGGGTTGAGTGACCTATCCCCACCTTCTCTAATTCTGTCTCTGCATGGCACTGGATGCCTTTCATAGAGTCCCTAGGAATGGGCTTTGCTACCTCTGGGAGGAAGACAGGTAAGGTGGGGGTTGTTTGTGGTAGTAAAGGCCAGAATTAAATGCATTTTTTCTAAGTCAAGGTTTGTTTTTTTTTTTTACCTCCATAATAACAGCTATCTTTATGGCATATGAAGCCACGAGAAGCTCTTTTTCTGGTCCTGCCACTATGACTATAACTTTGTCCAAGGCGTTTCATCTCTTTGAATTCCAGTTTCCTCATCTGCAGAGTGGGAACAATAATGAATGGTTGTGAGAATGAAAGTGGGGAAAGATAAGCAGAAGTTTTTATAAATGATGAAGGCCTATGTAAAATGTTATTAAAGTAGACAATATTGGTTGCCTTCTGCCGTTTATTTCCCTCTTCCTGCTTCCCTAAAACCTGGAAACTGTTCACCAGGGGAAGCTGACCTGATCTCTTGTTCCAGTTGGGGGGATCTGCTGCTCTTTGCTAGGTTTATCCAGCAGAACTTCTGAGATTATGGGTATGTTCTGTGCTTTCCAGCATGGTAGCCGGTAGTCACATGTGGCCCTTAAGTAGTTGAGTAGCACAACTGAGGGATTGAATTTTAAATTTCTTTTATTTTTAATTAGCATAAATTTAAAATTGAACAGTTATATGTTGTCTGTAATAAAAAACTATGATCAAGTGTTGGCAAGGATATGGAGAAATTGAAGCCATCCTGTATTTCTGGTATGATTGTAAATTGGTACAACCACTTTGTAAAACAGTTCCTCCAAGAGCTATACATAAAGTTACCATGTGATCCAGCAATCCTACTTCTAGGTATATACCCAAGAGAACTGAAAACATACATTTACACAAAAACTTGTATACAAATGTTCATAGTAACATTATTTGTAAAGCCGAAAAGTGGTTAACAACTCAAATGTCGGTCAACTGATAAATGTGGTGTATTGAAAATACACCACTCCATATGATGGAATATTGATTAGCCATAAAAAGAACTGAGATACTTATACATGCCAGAGTGTGGATGAACCTTGAAAACATTATGCTAAGAAGCCAGACTTAAAACACTACATATTGTGTGATTCCATTCATATGACATAGTCAAAACTAGGCAAACCCATAGGATCGGAACACAGTTGCTGGAAGCTAAGGGGAGGGGAAAATGGGTGTAGCGTTTCTTTTGGGGATGATGAAGGCATTTTGGAATTAAAAAATAGTGATGGCTGCACAGCCTTGTGAACATATGAAAACCCACTGAATTACACATTTTTAAAAGGTGAATGTGACGGAATGTGGATTATATTTCAATTCAGAAAGTAGCTGCATGTGACTGGTAGCTACCGTATTGGATAGCATGGGTCTGGGTCTCGGGAATGCTGTTCCTCATGCAGTGAGCAAGGATCCATTTCCAGGAGGGAGAGTTTTGGAGTTCTTGGCAAAGTCTTCCTCACTGGTAAGGGGGCAGAAAGAGGTGGCCCCTTTTTATTTTTCCTACATGGTTTCCCACATTTCCTTCATTTTTTCTCCCTGCAAAGCATGGGGTTGAAGATCAGAACCACTGACGCCATTCTGAGCCCAGGAGGGGAGCAGGCAGCCCAAAGCCCATACGCGCATTGAGGATGGCAGAGTGGGAAGATGGAGAGACATGTGGGTTTGTGACGGTGTTGGTCAGTACTGGATTATATTCTACTTGGGACTCACCCTCTTCCTCCACTAGACATACAATCTCATGAAATTATAAACGGTTATTTTGTTTAGGCCATTTTGAGTCAATTACTTGCTCCTGAAAACATCTTAACTGATGACTGACGTAGTTATGTTGCCTCACCTGTTCTTCACTACCATCCTCCTCCTCCTCATTATCATATTTTTTCCCTAAAATTTCCCCAAGTCCTACTTTATATTGGGTGGGTACTTCAGCACAACTACAGAGATTTTCAAGACCGTGCTTGGCTACTGGGTGGAGAGGAGCTTTCCCTTAATGAGCTTTTCTCTCCTCTTTAAGTAACTGTCAGAGAGAACAGACATGCTATTCATAAACAGCATCTCATAGTACTGTACACCCCTCAAAGGTTTTGTGTACCACTTATTCCCATTTGATCTTTATTATAACCCAATAAAATGGTCTGAGCTGGGACCCCTACCCCATTGTAAGCACAAAGAAGGTGAGCTTTGGGTGGGAGTGACTTGCCCCAGGTTGTCCAGGAGGCATGGAGGGGCGGACATTCAGACATCTGTTTTAGTACCCCCAGACTCAGTGGCCTCTTTAGAGCAGACACTGGGTGGTGGTGCCAGATATCCATTCATTCTTTGCTCCTTTCCTGTAGGGGAGGGTCGCCGTGGAATCTGCAGTCATGATTTAGAAGTACTGGCTTTCCCACATTCCTTCCTACCCTTTAACAGTCCCAATGACCAGTGGGGCTTGCTTTAGGGCTTTGTCAGACAGAGCACACCTGGGTGTTCACATGCCAGAGGGCAGACTTAGAAACCTGAATGTTCATTTTGAATTGTAGAAATCTTGCCTTATGGCCTCTAAACCGAAGACAATGGAGTGGCTGGGACATTGCTAGGTGGAAGCCCCTGCTAGGTGGACTTCAGTGCCACCATAAATGTTTGCAGCACCTGAAAGGCAGAGGACTGGGTCTAATTAGGCTGGGCCAGGGAAGGTCATTAACCTTTGCCAACAGCAGATATAAGGAACAATCCCAAGGGAGTGATAATTTCAGTCTGGTTCCCAGAGTAAGTCTGGCTCTCAAATAAAACCAGGAAAGGAAACTAGTGCCTGCTCAGCCCCCTACCCTCTCCCAATTCAACTGTCTTCAAGCCCTGTCCATACCCCTAGTGCTCCCACTAACCAGAGCTGGCTTTATTGTCTGTCTTCTGGGAAAATGCAAAACACCAGTTGCCAGGCATCTTCTCAGCTGAAGCCCTTCCTCTGAGAAGGTGGTATGAGATGTCTGGAGGACATCAACGGCAATGTCATCAACATCACTTTCATCTTCAACATCACCTACCGCATCATCTTCAACAACTAGAATATCTAGAGCTGATATTTATGGAGCACCATACATGCCGGTGCTTTACACACTATCTCATTGATGTTTCATAATAGCACCATGACAGGTTCTGATGTTATTTCCAATGCACAGAGGAGGAAGCTGAGCACGGAACATTAGGTTCCCACAGTCCGGTTCCCACAGTAAGTCTGGCTGGAGTCACAGGCTCATTTATGCAAAACCAGGCATGGAGCCCGAGTTTTATTCCTCCTCTCCAGATGGAGGCAGAAGTGGTCACTAATTGATCAACCGATCAATCGCTCAATAGAATCAAATTCCAACCCATGTGCAGTTACATCTCACATCCCTAATGCGGGTGTGATCAAGAATGGATCAAGAAAGAAAAACAGGCTTTATCTGTAGGACAGCATTGAAAACAGGGACTGGTCGTGCCAAGCAGGCAGACTGTCTTGGGGGTTAAATGAGGTTATTGAGAGTCCAAGGAGGCTTTTCCAATCCAAACTGAATGTTGGACAGGAGTTAACGAGGACCAGGATCTCTCTTCTCCTACAGGGAGGGGCTGGGGCCCGAGCTCACTTTCTCATGGAATGTGTGACTCCCTCCTCCCAGCAGGAGGCGCTGTGCCAAACCCAACTTTCCATGGGCCTTTCCCAGACTCTCCAGAATTCCTGATGCCCTTCTCTATTTCCCTGCAGTCAAGGTTGCTTTCACACTTACTCTATAAGAAGGGAGAGTAATAGTAGGCTGGGGCCTCTCCCCAAAACACACCCACAGAAGGTCCAGCGGAGCACCCTAGCTTTGGACCTCTCTGGCAATGGGAACAAGAGGACAGAGAAGTATTGTCCCCTCTTACTCTCATTTCTAAGTCTCCAATAAAGCCATTCGGGGTGACGCTGTGGAATTATCCCAAGCCCTGGCACCTGACAGATGGTGACTCAAATGGACCTGCCTTACTGACAATGATGTGGCTGTGTGCCTGCCCAGCACACAGTGAGCCTTCAATATGCAAAGCGTGCCAGTTGTCAAGCTGTCATTGTGATCATGACTGTCATCTCCGTTGTGAACACAGACAGACATCACCTCCCTTCTCATCCAAGCATCACACCTGCCCTTCCCTTTGGCGCTCGGGGTCGGGGACCCCTGAGCCCGGAAAGGGGCAAGGGCACTTTAAGAAGTCCGTGCTTGAGTGCTGCATCAAATAAATGTCAGAGGCTGAGTCTGCTCCTAATGCAATGTGTCCTGTCAATCAGCCCTCAGACCGCAGACCTGCAAGGCTCATTGACAGAGGCCCAGAAAGATTTATTTTGGTTCACTTAATTGCCCTTTTTGTTTTGTAAACATAAAGGTTGCAGCTTATGGTCTGACAGCTAGAGGAGCCTTTTTCTTATCAGAGAAAAGATGACATTTGGGCTCTTAGAGAATCTTTCCCTTAAGCTTCTCTAATACCTGGCCCCCACCCTTGCTTTTTGCAAGGACTCAGAGTTTCTTCAGAACAACCCCCTTGCTGGCGTCCAGATGGACCCCTGTGAACTTAGGCAGTGGCTACTCCTCTTTGGCCTCAGTTTCTTCTTCTATGACATGGAGATGGTAAGGAGACTTACCTCAAAAGGGTGCTGAGAAAATTCACTGGGGCAGTGCAGTGGAATGACTAGGACCCAGAGCTCTTGGGTTCAAATCCCAGCTCTGCCACTTGCTAGTACCTTTTTTATGCCTCAGTTTCCTGCTATATTAAAAAGTGGAATCCAATAACAGTGCTATTGTACAACGTTCTGGGGGGACTGGATGAGTTAATGCGTGTAAAGTACTTCAAACAGTGCCTGGCACATAGGAAGGGCCGTACAATGGGAGTTATTTCTATTAGCATGTACTGTGTGCTTAACTTATGGCTGGTGCATAGTAGGGAGCTATTATTATTTTCTTTTAGATCAAAGGTTACAAAGAGACTCCTCAAAGAGTACTTTATTTGCTAGCATTTAGTAACTTGGAAATTTCATATAAAATGCAAATTCCTGGCTTCTCTTGGGATGCTGGAGGTGTCTAGCATCGCAGGAACCACATTTCTGGGTGGGGACCACATTTCTGCATGGCCGCAATTGCTGGGCTGAGTTGTAGCTCCTGCTCTTACCATTAGACCCTGAAGGCGTTTGGGTTTCCCATCTTCCAGCCCCAGACCCCTTGGAGATGCTTTTACTCTTGGAGGCTGTGGCCACAGAACCCTTCTTTTCTCTACAGATGCTCATGCAGCATCAAGCTCAAGAAATTCATCATCTTGCCGTGAAGTGAGGTTTCAGCCTTGACTGAGAGACAGCGATGCCATGGCTGTGGTTTCCTGACCCACCCCACACTCCCTGGGCCACGTTGGGCCTGCTGATTTCTTGGAAGGACTCAAGTATCCGTTTCCAGAGTGGAAGGTTATAAAGAATCCCCATGTTGCTGCTTTTCAGAAGTGCCCAAATGTTAGTCATTTTGACTTCAGTTTAATCACTAGATGATCTAAGTCCTGAGAATATCTATACATCAGCATAAGATTTAATTACATGCTTTTCATTCCGAATGCAGGAAAAATGATAACCTATACATACATATATTCCACATGAATTGATCCTCTCTGGACCTCAAAAAGTTACTCACCACTACTCTGCCTACCTGGTTTGCATTACCTGTCTTGTGGGAAACACTGGCCTGATTGGGTCATAGAACAATCTGCAAGCAAATGTCCGACAACATGAACCTACAGAAATAATTTCTAAGACTCACCTCCTCCCTAAAAAAAAAAAAAAAAGATTTCTTTAGCAAAAACCCAAAAATTTGGGCAGGTCTCGGGTCAGTAATATAAATAAGAGAGCTGGGTGTGTGGCAACAGGGAGTGGTGGGGAGTGTAGCAAACTGGGACATACATACACCATCTGGAAGAGGCAGCTGTAGTCAAGCCGGAATGAGGACTCAGAGTCATCTGACAATTCAATTTTTAAGGAAAGATGAGACTTTTGATTTTTATAAGTAATCTTCCACTTTTTAAATATTGGCAATTAATGAACAATCAAAAAAAACACACTGTGAACCAAATCCAACACATCTATGGGAATCAATTTGGTCTCAGATGTGAAATCTCTGCAGTACAGAAGGTTAGTCATATGCTTGGAATGTGGGGTCAAAAGGCCCAGGGCTCAACTCCCTATTTTGTCTCTTACAGCTGATTGGGCCTGATTGCCAGCATCATTTAAACTCTCTGATCTCCAGGTTCTTTATCAATGAAATGGAGACAAGACTATTTGCCTGAAAGAGTTATTGTTGAGGATTAAATGAGAAAATTCTTGTGAAAAGCTTGGTGCACTGCCAGCAAAGAGTAAATGTCCAGAAAATAAAGGTGGCCGTTGACATCTTCCTATGTGAAAGGCACATGCTTTTTTCACTGGTGACTTTCAAACAGGTGCCAGGGCCACCATACTGGACTGTGGCCAGTCAGAGCACGGACATGATTTGATCTCAGTCACTTCCAGGTATTATTCTAGTACCACCTCCTTTTTCCCCTCTTAAAGTTGGTTTCTCCTGGGCTGACCCCACAGGGTGTAGCTCCAGCTTCCCTTGTTCCATCACCTACTTAGCAAGAAATGCAAGTACTGTTGTTGGCTGTGCACTCAGCCTGGCTTCACATTTATTCCTGGAAGACCAGTGGGGGCGGGGGGCTGTGTGGCATCGCACACTGCATCACAGAGGCCCCAGGCAGGGACTTCTGGTTGCCAAGTCCTTCCTTGGCAAAAAATGAGCAGTGAGCAGAAGGTGTTTTATACACTGCCCTGAATCCCTGTGAATTACCCTGCCATTAGTATGAAAAATATTAAGCAATAAACAGTTGTGATATTTAACACTCTCTCCAGAGACCCGTTGCCACAGGCATAACCAATGCCGAACTGCGTTAATAAGCAATGGGGAGCCACACAGCAGGAAGGCAGGGGGCTGGCTCTGGCCTAGGCAGGCCCTAGGCATCTCATGAACAAAATGTGCCAGGTTAAAGTTGTGCATACCACACGTGGAGACTGGCATGCCTCCACATGGGCACAGGCAGACACCTGCATGTATACATATATGCACACGTCCACATGCAAATGTGTACATGCTAAACATGTGCACAGGCACACATGCATTCAAAAGTGCAGCACACCTGGCATATGCATATATGTGCAAATTCACATGCATATGCACTCAGACATCCCCAGCCCATCCTTGGACACAAAGACCCAAACACACAGCCACATGCATACCTAAATGCATACACACATAAGCACACACTTGTCCCCAGTGCTAAGTCTCATAGTTTGGTCTGATCTAATAGCAGAACCCATTTCCTGTCTATTTGGAATAGAGAGTTGGCCAAGTGGTGACTTCTTAGTGAATCTTGGTGACAACTTCCCATGATGGATTTTTCAGGATGCAGGATTTAGCATCACCAGAACAGTGCCCATGTAGAACTAGGTACAGATATTTAGGGTAAAAGAATATGAGCAAACAGAGCCGTTTATGAGGGCAGACTGGTACAGACTCAAATGGTCTTGCTTCCCTGGGTTCCTGCCCCCTGGTAGAGTTCAAAGATGTGCCCTGGCTCAGTTTTGCCTTAAGATTCAGCCCAGACTCATAAACTCATTCCTTCACTATTGTTTCTAACCCATCCTGGCTGCTCTTCACTAGGCATGTGATTCTCCAGGTATTCTGTACAATTCTCTCTTTCCTGAGAACACCGTTCTTTTATTTCCCCCATCTCTGCATATACTCTGACATCTGCCTGGCAGGCTTTTTTCCTCCTTTCTCATTTTTCAAAGCTCAGATGAAATGTCACTTCTGGAACCAGGCAAAATCCCTTCATTTACTATGAGTCTCCTATATGTAAGGCATGTGCTGGGGATTTCAAGGTGAGGTGCTAGAGCTCAGGTCCATGTGGAATCCCTAGAATCAGCCAGGGAAGCACCTTAACCATTGTACTGAGAGTATCTGCATGTCTGTGTCTTTCTCAAACAAAGAACTTCTCAAGTTCTTGATCTGTGCCTTTTATTACCATGTTTCCAGGGTCCAGAACAAGGCCTAGCGAATGTATAATTGGTAGGCCATCCTCAAGCAGAGGAGGAATGTATCATAATTGACGACAATAATGTGCAATGGACTCTAAGTAGACTCACTGGCGTTGAGTCTTGTAATGAGCGAGGGAGGAGGCTACCGAGTAGACCCACCTTGTGGACCATTTTCCGTGCCATGATGCGATTGCTCTGGTTACTGAAGGAAAAGAGAGCACTCTGCAGGACATGTACATTCTTGTGACCAGGAACCCATTTGGGGCCACCCTGGGGGGACAGGCAGTGGGAGCAAGGGTGGAGAAAAGTGGACGAAAACTGACAGTGGTCAGGACCAGGGGGCCTGCCGGATAGATTTAGATGGAGAAGAAGGGTAAGATGGGTCTGGATCTCTGCTTGGACCACTGAATGTGCAGAGGTTTCACCTTGAGATCGGAGACAGGAGGAGCAGGTTTTCGGAAGCAGAGGCTCCTTCTGAGCAGGATTCATACAGTGCTTTATTGGAAAGTGATCCCCCGAAAAACTGGTAGACAAGTGAGAGCAGAGGAGAGGGAAGGGAAGGAGGCCAAGCAATGGTGTGGTAAGTAGCAGAGTCCAGGGCAGTGGTGGCTCAGACCCGCAGGAGAGGCCGGAGGGCAGTGTAGGTCACGCCTCAGAGGGGTCCCTATTGTGAGTGTGGGACCTGGAGTATTTAAACTCCTGCATCTGTCAGTGGTTAAGGAAGCCCCCGATTGGGGATTTAAATCCCTAGGCACTTCTGGCCCTGTGCGCATGCAGGGAAGCGGCTTCCACGGCCTGTGTGCAGCCCTCTGACAAAGCAATACAGGAGCTGATGTTGGGAGTAGAGACCGCAGGAGGAGGGCATGTGCAAAACCAGCAGAGGGACCTGGGGATATGGGCGGGGCATTGCCATGGCCAGCTGGAGAGTTTAATTTGGGACACACAGAGTTTGGGTTACGTGTGAGACAGGCCATCTAACTGGAGATTCTTATTAGTAAATTGGATAGTCATTCATTCCATCAGTATTATAGAGTGAGTGCCATATGCCTAGCTCTGCTGTAGGTAACAAGGCTCCTGACAGATGAAGTCTCTGCCTCATAGAACTCCCACTCTAGCGGCAGAGGTGGAGAGAAAGCCCAAGTGAATTATGGCACAGCTTCAGGTGGCAGTAAGTGCTGGGAAGGAAACTAAGGCGGAGTAAGGGGTTGGTGAATGAGGGGTGGCTGGAGTGGCTAAGTTGTCTTTAAGGAGGTGACATTTGAATTGAGTCTTGCAAGATGGGAGTGATATAGTCCCACCCACACCTGAGGAATGAACATTCCAGGCAGAGGAAACTGAGATGGAAACAAGCTTGGAATGACTGCAGGCGGTGACACCAGGAAGGTCCGCATGGAGTTGTAGGGATGGGCAGAGACCAGGACACGGGGCAGGTGCATGGGCCATGGATTTTATTCTGAGTGTGGTGCGTAGTCATTGATGGCTTTGAGTAAAGAGGTGATAAGATTAGTATTTTTTTTCTTTCTTTTTTTAAACATCTTTAGAGGGTTAGTCTGGCTGCTGGCTGGAGAACTCTTGGTAGGGGAGAATGGGGGCAGAGATTCTGATTGGGAGGCTACGGCTGGTGACTTGGAAGCAGCAGCGGAGGTGACGGGAAGCAGGCAGATTCAGACAGAGGAGAACTTACCTGTAGCGCCAGCAGGACTTGCCGTTGTGCTGCAGGTGGGGTATGAAGAGGGGAGAGGAGGCAATGATGAGTCTCGGTTTTTGTGCTGAACAACAGTGAAGAGGCTATTTGTGACACGGTGTATCTGTCAGAGAAGAAGGTTTGGGGCATCAAATCAGGCTTTCTTGGTTAAGTGTGAGGCATCCAGATGGTATATAGAAGGCAATTGTATATAGAAGTCTGAACCTCCGAGTGGAATTTGGGAATCATCAGCTTGTGGATAATATTTAAAGACATAGGGCTTGGTGAGATCACCTTGGGAAGGCAGGCAGCTAGAGAAGTGGTCTGAGAAGCATATCCTGGGATTTTCTGCTATGGAACATTAGGAAATAGGAGGCAAATCCAGTAGAGAAGAGAAGGATGGGGAGGCTTTGGACAAGATTCAAAGCAGGAGACTGATGTTCTAGATGCATAATGAAAGAAGTGTTTTAAGAAAGAGATAGTGACCACCTGAGTCAAATCTTGCTGAGCGGTGGAATCAGAAGATGTGGCAAGATGGAGCTGGTGGTTGCTGGTGGGGGAGGCTTGAGATGATCGATTGGAGAGGAAGTAGAAAAGGATGAATTTGCAAGTACAGATGATGAGTACAGATGGTACTTTCGAGGAGTTTTCCTGTGGGAGGCTGAGAACTGCAGTCTAGGTAGTTTCTGTTAACACAAGATTTATTCCAACGTGTTTGATGCTGGTAGGAAATGATCCAATATGGAGAGTCTGGGACTGGGGGACAGTTCCAAGATGGAGATAGAAATTTGAGAAGTATCAGTAAGATGCTTGCAGCTACAAGTAACAGGAAAAGAATCCAAATTGGCACAAATGATAGGGACACTTACATAAGAAACAGTAATTTCAGTGGTAGGGTAGGTTCTAGAGTTGATTGATTCCTCAGCTCAATGATCTCATCAAAGACCCAAATTCCTACTGTCTTTATTCTCTGCTTTCCACTGTTCAGGCTTCATATTAGGGCTGCCTGTGGCCATACAGGCCCTGCACTTCCCTATTCATATCCAGCAGAAAAGAGCAAAGCCCCTCTCCCAATGGCCACTACGACCATTCCCTTTGATTGCCCAGCTTAAATCATGTGTCCACAGTCACCATGGGAAAGTGTGAAATGATTTTCTGAAAGTGAGTTAGACTGCACTCCTGGAGCTGGGGATGGGGCGAGCTCCCCAGGGGTCATGGATTCATGTGGAAGAAGTAGGCTTTTGAACTACCTTTTAGGAAGAGGAGAGAACAGGGTATGTCGTGTGGATGTTGGACAGGCCAACACAAAGGTCATCTGCAGGTTTCATCAGGGTATAAGGAGCTAATCAACACTATTGGAGAGCAGATGAGAGCTCAGGAAATTTTGTGGACTGAGGAGGGAAGTGGACATAGTTAGATGAAATTTCCTTATATGAAGCCCTATTTTATAGGTATTTGAAATGGGGTGCTGATCACTCCCCTACTTCCCTTGTGAAGCACAAGTGGGTGAATATGGGAAAGTTACATCTTCCATCCTCACTCAAGAGGCTTAGAGAAGGGAAGGGTCCTGTCTTTCCACTGATAAGTGGCAGATCTGGTTCTTGACTTCAAGGAGGATGAGGCTGGGTCCTTTCCACTCCATGGCTTTCCTTGGTGGGGTAGTAGGAGCAGAAGGTCACTCTGGGGGTACCAGATCAGATCAGTGTATCAATAGGACCATTGGTGTATAAACAGGTGTGACCTATGCCACATCACTTAGATGGTTTTGGGACAAGATACCCAGGTTAGCCCAGTGCCTCTGGGCGAGGCTAGCCCTCCTGTCGGTCTTTCTCATTTGGACATAGGGCAGGACATGTCCTAGCCATTCATATGACGATGAGAGCAGTGGATGCAAGGGAAGTGCCAGCCCTCATCTGTGAGAATTACTTTGGATAAGGACTGGTACCTGATATGGGATCCTCTCTGTAGAAGTCTTTGTGTCCAAGAGGGGTGAAAATGGATGGGGAATCTATGGCTTGATTAAACATCACAACCAAATAAATGGTGGCAACCAGCAAGGTAAAGCATAGGGCTCAGGCTGAGTATATGTTTAGTCGAGAAGAATTTACATTAGGCCTAGAGAGGCAGGGCCCTGTTAGAAATATGGAGGCCATTCCCATGGACAGGCACCTTTCAGTCTCAATGAACAGCTCTCTGAACCTAACATCTGGCAAAAACAATGGCTAGTAAAGCTGCTCCTCTTGATCATGCTTAAGGCATGAGAGGAGGGCCACTTATAATCCATGTAGCTTGGTGGAAAGAACCTAAGTTTTTAAGATAAACCTGGGTTGGATTCTGGGTCCACCACTTACAAGCTATGTAGCTATGCATAGCTGACATGGCATTTCTTAACAAGTTTCCTCATCTATAAAGTAGGTGACTTGTCAAAGGGTTGTTGGGAGGATTAAATGTGATAAAGCTTTTAGCAAGTGCCAAGCCCAGAGTAAGCACTCAATAGACTGTAGCTGCTTTTATGCTATTTCAGCTCAGTTCTTAAAGCCCTCAACACACTTGCCAATCTACTCAGCAGGAATGCAGGCCCCTGTTGGATGTAACAAGCAAGATGGCACTGCTAATACTTCCTGACAGATCCCTGTGCGTGGGCACATGTTGAGGTGGATATTGGCTCTTCCAAACACAAGGGCAGTCATTTCCTTTATGTACAGGAGGGACTGAGACTACGTCAAGAGCCACACCTTTGCAAAACCTCCACGCTGTGAGGCTCATGAAAATAAAACACAAAAATGGAAATCTGCCTTCTTTGTTCACCTTGTCAGAAGCAATGAACAGCAGCCATCATACCCAGGTCTCCTGACTTTATTACTATTCCAGACGTGATGCTCATGGCCTGACCACGCCAGACCCCTCAACTGTTCACCATTGTAAGCAGGAGCAAGTCCACATTCCGTGGACATTAAAATTGCTTCACGACCCAGCATCCTACTTACATTTCCAGTGTCTTCTCTCCACACTTAGGCTTTGCTCACTTTGCCCTTGCTGTGTTGTTATGCTCTCATTTAGTCTATGGAGCCATACCCCTTCATGCCTCTGGACCTTTGCACTTGCATTTCTTCAGCTTGATCCTTGGGAAGCTCTTACCTGGTTTCCTAGACTACTACTTTATGTCCTCCTAGCACCTTGAAGTTCCTCCGAGCCCACATCCAGTTGAAATTAATTATTTATTGGGGTAATTATTTATTTAGTGTCTCTCTTTCTCTCTTGCTGGCCTGTAAATTCCATTAGGGTAGACAGCGTATTTCTTGAAACAAAAAAGGATGTACAATGCCAGAGATCTTAAAGAGTAAACCAATGGCTATGGATTGCCTTTCATCTGTCCATACACCACCTACCCATTTGTTTTTCCATCCAACTACCCCACCATCCATCCATCCACTCTATCCAGTAGGTCATTCAAGGTGACATTCTGAAGAATCACTATGTATCGGGGCCTCGGGAAGCACCATGGAGGTTCATTTGCCTATTCATTGATTCTGCTTCTTTCAAAATTAATAGGAGGTACATTTATTTGTTATCACAGGACAAATGGGCATATATCTAAGTCCTCTCTGAAGGAGAATATTGAAGTGTCAAAAATATGAGTTTGAAATGTGTTTTCAGTCAAGAGGCAGGGAGAAGGGTGAGACCCAAAGCTAAATGGGTTGTTATAATCTGAGGTTTCATGAAGGAGAAGAAGCTGCTGGAAAAGGGTAGGAAGCCTGGTCAACATTAAAGTTGAGTGTGTGTGGGGTTCCTGGGGCTCTCATAATGCACTGCGGTGGTCAAGACAGGGGTCTGGGCCAGGGAATTGGCACATAGCCCTACCCACGACAATGTGTTGGCAGTGGCTAAGATTATATGTTGGTTCCAGCCCCTTGTCTACATTTCTGCCTTTGTGCCCTTAACTAGGACTTAAACCCAAACCATTATGGCTGGATCCCTGACATTCTCCAGGGACCCTACTCCCTATACCCCAAAACTCCTTGTGGGGGGTCCTGTCCCAACAAAGTGACTCCTAAGTCTCCAGTAAGAGTGGTGAGTCTCTCATCACCTGAATCACAGCATCACCTGAGGTCTCCTCCTACCTGGGTGAGACCCAGAACATCCTGAGTGAACTTAAATTCACCTCCAGCCCTTGTCCCACCTTCCTCTTTCAGATGATGAGATCAAATGGAAATTTTCCCCAATTCCTTACTTCTCTGGATAATTCCTATCTTATAGAGTAGTTCAGAGGATTAAATGAGTTAATTTCTGTAAAGGGCATATAGCCGTGCCTGGCTTGTGGTATTAGGTACTATTATCATTGTTGTTACCGATCTTCTTGGACACCGTGGTGTGCACCAAAGAGCATTTATCCAAGGGCCACAAGGCCTAATTCTTTTCAGGCCTTGCAACTAATTTTGCTGTAATTTGGGGTAAGTGCCATAACACCTCTGAGTCCCAGTTACTCCATCTGAAGTCATTAAAGGCCCTCTTTAACTATATTTTGCCTTGTTTTCTATAGGCTTAAATCCCTTATATGCGCCATAATACTGGAATGGTGTATCAGTTCATTAATATTCTTACAGTAATAAGTAATTAAAAAACGATCAAATTGATTGAAGCAAAAGATTTTTTTTGGTTCACAAAATTTTGTCACTAGGGTTACCTTTCTGTCCCCTTTTTTGTTTTACTTTTCTCTGACTTGGCTTCCTTCTCAAGCAGGCTCTCCCCAGGGGCTGTCAAGATTTGGGTTTTCAATCTACTGGCCTAGTAAACACAAAAGATGGTACTTTTTTCCTTTTTTTTTTAATTAAAAATTTTTCTTTAAAATTTTTTCTCAGTTTTGTTGAGATATTATTGACATAGAGACACTCTTATTAAAAATCCCAGAATTCACACCAACATAAGATTGTAGATCAATGATAATTAAAAAAAAAAAAAACACCACCACCACAAGCATTATACACTTAAAAAAAATCCCAGAATTCACTTCTCTGGGACTGAACTGGGCCCTGTGCCCTTCCCTGAAACAATCACTGTGATCAGGGCGAGGGGGGTGTATGTCGCTTATCAACCCCTAAAGGCGACGATGAGAGTGGGCGCCATCAGCCCCATCAGGTAGGGAGATGGAAGGGTGGAGCCCCCAGGCAAACTGGAGTACTGCACCAGAAGGAGGGATGTTTGCAGGGTAGGTGAAAGAAGAGATGTCCGTAAAAACGGGACGTGCATGACGTCTGTCCTGCGTCGGCCCTGGCTTACCTTTCTAGAACCTTCCTTCACCCCATTCCTTGCATGTGATATTCGTGTTCTCAGCTTCCCTTCTTTTGCCAGAACACCTCCTTACCCTTATCTGCTTGCCAAACAATTCCTCACCTTTAACAGCTGTGCAGAATGGGCCCTCATCACCGTAGAGTTCATTGTTCTTCCTGTGCACTCCCACAGTGCTGTGTGCTGGACTGCGGCTCAGCTTCTGATGGCGAGGTGCGACGACTCATTTCTGGGCCTGTCTCCTCCACGAAATTGTGAGTCCCCGAGGGCAGTGACTCTGAGATTTATCTTTGTAGCTCTAGTGTCTGGAGCAGTTGTGGTGCATAGTAGGCACTTAATAAATGTTCCTTGCATTAACAGGATTCAATCAAGCTGCAATTTATCTAAGCCTTCCCAGTGTCCCCATTCGCACATCATTTCCCTGTGTCCTAGAGGATGCTGGGAAGATCAATGTAGCAGTATTAGAAGGGCCCTGGAGAGGAGGGCAGCCAGTGAATACCAGGCTTTGTTATTACTGGTGTATTGCTTATTAAGAGACCCTGGCACATTGCTTCTGCCGGGGACTGGACAAGAGAATTGGAAAGTCGCGATCAGAATGCCAAAGTGGGAAAAGTTAGGTTGGCAAATGACGAAGACATCAGCTAAAAAGCCCATAATTTACATTGGATTAGCAGGTGAAAGATTATGTGACCATTGCAACAATCCCTTCTTGGCGTATGAACATCTCATTTATAAAAATATTGACTCTACTTCTTTGGACATAATTGATTAATTATATTTTGGGAGAGAAAAATCGTTTCCAGGTCTCTGCAGGGTTTGCCTTGCCTCATCTCACAAAGTCTCATTCCCCCGACTGCCGAATAGCCTTATTTGTCAAGACTGCAACTTCCCCCTCTGTGGAAGTGGGGAGACACGCAGTCTACAAGAAAATGGGAGGAATCTGTCTGTAAGAACTTAGGTGGATTGTAAAAAGAAACAGTCTAAGGATAGAGTATCAGACTCATAGTCTTAGGAATGGAAACCTTTTTAGAAATGATCTAACTCAGAGGTCCTTGACTTTCAAATCTCACAACATATCCATCATTGCATGTTAGTGGAGGATGGGCCAGGGAAGTGGGAAAGAGAAAACACATTAAAATTCTACTTTCCCATCATTAAAAGCCCAGTACGTGTTGTCTATGGAAAATTAGAACAATATAGCACAAGGAAGAAAATAAAAATGATTTCCATTATCCCGTCACATTAAGAAAGTCACTGTTCATATTTTAAAGTATGTATTTTCAGTAATTCTTTTTACAATATAAGAATTATTCTCTCCATATTACCTGACAGCCTGGTCTTCCATTTATTATGAGACACTGTGGTGATGTCTCCATGCTGTTGCCTTTTACAACATGATTTTCAATGGATGGACAGTATTTTTTCATATCTTTGTATAATAAGGTCTTTATTTCCCCATTGTTGGATAGTTAGGATGCATCTAGTTGTCTTGTTCTGCTGTTAAAAATAGCATTGCGATTAGCATTATGCTAAATAAAGCTTTGCCTGTATCTTTACATACCTCCTTAGGTTATATTTCCTAGAGGGAGAATTGCTGTACTGCAGGCTGTTCATATTTTCAGGATTTTGATATATGTTTAACACTGTCTTTGAGAAAATATGCTCGACTTCCACTTCCACTAGTACTTATTGTCTTGCACCCTTACCAAAGCATGATACTAGTATCCTTTGTAAAAGAAAGGTGCCACTTGACAGCCAAAAAAGCATCTCATTTTCTTTGCTTCTTTTTATAAATAGCTTTATTGTGATATAATTCACTCTTTAATGTACACAATTCCATGTTTTTAGTATATTCACAAGGTTGTGTAATCATCACTGTAATCTAATTTTGGACCATTTCATCCCTTCAAAAAGAAGCCCTGTGTCCATGAGAGTCACTCCTTATTTCTCTCCTCTTTACTTGTTCTTCTGTATCTCTGTATTTGCCTATTCTGAACATTTCATATAACTTCCATTTCATATGTATTCTGGAATCACACAATATGTGGTCTTTTCTGATTGTACTTTTCCCTTCATAGTCTTTTCAAGGATCTTCCCTGTATTGTAGCAGGTATCAGTACTCCGTTCCTTTTTTGCAGCTGAATAATATTCATTTGTATGGATATACCACATTTATATATATATCTGTTCATTAGCTGATGGACTTCTTGGCTATTAAAAATAATGCTGTTATGAACATTCATATACAAGATTTTCTGTGGATGCTTGTTTTCATTTCTCTTGGATATATACTGAGGAGTGGAATTGCTGGGTCATTTGGTAACTTGAGAGCTTTAACTTTTCGAAGACCTGCTAAACTATTTTTTCCAAACAACTGCATAATTTTACAATTCCTATCAGCAATAAGTGAGGATTTCTATTTCTTTCCTTCCTTGGCAACACTTGTCTGTCTTTGATTACAATCATCTAGTGAGTGTGGAGTAGTATCTCCTTGTGGTTTCGATTTGCATTTACCTGATGGTTAATGACATTGAGCATCTTTTCATGTGTTTGTTGGCCATTTGTGTATCTTCTTTGGAGAATGTCTTTTCAGATTCTTTGCTCATTTTTAAGTTGGGTTATTTGTCTTTTTATTTTTGAGTTGTAAAATTCTTTTCATGTTCTAGATACACATTTCTTATCAGATGTATGATTTGTGAATATTTTCTCCAAATTGTGAATTGTCTTTCCACTTTGTTGATGATACTCTTTGCAGCACAAATTTTTAAACTTCTATGAAATCCAATTTATCTATTTTTTTTCTCTTATCTTATACTTTTGGTGCCATAGCCAACAAACCATTGCCTAACTCAAAGTTGGGAAGATTTACTCCTATGTTTTCTTCTAGGAGTTTGATATATTTAGACCTTACATTTAGATCTATTCCATTAAAGGAAAATTAGTACCAAGGCTGTCTGTTCATACTTTTTTCTTTTGTGGATTTTCTACTTATCTGTTTTGTTCATTTTCCCATTAGGCTGGCTTTTATCTTATTGATTTTCATGAGTAATTGATATATTGAACGCTAGTACTATCTTAATTGTTGCAATTTTACTTTTGTTTTATATACTTCCTCTTAATTCTGCTTGTTATGTAAAATTACCCCCTTTAAAAGTTATTTTTTAGCCAGTTAAAGAGCAGGGAGACCACATTCCTTGGTAGGGATTAAAAAAAAAAGGATTTCCTCCTTAGGCCACATCTCTGATTGGGCCTGTAACTACATCACAAAATTGTGGAAGGGCCACAGAATTGGAAGGGCCTTCCATAATTTCCTGGTAAATGGGTAGAGAATGGGTGATCTTCGATTAGAAGCAACTCATGAAGGATGGAGATTTGGAGCTGTGATGAGGAACACAGACCTTGGCTCCAGGCATACTTTGGTTTAAATCCGGTTCTGGTATTTACTAGCTGCATGACCTTGGGCAAGGTATTGACTTCTTTGAGTTTATTTTCCTCATCTGTGAATTTAGGATGATTTGTGGTACTGACAATGTGATTATAAACCTAGAAACATTCCCCCTGGAAACATCTAGAAATGCTGGGAATAGTTTCTTAAGATTTTAAGTGCATAGATGAGTTTGCAAAGAAGAAAAGAGGTCCTTAAACCACTCAAAATCAGAAGAGTAAGCACGTAAGCAGGCATTGTGCCCATCCTGGGTGGGGTGTCAGTCTTAGCAACCTGGGAAAGTGGGTGTAAGACCCACTGAGGATAAGAGACAAGGATTTTAGCCTCACAGTGTGAGGTATTGGAGCTGAGACCCATCTGCAGAAAAACAGAACCCTTGAGAAGGCTACACCTCTGAGAAAGAGTGGATCGAAGAAAATCCAACCTGCCAGTAAGGGGATAAGACAGGAAGCTTGTCTATTTCTGCCTGATATCTGGGCAGGAAGTGTCCCTGTATGTCTTCAAAACTGCAGGCCTCTTCCTGTTCCTCACAGACGCTTGAGATTCAAATTTAAACTGAGAATACTCAAGCTGAGAAAATTAAATACCTGTCCCAGATTTTTCTTCTCTGGCAAATTTTACTGACTATAGGAGAGGAGGGAACATTGTTCACTTGTTTTGTGGGACAAAACATTCCAAAAGCTAACAAGGACAGTGTAAGAAATTAAGACTTCAGGCCAGTCTAATTTATGAACATAGATGGAAAAAGCCCAAACGAAATTTTACCAAAAAAGAACCCGGCAATACATTAAACAGTAACACACAGTGTCCCATTTGGGCTTATTTTGGGGATGAGTTTGGATCACATTAGAAAGTCAATGAATATAATGCACCCCATTAACAGATTAAAGGAGAAATAGCTTGTAATAATTTCAATGTTTGTAGGAAAAAGCTGATAAAATTTCTTAGCAAAAGAAGAATAAGGAGAATTTCCCTTGGACTGATGTAAAAACTCCACTATCAAACATTTTGCGTTTGATTGAAGATTGAAGAAAGCATTCCTTTAAAGATCAAAAACAAGAAAGCGGTTCTATTATCACTACTTTTATTCAACACTGTATTGGAAGTCCTAGCCAGCACACTGTGAGAATAAAAGTAAAAGCTCTAGGGATGAAGAAGAAAACTTGATATTTCCAGACGACATGATTATTTATACAGAAAACTCAAAAGAACCTACAGATAAATTATTAGAATTAGTAAGGGAATTTAGTACAACTCTTGTACAAAAATGTAATAGACCAAAATAAATTGCATTTATAGTCACTAGCCATCATTACTAGAAAGCATAATAAAATATATACTATGTATAATAGTACATATAAAGAAATCCAAATCTAAAGATTTGTAAGAAATCTTTAAGGAAAAACATTATAAAATGTTATTGAAAGAAGTTAATGGAAGCATAAAGGGATATTTTATGTTCATGGATAAGGAGACTCAGTTTCATAAAGCTGTCAGTTCTTCTCACGTTGATCTAAAGAGTCAATGGTATTCTCATTAAGATCCCAACAGAATTATATTTTTCTTTGTAGAATTTGATGCTAATACTAAATTTTATGGAAGAGTAAAGAGCTAAGAATGAGATACTCATAAAGAAGAAAAATGAGGGGAACTTACCTCCTATCAAGGATTAATATAAAGCTATATTAGTTAAAATCATCATTAAGCTACCCTAAGACCTCTAACATAGAGATGACCAAGTAGGTGTAGTTTTACCTCACACTATACACAAAAGTCAGTTCCAGGTGGATTAAAGATTTATGAGGAAGGCACACATAAAATCTTTTAGAAGACAATATTTGAGTATATAATTATGACTCTGCATCCGGGAACAATATTTTAAAAATCACACACAGAAAGTGCAAATCATAGAGGGAAAGATGAATAAATCTGACTACATAAAAAATCCTGTTAAAAAATAACAATAACCAAAAAAAGGGAGTTAAATATAAGCCACAATGTGGGAGAAGATATTTGCAACAAGAAAACTGGCAAAAGGTTAATAGCAAGCAAAATGAAGAACTTCTACAAGTCAGTATGGGTAACATAATCAATCAAATTGAAAAATGGACAAGCAACTTGTAAAGGCTATTGCAGAAGTGGAAATGTAAACCTTATTAAGATTCTGAGAAATCAAAATTAAAGCAACCATAAGATGTAATATCACCTAATTAACCAAAAAAAAGACAGTTAAAATTATTAGTGAGGCTATGGCATGATGGCAAATCCTACACATTGCTGGTGGGAGGATAAATTTAACCATATTGGAAAACAATTTGGCTTTTTCTGGTAAAGGTGAAGGAGATCATACCTATGGCCAGGCGACTCTTTAGGACAGGTGTATATCCTAGAGAAATGCTTGCCCATGTGCAGCATTAGACACCTACAGGTATGTACATAACAACACTTCTTAATAATAGCAGAAGGACTGGCATTACTTATCAGCTTTGTAATGGGAAAATATACTTTGATACACACAGTGAATTCTAAACAACAGTGAAAATGAACACAGCTACACGTTACAGAAGGATGAATCTCAAAAACAATAATTTGAGAAAATCAAATTATCAATGAATAATACACTATGATTTTATCGATTTAGGGTTCAACACCAGTGAAAAATTAAACAATATATTATTTATTGATACAAAACATGATAATATTATAAAGAAACACAATGGAACGATCAGCAAAATGATAAGCCAGAGGGGGCTGAAACTGAGGAACAGGGACCTGGCTCAGATCGGGGAGGAACCTATGGAGAGCTTCAAAGATGCTGGCGACGTTCTATTTCTTAAACTGGGTGTTAGGTACACAGTGGTCCATGGTATTGTACCTTGTCTTACCCACATGTTATAGCTATTCATTTGGATCTACTCAATATTGTATCACAATGGTCAAGACATTTTTTCTGTAGAGAGCCATATAATAAACATATTTTAGGGCTTTTCCCACCGTAAGTCTCTGTTGCAGCTACCCCACTTTGCTGTTGTGGCCTGAAAACAGCCATAGGTAATATGTCAATGAATGAGAATGTCTGTGTTCCGATAAAATTTTATCTACAAAAGCAAGTGGTGGTGGGATTTGGCCCCAGGCTATAGTTTGCTGAACCCTACTATGTAACATCAATGAAAAAAATACACTAATGAAAACAAAGCTTGTGTATTTATATTAATACAAAACAACATATTTTGAAAGAAATTTATTAATGGTAAAAATGGTAAAAATGTTGATACAGAATGATATAGGAGTGATTCACCAGGAAAACAACACTTCCGGGTTTGTACAGCTTAAGTAGCTAGATTCAAAACATATAAGGTAGGCATTGACAAAACCGCAAGGGTAAATACAAAAATCTACAATCAGAATGGGAGAGTTTAACACACCACTCTATGTAATCGATGGGTGTAACAGACAAAAAATTATAAGGCTATGGAAAATTGAAATAACAATCCCAGTAAGTTTTGAGCTAGGGGGCATATTGCAGGTAATATTCAGAGAATATAAAATTCTTTTCCAAAACTCATGGAATATTTATAAAAACTATGGTATAGTTATATAGCAAATCTAAATAAATACCACCAAATATTATATCCTTTAACTTTAATACCATAAAGTTAGAAATCAAGAAAAATGTATGTATTTTAGAATTTAACAATATATGTGTAGGTAATTCATCAAAAAAACCCACATCACAGTGGAAACTAAAAAAAGTACATGTAGGTGAGTGATAGATAAAATCTTTCATATCAAAACGCTTGGCATACAGCTCCTGAGATAAGCAGGGATAAAATTGTGTCTTGAATTTATGTCTTAGGAAAGAAGATCCCAGATCTTAAGTATGTTTTACCAAACACTTAAGGGACAATTTCTGTTTAATGAAGAAAAAGAAAAAAGAAAAAGGACAGCTCTCTAATTCCTTCTATGAAGATAATAGAAGATTCTACTAGACATAAGAATCATACAAGGATAGTATAGTAAAGTATAAAGTATAGTAAAGGAAAGTAATATTCAAATTATACTTGTGGACAAAGATCTTAAATACCAGCAAACAAAACCCAGCAACTTGCCTTACAAATACCCTATGGCCAAATTGGGATTTTTTTCAAGCACCACGAGAACAGTTTGCCAATTAAAAATCTAGTTAATACAGTTCACTATATTAAGAGATTAAAGACAGAAAACCATATGACCTTTCAAATAAATGCAGCAAAACATATCTAATAAAATTCAAGAAATATTCATGATTTAAAAAATTAGCAAGAACAACTTGAAGAAATTTAAGTTGATGAATATGTGCTATTGCTTTAATGAGGCAAGACTCTTAAATCCTTATGTTGAATGAGGAAATCAACAATCATGGTTATTTGTTATACTTCCAATGCTTCTATGCATAAAATGGGAAATTCCAAAGCCTTTGCTTTGCTTCTCATGGAGATGTCTTAAGAGTTGCACCTTTCAGTAAACAAAAATATTAATTTAAATGTAGGGTTATAGGTTGTATTTCATGGGCATGACAGCAATCTCTAGGTGAGTAGGTGACTTAATAGATTCTTTTATGTGACTATTCCCAAATGCAGCTATACAGTAACAGGAAACAGAACAGGATTATTTATTTACACAGTATTCTTGCTCAATAGGAGAGTGAGACTGATGAGTTTGTTAATATTCTCACCATCTCACTTTGGAAGTAGCTATAGGACTCAGGCATACCGTCTGTTTTTTTTTCTGCAGCTCTTTGGGGATTGAAGAAACATTTCCTTCTTCCTGAAATTTCTTTCAATAGTGGTTAAAGAGTTTTTGGTTTCAGGGTTAAACACAGGAAATCCCTTAGTTTGCATTGAGAGACAGGAGTGAACCTGTACTTAAAATGCCCTCTAAGAAACAATGGGGGGCAGAAAGAATTTTAACATGAAGAGTATGGCTTATCCATCACTCCCAAAGTTTCCTCCTGCCCCTTTATTATTATTATTTTTATTATTAGTGGTAAGAACACCTAACATAAGATCTACTCTCTTAGCACATTTTAAGTATACAACACAGTATTGTTGGCTAGGTGATGGGCTCATAGGTGAATAGTTATCCTTGAACTCACAGAGCTGTATACATTAAATCTGTACAGCTTTTTACATATGAATCATATCCCAATAAACTATACCTCAAACAAAAGAAGAGTGTGAGATGTAATATTTTTCATCTGAAAACATCATCTACCCAAATCAAAGAACAAACATTTATCATGGTGAAATTTAAGCAGTATTTTCTATAGAGTTGACAATAGACATAGCTGTATTTCTGCTGCTATCCCATGTTTTTGCTACTTTAAGAAACAGCTTCGTCGAAGTATCTGAATATTTAGTAACTTGAACATATTGAGTGTGTGCAATTTGATGTTTTGACATATGTATACACCCGTGAAACTACCATCACAGTCAAGTAATGACCATGTCCATTATCCCCCAGAGACGTCCCCGTGCCCTTTGTGATCCTTCCCCCTGCCCCTCCTGGCCTGCCACAGCCTCCCAGCTCCAGGCTACCACTGATCCGCTTTCCCTTGCTATAGATTGCTGTTCATTTTCAAACAATGTAATACTAATGAAATAATACAGTACATGTCCTTTGCATTTGCTTTCTTTTACTCAAATAACTACCTTAAGATTTATCCATGTTGTGCCATATACTTGTTGCTCGCTCCTTTTTTATTGCTGAGAAGTTGTCCATTGTATGGGTACACCAATTTGTTTCTTCTTTCATCTGTTGATGAACGTCTGGATTATTTCCAGTTTTTGACTATTTCAAATGAAGCTGCTGCTTGCATAAAAGTCCTTGTATAGACATGTGTTTGCATGTCTCTTGCTTGAATACCTGGGAATGGAATGGCATTCCTAAGTTAGGATATGTTTAACTCTGTAGGAACTGCTAGACTCTTTTCTTAAGTACTTCTGACATTTCACAGTCCCATATCTCCAGCAGAGCATGAGATTTCCACATCCTTGTGGAGAGATGTACCACATCCTTGTCAACACTTGGTGTGTTCAGTTTTTATATTTTAGACATTCTAATAGGAGTATACTGGTATTTCATTGGGATTTCATTTTGCATTTCCCAAATGACTAGTGATGGTGAGCTTTTTCTTCATGTGTTTATGTGCATCTATGTATCTTCTTTGGTAAAGTATCTATTCAAATGTTTGGTCTACTATTGCTTTTCTTGGGTTTGTTTTCTTATATATTCTGAGTGCAAGTCTTTTAAAAAATCAGGTATGTGATTTGCAAATATTTTCTCAGTAGTTTTTCTTTTTGTCCTTTTAACAGTCTCTCTTTTAACAGCCTTTATTGAGGTATAATTGATGTATATCATAAAATTTACCCATTCTGAATCAAGAACTGGATTATTTTTAGTAAGTTTATGGAGTTTTGTGATAATCACCACAATCTAGTTTTAGAATATTTCGTCCCCAATAAAGATCCCTTGTGCTTATTTGCAGGCACTTCCTGTTCTACTTCTAGCCATTAGGCAACCATTAATCTACTTTCTAACTCGGTGGATTTGCCTTTTCTGGAAATTTCATATAAATGATGTCATGAGTGTTTGGGTATGGCTTCCTTCCTTTACCCAATGTTCTTGCAGTTCACCCTTGTTGCTTCATGTTTAATTCTTCATTCCTTTTTATTTCTGAATGGTACCCATTCATCAGCTGATGGATATTTGAGTTGTTTCAAGTTTTTGATTATTGTGAGTAATGCTGCTGTGAACATTTGTATACAAGTCTTTATCCAGATATATTCTTTTCTTTCTCTTGGGGACATACCTAGGAGTGGCATTGTGGCATCTTATGTTAAATTTGTGCTTGCCTTCTTGAGGATTTGCCTAACTTTCTTGGGAATCATTTTACATTCCCACCAACAATGTTTCTGGGGTTGTAATCTCTTCACATCCTTACCGATACTTGTTATTATCGGTGTTTTTTATTATTCCCATTATAGTGGGTGGGAAATAGTATCCCATCATGATTTGAATTTTATTTCCTTATTTGTTAATGATGTCGAACATCTTTTCATGAGTTTGCTGGTCACTGGTATATCTACCTTCTTTGGTAAAATTTCTCTTCAAATATTTTGTGTATATTTAAATTTCAGCCATCCTTTATTAAAACATTTTAATATCCCATTCCTCCCCTTCAGGTATTCCAATTTCATGTACATCAGGTAACTTAAAGTTGTCCTACAGCTCACTGAAGCTCTGTTCATTTTTTTGAATCTCTGTGCTTCATTTTGGATAGTTTCTATTGCCATGTCTTCAATTTCATGAATCTGTTCTGCCATGTCTTACTGTTATTACTTCATACCATTAAGAATATTTTTCACTTCAGACATTTTAGTTCTCATCTCAGAAGTGGATTTAAGTGTTGTTGTTTCACGTGTCTAATTAACATCTTCAATACTTTCTCTTGCTTCTATTAACAAATTCTATCAGCTGTGTCTATTCTAGATCATTTTTGATTAATTGACTATTTTCCTCATTACGGGTTATAATTTCTTGCATATTTGTATGGTTTATAATTTTCAGTTGAATGCCAAGTTTAATTTGAATTTCACTTTGTTGTATGCTGGATAATTTTTATTCCTCTGACTGTTTTGAGCTTTGCTCTTGCCTGTAATTACATTACTTGAAACCTATTCCATCTTTTGGGTCTTGCATTGAAACTTTGTTAGGTGGGACCAGAGGAGCATTTAGCTTAGGGCTAATTTTGCCCCACTACTGAGGCAAAACCCTTTTAGTACTCAACCCAATGCTCTGTGAATTGTGAGGTTTTCCACAGTGACTGGTGGGAACAGGCATTATTTCCTGGCCTTATGTGATTTCAGGAGGGTGTATTATACTCATTAATCCTTTATGGTGGTTCTCTGCCTCACCTTGGGGAGTTTTCTCACATTTATGATTTGATCAGGATTCAGCTGAGGATTCAGTGGGGACCTTCTGCAGATCTCTGCAGATCTCTCTTTCTCTGAATTGCTTTCTCCTTTCTGGCGTTCTTTCTCACAAACTCCAGCCACCTTTCTGGAATCTCAGATCCATTTTCTTGCCTCAGGTGGACCTCACTTCGCCAGGGGCCACCCTCCCTGTGCAGGAAGTTGGGGCAATCACAGAGCTTACCTCCTTGTTTCTTCTCTCCCAGAGCTCACTGACTTTTTTTTTGGCCTAATATTCAATGTCTTGAGAACCACTGTTCCATAATTTTTCAAATAATTTGTCAAATGTTTCAGGTGAGAAGTTAAATCCAGTTCCTATAACTCCATCTTGGCCACAAAAAGGAAGTGCTTCTATTCAGTATTGAGCTGGAGGGGCAGTGATAGGGTAATAAGACACATATGCACATACCAGCACACATACACATAAAGAAACAAAAGGTATAATGATTATAAAGAAAGGAACAAGGCTGTCATTATTCACATTTAAGATGTTTCTATAGAAGAGCTCATCAGGTGGCTGGATACAAGATCAATATACAGAAAAAAATCAATTGTGTTCTTAAACACTAGCCAGAAACAATTAAAAACCGTAATTAAAAAGAGTCAATGTACCGTAACAACAAAACCTCTAAATTAATTAGAAATATATCTAGCAGAGGACACATGTAAACTTTATGGAGAAAAATATGATAATCCTACTGAAAAACATGAGAAGACCTAAAGAAATGGGAAAATCATGCTGTGTTCCTGGATCAGAAAGTCTATTAAAGCGTCAATTCATCACACATTTAGCTATCAATTTATGTAATTGCTATATAAATATCCAAATGCTTAATATCATCATTTTGGTGGAATCGCCAAGAAAGTCTGTATGACTCCTGTAAGGGTGTAGGGCCAAGAAAATCCAAGACAATTTCGGAGAAGCAAAGCAAAGAGCGGACATTTCCTTCCTCGGTGTCAAGATTTACCGTAAAGTTGCTTAATCAACAAGGGTCTAGTCAAGAGAGAGAAACCACACCCGTTGTTTTGACAGAGAGAGTTTAATAACTGGGTATAAAATTGATCAGGTAAATAAAAGGCTATAAAGGACACAAAGATATCACAAAGGCAGTAGCTACGGGAATTAACTACTAACTCTGGAACCAAGAGACAAAGGAAAGTGGTTGGAGTTATTGAAAATTAATGCCTAGAGGAGGACCTGGCACGGCTGCATGTTGGAGTTCTGAGGCAGGAACATGCTCAGTCGGTGCTGGGGAAGTCTTGCTACGGGAAAGAACCACCGCTCCTGGGCTGAGGAAGTGAGGGGGTGTGGCGACCACAGGAAGGCGTGAGCCCTTGATTCCTCATTCAGCCTCTCAGTGTCTTTCGCGAGCTCGCTCTTGGCAAAGCCTAACAGGAGCAAATGGCAAAGCAGCCCTGAGTTTTGCAGAGGCCTGGCCCCAGCATCACCAAGGAGAGGGTGGAAGGATAGACTTGCAGACCGTAACCAGGAATGCCCCACAGTGGAGACAGTGTGGTGTTGGCACAGGAGTGAACCGCATAGAGCAATGTGATAAAACCATCAAAGTACAGACCTCCATGTAATTATGGAGTTTGGAGTATGACATTATAAATTAGTGAACTATTGGTGCTGAGACAATTTGCTATCCATATGGAAACAGATTAAAATTAGAATGCCTAACTTTACACTTGATGAAAAAAATTCTAGATGCATTAAAATTATACATGTGAAAAGCAATAACGCAAAACCTTTAGAAGAAAGCCTAGGAGAATCTTTTTATGATACTGCAGTGAGGGAAATTTCTTAAATAGAACAGGAAAAAATTCAAGTCATAAAGGAGGATATTGATAGACATTACTATATTAAATTAATATTAAATTAAAACTTCTGTATGACAAAATACATCTTAAACCTCAGGAACAGAGAGTCTGAGAGAAGATACTAAGCAGACCATACAGTCAATAAGAGATTAGTATCTTGGATGTATTAAGAACCCTCACAGATCATTAAGAAACAAGTCAATAATGATAAGCTATGTGAAAAAGTAATTCCAAGCAAAAGAGAACGTGATCTCCAATAAACTATCAAAAGTGTTCTCGATGTCGCTGTTGGGCCTATTGAAAATGTAAGAGTGAAATACCAGCTGTGTTTGTCAGATTGACAAAATCAGTAAATCTGGCAACACAAGTGTTGGTGAGGATGTAGGAAAGTGGACGTTCATGTTTCTGGTAGGGGTATGAATTGGTAAAGACATATTGGATGGCAATTTGGCATATTATCTAGTGAAACTGAAGACACACTCATCACCTACAAATTCTGTTTCTGGATATTTGTGCTGGAGAGACTCTCCCACACATGCCCAAGGAAAACTATGCAAAGATACTTATCACAGTCGGTTGTAATTGCAGGAATGTAAAACCAACCAATATTCTCTCAGTTGGAGAATGTAAATTGTAGTTTATTCACAATAGGGTATGATACTGCCGTTTATATGAACAAATGAGGTCCACATGTATCAATATAAATAAATTAAGAAAAATAAGTTTGAGGGCAGGGGAAATTGTAAAAAGATAATGCACGCAAAATTTTAAAACAGAAACATTTAAAAATATATTTCTACACATAGATGATATAGTTAATGCATATATACAAAAATAGAATGAATATAAACATTTGTGATTTATTCATACTAACTCAATATTGAAGTTACTTCTGAGGAAGAATGGAAATAGAAGAAAGAACATGGGGTATTGATGAAGGGAAGTTTACTAGTGTGTGTGACATTTTGTTTCTGTAAAAAGAGTTTTAAAGCAATATGAGGAAATGTTAACATCTGTCTGATCTTGGAAAAGATTACATGTGACTGACACATTTTGCTCTATGTTTGCAATGTTATGTAACTAGGAAAAAGAAAAGATTAAATGAAATAATTTGCCAAAGGCACTGGGGCCACATTGGGTTATTATCATTTTGGTTATTAAACTGAGTGTCCACAGTCACTGATGGGCATGCATGGCCATTGCATCCAGAGGAAGCCGCATGTTACATTGGGGTTGGTCAAGCTGGCTGAACGAGACAATATCCCATATGCTTTCTGAAAATTGTGTCACCCCTTAGACCCCTCTGCTACCTGTGAACACCACTGATTTAGGACACCGTTGTCATTTTACAGCTGCAGAAACTAAAGCTCAGAGAAGAATAGAAATCTGTGCAAGGGGAACCCAACCAAATAGTTTCTTCTGGAGCTGGGATGTTTTTTTCAAATTTGATTTTCTATTTTCTTTCTGGCCCAGGACACAGCATGGAAGATGGAGCACTGTTGGGTTGGAATCGGTCAGATGTGAATTTGAACCTGAGCTCATGTTGCATAGATCTAACTGTTCTCCCTCTTGTAGCTTCATTTTCCTCAACAACAACAAAGACACTGAAAAGATAAAAGCTTCTGGGGATCCTGTGGAGCTTGGTGGGTCAGCTTATTGCATGACTCCTGACTTAGAGAGAAACTTCTGGTTCTCCACTTGGCCCTGCTCAGCAGAGCAGACTACCTGAGGAAGCCCAGTTTTCTTACTCACTAGTCATCCAGTCTAGCAGACCTCCCTCTGGCTTCAGAACTCAACCCAAGGTCTAGAGTAGAGACCCAGAGCTCTGAACTGCACCAATGAATTGGTCCTGGGACTTTTTCAGGAGCTATTGGGAAAGAAGAATGTGCTTTCCATCAGCATTGCCGAGCTTGTAGGATCTGAATCAGGTCTTTTGTTAGCTGTCTTGCCATTCAGAGAGAAGAGACCACTGGACAGTGAAGATAACTCAGGGAAGATGGAAGAGACAGGGAGACGGAGTTCTGAGGACATTGGTAAAACTCCTGCATCTCGCCACACCTGAAATCTGTGGAACTTTCAGTAACATGAGCTAGTAAGGACGCTTCCTCCCCTCTTGCTTCCTTTTTTCCTATTTCTGTTTTGGCTTCTTTGAGTTGGATTTCAACAACTTACAGCAGAAAGAGTTAAAATCCTTGGTATTTCAAGGTTTCAGTCATATCATTGAAATTAAAATAATGTGGGGACATGAACAATTCTGAAACCTGGTTCACTTTCGTCCAGGTTAACATCACCACCTGTCCAGAACTTTCTTCAAGTTCTATTTCAAGAAAATGTCACCTGTATAGTCTGTTCTGAGGGTCAGTGCCTGACTCTCCAGCTTTGACGTAAGTGGCATACATATTTAGGGAGACAGAAAATTCTGTAACTCTTTAAACACACGAAAACGAGGTGGTGATGCAGCCGCATTAACGCCACCCCAGGCGCGCATCTGCAGAGTCCTGCAGCTGCCTGGATGGAGAGCAGGACTCCTGGTGTTCCGTTAGACATTTGGCAGCTGGAAGATACAGGTATAGAGGAGTGAGTTGCCAGACACGACTGTTCTCAGATCTTTTCAGCTGTAGGTGCAGATTCCCGCAGTCTTCAGGGCCAGCTTTATTCCGTTCCAACACCTGGTCCATCCAGGAAAGAGGCAGTGTTTTTACCAGTGGAATATAGAATCATTTTGCTCTCACAGCCAGTTGACTTGTGTTTCTGAGCTAAGCTCCAGATAATGGTACACACAGCCTTTTTATGGCGTATAGTGGATAAGGTGGGGGCTTTGGAGTCCGAAGCACTGCATCTCTGTAATGTCTTCACCACATATGAGCCGTGCGATCCTGCCTCTCGGAACCTCAGTCTCTTCATCTATGAAATGTGGCCAATAAGAGTATCTACCTCCTAGAGTTGTCATGGGGGTGAAGCAAACCACGTGGGTAAAGCACTTAGCGGGAGTGGTAATAACGAAGTCTCTTTTACTCCATGGTGACGGCAGCCCTCCCTGTCTGTCCATCCATGCCCCAGAGCACTCGCAGGGCCCTTACATGAGGGAAATGGCCAGAAGGCTTGTGTTCGGAGCCGGTGGGGGGAGGAGTGATGGAGACAAGGCCCACCTGGAGCCCAGCGGAAGGTGGCCCTGGGGGACGTGGCCCAGTCCCCAGGCGAGCCCCGGGGAAGGTGCGGCCGGGGTCTATGGAAGAGGAGGGAGGGGTCCCAGGGCCAGAGCCAGGGGCGGGACAGAAGTGATTGGCGCAGCCTCCATCCATCGATGTCGCAGCAGGCCTGGGGGGCCAGTGGCAGCTCTTCTGGGGAAGCGTCTCTGCCAGGACTTTCGGAGCCCTCCCCCTGCCCCGCCTGCTCTGACAGAGCCATTTGTTACCGTCACCGCAGACAAATGACCCTGGCAGCCGGAGGCAGTAAGAGGGGGCTCCAGTGTCCAGTTCCCCAGAAATCCAGTCCCGGCTCAGCCCTAGCTTTGCTTGGTACGGCTGGGGGTGGTGGAGCTGGGCCCTGAGGAAGGGGCCAGAAAGGGCAGGTCTGGGTAATGTGGTGCCTACAAATCTCATCTTACAATCTCTGGCATGTGAGAAATAGAGTTTAACAGCTTGACTCAGAGGGCAGAAACAACATCAGTCACATGGACAGTCTCCCTTCTCCAAGGGTCTCGTCTAAGCTTGAAGGTGCCCAGACCTTGGCACGGTCTGTGGAGGTGGGGAGAAGGGAGCTTCTGGTCCTGGGGTTGCCATCTGAGGGTCTCCCCGGTGCGATGTTGCTTCCGTGTGGTCATGTCTTCAGCCCACACAGGTCACCACGGGGCTGCCCTTGGTGCCCAGCCACGAGACTCCTTCACCTTCCCCACCGGAAGCCCACACCTTCCCTTGCCGCCCTCCCTCTGCATCTGGCGCCCAAGCTCCAAACATTCTGTGGCTCTAATTCCACGCAGGGTCTCAGGGCTTCCCTCACAGACAGCAGGCAGGTCGTTTCTCCGGCCCCCTCTGGCTGACTGCAGGCAGCTCTGGGGTCCTGCCCTATTTGGGGGCTTGCTCCTGGGATGGAGAGCACACTTGTCTCTTCTTTGGAGCCTCCACAGATACCCTCGGGCTCTGCAATTCTCTTTCCTCTGAACTTGGCCTTGATGGGAGGGCACAGGGTTCTTCCTGTTCACTCACCAATCAGACTCTCTTATCTTCCAATTCTCTCCTTCCCTCCCAGCCTGGTAAATGTCGATCTGGTCTGGGAGTGTGTCTTTTTTATATTTTTGAGGTGCTTACCTTGCTATACAGTCACCTAGGGTCCTTTGACTGTTCTGGTCTCTGTGTTCTGGGCCGTCAGAGCCGTGCCCTCCTTGGAGGCAGGATATTGGCTCCCCAAGAGATTCTGTGAATGGAGGAAGTGTCACAGGGCAACAGGCATTTCTAGGAATGAAAAAAAGGGGCACGTTGATTAACATATCCAAGTGTTATACCCCCAGAGCCTGAAAAAGGCTTGGTGCGGCACAGAAGGAACTTCTTACTTTAGCTCCAGGCAGATGGTTTCCTTTGGAGAGCAGTTCCTGGACCGCCACTTGGAATTCTGGGAAAGGAGGATGGGACATTTTATCTTAAATGATGTAATTGTAAGTTCCACCCCTAAACCCCCTAAGTCATCTCATGCTCTACCAGTGGGATGGGTAGCAGGTGTTTGCAACAGTTATGGCTGAAAGTTCACTGACGTAGGATGAAAGACGCCCACGTTCAAAATGTGCCACTAACTAGCCGGGTACCTTGGGTCCGTCACTCACTGTCTTTGGGCTTTATCTTTAGCAGGTACAAGGAAAAGAGGGTTATAACAATCACCCCTAGGGCTACAGTTTGGGTTAGGCGAGAAGAACTGTGAACACACCCTTGAAAATGTGAGAGCACGACAGACAGTAACAGAATCTCAGCGGGCAAATGTCAAAGCCGACAGGAAGCCGTTACCAGGTAGACGAGAAAGGAAAGCATGCGCCGCTCCCAGTGATTTTCCTGGATGAGGCAAAGGCACATGTTAGGAAGTTAGACTCTCTGGCTTTGAATGCCAAACACCACATTTGTGACCTTGGGCAGGTAATTAAGCCACTTTTTGTATCTCATTTCTCCCACCTATAAAATGGCATTTATCTAGCGCGTGTTTTCTGGAGATATGTGAAAATTCAATGAGCTAATGCACGTAAGTGCTTAGATCCATGTCTGGAACATAGGAAATGCTCAATAAGTGCTATTAATTACTCACAGGTAGGCAATGCCTTTTGGTCATAAAGGGTCCAGCCCTGTGAGTACAATTTCTACATTACAAAACTTTTACCCTTTCAATAAAGTTCTAGATTCTTGCTGGCCTTTGATCCTCAGCCTGTTTTTGCTCTTCAGAGTCTGTTTTTCCAGCTCCCTGACTATTCGCTCATTTGACTCCCCACCCTTCTTGGACCTGGCATGTGTGGGCCACCTCCTGTCTGTCTCTCTCCTCGGAGCGATGGTCCCAGGTTGTGCCTCTGTGTCCCACTCTGCACCTTGGGGTGCACCCCCACCCCCCTCACTCCCCCTAGGCTGCTATTTTCCTCAAGTGAGACTGCTGGGAAAGCAGCTGCATCTCCGATTTCCTGGGCATCTGACTCGGAATTTTCTTCTTTGAAAAGGCCACATATGTCTTCTGGGAATCCCCAGCCCTGGGTAGACAGCTACTCTGCCTTCAGTAGTTTTTAAAAACATTGTCTAGTCTGGTCCTTTCCATTTAGTACTTGTGGAAGAGACTGGAAAACTTTACTAAACTCATTTCCCTTTCTTCCTGGGAACATAGCTGGCTTCCATTTCTCCACTTCCCTTCCTTGTGGCCTGATGGAATGTGAGCAGAAGCGGTGTGAGCCACCTGCAGACCAGACCCGCTCAGGGGTCACTCTTCCCAGCTAAACCTCTCCAGCCACCCATCCCTAAGGCAGGGGAGTCACAGTCCTCTCATTTCAAGCTCTTTGTGCAAGCTCTCCTGTTAGAACATTGCATGTAGTTTTCTGGTTGTGTTTCTGTTTCTCTCACTAGGCACTGACCTCGGAGGAGAGTGTTGGTGTTCACACAGAAGGGCACTTCTCACTTATGGACTGATTCAATAAGTAGGGAAAGGAGGGAGTCCCTCTGTCCAGAAACAATTCAGCCCAAGTATTGGCCCCAAGGCCAGTAGTGAGGTCACATGCCCTGTCCCTCCTGCCAAGGAAGACTATGGATGGCGTGGAAGAAAAAGAAAATGTATCCCAGTTGGCCCCAGAGATCAGAACTTGGACCAGTAGCTGGATGTGGGACCTAATATCAGCTCAGTTAAAGATGATGCTTTCCCCTGTTCACTACTATACTTACTTAGAAAATTAAGACGTTTGAAATATCAGAGAGATTCAGAAAAAAAAAATTGTATTAGGTACCTACCGCACTTTGCCATGTTTGCTTTAGGCCTCTTTGTTAAAGAAATAAATGTTAGAGAGAGGGCTAAAGTTCCCCCCC
>JAQQAC010010882.1:11324313-11361688 GCA_029783875.1 Phataginus tricuspis
GTGGCTTTGTATCTTACCCGCTTCGTGAGGCACTGAGTTCTCGCAGGTGTAGCTGTAGCCTGGTTGTTGTCCTGTATCTTCTGGTCTCTCTTTTAGGAATAGTTGTATTTGTTGTATTTTCATAAATATATATAGTTTTGGGAGGAGATTTCCGCTGCCCTGCTCATGCCGCCATCTTCATGACCCGGATCCCAGTCTGTAGTCTTTTGTTCTGATAGCTTGAGCAAATGAATACAGGTGCTATGGAGAAAAATAAAGCCGAGTAATGGGGGTGGAGACTGACGGGCTTGTTATTTATGAGGGTGGTCAGGAAAACACCGCTTTCTGGAATATTCATTAGCTCTGTAATTATCTCTACTTTACAAATGAGAAGACTTGAACTCAAATAGGTTAAATGACTTCCACAAAGCCATCCAGCTGGGAAGTAACAGAGATTCAAACTTAGGTCTTTTGATTCCAAATTACTCTTGTGTTACACATGCTGTACTGCTCCTATTTTTTGTTTAAAGAGAACTCGCATAAAGACGATGCTTTGCAGTTTATAAGTTATTTTCATAGATACTCTCATGTTTGATCCTCGCAGCAAACGATGTAGGGAGATGCTCTCCTGCCCCTCCTCCTCCACCACCTCCCCCCTCCTTTTTCTCAACAGCTTTGTTCACTGAAGCTCAGAGTAGTTAAATGATTGGCCCAGTCTCACAGCAGCCTACTGAAAGAGCTGGGGCTAGAATGGAATTCTACTTCATTGATCTTTCTATTCTGTAGGAGAAAATGTTTCCTTTTCAGACAAAGCCTTGATCAGCTCCTGAAATTTACTTAGAGCTGCGAGCCGTCTATCTACTCTCGGGAGAGAAATACCACCCAGACTCCCCAGTGCTCTGCTGGGCCATCAGAGCCAGTACATTAAGCCCATTTCTCAGAGCTCCCAGCTCCTCCAGTCCCCTCTACCACCACCACCCTCTTCCCAGCTGAGGACCCTGCACGGCCCATCAAGCCTTCTGCCACTGGATAAATCAGCCTAACTGTGGAGAGTTAATTTGTCTGACCATAAAGTGCATTCAATAAGTGTAAAACAAAACTAATTGGTTCACTTCCATACAAATTTAATCATACCATAAAATGTGATCAATGCAAATAAAAACCATTGAGTAGGTTAAGTGTCGAGGATCCATAAAGGGGAAAAAATGGTCTATGCGCATAATCATAGGAATCGAAATCTGGACGTATAGTTACTTGTGCACTCATCATCTCGCATGCCAGAGTTGACAATAGCCGAGATGTGTTGGAGGGACACTGAAATTTTCCTTCTTTTGTGCCAGTTGTATGGAGAAGATAATTTCCTCATTGATTTTGGGGCACATGAGTTATCAGCTAATACATTCTGGAAAATATTCATTGATGCATATTTTGTGCATTTGCAGCTCACACATTGCTCTCAGGCCCTTCCCGAACTTCCTCTGTGCTAAGACTGAATGTTCTCATTGTGAATAAAGAGTCTGGGGTTTGTGGAATGACTTCGGATGTACTTCCCAAAGGGTTAAATGATGCAGAGGTAGAGGGGCATGGAGGCTGCTTTTGTGCACAATTTATTTGGGGAAGAAAAAGCTGGTTAGAATCTGATGACTTCTAAAGCATCAGATCCAGTCTTTTGTTTTATTGTTACTCCTTATCAGAGGGGCAAATAGAGGCATTTACACCATCCACCTTTATTCGTCTATCAGGTGGATTCTTGGTTCCTCTCTACCCCCACTGGAATCCCCGGGGCCTCACCTGGAAGCTGAGCGCTGTTCAGACTGTGAACAGGACTGATCAAGACAGATCCATGGGGAGGCACAGCCTTGCATCCTGTCTATCTGCCATCAAGTATGTACTTGGGGAGGCCTCCCTCTCCAAACTCCTGCCTGGGGAGATGGCTGTGCTTCTATTTTGCATTCTGACCAAAGCCCATGCCAAACTCATGCCATAGCAGGCATTCCACAGGAACCAGGTATTAAAAAGGGAAAAATAAGTCCAGCATGGAGACATCTGTCCTTCATGACAACAAACCAAGACTTCATTGCAGTTTCCACCTATCCCAGGAATATGACCTTTTCATAGCCAATATGGAATTGCCTGATTATCTCGAGCAGGTTAATCTACATAACAACCCTGCCATTTCCTTCCCCAGTAAAGGAAGACTTCCTAGCTGGAAACAATTCTTTTTATTATGCTAATTTCCTGAGCCCGCCCTCTTACAAAACCTTCCACTTTGGACAACTTCTCAGAGCTCCCCTTTACTTGCTAGATGGGTTACTATTTCATTCATGAATTGCTTAATAAAGCCAATCAGATCTTCAAATGTATTCGTAGAATTTTTTTTTAACATAGAACATTGCTACGTGTAAACTCTGAGCATCACTATAGCCTGGACTGAACCGAGGCCACATCTCATGTATCTGGACCTCTTTGATGTAGACTTTACACTAATAAATTGTTATGCCTGTCTGCTGAAGTCAATCTCCTCTTTCTCTTCCCCACCTCTCTTCCCTGCTCCTACTCCTCGCTCCCCAATGTGGCATAAACTGAATTGCCACTAAAATTCATTCTTCTCTTTTTCCACAGCGATAGAATTACAGATGGATATATGGATGCCCAGCCAAGGACTGTGATTCCAAGCCCCATGTGCAATCAGGTATGGCTGTGACTAAATTCTTTTCCAGTGGAATATAAACAGGTAGGATGGGAGCAACTTTCAGTATTGACTCACGAAACCTCCAATGGGCATGCCTCCATGCGCCTTTTCACTTCCTGAGGTAAGGAATAATAATGATAAGAGAGACCTTGAAAATGTTTTAGAATGTCAGGCTGGAGCAGAGCCCATGTTAGTATGAGATACCTTCCCTAGACTGGCAATGTGCGGGAGAAACTTCTATTGTGTTTGTTATTATATTTTTGGGTCCATTTGTTACAGTACATTAACCTATCCTAACCAATACATTCCATCATGCCTTGTCTCTGTAGACATGTCCAGTTTATATCTTCAGGTCCTACACACAGGGACTAAGCCTACTTCCCATGAAAGTTCTAGTTCTTTGATCTCAGCCATTCTGCATTTTCCCACACCCAGTGGATTCTCTCCTTCCTTCCTCCGTTCCTCCCTTCCTCCCTCCCTTCTCCCTTCCTTCCTTCCTTCCTTCCTTCCTCCCTTCCTCCCTATTTCCTTCTTTCCTCCCTCCCTCCCTTCCTTCCTTCCTTCTTTTACTGACTACAAAATACCTGCTTATTGCAAAAACAGACAATAAAGACTTGTACAAAGATAAAGTTTAAATCACTATTAACTACACCATCCAGAGATAACTACCCCAAACCTTATTCTTGAAATACAGACATTTGCAAAAAATATATTTACAGAACTATAAGATACTATAAAGTTCACATATCGTAAACAGACTGGTTCATGAATTTTCATAAGGTGAATACACCTTTATAACTAGCAAGCATATCAAGAAACAGAACACTCCTGCATTCAAGAAAACTTCCTTTTTTCCCATTTCAATTGTTACTGCCAAAGATATATTTTTTAGCAATTTAAATGTTTTATTATTGTTGTTATTACTTTTATTGAGGTACCCATTCCAACTGTTACTGTCAAAAAAAGTTTTAAGCAATTTAAATGTTTTATTATTGTTGTTATTATTTTTATTGAGGTATAACTGACACCTAACAGTTTCAGATGTACAACATAATGATACAATATTTTGCAAAATGATCACAGTAAGTCTAGTTAACATTTATCAGCTTACAAGGTTACAAAATTATTTTTTCTTGTGGTGGAAATAAACACTTTTGAAGACAAAAATTTGACTAAACATCCTTTGTACACTGATTTTTAAAAATTACTAACATATCACAAACTTTTCTCCATGTTACTGTGTATAGGCATCCGTCATGATCATTAAAAATTAATGATATGCCATTTAATTAGTATATCATAACTTATTTAATGCATGTTTTGGTTATTTCTTTTGTGTTATTGACAGCAATACTATGAGAATTTTTACACACATATCTTTCTCCATTTTTTTTCTCCTAAAAATGCTATCATAAAAGTCATAGAAGTTGGCTTTCTGCATAAAAGGTATAAACACTTTAGGGATTTTGAAAACATATTTTTAATTTTCTCAATAGAAAGATTGCAGTAATCAATATTCTTATTTTTCTATCCCCTCAAACTCATACTATATTTCGGTATCTGCCTCATCATGTAGCAACATTTGTTAGGTGGGGCATTTATAGTTTTTGGTTTTCCAGAACATTTCCCCCTAATTTCCCTTCTTTTCATAGTCCCTTACCCTCCTGGCAATTAGGGTGGTCATGTGATGCACACCTCACCATCATAGTACCCTTTAGAATGGTCACAAGAAGAGTCAATCAGAGTTCTTCCCTGGGATTTATGTACAAATAATGGAAGAGACTTCTCTCTCTGCCAATTTTGGTATGCTGGGAGGATGCGAATTTGGGCTGTCTCTGGCCATCTTTCCCACAATATGGAGAGCTTTTTCGTTTGTTTTTAGAGTGAAACTAGAAACAAGCAGAAGAAGTCACAGGATTTGGGAAGTCAGAAGAGGGAATTTGGGTAAGGCTAAATTCCTGAGGCTATGTTTGTAGGTCTTTGATACCTGGATATCCTTCCACATTTTGTGAGGCAATGAAGTACTTTTTTAGTTAAGCTAGTTTAGATTGTGTTTCTATTACTTGCAACTGAAAGAGCTGTGGCTATTATACACTTCTGTAGAAAGATTAGATCTGAGACAGGGAGAAGTTTCCGACATGGGGATCATATTACTACACAGAAGCCACTCTGGAAAGAAAGATTAATTTAGTCACATCCAGTCTTAAAAACCAAAGTGAGTCATTAACTAGCCTGAAGTTGAGGAGGGGGGTCTTTGCCTATATCACCCTGATGATGATTTTTGAGAAGTTCTGTGTAAATGTTACCCAAGTGCGAGGGTCTGTTAAGTATTTAGAACTGTGTCAGTTGGCAGGATGTGTCCAAACGATGCCAGTTTTATAGGAGAGAACTCTGTGGCTCCAAGCAGTATTGTTGACTTCATCAAATGACTTTGAGAATGGATGCACAAGAACCCAAGTCGTTTCTGTATTTCTCCAGCAGAATGGTTTTGGCTAAGTCATCCCAACCAAATAAGGGCCCCCATCGGGTTTCACCTTCTTGCCACCTCAGGGGTTAAAGATACGGAAGCAGATGCAAATGCAGAGGTTAACATCAGGTGTACAAGGAAGCGGGGAGGGCTCAGGATATGTGAGGGCTAAGTGGAAATCGAGGCATATGGTCTGTGTGTGTGTGTGTGTGTGTGTGTGTGTGTGTGTGGAGTGGCAGTTGGACATCCAGGCAGCCATTACAGAGGAATCCTGTGACTGGGAACCTGGTCAGCTAGGACCTCAGTAGAATTCTGGTCCCCAGCTGGAAATCTGACAAGACAGGGAAACATGCTTTCCTTGTTCCTTAGGGATGTTCATTAGGCCGGGGCTGAAGAACAGGGAGTGGGATAAGAGCACATTGGAGTGTTGGAGAATAGATTTGAAAGCAGAAGCACAATCTGTGACTATATAGGTGACAAGCAGCTCCTAACGGTTCTGGGACTCAGTGTCTTTATCTCAAAAATGGGCACCAGAAAACCTACCTCAGTAAATAGCATCTGATCAGTAATGGATTCAGAAAAATGAAGTCAGAACCTCCTCCTGTGTGGAGGGTACAAAGAGGTGGAAGCTGCCACATATTAGCCTCAGTGTGGGAGCTAAGGTCTCAGTATTTCTCTCAAACAAAACTCCTATTCCTAAGGGTCGTTGCACTTGCTCTTCCTGTTGCTTGGAACACGTTACCCACCAATCCTATTTTTCATTCAGATTTTGGCTTAGGTGGTATGTTTCCCCTCCCCACACTTGCTCCAGACCAGGTGAAGCTTCTATGAACTCCCAAAGCTATTTTCAGCACGTACCATTGTTTGTTTAATGACCTGCTCCCACAACCACCCCTGGTTAGACGGACAGCGTCTTGAGCATCATTCATGGCACATGGTCGGCACTTAATGTTTGTTGAACGAGTGAATGAATCAATGAGTGAAGAGTTTAGAATACCTTCCTGAAGTCCATCAGGGACGGTGACCCCGGTCAAGTTCAGGGGTTGGAACCCTAGAATGATCTGAATTCTTCCAACCTGAAGATTGGAATTGCGGCTGGGTGAGCTTATAAACGAGGTGTGAGACCTGGAGTCTTGACCCCCCTCTCCACAAGCTAGTAGTCAAAGACAGACAATGAGGTAGACAAATATATTCCCCGGACTCTCTTTCTTCCAGAATAGTTGAGAAAGCTCATACATTGAGTATTTAATGGTCCTAAAGAGAAGTCCATTTCATACGTCTCCTGCTCCCTCACCACTCTCTTCTCACCAATGCTTTCTAGTACTCCATGCCTGCCTTGGACTCTCTTCATTTCCTGGGATGTGCTTTACCCTGAGTTGCTGGGGCCCTATTTTCTTCTCTGTGATTTATCATCACAACACCTCTTGCTGTTCTACTCTTTCATTTGTCTGCTTTCAATAATTATTTAAGCTTTATTAGGTATGTATCAAGTAAACTGTCAGCTTCTGAAGTTTGCTTATTGTAGCCAAGGGTTTAGAAGGGCAATTTGTATGCATTTCAGAGCTCACATGGCAAATCCTCTCTCTGGATTGAAATTATGATGTGAACATGATGTTTTATGAGATAATAGAAGGAAGGTTCCAAATTCTAGGGTTGGATTTTTTTTGTTTTTTTTTCCTTCTGAGCTTTCCTGAGAAAGATATATGTAAGCAACTCAGATGGCTGGGTATTGGAAAGGAGGGTGTGGAAATGTATTCACTGTGGGAAGTCAGGAAGGAACAGATGAATGGTCCAGCTCAGATGGCCTTTAAATTCACGAGGTTGAATGCAAGCCAAGTTAAACACCGCTGGGCTCTGTGGCTCCCTGAACTCTGCTGAAATAGAAGATTAATCTGGCTGTAGGGCCTTGTAGGGGTTCCACCAGCCAGGGGAGAGCTGGGAAGGCAGACAGCCCAGTTAAGGGGCAGTCCCAACAGTGTAGGTCCTGAACCAGAACAGAGGCAGTGGGATGGATTCAAAAGGCAGAGGGTGAAAACTACAGGGCTATAATAGCATAATAGGAGTTGTACAATCCTTTTTATTTTCTGTTTGAAACAACACCAAGGGGTAGATTTTTTAATACCCTGGTTTTCATGTGCAGAAACCAAGGACCCTGAAGAGGACATCTGTTGTGTTCACTTGTCTGGTATCCATTCTACCCCTTTCTGGGTAAAGGCAGTCAGATTCTCTTTTGGGGGAATCACCCATCCGCCACTCTCAGCTCATAAATTTGGGATAGAATTGGTTATGCCTCCAGCTGCAGAGGTGGTCATAAGGACCCAGATCTGATTTGGGGGAGCCTTTAGATCTGAAAGTCTTCTCTGCTCCCACCATGTATATTGTGAGGGAGAAGCATGTAGGAAAAGATACAGCCACGAACCACAGTCCCTGGAAGTCACCTGGAAACCAGGCCTCACAGCAAGTGACCTGAGATCATATTCTGGCTCAGCAGCTCATCTTTGAGTGACTCTGGGCAAGTCCTCAACCTGTCTGGGCCTTAGAATCACATCCTTATGTGGGATAAATAAATTTATGGTTCTAATTTTTTTTTGGTGAGGATCAGAAATTAAAACCATGCTTTGTAAATGAAAAGTCTATAAACACGCTGCAATAACATACGGTTACAACTTTTGTTATGATTCTCCATTGCTGGAGTATCTCAGAGAAGTTGCATGGCCATCTACCCCAGGTATCAAATCCAAGCAATAGACAGATTACTAGATTAAACGGTCTCCAGGTATCTCAGTGAAGGGAATGTATATCTCTGAAGCAATGACTGTGAGCCTGGAGTTTGGTGCGCAAATAGATCTCATCCCACTGGCTCTTGCTGCAGCCTCGAGGGGTTGATTTACTACATGCAGTTTAGCACCTGGGAGCTGCGGCCTCCTTCTCCAAGGTCACATGGGGTCAGTGGCAGACCTATGTCAATAATCAGTTCTGTTGCACTCCACAGATATTGTCTTTCCACTAAGGCATCTTCACTCAGGATTCAAAGTGGTAGTGGGAGAAATTTAGTAAGTTGATAGAAGGGCAAGATCTGGATAAGAGATTCTCTTAAATCTGGCCTTCCAGAGAGAAGACAGAATACCCTCAGAAGCTACCAAAGGCACAGCTATGAAATCCTCCAGTATGTAGAAGGCCTGGTTTGATCAACTGGCTTGATCTCCTAGAGTCTTGACTTTGTTAAAGACCATTCATTCATGGAATGTTTCTTGAACACCTGCCTGGGTACCTAGTGAATGCTTTCTTGTTAGGGATTATTTTTTATTGCGCTATGAAAAGAACATCCATATCGTTGCATCTTATCAACCACCTTAAGGCCATGGAGTTCAGTTTGTTATATCAGGTCCCTCTTCTTATTAAGGCGTGTGTATGAGATTATGGTGAATGTATCAATATACGGAATCACATGGAAAGTGCTTAGCATAGTGCCTGACACATAGTAAGTACTCACTCAATTTTTAAAAATCTGGGAAATGAAAGGCCCCAAAGTCCATAGTTGTGAACATGCTGAGAGCAGCGAGATGGATCAGTTTGCTCAGGAGGGGCAAAGGGCCGCCTGCTGCTCCCCGCCTCCCATACTTGGGGCAGAAATCAATAGTCTGTCATTGTCATATTTCTGAGGCCTCGGTGGGGCCACAGCGTGTCACTTCTGGAAAATGCTGGGACTTACCTTACCTTCTTATTTCCTTTTTTCTCCCTGTCCTCCTCCCTTCACCCCTTCCTTCCTTGCCTTTCTCACATCCATGCATCAAAGCTTGCTCCATGCTCCTTGGCCTTAAGGGTGCCAGGCATAGCTTGCTGTTTAAAGAAGCCCTCTGAGTTTCCTTCCCAGGATAGCGCCAGTGACAGAGCCCGTGACTGCAGCCTTTCCTGGCACCAGGACAGGGACTCCCCTGCTTCTCAGAGCTGGAGTCCTCTAAAGGCTCGGCAGATCCCAGGTGTGTCCAGGGCAGGAGCCCTTTGGAAGCTTAGCCCTGGTGACCCCACTGCCTTAGGACTGCAGTTTCGATCACATCCCGGGGGAACCCTCTCCCCATGGCCTCCTCCCATTAAAGCTATCCCCAGTCTTCCCAACACATCGACTCTGTTTCCATGGCCGGCCTCATTCCCTGCTCAGTACAACTCTTCTCCCCATGGGGCAGGCGGGCCTTATTTCCTACCTTGCTGCTCAACCATGTGCTTGAAGCTTTGGAACCTAGAACCACAGCAGGGCTGTTGCCTGACTTCAGGGGCCATATGGCCTGGACCCTCCTGAGTCATCTCCTGCCTCATCTAAGCAGATCCTCTTGACAACATCACGTGCCCAGACTCTACGTCCCCTCTTGTTCCTGCTGTCCTCAGGCAAAGCAGTGACCCTGCCGGGACCCTGTTCCCTTCTCTGCGGAGTCTTCCCCAAGTCCCCATGACCAGTGGGCTCCTTAAAGATCTCTCCCTCCTACCGGGGGCCAGGCTGCCAGACTTGAGGGTGAGCGAAGGGTCTCTGGGTCTGGTGGAAGAGCAGATTCGGGGAGAAAACAGGAACTCCTGGCCCAAAAGGGACATAAAAATCGCCTGGCTGCTGCGAAGCCGTTTAAATGTTTTGACAATCCCCAATCCATCAGAGCCTTTAATTGGGTTTTGACTGAGTTGTTCTATATGTAAATACCAGTTACTGGTGAGGTTGTTTATAGCCAAACTGTCTGTTTATGCAAATTGTGTTCCAAGATCACAGCGTTTTCATCGCAGGATAAAAACATTCCTTTCATTTAATGCCAAAATCACTTCCTCCTTGGGCTGGGGTTTATTTTCCTCTTTGGCTTTTAAATAAAGCACCGCAATTTGGTGAGCCCGAGGAGGAGAGGCGGTTCCCATCCAGCTGAGGCCCCGAGGCCTCCTGAGGCCGGCCCAGTGAGCGCGGCTGTTTGGGTCCCACAGACCCATGGACAGTGTGCTCTCACGTATCTCAGCCCAGTGTTCCCCAAATAGGTGGGCCGCCCGTTTCCCCTCAAAGAGCCTGGCTCGCAGTCAGGCAGTTCTTACTATTATAAAGCTGGCCCCTAGAACGATTTAGAATTTGTCTTCTTGAATCTGACCCACCTGGAGTCTCCCAGAGTCTCTGCCTCCACATTGCTCGCCTGGATGATTGTAACGGCCTCTCACTCCCCCCAGGGGATCTCCTCAAAGCCCAGAGTGGATTTTGGAAACGCAGGTCTGTTCTTGAGTCGTTCCTGTCTCTCGACCTTTGGCCTGCACACAAAACCCGCTGTCTGACACTCCATGGGCAGGACCCTCTTCCATACCCTGCCAGCTTACCCTCGACTCCAGCTTTACCTAATTGCTTTGAGGCTCTTATTCCTGGCCTTGTAAAGGGTGCTGAGGAAATAAAACGTGGCAGATTGCTGCCACATCCCATTCATTCATCTTGGTATTTATCAACTGTGCCCAACTTAACCCTGGTAATGCAACAGTGACGCAGAGAGAGGCTCTGCCCTCATGGGATTTGTCTTCTAGCTGAGCTTACATACATCTTCCTGGACCCCCTTCTCAGTGGGCAAGTGCCTTCTGTGGGTCCACACTCAGTTCAAGCCTATCTTATCAAGCTCCCTGCCACCACTGCCCCTCCCTCTTGGCAAACTGTCTTGCCAATGGGTTTCAGCCCCGGGCAAGTTTGCTATGGATTCAATGTGACCAAAGAAATTGACAGCAAAATGTTCTTGGGGTGAAAGGGTTATACCCAACTTTATTTCCAGGTGGCAGGTCAGTCACTAAAATCCCATTCACTCAGAGAGAGTCTGCATGCAGCAAGCTGGTCTCTGCCTCTGGGCTCCTCTGTCCACACAGCTATCCTCTGGGCCTTTCTTCCTGCACAGTCCTCCTGCACAGCCATCCTCTGGGCCTCTCTGCACAGTCGTCTCACACAGCTGTCCTCTGGGCCTCTGTCCTCAGCGCTGCCACCACCATCAGCCTCTGCTCTGCTCTCCTGAAGCCTTGCAGCCGTGCCACTGTGTCGCTCCCAGAGCACTGGGCAGAGCTCTTTATATAGAGTCAACAGCTATGTATTGCCCCCAGGTGTACAGTGAGTTAGTCAACCAGGGCCAGGTGAGAATCCTGGCCACAGAAACTCTCATTTTATCCACACAAACTAACCATCCTTCTGTTTTACAAAGAAAATTATAGTCAGCAGGAGAAAGTCCCTTATCTTCCTTTTCCCATCCACCTGAGTCCCATACCTTTTTTCCCCTCTCTTCCTCATTTCAGAGGAAAATTGCATGAGGTAAATCTATCTGCATCCCCCTGATCGACTTCTCCTTCCTACTCAGGGATCCTGGGCTGGTGCCTGTGGTCCATTTCTCCTTTGTATTTATCTCTGCCTCTTCGCTGTTTGCCATCACCATCTCAACACGCTCAAGAATCCCTCCCACCTTGGAACACTCCCTCACTGCCACACATTGCTCCTGCTTGGAGGTTCTCAAACTCAAACAGCAGGAGATTTTCAAGGCAGATGCCTGGGCCACATCACATGGCAATTAACACCATCTCTGGTGCCCATCCCAGGAATCAATACATTTCCAAACTTCCCCAGGTGATTCTGTAACCAGCCAGGGTTGAAAATCACTCCTAGTGTCTTATCGCTTCCCTTCCCACTGCAGAAAATCTATTTTAAATTAGCCCAAGATATTGTCTCCATTTCCCACCTTTTCTCCTTAAAGCCCACCTGTCAAAGACTCTCTGTAGCATAAACATTAAACCCTGTGTTTACGGGTGTGGTTGTTAAATAGGATAGTAATATGGCTTGCAGAAAAATGCCAGTAGATAAAGGTTCAGGATGAGTGGCCCTTTAATGTGGGCAAAGACAAGATTTTCTACACATGGCTGGATAACCAGAGCAGGAGACAGCATTGCTTTTTGGTGGATGGGTCAACTTCCCTGACCTTCAAGTCCCAGGACTTGACCTTAAAGTTCCATGAAGGCACTCCACTGCTCCAACAGGTCCTTGAGAAGATCCCCTTTGCAGTTTTTGTTGGTTTTTATTCCCTTCCAAGCAAAGTGGAGATGCTGGCTCCGTGCATGTCTGCTCATCACACTGGGTGCCGAAAATGGAAAACGACCTGAACATATTCTTGGATATTTCCTTCAAGGGTGGCTGAATCTCAAGTCAGTTTCCCAGATGTCACCCCCCTGCCCCTTCTGAGAAGGTACGGTCTTAATGTCCAAAGTCTACTGAAACCTGGCCCCGGTGCCTGCCTTTTTCCCAGATTCATTTCCTGCCATCCGCTACCACACACCTTAAACTTGCAGCTACACTGAAGAACTGCAGGTACATGAATGTGTCGTGATCACTTTTGAGTCATTGCCTCTGCCCATATGGCTCCTTGGGCCTGGAGGGTATTTCCTCCTTCAAGAGTCACTCAGCCTATATCCAAATTAATGGCATTAATTTAAGGATGGCAGATGATGTGGAATTGCTGAAATGCTTTTGTGTTGGCAATGTGACTATGGTATTGACAGTTTCAGGGAAAGATCCTTTGAGTATGTTATGTCAGTTTTATGATGGAATATCTTCTTAAGTTGTGACAACTGCAAACTTTTCTTATCTGCAGCGTGATAGTTAAGACTATGGACATTAGAAGCCAAAATGTGTCCATTGAAATCCTGATTCTACCTGTCTTGCCAATGGGTTTCATCCCCGGGTAAGTTCACTATGGATTCAGTGAGACCGAGGCATGACAATGGAGTGCTCTTGGGGTAAAAGGGTTTATTTCCGGGCTTGTTCTCCTGGCAATGGGTCAAGCACTAGAATTACATCTGCATCCAACCATCTTCAGGTCTGTAATCCTCCTCCGTCTCTGCCTCCACCCAGAGCACTGGGCAGAGCTCTTTATATAGTGACTCAGTCAATAATAGCTCCTTGCCTACGGTTGTGGAAGCAGTAGCCTGGCAGCAGGCCAGTTGCATCATCAAGTAGTTTAGGTTCAGGTGAGGATCCTGGCCATAGGAACTTCAATTTCCCCTCATTACTGTTTACTAGCTATGAACCCAGGCAAGTTAGGAATATCTCTGTGTCCTAGCTTCCTAATTTATAAAGTGGGATGATAATAATACTGTACATCACAGTATACTGTTATGATTAAGTGAGCTTATAGAAGTAGGGTGTTTGATGTTATTATTGCTATTATATATAGGTGGAAACATCACTTGGCATTTTTTTTTATTATGTTGATCTCTGTATATTTATCATTAGCCAGGATCAGTTAAGGAAACACAACTTTGAGCCATAGTGATCCTTACACAAGCATAAACTCAGACATTAAAATTTTATTACAGTACCTGTAGAGAAGATGGGCTCATCTCTCAGGGGACCTTGTGTCTGCAATTTTGCCTTGCCGTCACTAGATGGAACTACTATTAGTTGAACCGGGTGGACTTGGAGAGTCACAGATGTTGAGAAAGCTAAGGTTAATTGAATTTCTCCAAGAATAATAACCCACAGGCAAGTTTGCTTTTTATAAAATGAAATAAACTCTTAAAACCTCGCTTAAAAAAGATTCATTCAGACTTTACTTGTCTGTTAACACACCTTCATTCATAATCTGAGTGGAAGTCCTCTGAATGTCTTTTCAGTTCTGTATCCCACTGCTTAGCAGAAGGCCGAGAAAATCTTTGGCCTCATTAGAGACACGTGGAATGAATGATTGAATCAATGAATGAGTGAGTGTCACATGAGCTCCTGGCTACAGCATTCAGGGCTTCAGCGTTCAGTCAAGACTGGTGTGCTGGAAACAGTGTGCCTAGAGGTAGAGCAGGAGAGCAGCATCTGAAACGGACAGCTCTGTTTTGGTCTCTTCACCTCAGTTGAATTTACTGCTTTCTGACCCTGAAATAACTGTCGTTGTTTATATTCATTTGCTGTCCTTGTCTTGTTGATTTATTTTGTTTATTTATTTCTCTATTTGTTTTGTTTATTTATGTGTCTATGTGCTGTTAGCTATCCCCTCTACCAGAATTAAAACCGCACAGGGTCAGGGCTCTTGTTCACATCTATATCTACCTCAGTGCCTAACGCACTGTGGATGCTAAATACCTGTTTGTTGAATGAAGAAGTGACCTTGCTTCGATAAATGGGCAGCCTGCAGATGGCCTTGAACCCTGACCCAATTCTACAAAACATAGTACTAGGGAAGAAAGCATGTTTAGCACAGACAGAGTGGCTGGGGCTGGGACAGGGCAGTCTGAGACATCTTGAGGGGAGAAGCCTTGTAAAAAGAAACACTCCACAGATCTTTGTGTGCCCATTCCTTGTTTGAAAATTTTGCAGGAGGAGATGAGCTGGTAAGCCCACTGTAAAAAGTCCAAAGTGTGGGTTGGCGTCCAGCAGGTGCTCTAGACACACGTGGTACTAATGAAAGAAGGAGGCAACTAATACCAGTCACAATAAAGTTACTGAGTGCTCACTTTGGCCTAGACACTATTTTAAGTGCCTTATTGTATTGTTCACAGCTTCTTTGTAGTGACCTTCTGAGGGGCATACCATCATCAGCTCCGTTTTGCAGAGAAGGAAACAGAGGCACATAGCATGAAATAATGTATCTCAGGTCACAGAGATAGACTCTAGTCCCTATGCTTTTAGTGACCATGTTGACCAACAAATGCCACATGGTTCGGCTCCCTCCTGTCGGCGGCCAGCCCCCCTTCTAGTCTGTCCCCATTACTCATCATACTTCAGCCACCGGATCCTCCTTTTGTGTCTCGAACTGATAAAGCTCATTCTTGCTTTAGGGCTGTTGAAATCGCTATTACATTGGACTTTAAAATGTGTTATGTTTGACTTGATATTTTTATTATTAAGAGATTTCACCTAGAAATCTAAATATCCAGGTTAACTTAAAAAAAAAAAATCACAAGATGTGGCGACACAGACCCTTGCATTTCCATCCAGCAAAGCTGACTGAAGTTGAGTAATAGTTGGGCCACTTAAGATGAGACAAACACTTTCCACTTAACCACAATCCCTACCCTTCCCTATTGTCCACATTCAGGCTCCTTTGCTAGATTTTACTTGCCTGACCTTTGATGGCATTGTATGTTGTGAGTCCTACTTTATATCCAGCTTATCTGCTGTGGCCAGAAAGGCCTGGAGACACAGAGAAGACCCTTTTCCAAAGCTGCCAGTTTTACATAAGACTCCTGGGGCATTTTTATGTCCCTTGGAAGCTCAGGGCAAAGACATTATCTTAGGATCTTGTTAAAATTCAGATTCTAATTCAGTACGTCTGGGAGGGGACCTGTGAGTTTGCATGTCTAACCTGCTCCCAGGTGGTACCAATGCTGTTGGAATAACAAGGATTAAAAGTGTGGTATTCTTTTTTTAAACCCATTTTTGAAGTTTAAAAAAAAAATCTTTGCTGCTTATTTTCCCTTCTTTTATTGTGAAATATATTTTAACAAATAATTATAACTGCAGAACACACAGAAGTCTGAAGCTGAATGGTGCAAAAAGGCCTTAGAGATTACATCATGCAGCAGAGAAGGGCCCAGAGTCCCAGAGAAGGGACGTGATGTGCTCAAGGCCATACAGAAAATCAGCATCAGAGTCTGGCTTCAGACTTCAGGTTCTTTGATTCTCTCCCTACACATCTCTGTACAGCATGCCACACAGTGCAGAATCAGTGAACACTGTGAACAACACATCTGTCCCTATAATGGGTACAAAGCCCTAGGACACCTTCATTGCTATTGTGCAGCAATTCTGTACATCAACCCTCATATTCATCAGGAGAGCCACAGTGACTCTGTACTCGGGCTGGGGGTAAACTGTCCATGTAGGCTTGCTGAGAAGTTATGTTTAAAAGCTGGGCTAAAGGTTTGTCCAGGTCATTTATAATCTACTAAATATTTAAAAGCGCGTGTCTTAAGGCATTTGAAAATTACATGGATATTTCATGGTCTCATTTTAGGGCATTTATCTGGTTGGCTGGACACAGTCCTGTCTGTGGGAGGATCTGTTTTGCTTGGGAAAAGCCAGGAATAAATAAAAGACTGGAAAATCCAATAATTTAAATGCTGAGTGGTGGAGGGTGGTGTTGGGTGGAAAAGTATCTGATATTTGAGCCCTGGTGGTCCTGTAAGGAAAACGAGCTGAGACAGAAGGTGGGGCTGAGGTCAGATCTGAGGATGGAGGCCATGCAGACAGAAATGGTGAGGATGGTTATTACAGGAGCAGCCGGGACAGACCCAGGGTCTGTGGGGCACAGGAACGAAAAGGGCCCGGGTCAAGTGCCAGGGAACGTGGATTGGTCCCACAGTGTTGGTCTTTTCCTTTGCTTTCCAAGAATTTAGTGACGTACATGATACTCATATGGTTATAAAAAGAACAACTCAGACAATAAAAGAAGTAATACAGTGAAAATAATTCTCCCCCAATATTTAACCACCAGTGTCCCAGTCTGCCAGCCCGTTCCCAGAAGCAACAGCCATGTCCAGTTTTTTATGTACCTTTCAAGATATATTGCACATACACATTTATTTTTACACTGATGGAAGGGTATTATAAAGTCTTTTCTAAACCTTTCTCTTCTGTGTATATCATATGTCTTGAATATCACTTCATATCAGTACATAGCAGACTCCCTTTTTATTTTAACAGCTGCATTGTATTCTATCAAAGTGTATCACTGTAATTTACTTAATATGCCCTTTATGGATGGATTGCTATGCTATTTCCAGTCTTTTGCTACTGCAAACAATTTTGCGAAGAATATCTTTCCATGAATGTTTCTACAGCATGCATGAATATATCTGTAGGATGACTCTGAGAAGTGAAATGACCGGGGCAAGTGTGTATGTATATCACTCTTTCTGATAGGAATTGTCAAAAAAAGAGATTGCACCCATTTATACTCTCACCAAGAATGTACGCTGGTGATTTTCTCATATCGTCACAAACAATCTATTGCCAAACATTGTGAGGGCTTTTTAATAAATTGAGGTGTAATTCACAAAGAGTAATATGCTCAGACCTTAACCGAACAGTTCATTGGGTTTTGACAGACACATAAACCCATGTAACTCATACCCCAATTAAGACTGAGAATAATTCCATCACTTCAGAGGGGTTTCTCATGCCCCTTTCTAGGTAAAATTTTGGCTCTAATTCCAAGAAGCACTGCTCTGACTTTTTATCAGCATAGATTGTGTTCTTGAACTTCATATGAATGGAACTACATAGTATGTACTTCCTTGTATCTGATTTCTTTTGACTGACACAAGAGATTCCTGCTGTATCAGGCTTTATTCTTTTTCACTGCCAAATACTATTCCATTGTGTAGCTTTATCAAGATTTGTTTATCCATTCTCTTCTTGATGGACATTGGGTTGTTTTCAGTTTGGGGCTATTATAAGTAAAGCTATCAATAATATTCTTTTTTTTTTCAATTTCTTCCTAGCTATGTTTATTGCAAATGTGAGATTATGCAGCATAGACAAATTGGTTGTCCTACTTTTTCACTTAACAATCTTTTTTTCTTATTTTATTAAGATATGATTGATATACAATCTTATGCTCAGGTTTCACATGAGCAACACTGTGGTCACTACATTCCCTACATTATCAAGTCCCCACAACATACCCCATTGCAGTCACTGTCCATCAGCATAGTAAGATGCTATAGAATCACTACTTGTCTTCTCTGTGCTATACTTCCTTCCCCATGCCTCCCCTACATTATGTGTGCTAATCATAATGCTGCTTAATCCCCTTATCCCTTCCTTCCCTCCCACCCTCCCCAACCCCTTTCTCTTTGGTAACTGCTAGTCCATTCTTGGGTTCTGTGGGTCTGCTGCTGTTTTATTCCTTCAGTTTTTGCTTTGTTCTTATAATTCACAGATGAGTGAAATCATTTGGTACTTGTCTTTCTCCACCTGGCTTATTTCACTGAGCATAATACCCTCTAGCTCCATCCATGTTGTTGCAAATGGTAGGATCTGTTTTCTTCTTATGGCTGAATAATATTCCATTGTGTATATGTACCACATCTTCTTTATCCACTCATCTACTGATGGACACTTAGGTTGCTTCCGTATCTTGGCTATTGTAAATAGTGCTGCGGTAAAAATAGGGGTTCATGTGTCTTCTTGAATCTGTGATCCAGTTTTCTTAGAGTAAATTCCTAGGAGTAGAATTCCTGGGTCAAATGGTATTTCTATTTTTAGCTTTTTGAGGAAACTCCATGCTGCTTTCCACACTGGTTAAACTAATTTACATTTCCCCCAGCAGTGTAGGAGGGTTCCCCTTTCTCCACATCCTTGCCAGCATTTGTTGTTGTTTGTCTTTTGGATCGTGGCCATCTTAACTGGTGTGAGGTGATATCTCATTGTGGTTTTAATTTGCATTTCTCTGATGATTAGCGATGTGGAGTATCTTTTCATGTGCCTGTTGGCTATCTGAATTTCTTTGGAGAAGTGTCTGTTCAAATCCTCTGCCCATTTTTTAATCAGGTTATTTGCTTTTTGGGTGTTGAGGCATGTGAGCTCTTTATATATATTGATGTCAACCCCTTATCAGATGTGTCATTTACAAATATATTATCCTATACTGTAGGATGCCTTTTTGTTCTACTGATGGTGTCCTTTGCTGTACAGAAGCTTTTTAGTTTGATGTAGTCTCACTTGTTCATTTTTGCTTTTGTTTCCCTTGCCCAAGGAGATATGTTCATGTAAAAGTTGCTCATATTTATATACAGGGGAGTTTTGCCTATGTTTTCTTCTAAGAGTTTAATGATTTCATGACTTACATTTAGATCTTTGATCCATTTTGAGTTTACTTTTGTGTATGGAATTAGACAGTAATTCAGTTTCATTCTCTTACATATAGCTGTCTTGGTTTTGCCAACATCAGTTGTTGAAGAGGTGGTCATTTCCCCATTTTATGTCCATGGCTCCTTTATCATATGTTATTTGGGCATATATGTGTGGGTTTATATCTGGTGTCTCTATTCTATGCCACTGAGCTATGGCTCTGTTCTTGTGCCAGCACCAAATTGTCTTGATTACTGTGGTTTTGTAGTAGAGCTTGAGGTTGGGGAGTGTGATCCCCCTCCACTTTATTATTCCTTCTAAGGATTGCTTTGGCTATTTGGGGTCTTTTGTGGTTCTATAGGAATTTTAGAACTATTTGCTCTAGTTCGTTGAAGAATGCTGTTGGTATTTTGATAGGGATTGCGTTGAATCTGTAGATTGCTTTAGGCAGGATGGCCATTTTGATGATATTAATTCTTCCTAGCCAAGAGCATGGGATGCATTTCCATTTCTTAGTGTCCTCTTTAATTTGATTCAGGAGTGTCTTGTAGTTTTCAGAGTATAGGTCTTTCATCTTCTTAGTTAAGTTTATTCCTAGGTATTTTATTCGTTTTGATGCAATTGTGATTGGAATTGTTTTCCTGATTTCTCTTTCTGCTAATTCATTGTTAGTGTATAGGACTACAGCAGATTTACGTGTATTAATTTTGTATCCTGCAACTTTGCTGGATTCAGATATTAGTTCTAGTAGTTTTGGAGTGGATTCCTTAGGGTATTTTATGTACAATATCATGTCATCTGCAAACAGTGACAGTTTAACTTTTTCCTTAGCAGTCTGGATGCCTTTTATTTCTTTGTGTTGCCTGATTGCCATGGCTAGGACCTCCAGTACTATGTTGAATAAAAGCAGGAAGAGTGGGCATCCTTGTCTTGTTCCTGATCTTAGAGGAAAAGTTTTCAGCTTTTCACTGTTAAGTGTGATGTTGGCTGTGGGTTTGTCATATATGGCCTTTATTATGTTGAGGTACTTGCCCTCTATACCCATTTTGTTAAGAGATTTTTTCACAAACTGTTGTTGAATGTTGTCAAACGCTTTTTCAACATCTATGGAGATGATCGTGTGATTTTTGTCCTTTTTATTGATGTAGTGGATGATGTTGATGGATTTTCGAATGTTATACCATTTCTTGCATCCCTGGAATGAATCCTACTTGATCATGATGTATGACCTTTTTGATGTATTTTTGAATACAGTTTGCTAATATTTTGTTAAGTATTTTTGCATCTATGTTCATCAGGGGTATTGGTCTGTAATTTTCTTTTTTTGTGGTATCTTTGTTGGTTTTGGTATTAGAGTGATGCTGCTTCATAGAATGAGTTTGGAAGTATTTCCTCTTCTACTTTTTGGAAAACTTTAAGGAAGATGGGTATAAGGTCTTCTCTAAATGTCTGATAAAATTCAGCAGTGATGCCATCTGAACCAGTAACTTTGCTCTTGGGTAATTTTTTGATTCCTGATTCAATTTCATCGCTGATAATTGGTATCTTCATATTTTCTGTTTCTTTCTGGGTCAATCTTGGAAGGTTGTATTTTTCTAGAAAGTCCATTTCTTCTAGGTTATCCAATTTGTTAGCATATAATTTTTCATGGTATTCTCTAATAATTTCGGTGGTGTCTGTAGTGATTTTTCTTTTCTCATTTTGATTCTGTTTATGTGTGTAGACTCTCTTTTTTTCTTGATGAGTCTGGCTAGGGGTTTATCTATTTTGTTAATTTTCTCAAAGAACCAGCTCTTGGTTTCATTAATTCTTTCTATTGTTTTATTTTTCTCAATTTTATTTATTTTGTCTCTCATCTTTATTATGTCCCTCCTTCTACTGACTTTGGGCCTCATTTGTTCTTTTTCCAGTTTCATTAATTGTGAATTTAAACTGTTCATTTGGGATTGTTCTTCCTTCTTTAAATAGGCCTGGATTGCTATATACGTTCCTCCTAGAACTGCCTTCACTTCGTCCCACAGAAGTTGGGGCATTGAGCTATTGTCTTCATTTGTCTCCATATTGCTTGATATCTGTTTTAATCTGGTCATTTGTCCATTGATTATTTAGTAGCATGTTGTTAAGCCTCCATGTGTTTGTGAGCTTTTTTGTTTTCTTTGTACAATTTATTTCTAGTTTCATACCTTTGTGATCTGAGAAGTTGGTTGTATAATTTCAATCTTTTTAAATTTATTGAGGCTCTTTTTGTGGCATAGTATATGATCTGTTTTGGAAAATGTTCCATGTGCACTTGAGAATAATGTGTATCCTATAGCTTTTGGGTGGTGTGTTCTGTAGATGTCTGTTAAGTCCATCTATTCTAATGTGTTTTTCAGTGCCTCTGTCTCCTTACTTATTTTCTGTCTGGTTGATGTGTCCTTTGGAGTGAGTGGTGTGTTGAAGTCTCCTAAAATGAATGCATTACATTCTATTTCCCCCTTTAACTCTGTTAGTATTTGTTTCACATATGTAGGTGCTCCTATGTGCAATGCATAGATATTTATAGTGGTTATATCCTCTTGTTGGACTGACTCCTTTATCATTATATAATGTCCTTCTTTGTCTCTTGTGACTTTCTTTGTTTTGAAGTCTAATTTGTCTTATACTTGTACTGCAACCTCTGATTTTTCCTCCCTATTGTTAGCATGAAATATCTTTTTCCATCCCTTCACTTTTAGTCTGTGTATGTCTTTGGGTTTGAAGTGAGTCTCTTGTAGGCAGCATTTAGATGGGTCATGCCTTTGCATCCATTCTGTAACTGTATGTCTTTTGATTGGTACATTCAGTCCATTTACATTTAGGGTGATTATTGGTAGGTATGGACTCACTGCCACTGCAGGGTTTGGATTCATGGTTACCAAAGGTTCAAGGGAAGCTTCTTTACTATCTAACAGTCTAATTGAACTCGCTTATTATGCTATTATAAACATATTCTGAAGATTCTTTTTTCTCACCCTTCTTTTTCTTTCTCCTCTACTCTTTATATGTTAGGTGTCATATTTTGTTCTCTTTGTGTATCCCTTGACTGACTTTGTGGGTATCTGATTTGTTTTTGCATTTGGTTAGTAATTAATTGGTCTACTTCCTTTACTGTGGTTTAATTTTCTCTGGTGTCAGCTATTTAGCCTTAGGCACACTTCCATCTAGGGCAGTCCCTTTAAAATACACTGTAGAGATGGTTTGTGGGAGGTAAATTCCCTCAGCTTTTGCTTATCTTGGAATTGTTTAATCCTTCCTTCAAACTCAAGTGATAACCTTGCCGGGTAGAGTATTCTTGGTTCTTGGCCCTTCTGTTTCATTGCATTAAATATATCATGCCACTCCCTTCTGACCTGTAAAGTTTCTGCTGAGAAGTTTGATGATAGCCTGGTAGGTTTTCCTTTGTAGGTGGTCTTTTTTCTCTCTGGCTGCTTTTAATACTGTGTCCTTGTCCTTGATCTTTGCCATTTTAATTATTATATGTCTTGGTGTTGTCTTCCTTGGGTCCCTTGTGTTGGGAGATCTGTGGACTTCTATGGCCTCAGAGACGATTTCCTTGTCCAGATTGGAGAAGTTTTCAGCAATTATTTCTTCAAAGACACTTTCTATCCCTTTTTCTCTCTCTTCTTCTTCTGGTACCACTATAATGCAAATATTGTTCCATTTGAATTGGTGACACAGTTCTTTTAATGTTCTTTTATTCCTAGAGATCATTTTTTCTCTCTCTGCCTCAGCTTCTTTATATTCCTGTTTTCTAATTTCTATTCCATTTGCAGTCTCTTCTACCTCATTTAATCTGCTTTTAAATCCCTCCGTTTCATTTCAGCTACTGTATTTTTTAAGGTGTCTTTCTCCCTCCTGAATTCATCCCTTAGCTCTTGAATATTTTTCTGTAGCTCCATTAATATGCTTATGACTTTTATTTTGAATTCTTTTTCAGGAATTTTGGTGATTTCAGTCTCACTGAGTCCTCTTTCTGGTGTTTGAGGAATTTTGGATTGAATAAAGTTCTTCTGCCTTTTCATAATCCTGGAGCAAGGTAGTTGTTGCAGGTGAGCTGTGCCAGGGCCTACCCTAAAGAGTGTGCCCTTTCCTGCTTCCTGGCCACAGTGCCTGCCTCTGCTGTTAGGGCCAGCGAACTGCATGCCTGGAGCCGGGCTGCCCTCCAGCTGGCCTGGAGCAATGGCAGCGGTCGCAGGCGAGCAGTGCTGGTGTCTGCTGGGAGGACAAAGCTCTTTCCTGCTTCCTGGCCCTAGTGTTTGTCTTTGCTGTCAGGTCCAGTGAGCCACGTGCAGGGTCTGTCTCTGCATTAAGCAGTGTAGTTGCTGTAGGCAGGGTTGCTCTCAGGCTCGTCTGGAGCAATGGCGGGGTAGTGGGTTTGCTTGCAGGTGCCCACGTAGAGGAAGATGGTAGGCTGCTTATTGCAGTGGGAGGCCTTGGAGATGGAGTGCCTGAAGCTCCTGAAAGTTCCCAACCTGCTGGGCTGAGTGTGTTGGGACAATTTTGTCCACCTGTTCCTTCTCCTGAATCCTTGCCCCTTTATCAGCCCTCTCACTGTTGGGAAGTCTTTCAAAGTGCCTGCCTTTCTTTTGTCCCAGGGCAGCCGGTTGTGGGTACCTGTTTGCAGTCTTAGTCTCTAACTTCGGTTTTAAGCCCTTCTAATATCCACAGCACCATGCAACGTGGTTTTTTGCTCCTGGAGTAGATTTCTAGGGCTGGGTATTTAGCATTCTTGGGCTTCTACTCCCTCCCCATTCTGATTCTCTTTCTCCTGCCTGTGAGGGTGGCATGGGGAGTGCTTGGGTCTTGCTGGGCCGCGGTTTTATTACTTTACCCTTTTCCATCAGATGTTTTCTTTTCACAGACGTAGACTGGCTGGTGCAATCTTATTTCTGGCCACTGTTTCGGAATAGTTGTATTTGCTGTATTTTCATATTCTATGTGGTTTTTGGAGGAGATTTCTGCCTTACTTCTCATGCTGCCATCTATTTTTCTCTGCCTCAGTAACATTCTTGAACAGCCCTTTTTGTGTTTTTATTTCTCTTGGATACCTGTCCAAGAGTAGAAATGCTAGATCATAGGGTATGGGTATGTTTACCTATATAAATGATTATAAAACTGTTTTCCAAAATGACTGTACCATTTTTCACCCCCAACAGGAATGTATGAGAGTTCCAGTTGCTGGGTGTCAAGCCGTAGGCTATATTTGGGGGTGCCAGAGATAAATAAGGCATAGTTATGTCTTCAAGGAGATCCCAGCCTGATAGCAGTGACAGTTGGGTAAGAAATAAAGGCAAAACAAAAATTATTAACACCCTGCTGTTAGCCCTTGCTGTGGCAGGCTGCAAGAAAGGGCCACAAAAGGAAGAAAGGCCTCAGGCATTTCCTATGATGGAACTGAGGTGTGCTCCCACTCAACCTTCCAGAGCACTGCTAGTGCAGTTATTTGCCTAGGATTCTCTCTTCCCCCCCAAACTGGAAGGCTATCACTGTATCTCCAGAGTCTAAATTAATATGTAATTGGCAGTACGCAGTAATATGTTTGTTGAGTGATTGAATGAACAAAATGAGATTAAGCAATGTTAAATTTGGAAGGCAGCTTCTTATCTAGTTCAGTCTTTTCAAATGAGAAATTGATTTTCAAAGAGCTTATTCAACTTGCCCTCTGGATGATTGGATTACAGAGAAGCCTACCCTTCTCAGAGCAGATATAGCTTCATCTCAAGGCACATGGCTTAGTGGGCAGACCTCAGGCTATAATTTCAGCCCCTGCTCACTCCCCTTCAACTAGGGAACTTGTGCAGTCAACAACCTGTACAACCTTATGGTGCAGCCCCAACTTGTCCACCTGCTCTTCCACCACTATCTGCCTACCTGTACCCATAAACCTCTATTCTCAGTTCCTCTACCTTCTGCAAAACATCCCCCTGGGGGCCAGCCAGGGGAGATGATAAATTTACAGCTCGGTGTTTGAGAAGGATCCAGTGGTGAAAGAGATCCTAAATCTTCTGCAATTGGGCTGTGCACTAATCACTTCCTGTTCCTGGGGCTGGTGGTTGGCATTGCTCTTAAGTAGCTGGCTGTCACAGCCTTACATACATATTCCTGTTGTCAGCATTAATAAGGTACAATTGCCTAGGGCCTTGTTACCCACCAATTAAACTTTGGATTTTATTGTGCAACCTCGAGGATGCTTTATGGTATCAGAAGCATTTGGCAGTTAAATACGACTAATATTCATCGCTCCCACACGGGTGCTTCACATCTTGCTCCATTCACAGTGTGATTAAGGAATTAATTGATTTGGATGAGATTGGCACATGCTCTTGACAATAAAATGATGACTCCTTTATTAAGCCGTGGATATAGAGGGCTTGCTGCCGCACTCAGGGCTGGTTAATGGTAGCATTTGGGACCAGCCCTGATCACAGTGACACTTGGCTCTGGCTATAGAAATCTGCAAATCCTCGAAGAGCTTCAGAGCCCACCTCCCCTTCCTTCCAGTTCTCTCCCTCCCTTTCTCCTTCCTTACATCCTTCCTCCCTCCTTTCTACCTTATTTCTTCCCCTTTTCCAACTTCCTACATACAGAGTTGTAAGGAGACTAGAATCTCATAATTCTAGAACAGAGCCTGTAACAGGAGCAGGCCTCATGGATACATGCCCTGGATAGGATAGAAGTTCTGGATTCCAAGTGCCTACAGTTTGTGACAAAAATGTTAGATACCATTTGCTGAGTGTTTCTCAAGCACCAGGAGCCATGCAAAGTGCCTTCTGCATTAGATTCCCTCACTGAATCTAATGAGGGCAACAGAGGCACAAAGAGGTTACATGACTTGCCCTAGGGAGTTCATCCAGTAAGCGACCAAGTGTAAATTCAAACTCAGAGAGGCTTCCTTCTGACCCACCTGGTATTCCATGTTCTGTTGAGTACATTGACTTTAACGTAACTCATATAGGTTCAGCCTACACATGGCTGGTCAGGGCAGCATTTGCCCTGGTTCAACCTCATTACCTTTCAGATCATCTTACAGTTTCGGCTGACAGCCACTTCCAACCTCTTGTTTCCATGTGGGATGATATGACTAGCTTTTTTAGCTATTCCCTGTGGAATGTAAATGGAAGTGATGCGTGTGGATTCCAGGCTGAAGTGGCTCAAAGTAGGTGTGCCTTTCTTCTTTCCCTTTCCCCTTCTGCCTAGATACAGAGAAACTGAGACTCTCTAGGGGGTTGTAGAGGTGCAATATGCATGAAGTCTGGGTCCTCACATCACTGTATGGAGAACTTCCCCCCATCTAGGATCACCTACGCTGACACAGCACCTGAGCAAAACAATTACCTTCCATTTTATTAAGCCACTGAAATTTTGGATTCATTTGTTACAGCCCCTGGAGTGACCCAAGCAAACTCCCACAGAAAGATAGGCTCCTTGGCAAGGAGTCCCAAGAAATGCCTTTTTCATGACACAGGGCCTCTTGCAGATCAGACAACAGAGACACTGGCAACGACCATGATGTATTTCGGTTAGAGGAAGGCCTGCGCTTTCTGGTCTTCAGACACTCTGCTCTTATTCAGGAATGACTTTCCATAAAAGAGGAGATGCAGAAATGACTGAGATGGGATTTCCCTCCCGTGAGAGAAGTCCAGGTCGATTGCCTTAAGGGAAATGAAGGGATGTTCCTTTTCTTTTTGAGTTTGTGGACTGAGATGAATACTGTTACATTAAAACAACAAGCCATGGAGTATTGTTCCTCTGCTCAAAGCCAGTGGCTTCTCAGCTGACTCTTAATACAAGCCAGAGTCTGACTGTGGAGTGCGTAATCCGTTCCTCCTCTGTTCACCTCTCCCGTTACTCGCCATGCTCTTACTTGCACACATTCTCACCCCAGGGATTCTGCGCGTGTTTCTTCTGCTTGGAGGACACCTCCCATAGCCTCCCCATGGCTTCCTCTCACTTCTTTAAGTCTTAAGAATCGTCTTCTAAAACCATCCCTGCCAATCCTGTTTGAGATTGTGTCTCTAATTCCACCCTACGAATCACCTTCTAGTGTGTATTCAAACTTGTTTGTTTCTTTACCAGACTGTGAATTTCATAAGGCAAAGATTTTTTAATTTTTCTCTGCTATTGTACCCTCGATCCGGGAACAGTGTCGGGACTATCTGAGGCACCTCATAAGTATTTGTTGTTTATTTATATTTATACCGTGCCCTATATTGAGTTGATGTTCATCAGCATTGCTGTTGTCCACGTTAATGAATAAATAACTGAATTAATGGATAGAGGGATGGGTGGATTGTTGGACCCTTTTCCCCATAAATCATCTCCTAATAAAATTTGGGCTTGTCCCATGTCACCCCTTGTACATAACATTCAGTAGACCAAAACAATGGGGTGGAATATAGTTCTTTTTGTTTTGAAATTAATAAGCTTTATTTGTGAGAGCAATTTTAGGTTCATAGAAAAATTGAGTGGGACGTACAGAGAGTCCCATAGACCACCTGTCTTTCTGCACCCACAACCTGCTACAGTACAGACACCCTGCAGCACAGAGGTCCAGTTGGTATAATCAATGAACCTACACCGACACACCATTATCACCCATAGTTTACATGAGGATTCATTCTTGGTCAACATTTATACATTCTATGGGTTTGGACAAAGGTATAATGATATGTATCTACTATTGTAGCATCATGCAAAACAACTTCACTGCCCTAAAATGTATTCTGTTTATTTATCTCTCCCTGTCCATTCCCTCCCCCCAACCCTGGATTTTATGGAAAGAGTAATCCTTGCTTTGTAAGAAACTGCCAGACTGTCTTCCAAAGTGGCTGTACTCTTTTGCATTCCCACCAGCAATGAGAGAGCATTCCTGTCGTTCCACAGCCTCGCCAGCATTTGTTGTTGCCAGTGTTTTGGATTTTGATCATTCTAAGAGGTGTGTAAGTGATATCTTATTTCCATTTGCAATTCCCTATTGGCATGCGGCATTGAACATCTTTTCATATGCTCATTTGCCATCTGTGTATCTTTTCGATGAGGTATCTGTTACTTTTTAATTAAAAATCTATTTTTAATCAGATTGTTTTCTTATTGTTGAGTTTTAAGTGTTCTTTTTATATTTTGGATAACAGTCGTTTATCAGATATGTATTTTGCAAATATTTTCTCCCGGTCTGTGCCTTGTTTTCTCATTCTCTTGACATTGTCTTTCACAGAGCAGAAGTTTTTAGTTTTGCAATAAAGACACAGTCATGAAACATGACAGGTTATAGGTGGTGCAGTTTAATTATTTCTTTCATGACTATGCCTTTGGTGTTGTATCTAAAAAGTCATCTCCTTACCCTAGGTCAACTAGGTTCTCTCCTATTTATCTTCTAGTTTTACAGTTTTGCATTTTACATGTAGGTTTAGGGGCCATTTTGAGTTCAGTTTTGTGAAGGGTGTAAAGTCTATGTAGGTTCACTCTTGCATGTGGGTGTCCAGTTGTTCCAGCACCATTTGTTGAAAATAGAACCTTTGCTCCACTGTATTGCGTTTGCTCCTTTGTCGAAGATTTGTTGACTGTATTTATGTGGGTCTATTTCAGGGCTCTCCATTCTGTTCCACTGAGCTATTTGTCTGTTCCTTCACCAGTACCGTATTGTCTTGATTATTCTAGCCCTATATTAAGTCTTGAAGTTGGGCAATTTCCGTTTCTAATTTTGTTGTTCTCCTTGATTATTTTTTTTGCTACTCTGGGTCTTTTGCCACTTCACATATATTTTAGAATCCCTTTGTCCCAATCCAAAAAATAATTTGCTGGGTGTTTTATTAGGATTGTATTGAATCCATAGATCAAGTTGTGAAAAGCTGCCATTTTAGCAATACTGAGTCTTCCAACTCATGAACATGGAATATCTCTCTTTGTAATTCTCATTTGATATTTCTCATCAGAGCCTTCCTCATATAGATCTTGTACATTTTTTTTAGGATTATACCTAAGTATTTTATTTTAGGGGGTGCTCATGTAAATTGTATTGTGTTTTCAATTTCATAGGAAAGTGGTGGACTTTATATATTAACCTTGTATCCTGCAAACTTGCTATAATTGCTTATTAGTTCCAGGAGATTTTTGTCAATTCTTTTAGATTTGCCACATAGTTAATCATATCATCTGTAAACAAACAGTTTTATTTGTCCCTTCCCAATCTATATACCTTATTTCCTTTTCTTCTCTTATTGTATTAGCTAGGACTTTCAGTACAATGTTGAAAGCAGTGGTGAGGGGAGACATCCGTGCCTGGTACCTGTTCTTAGAGGGAATGCATTGAGCTTCTCACCACTAAGTATGATGTTAGCTGTAGATTTTTTGTACGTGTTCTCTATCAAAATGAGGAAGTTTCCCTCTATTCCTAATTTAATGAGAGTTTTCATTATGAATGGGTATTGGATTCTGTCAAATGTTTCTCTGCAGCAACGATCACGCGACCGTCCTTCTTTAGCCTGTGGTGATGGATTACATGAATTGATTCTAGAATGTTGAACAGCCTTGGGTCCCTGGGATAAATCTCACTTGTGGTAGAAAGTTCTTTTTATACGTTGTTGGATTTGACTTGCCCGCACTGAGCCTCCAGAGGTTTGTCAGTTGCTCTTCAGATTTCCCTCCCAGGGTGCCGGCTCCCAGGGGGACCGTGGAGGTTTCTGCTCCAGCAAGTTGTGCTTCTTTGTACCCGCCTCTCTGTCTCTCCAGTTTTGGGGGCAGCTGTGCACTTGGGGGCACCACTTCTCTGAGGGATCTGAGAAGAGTTGCTGATTTTTCCGTTCATTCTGCTCTTTACTCGTTAGGATTGAGTGGCAAGTTCTAAACTCCTTGCACGCCCAATCAGAAACCCAAAGCCTGTGTTGTTTTTGAAAAAGAAAGAAAAAAGAATGGAATCACTGGCCATTAATTAAAAATTAAACGATTCCACTCATTAAAAAGTGCTGCAGATTTCACGCTTCTCCAGAACCATGAGACAACACCACCCTTCACTTCCAGCTTGTTTGAGTTGAAGAGCAGGTGCTTAGCTTGACGGGACATCAGTTCTCTGACTCTCCTTGATGTATTCACAGTACGGCTCACCCGGTTACTTGTTTCTTGCTTTAGCCCTGGAGCCATCTGAGTTCGTGATTCTGACTTTAGACTCTGGGGTTCTCCTTGCTCTCCCCTCCCCAACCCTGCCTGGGTTTATCGTTCTGTGTTTGGACTCCTACCTTCAAACCACATTAGGACAGATGCAGCACACTGTCTATCTCTAGTCCACATCTGGTGTCTTTGATCTCACTTACGAAGCTAAAAACAGAGCAGCCGGTGAATCTCCAGGCTCATCCCAACTGGCCTGGGTGACGGAGCATATCGGAAGCTTTTCCCATCAGGGCATTTATAGGTTCTTGGCCTTTTTTCCTCTCTTCCTGCCTCTCTCCTAAGTAGGGTCCTGGGGTGTCGGTTAGAGTACCAATGACACATCTGGCTTCCCTATGACTCTAATGATCACCGGCTCCCTACCCCTGCAAACCTCCGACCTGCACAGCTGCCCCCGCTCAGCCACCAGCAGTGGCGTCTGCCCGACAGTGGAGCTCAAAGCAGGCCGTGCTCAGAGAGTTATTAGGAGCTCTTGACAAGAAGCTCTGGCCCTACACGGATAATCCCAGTGGGACTGCATTATAGTACAGGGACTGCGGGTCACTCTGAAATCAGTGCCTCTCTTGGATGTACTTTTGGGGAATAATCAGAGCATCTTGCTGGAAGCTGATGAAAAGCAAAGCAAATAAAACAGGGACTGATAAACTGGTGGGTGGCTCATCTCTCGCTGGAGGACAGGAGCATGAGACCCCAGTGCATGCAGACAGAAAGGGACTGAAAGAGCCGGACAGCTTCTCCCCTCCTTTCCCATCACATGAGGCAGAAATGACAGTTGCTGGCTGCATAACGGTGGCTAAACAGGATAATCCTGCGCGAGGGCTGGGGAGGGAGCTCATCAGTGCCTGCTAGTGCCCGCATTTGAGTAAGAAGGACAGTCATTACTCACCACCTCCTCCACTCCACTGCACTCCTTTCCTCAGGGATATTTTCTATAGAGGTGGCAGAAACTCTAGGCCAGGCTGGTAAGGGAATGGTAAGGGAACTTGTTACTGAAATCCAGGGTTTCAGGTTTGGCTTGATTCAGGTCCTCATGTGATGTCACAGGATCACTCCTTTCTTTTTCTGGGTTGGATACCATGTTCAGAGTCTCTCCCTGCATGATGGCTACATGGCTCACCCTGCACACCCTTCCACGTTCAAGTCCAGTGTAAAGAAAGTGTCTGCAGTACAAGGCTGATGCGTGGAGTACTGATCAGTCACAGAATGACAATATTTCAGCATAACAGAGGGGCTGTTTATGCTTTATCTCTTACTACATTTTTATGAGGAGCAATAAATATATTTTCTTACTTTCCTCCCCAGATGCTGTAACAATTTTTCATAAATTAAATATGTAACAAATTATATATAGAGAAAGTAGCTCTTCCTGTCACTTCACACAAAGCCCACATTCCACTCTGATTAGCACAACTTGAGGCTGTAGTTAGGGGGTTTGACTGGGTTAAGTGGCCAGCTCTGGGTCCCATGGGGTCAGGCATGAAGTCCCACCCTAAAGGGAGGAGGGGGGGAATGGACTTGACGCTCCCCAAGTGTCTGCTCTACTCCTAATTCCCTGTGATGGTCCATTCCATTTCTCTCCCTCCCCCAAGGCTTATCCTCATTAAGGACATTTGCGGTTGGTCTTAGGTGTGGTTTGGTGTAGCAGAACACCACAGACTAGGTGGCTTATAGGCAACAGAGATTCATTTCCCAGAATTCCAGAGGCTGTGAATTCCAGGATCAAGGTGCCGCAAATTTTTGAGGCCTGCTGACAGCCTACTTCCTGATTCACAGACGGTTGCATCCTCACATGGAGGAAAGAACAAGGGAGCTCTTTGGAGTCTCTTTTATAAGGGCACGAATCCCTCTCATGAGGGCTCCACCTTCATGACCTCATTACCTTCCAAAGACCCCACCTCCTGGTAGCATTATGGTGGGGGTTAGGATGGCAACATATGAATTTTAGTGGGGTTACAAACCTTCAGTCTGTGGGAGTGGCCTTTTGCTTGTGAAATTCAGTGGATACTCTTCATGTATGATCGTAATGACATTCCCTGCAGAATTGGCCTCTGATTACATTTTGAGGTTTTCCCCATGTTTTGAGATGTCTGTCTCCTCTCATTTTGCGAATCCGCCTCTTTTGCCCACCCATGAAATACCTGTTGTTGTTTCCCCAGCTGTAGTTCATAGCCCAAGCTTGCATCAATAAGGAGCACATGCCGCTGTGAATGACAGATTGCTTGAATGACAGTGGCTTACACTGTAAGGATACTACTCCTTGTGCTCCTGCAATAATCTCTGGGGGTTTTGGGTTGCCCAGTGATGTCATTAAAGACCTAGGATCTTTCACACTTTTCCCTCAATGTCTTTAGCCTGTTAGCTTTTCTTCTTCATGTTTGTCAATCTCATAGTAACAAAATGATGTAGCGATGGGTATCCTTTTGTGCTTAAGGCAGAGACGAGGGATAAGGAAGAACAGCAGCGCGTCTCTCCCTGTATCTGTCATTTTACCGGTGAAGCAGACACCTTTCAAAAGCCCTCCTGGGACCCCTTGCCTCCATCGTATTACCTGGAACTGGGTCACCCCTAGCTGAAAAGAAGGCAGGGAAGGGGCTGGCCAGTCAATGGTGCCTGCCACCCCACACCCACACTTTGCACAACCCTCTTCATCTCTCCCCAAATCTTCAGTTGCCATCTTTACACGGATGCTCCTAAATGTCATCTCAGACCTCTCCTTTGATACACAGACCTGCGGCGGCTAGGCCTTTCCAACTGGGGGTACCTGGGTGCTATACACGCTCAACATGCTCAAACAGTGCTCAGCGCACCTGCCCTGTGGTGGCCTTCCTTCCGTGATGTCCGCCTCAGAGAACAGCACACATCTCAGCCACTTGCACCTATAAGAACCTAGACACCATCTGTGGGTCTTCCTCCTTCCTCATCCCACTCTTGCTGGGTGGGGTGGAGTCACTTTTGCAGTTGGCCACAGCCTCCCAGTGTCAAACTCTGTACCCTTGCTCTTTGCCGTGTGACTCTGCTGTTCTGCCTGGTAGAGGCAGAGTACGTTTCCCCTTCTGTCTGGGGCTTGGCCTGGGATAGGGTCGGGGGTGTCTGTGTGCCCATTTCAGGCCAAGGCTATAAGGGGCTCCGTGAAAAGGGTGCACCCCAGGCGACTGAAGCCCCTTCAGTCTGGGCCCAGAACAAACACACAGGAGCCAACCCAGAGCCTGGAGTCAACTTGCCTGTGGCTGCAGAGCTGCCGGCCAAGCCCAGCCAAGACCGGCTGGCCATGAGCGTGAGAACAAATGCTTTCTGCTCTAAGTCACTGAGTTTGAGGTGGTTTGTTATATGGCGTGACGGGGGCAATAGCTCCTAATACTCGTGATGATCCAACCCCCAAAAGATCTCTGGCGTTCAGCCTCCATCTGCTTCCCCTCTCGCGCTGGCCTGACCAAAGTGTCACCATCTCCAGGACATCTTCCCTGTCCTCAGGATGCTTATTGTCAGTCAGGGAAAACAGACAGCTTTGCTGAGCTGCTACGTATTTGGTGTGTGAGCATTTAACAGAGGAACCTACCTGGGGGTTTGTGGCTTGACCCGGTAGCAAGGGACTTGCACCTGCTTTAGTGGGACGTCATGAAGGACTTCCTGGGAAGGTGGCATTTAAGCAGAGGTCTGCAAGATAAGTAGGATGAAGTGGGGAGTCAGAAATATTTGAAGGAGAAGGGCGAGTGGTAAGGCTCCTCAGGGCAGGGAGTGAGGGAGGACCCGGGAGAGGAGAAGGCAGTCAGGCGGGGCCTGGCGGGGCAGGGTCCGGGGATGCAGCCGTGTCCTTAGAGCAGTGGGGGGTCTAGGCAGGCGGTGACATGATGGAGACCGGGCGCTCAAGGGGCAGGCGCGGCCCTCCCCGCGGTCCCACGGCGGCTTTTGCGCTAGTATCATGTGTGCCTCTGCATTGCAGTTATGTGCTTAAGCGTGGCACTTCTTTCTAGACTATGAACAACTCCAGGAGAAGAATAGGGGTGGCCAGTGCCCTCTGTGGTCCCAGAGACCCGGAGTGGCAGAAGGAAGAAACCAAAGCAAAGAATTAATATTTAATAACACAGGCTTGGTGCCAGGCACTGGGTTGGGTGTTTGACCAGCTTTGGGGGCAGGAGGGTGGAACTTTGGGGGAGGGGGAGGCAGGGAGGAGGGAGGAGGGCGCATCACTCATTGTCAGATGGGCCACACAGTCCAGCCTGCAGCCCAGAGGAGTCAGATTAGCTTTGAGCAAGAACCTCTCCTCAGAGAATGAGGGATGCTAGAAGCTTTTCATTTTCAAGGCTAGGGGGGAATTTGCTCTTCTGGTGCTGCGAGCTCCATTCTCTTGGGCACAGAGTGGTTCAGTGTAATTGCGCCGGGAGTCAGGGCTCAGCAGGTGGTCCTATGGAGATCTTTCTTGTCCCTTTCTAGGTGTAATTCAGATCCCCTGGAAGTAATTCGTCCACAACTGCTAGGGAGAATCACTGGGCTATTTTGGGAAGGAGATCTTGCCGAGTCCCAGGTAAATGATGTGTATCAGGAGCCACTTGAAGCCCACAGGTAAACTTGGGGGAAATTATTTAACCTTATTTGCAAAATGGGGCTTAAGCACAATGACTTTGTAGGGCTGCTTGAGGAAGTGAAACGTAATGTCCCTTGTGTTCAGTAACAACGGATAGGAGTCTTTTCTGTGTCGCAGACCTTCTCTGAATGACAGACACCCTTGACCTCTTGATAGTCTCTCCCTCATATACTTGCTTTCAGAGAAGAGAGAGAGAGAAGGATGGAGGCAGGGAGGGAGAGAGAGAGATTAACTGCACTCTGAGATAATTTTAATTTTCCCCCTTTCCAGAGGGAGAGAGGGAACAGACATCTTTTTTCACCTCTATGCTGCTGCGTTGTGATATAGACTTTCAGAGATATTCATGTTGTGATTTATTCAATTCTTTTTCTCCATTGATTTTAATTAAGTTCCTGAGCTGTCTCCAAGCCTGGGGAGCGGGAACAAAACATGAAACACAGAAAACCAAATGCTTTTCTTTTGCAATTGAGTTTTACCCAGTTCTTGAAGTGCTTCACGGGAGAGAATGCAAGTGGAATCCAGAGCTGAGGCATTTCCTTTGCTCCATCAGTCCCCAAATAATAAACAGAAAAATTAAAATCCAGTTAAGAAAAATCACAGAAGTCATTACAGCTTGGCAGCTGATGGGGACTTTGATCAAATCTTTTTTGTGATTTCACAGTTTCTGGGGGAATTCACCGAACCAGCATTCATCATGTTCACGCCAGGCAGATTGTTTTCTCCCAGCAGACACCTCGGAGAGACAGGACGTGCCCCTCCCAAGCCAATTTCATCTTTTGATCTAAGTCTGAGTCACAGTTTTTAAGAGAAATGTCATTGCGACTTAGGGACCAGTTACGTGGACTCCCAGCAGGCCCAGCCCACCCTGGGCCCAGAGCAAGCCCTCCCAGATTGCTGGAAGGCCCTCAAGCTCCCAGAGCCAGTCTCTGGCCCTTGGGCCAGGGGGAGGGTCACTCGGCAGTATCTAACAGCCAGATGACTGAGCACCCAGCCTTCGGGGCCCCTCATGGAAATGGTAAGAAATGGCCTGTGGGGCATCCTATGAGCTAATAAGAGAAGTGCCCAGTGCAGACTTTGGCTAAATGGTGAACCCAAGTCAGGTCTAAAGCGGCAGCCCTGGACAATAGTTACCTCGTGGGAATCATGGGCTTGGCAATGTCAGATGTTCTGAATATTCCTGAAGCCAGAAATGAGGATACTTTTAGTAATATGGGGGGAAAAAAAAGAAAAACCCAATCAGATCCTATATTTAAATATTGGCTACCAATTCAAATAATTTAAAGCCTTTGTGGGTCAAACAAAATATATCTGCAGGCTGTATTTTATCACCGGGCACTGGTTTGCAACATCTGACATGATGGCAAGGAGTGAACATTCTGGATTAATGTCCAGGCACTTCCTCCTCCAGCTATGCGACCCTGGCAAGTACTTTAACTTCTAAGGTGCCGTTTATAACGATAGTATGTGTTTCATGGTGTACACACAAAGCCAAGAGCCTGGTGTACCACATGTAGCTGAAAAATGTTATCCCCATTGATGTCATTGTCACCAGCTTCTATATCATGAACATTTTGGCGATACTATGATTTTGTAACAAGAAATACACATTTGGTCTTGGTCCTGTTCCTGGCACAGAGTTCCTACAACCCTTGGAATTTGCTGTGATGAGAACCATAAAAGATCCTTTGCATTAATGAGGTGATTTTAGAAAGCACCTAAGGATGGAGGTTGGGGCCAACCTTGTGATCAGAGAGTTAGAACTTTCAGCCCCACCCCCAGACCTCCAGCGAGGGGAGAGGGGCTGGAGATTGAGTTCCATCAGCAATGGCCAATAATTTAACCGATCACCCCTATGTAACGAAGCCTCCACAAAATCCTAAAAGGACAGGATTTGGGTTGGTGAACCCGTAGAGGCACTGGGAGAGCGGTTTGCTCAGAGAGGGCACAGGATCTCCGCACCCCTTCCCACACACCTTGCCCAGTGCATCCATCTGGCTGTTTCCAAGTTACAAGCTTTCATAATAAACTGGTGATTTAGTTATTAAACTGTTTCTCTTGAGTTCTGTGAACCACTTTAGCAAATTAACCAAACCTAGGAGGGGGTGGTAGGAACCTCTGACCTATAGCCACTGGGTCAGAAGCCCAAGTAATGACCTGGACTTGCATTGGTGTCTGAGATGGGTGGGGTGGTCTTGGAGAACCAAGCCCTTGACCTGTGGGATCTGACACTACCTCTGGGCGGACGGTGTCAGAGCTGAGTGGAAGTATAGGGTGCCTGGCTGGCCCTGGTGAATTGCTTGGTATGGAGAAATAACCCACACACTGGAACTGGGTGCAGAATCTTTTTTTTTTTTTTTTTGGTATCATTAATCTACAGTTACATGTGCAACATTATGGTTACTAAACTCCCCACTTCATCAGGTCCCCCCCACTTACCCCATTACAGTCACTGTCCATCAGCGTAGTGAGATGCTATAGAATCACTACTTGTCTTCTCTGAGTTGTACAGCCCTCCCTGTGCCCCCTCAACATTATGTCTGCTAATCGTAATGCCCCTTTTTCCCCCTTGTCCCTCCCTTCCCAACCATCCTCCCCAGTCCCTTTCCCTTTGGTAACTTAGTCCGTTCTTGGGTTCTGTGAGTCTGTTGCTGTTTTTTT
>JAQQAC010010882.1:11366688-11413823 GCA_029783875.1 Phataginus tricuspis
TTCATGTCCTCTGCCCATTTCTTAATTGGATTATTTGCTTTTTGTTTGTTGAGGTGTGTGAGTTCTTTATATATTTTGGATGTCAACCCCTTATCGGATATGTCATTTATGAATATATTCTCCCATACTGTAGGATGTCTTTTTGTTCTACTGATGGTGTCCTCTGCTGTACAGAAGCTTTTCAGCTTGATATAGTCCCACTGGGTGCAGAATCTTAATCATCAGCATTAAGTCCTAATTTTCCCACAATTTCCAACAGGCTTTAGCGGGTCTCATTTACATCCGTTTTGTATCTTTTCTTCTTTACTTCAGAGAGAGATGAAGCTACCACATTCACAACCCTTGCTTAGATTAAGAAATTTGCCATCTACTGCATGAGGGCATTTGGCAAACTGAGCGAAGTGTTGCCAAGGGGAATCAGGGCTGGCCCAGTGCCCAGGAGCGGCTCTAGGTTCCCTGGAATCGTGCACAGCCTGCGTGGCTCGGTTGGGGACAGATTCTGAGAAAACACCTGAAGCCATCTCTCTCCAAAGTTTAATAGTGTTGACTCAGTTGGTGTGTGAGGTATTTCACAGCACAAGGAGTACAGATGGCCCAATGGAGGCCCTCGAACAAGAGATGGAGGGGCCGGTGGACTCTGGGCAAAGGTCTCAGTGTCCTTCAAACCACGGGGTGGGGGGCTGGGAAGTGAGAGCCCAGGAGTCTTTCCCAAAGCTGTCAGGTGGCCCTGCTGTCCGTAGGCCCTGGGTGTGGAAGGCAGGGGAACTGTGCTGGCAGGGGAGAGTTGGGGGGACGGGCAGTTGGAGAGACGAGAGGGAACCCAGGCAGAGCAGAGCTACACATTTTTGCTCCCTAAAACACCTCTCCAGCTGTTTTCTTTTTAGGCTGTTATTCCTCCGTTGTCCACAGGGAACCAGGTGAGAGTAACAAAGTAACGGAAGTGAGGATGTGACCAGAGTGCTGGGATATTCCTGAGCTCTTAGCCCGCATCCCTGCTCTGCACTCCCCTCACTTCTGCTCTGCGGTGCTCCTGGATGGAGGTGCACCCTCCCTGGTTCCTGTTCCAGGCCAAGGACACCGTGGTCTGTCCCCTCGCCCCAGGCGTTTTCTCCCCTTCATCCCAGGAACAAGGCCACCTGTCTACTGATGGCATTTCCCAGCCTCCCTTGCAACGAGGCTGTGCTGTGGCTGACCCAGGGGAATATGAGTGGGGAAGATGAGGGCAGCTTCCTTTTCACCTGCTTCCAAAGAAATTGCTTGTCCTGGAATTCCTCTCCTCCTCTTCCCTCCATGTTAGAACGTGGACATGGCAGCCACCAGATGAGGGAATGCTGAGGCCACAGAGGCAAAGAACCCAGATCCTTGCAGGCATGTATGGAGTTAGTCGATCTTCCTACCAACATCGGGATTTTGTATTCACCTTGGGACTGTCACGTGAACACATTTCTGTCTTCTTTAAGCTTCTTTGGGGCCTCTGTGATATGGCAGCTTAAGCTTTGCCCTAACTCAGTGGTTCTCAGAGTCTGGTTCTCTGACCAGCATTGTCATCGGCACCACCTGGGAATGTGTTAGAAATGCAAGCTCTCATGGAGAGACGAATGGGCAGAGAAAATGTGGTATGAATAAAGAATGGTAGGGTTAAAAGTTGGTCAAGAAAAAAATATACACCCAATTGAATATCATTTGGCCTTAAAACTCCCGCCATTTGTGACAACTTGGATGGAACCTGAGCACATTATACTCAATGAACTAAGTCAGGCAGAGAGAGACAAATACCGTATGATCTCACTTATATGTGGAACCTAAAAAAGAAAAAAACCTCATAGAAACAGACAGTGGATTGGTGGTTGCCCGGGGCTGGAGGGTGGGGGAATTGGGAATGATGGTCAAATGGTACAAACTTTGAGTTATCAGATGAATCAGTTCTGGGCGGTCTACGGTAGAGCGTGACTCTAGCTAACAGTACTGTACTGTATACTTGAGAGTTACTAAGAGAGAGCGGATCTCAAATGTTCTCCCCACATGGGCCAAATAACTCCATGAGGGAATGGATGTAGTACCTAGCCTTACTGTAACCATTTCACAATATAAAAGCACATCAAATCATCACACTGAGTACTATAAACTCACAAAACAGTTATATGTCAAATATATTTCAGTAAAGCTGGTAGGAAAGGAATCTGATTTAAAAAAAGGAATGTATGCTCTACTACATTAGACCTACCGAACCAGAAAGTCTGTGGGTAGGGCCCAGCAATCTTTTTTTTTTTGTTTCAAGATAGTAATTCTAAATCCACATACAGTTGTAAGAAATCATACAGAGAAACCCTTTGTACGCTTTTCCTGGTTTTCCCCAATGGAAATCTTTGGCATAACTGCAGGATCACCTCATGACAAGCGCATTAGCACTGGTACGGTCCTCTGACCTTAATGGATTCTTCAGTTTTACATGTTCCCATTTGAGCATGTGTGTGTGTGTGAAGGGGTAGGGGGTATGTATTTAGTTCTGTATGATTTTATCACGTGTAGGGTTGTGCATCCATCACCAGGATTAAGATCGGGAGCAGTTCCTTTACCAGAGGATTCCTGTTGTTACCTTTTTAGAACCACACCCACCTCCCTCCCCCCATTAATCTATTTCCTCCCAGCTTTACTGGGATATAATGAACATAGAACATTGTGTAAGGTGTTGAAGGTGTTGATTTTTCTTTTTTTGACATTGAAGAAATCTTTTTTATTTAATTTATTTTTTAGTACGGTATCATTGATATACACTCTTATGAAGGTTTCACATGAAAAACATTGTGGTTACTACATTTACCCATATTATCAAGTCCCCCCCCCATACCCCATTGCAGTCACTGTCCATCAGTGTAGTAAGATGTCACAGAGTCACTACTTGTCTTCTCTGTGCTACACTGTCTTCCCCGTGACCCCACACACACCATGTGCACCAGTCATATTGAGGGGTAGTATGAGGTTGTTAACTTGATACATTTATATATTGCAAAATGATTACCACCATAGCATTAGCTACTGCCTCCATCCTGACATGTAATTACCATTTCTTTTTCATGGTGAGAACATTATCAGCAACCTATTTTTAACAAGCCCTCCAGTTGATTCCCACCTGCTAGTATTTGAAATACAGGGATGCCATGTTCTCTAAAAAAAACAGGTTATTGCATCAGCATTGCCCCAGGTGCAGAGCTAAAGCCCTATTCACATGTGTTATCTAAATGACCTTCAGCACACCCCATGGGGTAGGTACCTTTATCATCCTCTGTCATGGGAACAGTGTCCACAACAGGGCAGGGATGTGAGAGCAAATAAGATAGAAATAACTGTTGTCGAATTAATAATAGGTGAAGTCATGATTTGAATCCGGGTCTCTCTGACTCCAGGAACCAAGCTCTCATCCACTAGCCTGCCCTGAATTTCCGGTTCCAGAACAGAAGCATAAATAAGAGTCTCTGTGGAGCCCCAGCCTTGAGCAAGTAGTTTTCATAGCTGAGGCCTGCCTGGCGTCTGCCATCGCAGGGGCTCTCTGCCCCACAGTGATTTCTAATCAAGTGTGAATCCCACGATGGTGTGATACTTTGGTAATCTGAGAAATGGCCAGCCATATAGAAGGAACTCCACAAAGACACAAGGCATAGTGGTTTAGAGCTCAAATACCATTTTAGAAATCTTTCCAATCGAGCAGCCATTTTTACAGAGGGGGAAAGGCCGGCCCAGAGAGTGGACCTTTGGCCTGCTAGGTGGGCTGAAGCTCGGAGGGACAGTCCCGGGCTAGCAAGGGCCCGTGAGGTCGGGCTCCTGGGGCTCGTGTGCTCAGTGGTATGACTCTGGACCCGGGAGCTTCCACAAGCCCGGCATTGAGCTGAGTGACTGATGTTCTCGGTTCTCCCATTTGACCATTCCCACAAGCCTCTGAGACAAGTGCTTATCACTCCAGGTCCCATCTGGGGACATGAAAAGGAGGTCACAGTGCCTGAGCCAAACCCCTGGCTTGTGGGCTGGGTTCCGTGTCCTACCCACTGTGCCAGGGAACCCTGAGAAGCCTCTCCCAAGCTGAGGAAGATTCCTCAGCTCATTTAGAAGTCAAATCACTGAGTTTCCAGGGCCCCTGGACAGGGTCTCCGTCTGCAAATAAAATGCCATTTGTCCATTTGTCAGATACTTGCAATTCACAGGGAACAGGGCAGTCCTGCTCTCCCACCCCACCTCACCTCTGCTCTAAAAGGATGTCCTTTTCAAACATCTTATCGTGCCGTGACACCTGTCTCTGCATCCATTTAACAGATGAGGTAACCAGGGCCCAGAGAGGGTAGGACACGTGCTGGAGCTCACGCGGCCAGGAGAACCTTAGTTAGGATTTGAACCTGGGGCAGCAGAACTCCAGAGCAACACCCTCTCACTAGCACAGCGCTGTGCTTCTTATTAGAAACACAATGTAATTAAGTGCCCTGCGCTCGCCATCATTCAAAATACACTTGACACCACAATCTACCCAAACCACCATCCATAACGGAGCAACGGCAGGGAAACTGCCCCCATGGCAGGGATGAGATCCTATCGGCCTGACTCCATCATCACCATTACGCACTCTGGATCTCAGTTATCTTCCCCATAAGACATATTTACAGCAGTATTAAAAGGGAGATGAAAGGATATATGATCTTACCTATGTACAACATATATCACACACCCATGCCTGTCACAGCCCAGACGATCAGACCATGCCAGACGAGGGAGGCTGCGGCCTGGTGATGGAAGGAAAGTCACTCTGTCAGTTTCAAAGGGGTCGGCTACAACCCCGCTCCTCAGTACAGCCCTCAACAGTTTATAAAGCACTTTATCATACGTTTGCTCATCTGACGGGAGAACATCCCGTGTGCTGTGAGAGAGACCATTATCAGCACTTCCATTCCGCAGGTGAGGAGACTAAGGCTCTGGGGGATGAAGCGGTTTGCTCTAGGTGACCCTCTAAGACTAGTCAACCCAGGTTTTCTGATTTCGTATCTCCTGAGTTCCTTATAATACAGATGCCAAGGTGCCAGACACCATCCTATAACCTTGGTGTACATTCATTCATTCACTCACTCAATGATTCGTTTACATATATTTAATGAGCACCCACCTTAGGCCTGGTACCATGCCCGGTGCGAGGAAGAAGTAATGCTGAAGATGGCCTATGCTCCCGGCTGTCATAGAGGCCACGGCAGCGGTCTCCCCCCCGGGGTGCTTTTGCCCCTAGGGAACATTGGGCAGATTCTGGAGACGTGTGGTCATCACAATTGGAAGGAAGCAGCTGGCATCTAATAAGCAGAGGCCAGGGCTGTTGCTAAACACCCTGCGATGCACAGGGAGGCCCCCCCAAAGAGTTACCCATCCCCGCATATCAGTAGTGCTGAGGGGAGAAACCCTGGCCGAGAGCGTATTGAAGAAGACAATTCATCAAGTTGTTCCACTAATGAGGATGTGGTTACAGAGACCTGAGACACACAGAGAGCAACTGCGCGTGCTTGTGTAGTTCTCACGTGCTGAGGCTTTGCTCCAAATGTTTCCTACCTCTATGGACTCATTAAGTCCTTACAGCAACCTGTGGCATTGGTATTATTATCCTTTCCATTTATAGAAGAGGAAACAGGCTCAGAGGGGTTAAGTTCCTTGCCCAGAATCACACATGCCGGGATGGACAGGGACTAGAACCGAGGCCGTTTGATGCCAGCTCCCATGCCTTTGGCCTCTGCGCTGCACTGCCTCCCTGGGGACAGGAACTCACTGTGGCCTGGGGATTGAGGGAAGCTTTGCTGGGGAAGGCACACATGGCAGGAGATCTAAGGACCTGACGACACGGCGGGGAAGGGGAGAGCATGCCAGTCAGAGGTCCCTCGTGTGCAGAGCCCTGTGGTAAGGGGCAGAGGGTACAGTCGGGAAACTAAAAGTGAGTGTGATGAGAGTAGAGAGTTGGGTGGAGAGGAAGCTGGAGGGTCCAGCAGGACCACATGCTGTGTTTGCAGGGATGATGGATTCTGAACAGAGGGGTGGTGGTGCCTGACTTGGTCTTTGAAAGGCCCACTGTGGCTGCTGTGTATAGAGGGTTGAAGGGGTAGGTAGGAGGAAAGTGCAGTGCTGAGAGACCAGGCTGGCCTCAGGGGAATGCAGGAAAGTGGACGGATGTGAGGACTATTTAGGAGGTGAAATGGTCAGGATGTGGTGATGGCCGGGCATTGGGGCAAGGTGATGGGCGTGCGTTGCTCACCATGGGTGTCTGACTATCTTGTGAATTAACCATCTTGAGAACACCATGGAGACTGCAGGGAAGGGCTGTGGGCCTCCTCCACCCCTCCTTGAACCTGAAAAGGCATGTCCCTGCTCATGGTCCCAGCTGCAAAGCACAAGAACAGTAATGACACCGCTTTGCTCTGCTGACAGCCTGCTGTACTCTTGGGTGCCTCTAACTCACAGATAATTATATGTCAGCCGGCTGTCACCACACCCTGGCTAATCACAGTGCGTGGGGTAGGCACACTGGTCGATGAGCAGCCCGGGATCTGTCAGACTCAGGAAAGGGCATGTCAGTTGCCCAGTTGCTAGGAAGTGCAGTGGATTGTAGCATAGGCCTGTCTGCTCTGGAGGCACTGAGAGTATCCATCCCAGGGCAGGCAGATGCTCAAGGTCATGTCTGCAGGTCCAGGGACCCCAGCAGAATAGGAGAGGCTTTTGCCCCCAGCAGGTGTGGACACATCCTTCCTCTTTCCCATGTGCAAGCCACACTTCCATGGGTCCCACTTCAGACTCAAAGCTGTGCTCACAGTTCAGATAATGAAGGCATTTGCACAAGAGCCAAGTGCTTTCTGCAGCTACGCTGAAACACTCGTAGGTCCCCAGGCATTTTGGCGTTTGCCCTCTGCTTTGTGCGCTTCTTTCTGCCCATCTCCTCCCACACCCGCTGGCCCACCATCCAGGTGGTTAAATTCATTGTTTAACATCTCCTTTTCCAAGGAGCTGTCCTCAGCCCTTTATGTTCCAACAACACACAGTATCAGGTTCTGGGATATTGGTTCATTCGTTCATTCATTCATCTGCCAGATCAGCATTACGGTCCCATGGAGCACCTCTGTATAAGGGAAAATAGTGATGAACAGGGCAGACCTGGTTCGTCCCAGAGCACACAGTCTGCAGGGAAGGTGGCCCGAAGTGAAGAAGGATGCACAGTGTTGGTTAAGTACCGTGTGATCAGTTCTCCTTTCCACACTGCCTGTTTGCTGTGTGCTTCTGTTTCTGCGAGTCTGATTCCATGTTCCGTGGGGGTCCCTCTGAGGTCAGGGACTGCCTGGTACATGTCTAGGTGTCCAGCGCCCAGCATGGTATAGTCACAGTGAATATTTAATGAAAGAAAGAGTGAACGAAGTAAATGGGAACTGAAGTCAGACATCCAGGATGGTAAATGCTTCTCCATCCGGAGGGCTGCCCTCCCAGCCGCCCAAGGGGAGTTGTGAAGGCGCCGTCATGGTTGTGTTTGAAGGCATGTTCAGTTGCATCAGATACAGCCTGAACTGAGGGCATGTCCCTTCTTCAGAGGTCTGATTGCCCAGGCAAAAACACAGAGAGCTGTGTTAAGCATCTGTTAAGGGCCCTGCACTGTGCCAGGGTGTGGGAGGTTGGGGCTTCGCTCTGAAGGTGGATGCCAGGCTGAGCTCTGGGGTGTGAGCCGGGGTGGGGAGAGCAGTGGCCCTCTGCCTGACCTGGGAAGCTCCAAGGAGCAGCAGCTTGCCCACCGGTGTGGTGGAAGGAAATTCGAGGGGAAGAGGCAGTGAGGGAGTGAGCCCCCCATCTGGAGAGTTATTCAAAGAAGTTATGGGAGATGCCTTGCCTGGGATGCTGCACTTCCAGTTGGAACAGGCAACTGAGAGAGCTGTAAGGATGGAACAGGTGTAATAGTCAGCGAGCCAGCACCACCCCTCTGGTAGGGAGGGCGACCTGGGCTGTACTTCGGGGCCCTTGTCTTAGAGTCAGACAGACCTATGATTTAGTCCTGGCTTTGGCCTCTCAGTAGCTGTGCAATAGTGAGGAAGCCACTGAGCGTCTTTTGTTCTTAGTTTTCCCCTTTGTAAAATGGGGGAAACAACACATAGTTTTAACAACTGCAAAATGCTGGCTCAGGCTCTAAAAACAGGAGCTACACATGTTGTCTGTAAAAGATGGGAGCACGGTGCAGCTCAGCCGGCCAGGGGCAGAGGAGTGGGGAGCAGGATGGCGTGAGGCTGCGCGTGCCAGGACTGGGGCAGCTGGCCTGGGGGAAAGCCGCCCCTGAAGAGGGCTGCTAGCGCAGGGACCCTGGTGAGCAGGGCACCAGCCTGCCCAGGAAGTGAGTGGGCGAGGGCGGCTGAGCAGGGCTCCTTCTGGAGGATGGTCAGGCTCTGGCCGCAGCTCTCAGCTCACTCTGAATCCCCCACGGTGGGGGTGGGGGTGGAGAGGCGTATTGCTGCAGGGCTGAGGTCTGGCTTCTGGTCTCTTCCAGCTCTGGGGTACTTCCCATGGCTGGGGTCCCAGCCATCAGCAAGAATGACTACCTGCCCATTTGTTTCACCTGCTTTTTCCTCTCTGGCAGAAGGCTCCCCATTCATTTATTCCCCCTTTAAATCAGTCAACAAACCTTCTGAGAACGAGACAGAAATATGGCAGGTGACTGTCACACAGTGTGGCAACTGCCACCACAAATACAATCAAAACAGTAGAGCTAACACTGCCTGCTTGTTACACATGAGTTGCCTTATTGAGTCCTTGTCACGTTCCTTTGGGGGAGGAGTTGGATCTCAGAGAGGCCCCTTCACATTTCCAAAGTCACCAAGTCCCTGTCAGTGAGATCTGCCTGACATCCAGTGTCTGGGCTCTTAGCATTCTCTTATGAGCTCCTCATTCATTCATTCAACAAATATTTACTATGTGTTGGGCACTGTGCTAGGGTCTGGTGCTATGCAGAGAGCGAGGCATCTACAGTCCTGCCCGGGGGAGTTTACATTCTGATCAAGGTGGTTTGGAGCAGCAAGAAATGCTCCTTGGGTGATGGACTCATGGGGGCTGGGTGGCATGTGAGTTGGGTTCTGAGGCATCCACAGGAGTTTTCCTGGCAAAATATGGAAGGATGAACGTGGGTGTGAGGTGGAGCAAGTGCAAAGGCCTGGTGGTGCATTTCTGGACTAATGAGAATTCCTTTCTCCCTCCTTCCAGCTTTCCCTCCTGCCTTTGCTTTCCTTTCTGAATGGATGACACATTCACAAAATTCAAAAATCTAAAGGCAAAGAACTGTGCAGAGCGGCTATCTCCCTTCTTCCCCGTTCCATTTCCCCTGGCACTTCCCACCCTCTTCCCTGTCCCTCCCCTCCACGCGGCCACTTTCTTTTGTCTCCCAAGCAACCTTCCACATTTGCTTTATGCAAATACTAGCTGAGTGTTGCTTATCGTCCCCCTTTTATTTCAGAGAGAACATCTTCCTAGGAAAGATGGGGATTTACTGCAGCTGAAACATAAGTTTGGGAGACCTGGACAGCAGAGAATGGTGGGCTAAGCTTAGGTCATGAAGGGCCTTGAATGCCACCCCAAAGACCTTTTGAGTGTGGGCAGATTCTGGGCATTTCAAATTTTTCTCCAAGTTATGACACTTTCAAGGAAACCATAAACTCAGCCAGAGTTCTCAGGAAATGTCTGATTGACTTCATTAAAAACAAAATAGCAACCACAACCCATTCCTGTCCCTCACTGAAAATTAAGAAAAATGAAACTCTAGGGAAAGGTAAGCACCATGAATTTGTATCACAGCTGCCTCTCTTGTTTTCACCTTAATTTATTTTCTGGAAAACATTCACTGGCTCACAGAACATGTCCCTTTCCTTTGTCAGCAAACAGCCCTTGGAACCAAGTTGCTGGCTAAAAAGAATGTATTTTTATTAAAAATCACGTTAAGTTGGTGCATATTTCTAAGGCAGATTCGCATATGGATAGCCATCCCGTTTTGCTTGCTATAGATAAGTGATGAATTATTTTAATCAGAAATGGATTTAACAGCACTGCAAAAATAAATTTGGGAGATTTTTCACAATACAGTTGTCTTTTCTGATTCTTCATATTTATATTTAGCATTCAATGAAGACTAATAGTGACTATTGGACAGTCGATCAAACTTCCCCAAAGCAGTTTCATCCCACCCATAATAGAGGGTGACGTTCTCTCCCATCATTCTGGGAAATGTTTCCAGTCTTGAGGTGCAGAATTAGAGGGGAAAAAGCCTACACAGAGACTTTCTCCCCTAACACCAGCAGGCATCTTTGGCCACGGGGTAGAGGGTACTGCTGTATTCAGTCGATCATTATGCAATACCTGTGGATTTGAGGCCTACTGTGTGCAAGGCATCTGTGTGCATCCGGTTTCAAAACAGAACCCAATGAGTCAGAAAGGACTCAGCCCTGCCCTGGCTCCCTGGCCAATTTGCCTTGAAGCGAGAAAGACCTTAGCTGCCTCTTACTGTTCACTGGCCACTCTGGGAACTGAGACTTGTTTCATTTCATGACCCAGAATGCAGCTTCTCTGTGGAATTTAAAAGCTGAAGTTGTAGGCTCAGGGGTTGGGGAGGCTGATAATCGGAAAACTGTATATTTATTGGCTGGGGGTCTTTGGCTGTAAGCAACAGAAACAGACTCAGGAGGACTTCAGGCATCTTTAGATCATGGCAAAGTGACATGACATTAAATATCCCTGAATAGCTGGTAGTGTGACATGGATGTCATTAACCCTTCGTTAACTTTTGCTTATCTGTCTCACTAATAAAGACAGGGTGAATCTCAGGCTCACAACTTCTCTCTGGCAATGATATTTAGCCATGATAACCATGTTTAGTTTTCATTTTATTTGTCTTTATGGCTACTTTTTGCTGGGGGAAAGTAATCACAGCAGTGATTTAAAGTGTTTTTTAAAAATATATTTATTTGAGATAATGAATGAGTCAAATTAAAGACCATATATTAAGTTGATAATAGAACAGGGAATAAAAGAATAGCAAAAACCATGGAGATGGAATTCAATTGAGCAAATAGATCTTATTCACACTAGTTTCTGGGGGCAAGGAGGAGAAGGAAGGGTTGGACAGGAAAGCAAACATTTGATAGACATCTGTCTTGTTCTAAGTATTGCACATAACTTATGTAAGTTAATTGAACTCAAGCTTTAGCTCACCAGCAACTGAAGTCAGTGTGCCCCCTTTTACCCTCCCAAGTCGCTAATGAAAAGGTCGCCTGAACAGACCCAAGGGCAGGACACCGTGACACGCCACTCAGACCTCCCAGCTGACTCCAGTCAATTATTAGCACCTTTGGTCATGAGGCTGAGGCTTGTTCTGGCTTCCTCCCCTTCTAGGGGCTCACGAAAAGGATGGGTCTTTTTTCCAGGTGCCCGGATGCCTCTGGAATCCAGAGAACTCCACTGAGTCTTGCCTTCTTTTCCCAGTAAACCAGTATCATCAGCTTTTGTTGATCAAGACATCACTCTGGGTTGATGGGGCTGACATTAGCGTTTGGGATTAATACGTTTTCTTCCCCCTTCCATTTATTTGGAGAATCTTATTAAGGCAGGTTTCCTTCAGGAAATTGATGCTTTAATATTCTGCGTTGTCAGCTGAGGGCCTGAATTTTATTTTTGAATAACATTTAATTAAATGTTCAGGCTCCCTTTCCCTGATGCATCAGTGATCACAGCGCTGGGCCCACCTCCACTGCTTTTTGGAAAGTCAGCAGAAAGCCAGTTTGGGGGCCAAAGTTCTGTTGAACAATAAAGCTGATGGCCAGTGCCTCTGCTGTAACTAGTGTAACTGGGTCCTGCTGATGGAGGCCAGTTCAGGTGCCTAGACTGGGGTGCAGCCTGTTTGTGCAAATAAAGCTTTACTATAATGCAACCACCCCCATCCATTCATGGGTTGTCTATGGCTACACTCGTGACATAATGGCAGAGTCCCAGACCCTGTGGCAGAGTGGTAAGGAAGGACCTGAACATCCTATGGTCCACCCAGGTAGTCTTAGGCTGAGCGCCCGCTCTATGTCAAGCACGCTTCTATACTTTATCCCATTTCAGCATTCTCCCAACAAGTACTTATTGAGCATCTACTATGAGTCAGGCATAGTTCCAGGTGCTGAGGATGAGATGCTGAACAAGGTGCGAAGGCCCGAGCTTTATGTGTCCAAGGAGAAAGAAAGACAATAACCTACAGCCCCTATAAATCCAGTCGCAGGAGAGTTTCAGGTAGCAACGTAGATCATGGAGAAAATAAATCAGCCCGATGAAGCCCGATGTGTGGGAGTGGTCAGTAAGGTGGTCAGGGAGGGCTTCTCTGAGCAGGTGACATTTCAGCTGATGTGGGAATGAGTAGTAGGAGTCAGACAGAGAAAGATGTGCAAGGAGAGCAATCCCAGGCGGGGGGCCAGCTCGTACAGGCGCTGGAGGGCGTGAGGGTGGCCTGGTGGGAAGTGGGGTCGAGAGGCGGGGGCCCGTGGTGTGGGGCCACGGGGGCTGTGCTGCGGTGTCTGAACTTCATTTTAAATGTGGTGGCAAGCCTGGGACTACTGACCTGGTTTACTTTTAAAAATGCACTTGACCATCCACAAAACAATAGTGAGATAGGCATTTTTAGTATACCACACTCCCTGAGGCTATTTTTTTACAGTTAAAAGAAGGTTTCTCTCTAGTTGTTGCTCCGAGTTGTTGGAAATGTAAGGGCACTTACCCAGGGACAGCCTGGCTGGTGTTCGGACGCAGCTGTCTGGCAGGAGGACCACAGCTCTCAGCCCCTGGGCCACGGCAGGAGAGGCCAGGGGACAGGCCGTGCTGGTTTCTGTAGGGTTTCCATCATCAAAAGCTGAAAAGCATGTATGATATGGTCCCACATTTACAAACAAACGCTGTCCCCTTAGACCCTCATGTCTGTATGTAGGTGCACACATGCTGTGGGGACACAGCACACACAGGCCCGCTGACAGGAGGGACTGTCACAACGTCAAGCAACCATTTGGCGTCCTGGCTGAGTGGCTCTGGAGGTAACCGGGAAATCTTGAAGAAGCGGTTTCTTACCAACTGCATGAACCTATTTCAATCTTCAGGGGCCAGTACAGCCTGTGGGTGGCGGTGGCAGAATGCTGACCTTGCTAGACGCGTGGATGGGCTTTTATGAGCAGGAAGAGCAGTAGGCAGAGATACATGTTAGGTAGTGGTGGGGGTGTGACGTGGGGAAGAAAAAAGAGGTTATAAATAAAAATAAGCACAGAATCCCATTTAGGCATTTATGGAACATAAGGTAAAATAGATTTATGTACAAGGAAACAAATACAAAGACTTTAAGGAGAAGCATCTGCCCCCGCCTCCAGCTATTCCCCCACTTGGAACTCGAAGGAATGGCCCCCTCATGCCTCTGCCTGCTCCTCCAACACCTCCGGCCCACCTTCCATGGAAACTGCACGGGCCAAGGTCACCTGTGCCCTCTCCCCGAAAAGTGGCTGAATCCAGCAAGGACTTTGTGCCTCTGTCCTGCTTGAGCGCAAGGCCTGCATTTGGCATCACCTCATCGCTTCCAGGGCTCTGCCCGGGATCTGCTGTGCAGTGGCCAATCAGAGCCTTTCCGCTCTGGCCCCAGTTCCTCCCTGCCACAGTGACTCGGTTGGATGGCATGCTCTCCCTTGGTTTCCAAACGGACGTGCCGTCTAGTCACCCCCTCCATCTGGTTATTCCTGCCCCGTGTTTTCTCTTGCCAGTCTCCAACAATTGGTCTTCCACGTGGCTCCTCCCATTGTTGGGGGCTTCTTGATGTACAGGTTTTCACTTTGCAGCATTCTGGTTTGAACTTTCACCGGTACCTTCATAGGCCCCACATCTCTTTCTTCAGCCCAGAAAAGTCTCTAAACACCGGGTTCTTGAGTGTTTCTTCCCACCTGAGGTTACTTTCAATTCACCCACAATTAAATTCACAGTCTCCCCCACAATGTGGTCCCCCCGACCCTGTGTCAGTCTTAAAGAGAGCAGCCTCCACCCACACCCAGGAACTAAACAGGGTGTCACTGTAGACCCTACCCTATAGCTCTGGACCCCTGAGCCCTGAGTTTTAATCCTGCATCCTTCGCCCATGTGCTGCAGCAGCCTCCCCCCTGGGTGCCCTGCTGCTAGTATTATTTTCTTCCAGGGCACTTCCCTCACTGCTGGAGAGGAAGCTTTTCAAAGTGCAGATCTGACCATGTCCCTCCTTTCTCTAGAGCCTTCACTGGCTCCCCATTGTCTTCTCTGGAAGGCCATTTATCATCTGGTCATGCCTCCCTCTCCAGGGTTTCCTCCTGTTTACCGGTGCAAACGTGACACCCCCATTGCCTGAACCACGAGCACAATGGGGACTGTTCTTTCTCCCTGCCGTCCCTCTGCTCACATTGTCTCCATCTCAGCTTGCCCTGCCTCTCAGGCACCTATTCATTCTTCTAGACTTAGTTGGAGCACTGCCCCTCTAGGAAGTCCTCCCAGGCCCGCACTACCCCTGCCTGGTGTGCCTCCACCGGCCTGCGCATCTCAGCCTCCCCAGTGCATTCGCACCACTTGGCCAAGGGGGACTGTGGGAAAACCCCACTGCTGCCTGACGTCACCTGCTTCTCAGGACGGAGGGTCCCTGGGAGTGTGTGCAGATGGGACCGGAATTAGCAGGACATGCTTCCAGATCACAGCACTGCACCTGTGGGGACCCCCTGTTCTAGGACAAACACAAAGACAGCCCAGGAGTCTGGAACATGTGCCACCTATAAGCAAGGAGACAGTCCCATGCTGTTTTTGCTATGTGACCTCAGGCCAATTACTTAATTTCGCTGGCTCATGTCCATATACAGTAAGGGAGGTTGGGCAGCTTAAACCCAGAGGTCCCTTCCACATTTCGGGTTTTATACTCTAGGTTGGTGGCAACAGGTTAGCCTAATGGTTAGCCACGTGGCCTGTGGGCAAATGGGAGGCCTGCCCCTGTGTGGTGGACAGGAGAGGTGCTGCCTCGAGGAAGGACAGTAGCTGTGAGCACTGTGGTCAGCTCTTAGGTCCTCCGGGATTAGCCTCGCCTTTCAGTGCAAGTCCCCATTCTTCTAGGGCAGCTCCCAGCAAGGCCGTGGGGGCAGGTCTGGCAACTGCCCCCCTGAGGAGGGACGCCCCTGCGGGGCAGCCTGTGCTCTGGAGCTGGCGCTGGCTGGCAGACAACGGTGAGGCTTGCAAAGCCTTCTCAAGGCTCCACCTGGTCTGCCCTTTTCCCTTCACAGGTGTTACTCCCTCAAAACTGCCCGAACACCCTCTGCCTCCCATCTGCTTCTTGGGGAGGCCTCACCCTGTCGATTCTCAGCTTCTTGGCCCGCACCTTCCCTGGCCTCAGTGTTCCCATCTCTCAGCTGGGCTAACGATGACCCTCCCATAGCGTGGAATGAGGACTAGAGGATAAGATGCATGTAGATGATTTAGCGCAATCTCTGGCCTGGGGAAAGGCCAATGTGCATGGTCTATATAATGTTTCATTAAATATTTTATTAAAAGGATCATTTAATGGTATCTTAAGAAGCCAGGGAAGCTTGTGTCGAAATCCCCTTTAAGTTGTCTATTCAGCCGGGATTTGGCACTTCCCCTGCCCAAGGTCCTCCTCTGGGGCTGCCGCATGGGCACCGATCCTCCGCGGCTACTCCAGCCGCTGACAGCCCGGCAGAGCCCAGAGGCCTGGAGCAGGGAAGAGGAGGGTGGGGGTGGCCAGGCAGTGGGTGGCGGGTGTCTGGGCTGATGAGCATGTTCCCGTTGATCTATGAGGCTGTTCCCAGAAAGGATGGTTTCAATTCTGCCCTGCGAGTGTGGCCTGAGCTGTATTGCCGATCCATCTGCAGGCCTGTCAAACATTTCACGGGCGCCTGCCCGAGGTGGGAGACAGTTTATAAGCTGCCTCGCTGCTTTGTTGCTCTGGAGTTTTAGTCGTGTTGCACCTACTCAGGAGCTGGCAGTGTGTCTGTCCGTGTCTGCGGGGGTGGGCGCGGGGGATGCGGAAGAGGGAGGAGCAGGCAGAAAGGTGAAGCGAACCTGGAGAGAATGAGGTGTCATGGACAGAACTGTGGACCCCAAGGTTTTCGGTTCTGGAGTCTGCTGTGTGACATGGGCCAACCCCTGGAAATTATATATACACCCCTGGGAATAAAGATAGACTTGGGGTGTGGTTATTAGAGTCTGTGGGGATCAAGATTTAATTTGAGAACCTAAGAAAGCCTATGGCCCCTTTCCTGACAAGTGCAGACATAACCCCAACTCCCTCCTGCCGCAGGGCCTTGTCCTGGCTGCCCTGATGTCTGGAAGGTTCCCTGTTCACTCCCGGCCTGGCTTGCTTCTCCTCACATCTCAGGTGCCCATTCACCTGTCTCTCGGCAAGGCTGCCCTGACCGCTTTATGTATTCTCTGCACGGCATCCTGCTTTTTCCTTGAAAGCATTTGTTGCCATTTGTAATAATATATCCGCTTGGGTGTTTATGTATCATCTGTTACGTATCATTGTCTGTTCTGTTGGAACAGGGGCTGTTTCTTTCAGCAATATAGCCACTTGGGGGTCTAGCATGGCGTGGGGGTTGGCCAGAAGGGGGACGCCAGCATGTATTTGTTGAATGACTGGATGGACAGATAGGTAGGTGGATGATCAAATGGCTGGTCTTGAATAAACATGAGAGTGAACCTGTGGCCCGGAACCACGGTATAGACCTCTCCTCTGGCCCCGCCGTGCAGCCCTGGCCTTTACGGGAGCTCATGTTGGCTCTGTGGTCTGTGGTCCTGGTTCCCCAACTTTTCCAGGAACTTTACCCTTCTCGGGCCTCCTCAGCCCAACTTAGCCTGATACAGACCTTGGAACATAGAAGCCTTTTGAAGGATTTGCTTCTTTTTTTCATGAGATTCTCCAGGAGTCCGGTCAAACTGTCGGAGGAGAGCTTCAATAACACTGAAATTGAATTTTCCTTCACCCCGGGGAGACAGGGGGATTAAAGTCAGATTTAATTTGATTTTAGACAAATAAAGCACTGTGACATTTATTGCGCACCTGAATCGCTGCAGAGAAATCCTGCCCTGTTGTGTGATGTTTGCAGGGCTGCCAAGCAACAGTTGTGCAGGCTCTGTCGTGCACAGGACACCCAGCCAAGGGGCACCCTGCCTCCACTCAGAGGGAGGATGACCTGCCAGTTTATACAATGCCAGTATTTGTCCACCAAGTCCCACGCTGTGGGTGCCCTTTTCTAACTCATACAATGCTGTCCTTCTGACGCCTGCCTTGGATGGGGAAAGGATTGGAAGGAGCAGGCTAGAACGGACGATGGGTGCACATCAGGGGGCTCTGCAGAGGTTCAGGGATGAGACAAGGAGGCTGAGCCAGAGTGGGGCCAATGGGAGAAGGGACCGGAGCTGTGGGTAGATGAGTCTTAGCCTCCAAAATATTCAGATGGCAGAGAACAAAGCGAACTTTTGCCTTGCTCTTTGTGACCCCCTTCAGTCCTTCGGCTTCAAAAGCACTGAGGTATTTTAGATTTTAGTTTTTTCAGCAAAGCAGATGTATAGCATTATTATCAAATCTTCTGGAGTGGCCCTCAGGAGAGGATACACCATCCATGTGCTCATTCATTGATTCCTTTATCAAATACTTCCAAGTACCTGCTATATGCCAGCTTTTATTTTAGGAGCGGAGGATACCACAGCGGGTAAGTCAGACAGAAATGCCTGCTCTTGTGGAGCTTATAGTCCAGTGGGGGAAATAAGCAATAGACATAAAACGTAGGAACATTGTTAAAATGATAAAAAGTGATGAGCACCATGGAAGAAATAGGGCTGAGTGAGGAGATTTATGGGTGTGGCAGAGAAGAGACAGGAGCAACTGCAGGGGGGTGCTTCCGATGAGCGGCTCTGAGGTGATCAGCTTGTGTGAGAACTTGAAGGAGGGGAGATGAGCCCTGAAGGACTCTGGGGTAAGCTTTTCCCAGACAGAGGGAACAAGCAGTGCAAGGGTCCTGTGGCAGAAAAGTGTCCAGCACACACAATTTTTACCATACCTACTAGCCTCATCGTTATTTTCTGTTTTACATATGCTTCTCAAAGTGGGGTCTGTATACTCAGGGCTCACCTCCACATAGCAGTAGAATACGGGAAGTTTAGGATAAATGAGGTTCGCTTTGCTAGGGTTTCAATTTTAGGAAACTTAAAAAAAGAATTAAATAGTAGAACACAAGACTTACATTAATTTTTAAGTGAAAAAATGAGGCTTGCAAGAAATAAGCTCATGTCTGTAGCTGACTTCAAACTTGTGTCCAGAACTCTTATCTCAGGGGCATGAGATAGTTGTATTGTGTCATTTGGGCATGTAGGTGGGACAGAATGAGATGCTGGGTTCACACATCTCTCTCCTCAACCAGGCTGTGAGCAGAGACTCTGCCCTTTTCTGGTCATTATTGCCTCTGTTGAGCACCTTGCCTGGCATGTGGGGCATACAGGGTAGAGGGCAGTCCTTCTGACTTTTTCCTTCTACATGAACAGCCCCCAGCCCTCTGGGCCTGGGCTCAAATCGCTCACCACGAGGCTCTCATGGGCTCAAGTTCATGCAAGTGCCAGGAAGATGAGAATAGTGAGTGAAGTGGGCTGGGGTGTGATGCAGCAGGGAATGGTGAGGAGAGTGGCAGACTGGAGAGCACATGGCCTGATTAACAGGCATGGCTGCTCCTTCCCTTTATGAAGACATTGGGAACCACATTTTCCAGTTCTTTTGATTTAAGGAAAATCAGATATCTGGATTATCATGTGAAAACTTTTCATTTTTCGTTTTTTTGAGTCAGTAGGGAAATACAAATTGTTCTTTTTAAAATTTTCTCTTTGTACATGTAATAACAACATTTATTTATATTATTGTGGTATATACAATACAATGCGAACCTTAGTGTGTAGCTCAGTGCCTTTTGACATGTGTATACACTCATGTAACCATCTCCCAGATCAAGATATCAAACATTCTAATATTTTGTTTTGTACGAAAACTTTCAAGTTTTAATTATCGACAACCAAACTTAAAATATCTGTAGGCAAAATTTGGGGAAATGGGACTTGCAGATACATCCAGAGACCCAGAGCAATGGGAACAGCCTTCCAGGGGTCCTGAGTGAGTCGCTGACCAAGGCCAGTGACACTTGCTGTGTTGAGTCCTCAGGCTGGGCCAGCCTGACCAGGTAACACACCTTGGCCTGGTTGGCCACCTTCAAGGGGGAGCTCATCCCGGATAGACTTGAAAGAGGACTAGGGAAGTGTCCATCTGAAGAATTTCAGTTCCTTACTCAAGGATTGAGCCTGGGGTGGGGATACATTTTAGAATTATATCTATACCAGCCTCTACTTATAGGAGTAAGATGTATTTGAAAAAACATTTCAAGGTTCTAGATTCAAGCATGGCTGGCTCTAGCTGCTCAGAAATGTCCTCAGGAATCTGTCCCTATCCTTCCCTTTTCCTTCCTCTGTGTTGATTTCAGTATCGGGGACACTTCCTCCACAGAGTGCCAAGCCGTTTGCCTGCAGTGGCTGACTTAAATCCTACAATTTAGCAACTTCTGTAGAAACAGAATGCACATTTTCTTGTAGCTCCAGTTAGAGTGCCTGTTTGGCTGTAAAGGGCTTGAGTTGCGTGCACACATTTAGATCCTACACAGAGGAGGGTGGTGGAAGGGACCCCCAAAGGAAAATCAAGATGGTATTTCCAGAGGATGGGAATGGGTGAACATTGGGCAGGCAAATCCTATAGGGCTCTTGCTGGGCTGAAATATCAGGTAAGAATTCTTAATTTTCCAGCCAGCGTATGCCTCTCCCCGTTTTTCCCCCTTTCTATTTCCTCTGGCCATCCATCCCTGTGGCCTTTGGCAAGGAGTCACTGCTGCTCTCATCTCAGCAGGAGTATTGATTGCCTGTCAGAGCCCTTCAGAGCTTTGACACTTGTATTTCATTTCACATGGTGTGTTTGGAGCCTCCTGGACCCCAGCCTCCACCCTCTCGCTTCCACCCCTGCCCATCTCCCTCTGCCTCTGGGCAACCGTTCTCCTGTTCTCTTTTCTGCAAGAAATGAGCTGTCTCATGTTTGTTGACTCACATCTGACCATGGCATGCTGAGTTTTAATTCTTTCTACCTCCTCTCTAGACCCATAATTTCTTAATGCTCTAGTGAAGCTTTGAGAAAGGCTCCATTCTACTACCTCCCAGATGCTTCCTGTCCTATCTGTGGGATGGCAGACCTTGCTCAAAGCTTATAGGGTAAGATCAGGGTGTGCACACATAGGCAAGGACCCCTTGAAGCCAAATGGGCTGACTTGGTCAGACAGGACTGGGCAGTAGGGCAGAGGTTATTGCCTATAGGTAGATTCTATGTCACAGCACTAGGAGGAGAACCTGGGCAGAGCCCAGTGGACCCTTTGAGTCGAACAGATGGATTTAGAAAACTGGGGAGGGTGGAGCAGGTAAAGTTTGCAGGGCAGAATGCTGGAGAAGACTTGCTTTATAGAAAAAGGGAGAGAGGGAAAGCTGGAGATTTGCAGATGACCCCCATCCCCTTCAAATCTTCAGCTGATTAATGATCAGCACATGTGTGTCAGAAACCCTAAGATCAAGGAAGAAGCCTTCGAGATGGTTAGAGGAACAATCACTGAAGTTCAACAAAAAATTACCGGGAAAGCAAAGAAGTAGGAAAATATAACCCATAATACAGAGAAGTATCAATCAATGAAAGCTTACTGAGAAATAACACATGTGGCAGGATTAGTAGGCAAGCATATTAAAAGAGTTAAAACTGTATTCCATATATTAAAAAAATCTAGGAGAAAAAACATCTACATTAAGTAGAGATATATAACATATAGAAAGACTCAGTTACCAGATGAAATACAAGATATTCAGTTAGTTCAGAATTTAAGGTAAACAATGAATTTTTTTTAGTGTAAGTAGGCCTCAAATATTGCATTTAACATAATATGCTAAAAATTATTCAGTTTGTCTGAAATTTAAGTGTAACTGTGCATCTTATATTTTTATTTGGTAAATCTAACAACCCCAAAAATATCCAAATTGAACTTTTAGAGATAAAATCTACAGTGACTGATTTTTAAATATGCGCAAACACACATATACATCCACACTGGATGGATGTAAGAGCAGATTAGACATTGTAGAAGAAAAGATAAATGAATTTAAAGGCATAGCATTTGGAAACTATCTAAAATGAAACAGAGTGAAAAAGGAATAGGAAAAAAATAAATAAATGGAGAACAGTAGCCTACTACACATTTAATTGAATCTGGTGCCCAAAGGACAAAAGGAGTGGAATGCAAAAATACCTGCAAAAATAATGGTCTAATAGTTCCAAATATGGTGAAAACTATGAACCCCATACACAGAGTTGGAGAAGATTTATATTTCTAGTATCAAGAATGAAGAAGGTAAAGATATAGAATCATTATGAATTCTACAGCTATTGAAAGGATAGTAAGGTATATTATGAGTTATATTATGTTAATGCATTCAATAACATAGATGAAATGGGAAATTTGCTTCAGTGACACAAGCTACCAAAGCTAATCTAAGAAAAAAACAGCCAGAATAATCTTATATCTCTTAAAGGAATTAAATTTGTGTTTAAAAGAAAGAAAATTGCAGACCCAGATGGCTTCTTTGGTAAATTCTACTAAACATCTAATGAAGAAATAATACCAATTCTAACCAATATTTTCCAGAAAATGGAAGAGGATGAAACACTTATGGCTTCACTCTGTGAGGCCATAATTACCCTGACACCAAAACCAGACAAGTCATTATATGAAAAAAAAAATTCAGAACAATATATCTCATGAACTCTCACACAAAACTCTTAACAAAAAATAGAGCAAACAGAATTAAAAATATATAAAAAAATAATACATGGTGAACTAGTGGGTTATCCCAGGAATGCAAGATTGGTTTAACATTCAAAATTCTCTTAATGAAGTTTGTCATATTAACAGTGTATATGCAAAATCATAAGTTTATCTAAATAGATGCAAAAGCAAAAGCATATATGATAAAATACAGCATCCATTCCTTAGTAAACCTCCCAGGAATAGGAGGGGACTTCCCTATTCTGATAAAGAGTACCAATGAAAAGCCTACAGCTAACATCAGACTTACTAATGAGAGACTGAATGATTTCCCTTTCAGATCAGGAAAAATGTAAGGATATACACTCCCACCATTTCTATTCAACATTGTATTGGGAGTTCTAGTCAGTGCAAGAGGGCAAAGAAAATAAGTAAAAGATATTCATGTTAAAAAAGAAGATGTAAAACTCTCTTCCAAGTGACATGAAAATCTATGATGAAAATCCTATGGCATCTACAAGAAAGCTATGAGACCTAATGCATGGTAGGATACAAGATGAATGCACAAAAACGAATTGTTTTTCTATGTACTCACAATAAAACGATTGGAAATAGAAATTTTACAACTACCATTAAAAACAGCATAAAATATGAAATACTTAGGGATAAATATGGCCAAAAATTTGAAGGATTTGTACAGTGAAAAATATAAAACACTACTGAGAAAAATGAAAGATCTAAATACATGGATAGCTACAACTGTATTTGCAGATCCTAAGACGCAATATTTCTAAAATGTCAATTCTCTACAAATGGACTTATAGATTCAATACAATCCCAGTCAAACCCCAGAAAACTGAGTTGTGTTGTTTTGAAAGAAATATTTAAGATGATCCTAAAATTCATGTAGAAATACGAATGACCTCTACTAGCCAAAATAATTTTGAAAAAGAACAAAGAGGACTTATACTATTGGATTCTGAGTCCTATTATAAAGTTACAGTAATCAGGACAGTATGATATTGACATGAAGATAGACAAATAGATCAGTGAAACAGAACAGAGTTCAGAAATACCTGAGCACATGTATAGTTAGTTGAATTTCAAACAGCAGTTCAATAGAAGAATATTTTTTCACAAATGGTGATGGACAATCAGATATCCATAGTACAAAATGAATTTCAGTACATAACACAGACCTCATACAAAAGTTAACTCAAAATGGAGCAACCCTTAAATGTAAAACCTAAAACTATAAAACTTCTTAAGAAAATGTACAAGAAAATTTGTGATCTTGGGTTAGGTAGCATTTCTTAGACATGATACTGAAAGCACTATCCCTAAAAGAAAATAATCAATAATGAGACTTCATAACAATTTGAACATTGCTCTTTGAAAGGCATTGTTAAGACAATGAGAAGACAAGCCACATATGGGGAGGAAATATTTGAAAATCACACATTTGAAAAGGATTATATCTAGAATAAGCATGGGACCCATAAAATTCAAAAATAAGAAAAAAAATCCAGTAATAATGAACACACATGTTAGCAAAGAAGACAGATGGCAAATAAGCATGTAAAAAGATGCACATCATTAGCCATTGGGGATAAATCAAATCACTAAATTTAAAAAGACTTATCAAGCCAAATATTGGTAAAGATATAGAGCAAATGGAATGCTCATACACTGCTGGGGGGAATGTTAAATGGTACAACCACTTTGGAAATAGTTTGGCAATTTCTTCAAAAGTTAAGCATATCTTACCACCCAGCCTTTACATTCTTATGTATTTCCTAACAAACATATGCCCATATGAAGAATTTTAACAAACATTCATAACATCTTTATTTGTTATAGTCATAAGCTGGAAACAATCCAAATGTCCATCATCAGGTGAATGGATAAACAAGTGGTGCTATGTCCATACAATAGAATACTATTCAGCAATAAAAGGAATGAGCTATTAATACATGCAACAGTGAAGATAAATATAAAAATAATTGTGTTGGTGAAAGAAGGTAGGCTACAAAGAGTACATACTACATGATTCCATTCATAAAATTATTGAAAATACATATTAATCTGTAGTGACAGAAGGTAAATCAATGGTTGGAAATGGATGTAAGGGAGGGATTACCAAGGAGGATAAGAAACCAAAAGTACTGAGGATGTTCATTATCTTCATTTTGGTCGTTATTTCACAGAGATCAAGCATTTCAATTTGTCAATATTTCAAACTTATCAACCTGTACACTTTAAATATGTAAGGTTCATTGTATGTCAATTATATCCAAATACAAATATTAAACAATATAAAAAAATGATACTCAGAAATTTGACTAAGAAATTTGATTTGACTCAGAAACTTCTTGAAAGGACTGTGTCAATAAGCTAGCTAAATGTCACAACATAAATACCTACTAATAGGAAAATGTTGAAATAATGAACAGTAAATCCATATAATGGACTATATAGTGCATTGGGTTAAAAGTTCTTTATTAAAGTCTAATGATCTCCAAAATGCATGGTTAAGTGATGGTGAATAAAATAAGAATATATACAATCTAATATATATATTAGACAAAGAAGATGGGAGAACTAAAATGTGTATTTGTATAGATGTAGAATATTTCTAAAAGAATGTCCAAGAACCTAGTTATGTGGTTGTTTCTGGGAAGGAAAACTGGAGAACCGGGGCTAGGGATAGAAAGGAAAGTCAGTGTTTCCTATACATGGACTTGCAATTCTGATATTTTTACTTTATGCAAGTATTACCAATGTTTTTAAAGTACCAAAAAAATCAATACCATATTTAAAAAAAAAATTCTCCAAATTAAAATTTTCCTGGACATGTTCATATTTATAGCTATTTCAATGCAGGCTTTGGGATATGAGTTAATTAGGGTAGACTGGGCTGTACTATAGTAACAGACAGACCCAAACATATAACAGATCGACACACTACATGTGTATCCTTCATATATGTAACAGTCCTGATCAAGTGTTCAGATCAGCAGGGCAGCTTTTCTGCACAGAATCATTCAGAGGCTCAGACTGTTTCTATCTTGTGGTTCTTCCGGCTCTTAGGGTCTTATAACATGTCTAAGCATCCATTAGAAAGGAAAAAAAAGATGGAGCCACAAGCATGGAGGGCTTTATGAGCCACACCTTGAAGGGGCCCACATCACGTCTGCTCTCATTCCACTGGCTCCAGCTCATCGTCTGGCCCGCCGGCTTCAAGGAAGTCTGGGAATTATAGTGTACCTGGTTCGTAGAGGGAAGGAAAATGAATTTTGTGCAGTCACAATCTCTAATAGCCATGGTGTATAATCAACATTCAAAAATACACATTGAGTCCAGGGGTTCTAGGATCCCACAGAAATGGAGCCCAGTGAATGATTTCGGGTCCTCATGGCATTCCTCAGGTCCCTTCCTGGCAACTGCCCCATGAGTCCAGCTTTCTGACCTCAGTGGGGAGACTGTAAATGGAAACAGCACCGTGAGGCAGAAAGAGCATGAAGCTGGAAGGCAGAAGGCCTGGGTTCTAGCTCACATTGTAATTATCTGAGTCTTGTTTCTTTGTCTGTAAAGTGGGGTGATGACATTTTCACTTTTAAAAGGGTTTGAGCTCTACCTTAGTAGTTCAGTCTTTAGTAGTAGGTGGGGAGGGGAGAAATCTAGAGAGGGAGGAAGAAGCTAATGGAAAGAATGAGTGGAGAAGGAATCTTACATATTTTTGAGAACCAACTTGTGCCAGAGACGCAGTGAGTTACTTTATATGCATCAGTTCTTTTAATTCTCAAGACAACACCGAAATGTCACTATGCAAGCTCCATTTTACAGATGAGGAAATAGTCTAGAGTGGTGAAGGGACAGGGCCGCTTCACTTCCAGGGTCACACAACTAGCAGACGTTGGAGCTGGGAACCCAGATATTTATGGCTCTGAACTCTGCGTTATATACCAGTAAAATGCAGCCCTCCGGCTTTCTAGTAAATCCACTTTCTTTGCCAGAGCTTTGGATCATAATCCCCTCTCTGCTCATAAACACAATGGCCCAGAGAGGTAGAGGGTCCTCCTGCTGTTGATTTAATATTTTGGAGGAAATAAGTTTATGACCTAAATATATTTCTCCTTGTTAAATGTTACAGCTTCTTTGAGTTTCGCGTTTGGCTTAACATTGCTTTATAGTTCGTTTACAGTTTCTGCAGTGGGTTTGGCTGGGGTCCTCCAGAGGCACTGCTACCCAATTCCCCCTAAGTCTTGTTAGATCTCTGTCTGCATTAACTAGGGTTGCATTTTAAAGCAGGTAACAGAAAACCCAATGACAATGACCAAACAAGAAGGAGGTACTTTTCTCAAGGAAAAAGAGATCTGGAAGGAGTCATCCCATGGATTATCCAGCAGCCCTGTGATGTCATCAGTGTCTCAGGCTCTTTCTACCCTTCCTCTCTACCATTCCTAGCATATGGAATTTGGCCTTATGCCTATTACCTCATGGCCCCAAGATGACTGCCACACCTCCTGACATAGCACCCAGATTCAAGGGAGAATAGGAGGAAACCTCACCCCGCGTCGTCTTACATGTTTTAGCCATGACTGAGTTATATGGTCACCCTTACCTCCAAAGAAGACTGGGAAGTGAATATTTTAAAAACACACTTGGCCAATACTATCTTTGGGATTTTATTAATAATATGAGAGTGGGTACCAGAGTATGCAAGTATTGGTAGCTGCCACAATCTTCTAAATAGCCTTTCAGTGTGTCCATTTCCCTTTTTAGCACTGACATGCCAGGCCAATGTTATTTCTCTGAAACAGCTTCCTATTTGGTATTTCCGCATTCTCTTTTGACAACCCTGCCCACAACCACCTCCAAAAATCTGTTTTCTACACTGTGGCTGGAGAAACCTTTATATAGTGTAAATCTGACCATGTCACTTCCCAGCAGGATAATGAATTGAATTGGTACTATGTGCTTTATGTGAAAGAAAAAATGAGAAGTATTTGCCTCTTTCCTCCTCAAATTGATGTGCAAGCAGGTCTTAATTGAGCCTTAGCACCCCGGGGCTTCTTTTGCCTGGGGGAAGAGTTAGATGCCGCAGGAATGCTTGGCTTGTGGAGACAGAAGAGGACTGAGTTGGGAGGGCATTCTGCAAAGACTGGACTGAATTCAGGTCTTGGGGCTCTGCTACATCAGAACCCTGGGCCTTGATTCCTTACAGTTCCCCTGGGAAGTAGCTGACTTAGGAGGAGAATGGCCATGTGGGACATCCAAGGGCACTGAACTCAGATGCTGAGGCACTGGCCTTGGCGAAGACTTAGACCAGAGGTTAGGGAAGCAGCATGGATATACAGCTCCAAGGGAGCATAAAGAATTGCAAAAGTAATATATATTAGGCAGGGCCAACCTTGTGGGCATGGGGCCTGTGCATTCACCTGGGTCCCTCACTAAAAAGGGCCCTGTGCTTGGTTTAGTGCTTTTCTGTCACCATCTTAAAATTCTTCATAATCTTTGAACAAGGAACCCCGCATTTTCATTTTGCACACATTTTATAGTTGTCCTGATGTCAGGTGATGACTGTGACTGAGAAACCTGGACTGTGTAAGCCTCCTGGGACCTTTGCACTGTCCTTCAGAAGTCAGGCAAGGTGTCCCAGTGGTAAGGGATTGAATTTCTTTCCAGGTGAGGGGTCAAAGTCATTTAATTTGATTACTGGGACGAAGGTGAAATAAGATGACATTTCATGTGTTCAGGCATGGCGGCGGAATGGAATTCACACCTGTTACACCATCAGAGGGTCCTTGCTATGCTCAGGGTGCTCTCCACTTCCCCAGGGTCTACACAAAATCAACACAAATACAAAGTCTACACAAAGTCTATACAAAGTCAGCGCAGAAACAAAGCTATGCGAAGTTGACATCCTGTGACTACCAGAAGAGGAAACTTTGGTATGAGAGTGTTATCTTCCCAGAAGGAGAGGTCCTGAGACGTGAAAGGAGGGAAATATGTCCTCGGGACAAAATTTACATCCTTTTCTCTGCAAGAAACCCAGTAGGAGACAGCAAGTGTGTTTAGCCAGATTCTGAGGAACAGGTGCATTCCAACTCATTCTCTGATTGGGCTGTGCATGCATTTCTGAGTCAATCTCTGTGGCCAAGGGAATAAGATACACTGACTGGTTTCTTAAAGCCAACCCCACTCCTGGGTTGTTCTGGGCAGATGAGTCAATGAATCCTTTTTTGCTTATGCTGGTTTGTGTTGGGTTTTCTATTTGTAACCAGTGGGGTTGCTTCATCTGGAATCTAGGTCTCAGGAGTCCTCGTTCTTCCCCCTGAAGCCTGTAAAAATGGCAATTTCTTCCCCACTATTCAATGGTTCTGCATGAGATTGACCCAGCAAAGAGGTCAAGGCCAGGATGAACTTTGATCCCCTGCAGCCCCAACCAAGGATCCTGAAGGACAGGAGGCATGCATTCCTCTCTTCTATATTCTTAACTGTCTGTCTAATGAACATTATTTCCCCGTCATGTTGCCATTTAATAGGAAATATTTTAAAAGATTTAAAACATTTAAGTACGTTAATTATTTTCAGAATGAATAGTGAGGTTTTCAAAACTGCTTCTGTCAGTAAATTTAAAATACAATAAATAATTTAGGACCCAATTTTCCCTCTACAATGATGAATTAAGAAGTTTCAGTCTCTCAAATATTCTTTTTTTAAAAAGTTACAAATTCTTCCTCTCCTTTCCCTGGTCTCAAAACTTGGCAGGACAGTAACCAGCTAAAACTTGGGGTTGGGCTGGTTATTATGTTTTGGCAGCTGAAATTCTTTTACAGTAAGAAACATTTCCTTTTAATTGGGGGTGTTTTCAGTGATATTTGAATGTTGCTTTAGTGAGAAAAAGATATACTTATGGCCATTTCTCGGATGCAAAAACTGAGATTCAGTTGGTTAAGTGACTTTCAGGCATATACAATAATCTGAATAAATTTACTTCTTGTAACGATCAGATTTCTTTTCTCTGAAGGAGAAGTCTCTAGCTTCATTCTAAAGAGCCAGATAAGTCAGGGTGGAGCAAGAAACATAGTTCATTTGGGGGAAATGCAGAGTTGCGAATGAAGGGATTTTAAAAGCAGGTGCAAGCAGGGTTAAGGGCCTCAAGGGGACATTGAGGTAATTAGGATCTTGCTACAGTGAGAAGCTCTTAGACTCCTAGTGTTGAAGGTGCAAATGGAGGAAATGGAGCCCAGAAAGGTCTGGAGTCAAGGAGGAGCTACCTAGTAGGAAATGTAGCAGATGGGTCAGAGAGGAAGAAGAGAAGGAACACAGCGGCCTCCACTTTGCTCTCCTCCGGCCTCCTGGAGACCTCCATTGCCAAACCCAGTTAGAAGGCATAGGACGAAGGAGCAGGGTGAGGCAGTCCACAGGTGGCCTCCTGGAGCTGGGCAAAGAAGTGAAAAGAATCCATCAGAATGGGTGGGATGGGTGGGATGGGGAGCAGATGACTAGCACAGTGTTAATTATTCTTTCATCCTTAAAAAATGTCCCTGTCCTTCAGACTCAACTTTTGTTTCTCACTTACACAAACATAATTTTACGTGTGTTCATATATTCTTAGCCAGTGTCTCTTTCTCAGACCAGATCTTCAATAAACCTATTAAAAGCAGAGTTATTCTGGTTGTGATTAACCTTTGTCCATTTTGGAGCCCTCAAGTTCTGCAGGACACCCTCAAGTTCTGCCTTCTGTGATCCACAGAACAACCCGGGATAATATATACCCATTGTACAGATGGGAAAACCCGGCCTTGAGAGTTTAAGAGAATTTCTCCAAGTTACACAGACACTAAATGGCCAAGGAAGGGGTTGAAACAAGTCCCGTGTTGACTAGCAGTAATTAGCACCTCTCTGTAAGGGAAAAGAAGGGAGGAGACGAACCAGCCTTTGCGGCTCCTGGGAGGTGGCAATCCTCATGACCCTTCTCATTGGTGCTGTTCCACCTGTGCTCTGAGGAGCACTGAGGTGCCTTGGGGTCCTCGCCCTTTTACCCAAGTAGCTCAAATACACAATACAGTATTATTAACTATACTTGCTATTACATCCTCATAGCTTATTTATCTTATAACTGGAAGATTTTTACCTTTTGACCAACTTCATTAATTTCCCCTAACCCTGCCTCTGGCATCGCCAGTCTGTTCTCTGTTTCTATGAGTTTGTTTTTTTCAGATTCCATATAAAAGTGAGATCATACAGCACTTACCTTTCTCTTATTTTGCTATCAACTTATTTTGTTTAGCATAATGCTGTCAAGTTCTATTCATGTTGTTGCAACAGCAAAATTTCTTCTTTTTCATGGCTGAATAATATTCTATTGTGTGTGTGTGTGCGTGCACACATGCGTGTGTGTATATATATACACACACACACCACATTTAAAAATATCCATTCATCTACTGTTGGACATTTTGATTGTTTCCATGTCTTGACTATTGTAAATAATGCTTCAGTGAACATAGGGGTGAAGATGTCTTTTTGAGATAGTTTCCTTTGGATATATATTTTGTTTCCTTTGGATATATACCCAGAAGTAGAATTGCTGGATCATATGGAAACTTCATTTTTAATTTTTTGAGGAAACTTCATGTTGTTTTTCATAGTAGCTGCACCCATTTACATTATTGGTCACATAATCTTGATGGTTCTAGTGTCTGCTGACTTTTGCTCATGGCGTGTTGTTTCCTTTTCATTTTGTGATTGTTGGATTGAGAACTTATCTTCAGGAGAGCTTTATCTATGGAAACCCTGTGTGGTGTGTGGTGTGTGGTGGTGTATCTTCCCATGGCAGTATTATTTCTACTTCTTTCAGATTATCCAGGGATAACAGCAGTCCAGAGCTGGTTTTCATGTTAATTCATCAGCATGAGGGTCCAGGGTAAATTCAAACCCCAAATCTCTGTGAGGGACAAAACATGAAAGTTTCCGTGTCATCTTCCTGTGCAAGTGGATAGCATCACTCTGGCTCATGTTTTCTTTGGGATAGAGCTCTTTGAATTCTCCTGTTACAGGCAAACATCTGTGGTCCAGTTCCCTGCCTTCCCATGCCCAAAGCCTCATGTCTAGTCTCCCTGCATGCATCGATCCCATCTTGCATGACTGTCACACAGGCCACATGACTCAGGGACAAATGCAGTACCAACTCAGGTTAGTCTCCCTCCTAACTCTTATTGCCCCTGGGGGACTCCTTATATTTCCTGTGAGCTCGGACATGCATTTAAAAGAATGCTTATCATGTTTATCCTTAATATCTAGGTGTCTTGTTCCATGAAGTTTTTTCAAGTTATCATCTCTTAAATTTTGCTGGAAATGGTAAGCCTCTGATTTTGTTGAAGAAAAGATTCCATGCCTAAGAGAGTGTTTGATACCAAGCTATCTAGTCCAACACCACCATTTTACAAAGGAGGAAACCTCAGTGTTCAAGGCTAGAAACATATTATGTTGATATATTGCTCATATCTGACCATTTTGCCTACAAAAAGCAATTTCACATGGTTTAAATGAATACAAAATCACACGGTGAGTCAACTCGTCAGATATCCAGATTGGAAGGAAATTTAGGAATCACCTAAGGGAGTGATTTCCAGATTCTGGTCCAAAACCCAGGTACATTAGAATTACTTAGTGAGCATAAAATAATATAGACTCTGAGGTTCCACTCCTAGAGCTTCTGGTGAGACGCCTGGAAGTATCAAACCTTCTTAGAGATTCTGGTGTATGGCCCTTTTTGAGAACCCCTGATCTGGAAGGATGCCGCATCCAAAGTGGGCTTGGCAGGGAGTTGTTCTGACTCTACTCATGCAATCCCAGAGACAAGCAACTTACTGCTTTGTGTGATCCCACTCCCATCTGCCTGCCTCTAGTTCCCTTCTTGTATTGCTCTGGACTGTCTACTCTCAATGCCTCCAGTGTTTCCTCTGGCTCTCCCCCATCCCCGGCAAAATTCCTGCAGGCCATCAAAATCAGCTCAGTTGCTGCTACCTCTGGGCCACGCAGATGCCGAAGACTCTGGCCCCTCCTTCCTACGCTGACAGTAGCCCTGACACTGGCTTTGTACCGTGATTGGCAGAAGGAAGAGAAGGAGGAGAAGAAGGAGGAAGTAGTATGGCGAGACACATCCAGCATTATCTTCGGTCGTGGAGGAACAAATGCACTGGGAAGAGGGAAGCAGAGGAAAGACAGGGAACTTACCCATGGCTTAGAGCCATCCCACTGTTGAAATTAACTTTCTCAGGTGACAGCAGATAAGACAGATGAGAACATGTGGTATGTCCTTGAAGGTTTGGAGTGTCCTCAGATCTCTCCAGTATTTCACTTATGTTACCTTCCATAATTGGAAACAGAAATGTTCTTCTGATTCTGCTCCCAGAAAGGTTTTCAGCAATACATCTCCCGGGCTCTGTCTCAAGAATTCCTTCCATCAAGCACTGTTTCTGTACCACCTGTTTTCAAACCTTGCATAAGATTCCATTCCAGAGCTTTCCATCTATTTGGTGGTGATGGGGAAAATGGAAATGTGTCCCTGTAGTGACTAGGCATTGGGCGGGTAGTAGGACTGTATGCAAGAGAGGTGAGAGATTCTGAAGTACATGGTGAATAAGGAGCAATAGAGAGTGCCACTTCCGGTCCCATCCATGGGATAGAGCTGGGACAAGGGTGGTGTAAACAAGGCACTCCTACCAGGGCCGCTTGGCATGTCCTGGGCCTGACAGGATCTGCCAGACATTTTGGGGCTTGGATTCAGACTACAGTTCCCCAACATGAAGGTGATAGCTATGCCCTTGGTTTTCCACCCACTGTCCTGTAACCTGCTTGCTGGAGCTCTTGGGTTCCTGCCATGGCTTGTGTCTGAGGCTGGCAGGGCACTTCTCTAACTCTCTCTCCCTCTCAGTATGTGGTAAGAAATCAGTGATCCTGCATGTCTGACTGGCGTACCTGAGTGTGTGCACCTGTGTGGTGTGTGTGTAATGTGTGCATCCCTGTGGTATGTGTGGTGTGTATGTGTAGTGTATGTGTTTGTGTAGTATGTGTGTGAGATGTGTATTCATCTGATGGTGTGTGTGTGTGTGAGTGTGTATGTGAAGTATGTGGGGTGTGAGTGTGCAGTGAATGTGAGTATGGAATGTCTGTGTGTGAGGCGTGTGTGCATGATGTGTGTGAGTCTGCAGTGAATGGGAGTGTGGTGTGTGTACAGAAATTTCACGGGCTCTATATATCTTGCTACACTTGTGCTGGGAAAGTGCACAGGATGTTTGCACCTACCTAATAGCTCAGAAATGCTGTGATTTCTTGATCTTCTCTCTGTTCTACATATTTTTTTCGCTTTTCTTCTCTGCTGTTGGCTACCCACTCACTTTTGCCTGCTGCCACCATGCCTGCTTCCAGGTGCCCCACTCCAAAATCACCTAGGTTAGCTCTGAAGGAAATCAGAAAACCAAGTTTGTCAGAATTCTGGGTAACAGCTGAGTAAACAGTGTGTGAGGGAGCGGATGGACTTCTGGCGGGAACTTTGGCTTCCCAGAGGACTGGATTTGACTCTCTATGGGTCAGATGCATTCACATTGACGACGGGTGACAGTGACTAGCCCATAACAGATTAACTTTATTTTATATCAGGTTATGTCAAGTTCAATACATTGAAAGGAGTTATTGAAGAGGCTCAACCAGTGCCTCTGACCCTTCACAGAAGGATCTTCCTTTATGTACTTAAGGATTCATTTACAAAGAAACCAGAGGCAGAAATCCCTGAAGACAGTGTATTATGTGCCACTGGCCCAGATATTCCTCAGAGAGGGAGAGAAAAAACTCAGACCAGATCTTGAATCAAAAAGATCCCTCAGGGTTGGTAGAATAAACATTAAAACCTAGGGCTTATTCTCAGGAGCTCCAGAAAAATGTGTTGTAGCCAGTCCCTTGTTCTCAGAGCATCTTCTGTAATCCCTAGAGCCCCTGACATGAGTCACCCAGTCAGTGCGCTACCTCCGAGGTAGGGTCCTCACACTGGAAACGCTGCTACCTGAGGCTGGTGTGGGAGCAACCCCGAGGCAAGGATGTGGTCACACATATGTGTTTATTTGGGAGGCGATTCTAGGAAGGAAAGACAGGGAAGTGGGAAAAGAAGTCAGTAAAGGCGTGCCATCAAGGAAGTTACTTCTGTGGGCAACTGGGGCTGCATCCCAGAAGAGCCCTCTGGAGGACACTGCAGGGTGCATCACAGTCATCCCCACAGCACAGTAAGCCATCTGGAGCAACTCCCCCTCGTCTCCCAACAGCCATGAGCAAAGGGCCGCCGCCTCAGGGGATTCACGTCCCACGTGCATGCCCAGAAGTGGCGAGCGGTGCCCCACGTGCTCCGCAGAAACGCTGAGAGGTGTGAGCGGGGAGGAGATATGGGTGGAGCCCTGCGGAATCTGGTAGCTATTTTTCTTTCGAGTGCTGATTCTGTGCAAATTCTGCTCTGCTTCTGCACTCACTGCACCAATTTCTCCCAGTTTCCTTAACTCTGATTTTGGGCTTGGGCGAAATGCGAGCCTTGCCCTCTGTCTTTATATTCCTGAAATCGCTGAAGACTTTCATCTGAGGTACGCCCTCCCCAGCTCCCAAGTGCAGTCTGGACCTCAGACTCCTTCCTCAGCAGGTATCACCTTCGTTTCTAGTGCTTTCACCATAGGGCTGGTAGCCCGCGCGCCGGGGACTCCGGAGCTCTCCCAAGCCCTCGCTGCCGAGGTCTCAGAGAGGGAGCCTACCAGTTCATATTTAGCCCACAGACGGGTTTGTTTGGTCTGCAGAGTGTCTTAAAATACGTGAAAACGGTTGCCAGCATTTCAAAAGTGTGGGATTTTCATACAAACTCTGGATTTCTGGCTTCTCTTGAAAAATTGGAAACGTTGGAATCATCATCCCCGTTGGCGGCAGTGGGCCGGAGAGGAGTAGCCTTCATTTGGACATGCGATCTCCAGCTCACCCGTTTCCTCCGGACTACCTGACTCCCTTAGATTACTTCCCCGGTCCCCAGGGGCATCGGTGACTGCTAGCCTGTTCCATCCTTTTGACTCTGGTTCTAATACTCTCTCTGGATTTCGCCAGTCTCTACTTCCTGGGGTGTAGGACTCTTTCCTGTTCTCCTAGCCATTTACTAAAGTTGTGTTTTAAATGAACAGAAATTATGATCTTCCCACTCACCAGCCTTTTAAGTGCCACCTGCCATCTGAGCTCCTGCTGCCTTTATGTACTAATTTAACGTGGACACATTAGCATTTTGATGCCGGCCGGACTAGAGCCTGAGACGGCCGAGCGCGTCGGATTATGTGTGTCAGACCATAGGCCTACATTCTTGGGAGACGCCCTGGGGCTGCACCTATCTCTGGAATTCCCATTCCATCCTCCTCAGGCTTGTCCACTTCCCATCGGCCCAGGCTGCTGAAATCTCAGCATGCCTTGCACCTGGACCCGGCAAGGTTATTAACATTAAATATATCATAATTGTCACCCTCATTCCAGATGGTTTTGTTGCCATGGAATTCTGTGAAGGTGCAAACCATGCAAGAATTCTTTCTAGGTCTGAGCCCAGCTAATTAGATCTGCTTTGAAAAGAGTGTTAGGGAAGAAGACAGTGCCAATCTAGCAAGCACACATCACTTTTCTCCAGGTTTTATTATATAGATATTGCTTTTTTTGTTGTTTAAGCAGGAGTGGGTGTTGGGAGGAGGAAGCCCAGGTGATTTAGAACTTTGAATGTCATTTGTTTCATTGATGGAGACTTTTGAGGTGGAAAGGAATGAAGGCAGAGAAAGTGATTTCTAAAAGCTTGATTCACTTGGCATCTCTCCTTGGACAATATAAGCTGCACATGATCAAGTTCTTTTTAGATAGAAAATGACTGATACAAGGACAGAAACAGATGAGTCACTTATTTTTGCAAGTTATTAGCTGGATAGAGTTTGTTAGAACTACAGTGTCAGAGAATCTGAAAGTCATCTGTGACCCAGCCCTGCCTTCTGCAGAAGAAAACAAGACTAAAATATGCAAAAACCTAAGTTCAGGGGGAGGAATAGAATTCCATCCATTCATTCTTTGACTAATTAAGCCACTCCCAGCATTCACTGACACCCAGTCCGTGGCACCCCTAGCTGCTGGGGACCCAAGATGAAAGTTATAGGCTCTATCCTCAAAATTCTTGCCCAGATCGGATGCCAGTCCTGCTGCTTCCGTGGCTCCTAACTTTGAGCAACTGATTCAATCACTCTTATTTCCCTTGTCTGTAGAATGGACATAATAATGTCTTCCTTAGAAGATATGTCATGAGCATTATGGGTAACTGGGGTAAAATGCTTGACATATAGAAAGCTTAGTAATGTGGTTATTAAAGTAAATAATTTCCATGAAAAGTGATATGTGGTTGGGAATATAAAAGAGGAGGACCTCGTCCATTTTGGGAAGTCTGGGAAGGCTTGGAGAAGGGATAGAGAAGGCATTCTAAGCAGAGCTGAGAGCACGGTGGGCAAGGACCAGCATGTCTGGTGTAGCTGAATAATTGATATGTGGAGGAATAAGAGGGGAGCAGAAGTGAGGGAGTTAAGGGCAAAGTGGTGGCAAAGTCAAGGCATCATAGATGAGAAAAAGGGGAAGGTTTGAAGGAAGAGAGCCCCTGGTCCCTGATCTGGGTCCCTGGTGGAGGACTGCTATTCATGTGACAAGGATTACAGGGAAGACAGGGAAGAGGGAAGGTGAGGGATGCAGCTGTCGGGTGGCCTTTGTGGCGCTGGTGAGACTTCCAGCTGGAGATGTCTAGGAGGCAGTGGTCATATTTGGACAGTAGTGAAACCTAAGGATGGGAAATCGAGAGTCTTCAACACATGGATGGTGACAGGAAAGAGGTGAGCCCACAACCTCACTGGGGAAGGGGAAGAGTGGGGAGGGAAAGGGACCCCCCTATAGAACCCTGAGGAACAAGGCGTTTGGGGGCATGGCAGAGGGGAATAAGCCAAAGTGCGGGGACGAGGAGGTGATACTCAAACCGGCAGATTAGTATCCATGGTCCTGAAAAATGATCAGGTTCGGAACCAGGATCTCAAACGATGCGATGGGATGTGATATAATACATGTCGTACTTTTCTGTCTTGTTCCTCTTCCTACAACTCCTTCTTTTCTTTCTCCGCAGCCTGTTTCTTTACTTTCCTTGTGCTGACAACATCTCCTGGGCAAGGTTTATCCTTGGGGTGCCAAGGAGGCCTCGGGCAGCTCCAGGGTTTCATCATCCCGTGTCCCATCCCATCAAGCATCCCATTTGCCTCATGAAAAGTGCCGGGTTGACTCGGCATGTCTCCTGCCTGCCTGACTAATCAGGCCTGGCCTGGATCCTATGCCCACTGCAGATCCTAGCAGAGAGTCCAGCACCATCCAGATCAACAGACTGAAAATGAATGAGATAATTCAAAAAAAAAAAATGCGAAAAAAAGGATGCTAGCTAGGCAAAAACACAAGATGTCTTCTTGAAAAGTAGGAAAGACTTTTTAAGACAGAATCTTAAAATGAGAAATTGGCTCTATTTAGCATTATGAAAATCTGACCACATTCTCTTTGGTTTTCTCAATTTTCTCGAGACTCTGAACGACTTTGTCTGGATTGATGGGTGTTGTGTTCAGACCCCCAAAGGGCAGGGCAAGGACCCTGGCTTCTTGCAGGAGAGGGTGTTGATCACTTTCCTGTTTTCATGAAGAGAAAAAAAAAACTTCCAGGTTTTTCCACTGTTACAGAACAAACATAACTGTGACTCACGTTTCACAATTTATGTAGCCGACTTCACATACTTTTGACAGTTCCGTCATGTTTTCGATGCTGCGAAATATTTGTTTTCCTCTGTGAAGCTGGGGTGGCGAAAATCCACTTGCTTCTCGACTACTGATACTCTGGGCTAGGGTTTCTCAACCACAGCCCTGTTGCCATTTTGGGCAAGAGAATTCTTTGTCCTGTCCTGGGTACTGCAGGATGTCCGGCAGCAGCCCTGGCATCTACCCCCTAGATGCCTCCTCTTGGTTGTGACAGTCAAAAATGTCTCCAGACATTATTAAGTGTCCCCCGGGGGCCCAAAGTGCCCCCGCGTGAGAACCACCACTTTCCACTTTGATTTCCAGTCACATGATGTGCTAGGACCGTGATCCACGGAGATGAGGAGGGTCGGGGGGGGGGCAAGAACAAAGCAGTGAAGAAGGAAACTCTCTGCCCCTCTGCAGAAGCTGACCTTGACGGGGTGCACTTGGAGGACCATCTGCCACAGACCCTTACTTTTCTCTCCCTCAGATCTCAGGAGAAGGAGGACATAAGAACATTACCCAGCAGCAGGATAATTAAAATCTAGGTTTAAAAAGAGATGCTTGCAATATAATAGGGGCCAGTTGGAGCTCTTCAGTCAGTGAATGGAAGAAGTCTGCTGCCTATAAATAGCACAATTGGCAGCCAAACCCTCTGAAACACACTCAACATGCCAGTGTCAGAGGAAGATGTGTCCAATGCTTTAGACGCTGAAAATAAATACCGTGAGCCGAAAATAAATGGCATTATTAGCATGAAGGGAGTTCCTAATTAACCAGCAATCGTCCATTACTGCAGCCTTCAATTCATTACATTGCATAATTACATAAAAACTCAGTTGACACTTGATACAGTCCGTGTATCTGGTATTGTCTCCTCAATAATTAGTCCTATAATTGTCAGTTTGACAGGGCAATTAAAAATGTTTGAAGACATTGTGTCAGCTTCCCCGTGCGAGGATGCACTCCACAGGATGCAGCTGGGAGAAAACTTCCATCTGGGTGGCTTGGTTCCGGCCCTTGGGAGGAAGAGAAGGAAGGCCAAGCACCGGAGGGGTCAGAAATGAATGATCTGCAGCTTTCTCGGGGGAAATTATTCTGTCCGGGTGAGTTGGGTGTCTTTGTTTGAGCGATCTCAGCCTTAACTGCTGGGATGTGGCAGAGGTAGAGGAAGCCAGTGTAGGGATCGTGTACGACTGAGTGGGAAGAAATCTGATTCTGGGTTCGGCTGTGCGGGCATTGATGTTCCCGTTGTTGTGTCCTGGGAGTGAAGAGCGCCACAGGAGATATTCAAGGTCGGGCCAGCCGAAAGCATCCTGCCCTGGAGTTTCAGTTTAATTCAGCTTAGGCGATCCTTTGATGCCTAGTAGCATGGGAATGCTGGCTTTCATAGGAAGGAGATGGCCAGCAAAGTCTGTGTGTGTGTGTGTGTGTCTGTGTGTGTGCTGTTGTGGGAGGCTTCAGCCAGTTGATACGGGCTCAGGATTCCATGCTTATATGTTTGTATGGGTTTGGGAGGTTAGGGCTTACCAGATTCTTGGTGCTGAAGACCTACTCCAGGCACAAAGACGTAAGACCTATGACCCAAAGACTGATTTTAGTCCCCCTCCATCACTGCTGAAGCTCTCTCCACGGCCCTTCCCTGGTCAGAATTGGCTCAGAGGCTAGGAAGGGCAGCTCCGAACAGGTAGATCCCCAAGAGTGGGGCGAGGAGCCCCCAGATCATGTGGATGAGTTGGACTCTACGTGGTTGACGCCTAATTATTCTGGTCTGTATAGGACTGAGAGAGCTAGCGTAAGGGTGAACCAGCTCCTCAGATTTGGGGACCAGGAAAATGTCGTTAGATTTCTAGGTGGCTGGTTCTACCTTTCCTTTGCTTTCAGGCTCTATCTGCTTCTCGCTTAGCTTTCTAAAGTTGGGGAGGAAGGTGACTTTTCCCTCCGAGCAGCAGCAGATGAACATGTTAATAAGACAGAGACGCAAACCAAAGGTGAAAGTCAGATGCAAGAGAGAGTTCTCCATGGGAGAAAGAATGCTTAACCAAACGCTCCACATTCTTGCACCATGAACCAGTTGGATCTTGAGTGCACACAGGAGTCCTCTTCTTCTTGGAACGGGGTTGAAAGGAGGCTGGAAATGTCTCCCCATATTTATTCTGCTTTTATGGACAACATGGTCTTATCAACCAGGATTGTGATGGGCTAGGTGTGTGCCTGCCCTCTCAAGGGAGGAGACTGATGGAGTCGCAAGTAATCTTGCCTGCTCTTTGCAGGGCTCTCCTCCAATCTTTACAACCGACTTTAGATGCACGTCAGTGAGATAAGTGTTCATGCACTTTTGTGACTTTGTCCTAAGAAGTCTCTAAATGTGCTCCATTTCATTAGTTCAATTAAGGCCACTCCGCAGTAGAATAGGGGGTAGAATAGGAGGACACTCTCCCTCTAGGGCTTCCTAAAAAAATGCTGGATCTCATCCCAGATCTACTGAATTAGCTTAGGAGCATTCCTGAATAAAACGTCAAAAATTTAAGTTTAAAAGGAACAAACTTGTAAAACGTATTGGTATTTGGAACTTCCTATGTGCCCCACTAAGTGACACTAATCCCTCTCCATTCATGCTTGGCCTCCAGCCTCTCTCACAGTGGGGGTCTGGGCCCTTTTATGTAAAACAGGGTAATTATGATGGCCTTGAATTTATCTTGTGAATTTCTCTGTCTATATGTACTACTGTTACCTATTATCTCTGTCATCTATCTAGGCAGGAGGGAGAAAAAGACAGGAGTCTCTGGATCTAGGTTATAGAGTAAAGGGGCTTTTGGATAGAAATCACCTTTAAACTCACATTTTGGTGAATGGATTGTGTTTCTTTGGGGGGGGGGGTCAATGCACTGGTTCTATGGGTTGGGTCGGGTTTTGATCTTGGGCTAGTTCCAGGCCATAGCGCCACAGTTTCCTCATTTTACCACTGGAATTAGTTCATTAGTTCCACACATGAATATTGAGTATCTTTATGTACCAGGTACTGTTTTAGGTGCTTGGGATACATCACTGAACAAAGCAAACCCAAACCTCTATTTTCTTGGAAGTTACATACCTGTGTGGGAAGATAGGTAATGAATGACGAATATAATAAATAAAAAAAGTGCTGTGCCAAAGGAGACCCAGATAAAGAACATGAGGAAGGCTGGTGTGGGGAGGGGGGACCACCCAATTTTAAATGTTAGAATATTCAATTAAATGTTAAGAATAATGAAATATTTCATTATTAAGGAAATAGGCCTCGCTGAGAGTGACATTTGAGCAAATGAATTGGAAGAGGCGAGTGAGCTAGCTATGTGGTCATCTAAATGGGGGTGTCAGTCAGGAAGGCAGGTAGCCCTAGGGTGGCAGCATGTGTAAGATACTGATGAGGACAGTCTGGTGGGTGTGGGGTAAGCAAGGAGGAGGCTATCGACAGGGGAGGTCAGATAGGAGATAGGTATTGAGGAATCTGTGGGCTAAAGTAAAGGATTTGGCTTTTATGTTGATGGCAGTCAGGAAACATTGGAGGGATCTGAGCAGAGAAGGGACATGCTATAGCTTGTGTTTTAAATAGATCCCTCTGAGCGATTCATTGTCAGACTACTTCTAAGAAGGCATGAGTGAAATCAGAGAGACCTGTTAGGAGACTATTACAGTAATTCAGGTAAGAGATGACAGGTGGCTTGGGCCAGGTCTAATAGCAGTGCCTATCTCACAAGGTCATTGTAAGGATTAAATGAGATAACAAACTTAGAATGCTGCCTTGAATAATGTAAACATGCAATAGAGGGCAACTATTAGCATCTTAATGTGACTTTATGTCAAAACTGAGCCACATGGAACCCTAAAATTTATTTGGGTTTTAACTCCTTTTTAATTTTGAAAAGTTTTCCAGGTGATTCTACTCTGCATTTCAAGGGAATACTGATGGCCTAGAATGTTTGTACAAATGATGCTTAACTATGTATCCATGCAAGTTCTCCAGAGAGGGTTATACAATGTTCTTGAAATAATAGAACAGCCCAATTAAAATGGGATATTAGCAATATAAAATATATTCAGTATGTCTTTATTCTATTAAATCTCACACTATACCTATTTCTTCATCTTTCCAAGCAGTCCTGTTTCCAGAGATGCATCAAAGATACAAAAAATATGCAAAATCACTTCTCCTATCCCGTAACCTTCTTATTTTGCGTTGTCACAGAGTCTCCACTCTGATATCTAGTAAGATTCTGATTGCGTTGTTAGGCAGCCGGAATCTTACTATTTTCCCTTTGAACTGATATTCCTTCAGCCTCTTAAAGTTAGATATTTCAAAACCCATGTTTCTCATATATCCCATATTTCTAGTTTTGGCACTATCAGAATCATAGGGTGAACACAAATTTCCTTATAAAATAGCATCCTTCCTCTCGCTCAAAAAAAAAGGACACTTTCCGATAGATTTCAAATGCTTCTTACAATTTCCATCTGATTGCTGTTACCAGCCATAGACTATAAAAAGAAAAATCTCATTTATATTTGAGAGCAGCAAGAAGATAGGGAAATCAGAGCAAATAAAAAGAGAATGACATTTCCATTTCAGTACATTTGGGTCAATTGTTCAGAGTTATCTGGAGTCTTGTGAATTTAAAACCCAAGAAAACATCGCCAATCAAAAGATTGATTGTGACATCATACTTCTCAAATCCTGGAGAAAATTTTCACCACCTGTCTGCTTTTTCTACTGAAATGTGTAAAGTGTGTATTCCTGAAGATGAAATGACATAATCCATGTAAGGATTTACAAGAGTGCCTGATACCTAGTTAATGCTTAGTAAATATTAGCTATAGTTAGTTATTATTCTAGCCAAGATTGGACATGTGCAACAGGGATGCCTCTAATTTCACATATTTCTTTTGACCCCTAATTTTCATAGTACATATTTTTCATAATTAAAGTGCCATTATTTCCCTCTGTCCCCTGAACTCATAGCATCCCAATGCCAAACTTTCTCTCTCTCTCATAATATATATATATTAATATACATATATATAAATATAAATACATATGTAATATACATATCTATATATTTAAGCTCTGTCCAAGGTCATGGCTTCTAAGTCCTCAGATTTCAGAAATGGGGCTGCTATTGGGTGATACTTCTCAAGTAGGTATCCCCTTGAATTTCTAAAAAGCTAATTCTCTTTATCCATTACTTCTCCTTACCACTTTGTCTCTCTTAGCCTCTGAATTTCTTGGTCCTTGGGAAACCTTCCTTACTTAGAGGGGAGCATAAACACCTCTTGTGGCCATGACTTTTCCTGTTGCAGTAAGATCTTTCTCTAATTCTTCTGACATTCTATTTCAATATCCCTCTGGCACTCCCCTACTTCTTTCATGTGGATCCTGCCAGGATTTCAAAATGAAAAGCTCCCTCTCAAACTGGCGCTATGCTTCCTCTCCCACCTGCAGAGCTGAGATTGTTTACTGGTGCCTATTAGGATCTCCCTCCTCTGCTTTCCCTTTTATTTCTCTTTCCTACTGTTTCTGTCCTAACTACAAGATAAAAGCTTGTTTTTTTTTTAAATAAAAAATCTATTCAGTTCTTTAGAATTTTTCTTTTCAAAGTCAAAAACATAGTTTTCTGTTTGCATACTAGCACGGAGGCCTTCTTCCCTGCTATCTATGTGTCTCCAGGTTCCCGGGCAAACCTGTCTTCTAGAGTCAGAATGGTACTAGACGGCATTTGCCTTTTGTTTCTGTGTTTTCCCTTGGGTTTGAGAAAATTCTGGTGAAAACTTTACCAACAATCACAACCACAATATCAGCGTGCCATCTCTTGCTTGTCATGAGTCAAGCGCTGAGTTAAGCGCTTTGTACTCGGTTGTATTGGCCCTACTTTGCACGTGCCAACACTGAGGTTCAGTCCAACAGAACAAGATATTCTCTCTACAGTAATATCCCCCATTCCTGTTTACAGGGGTTTGTTTATAAAATCCTTTCCATCCCATGTGCTTGATCCTCTCCTCTGGTTCTGGGTTACCCAACCCCACCATCCTGAATAGGGCTTAGTGGTGTGTTATTTCCTTAGTCGTGAATAAAAGCAAAAAAGGAAACGGAGGAGAAGAACCTGAGGTAGGGAACTCTATGCTGTACCCCAAATCCTTGGCTGCAATCCATAATCCTGACTGGATTAAAGTGAACCTGGTCTGGCCTTAGAAAGGAATACAGATTATCATGGTATATGCAGTGAACAAGATCTTATACCAATTGGGATTTAGATTCATTCTTCAAAGGATTTTGCCTAGAACAGAGCTGTTAGACCAAATCTAACCCTCCTTAGGCGGAACTACGCCATATGTTAGCTTAATAGGGATCTGGGCAGAGATCCAGAATTGCCAATTCTAGTTTGCTGCCTCCTGTGGATGATGACTTCCTTCCCAACTCCCTGAGGGGCCTGGTCTATATTTGGCAGAGCCCAAGTGCTGACCATCTGGCAAACTGGGCTGGACAGTGCTGTTAGAAGTAATAGAGGATTCTGATGGAGTTCAACTGGGAGCAGGATATCTGGATCTCGCTCTCACAATCACGTTGCCTCCTTATAAAGGTTCCTGAGAGGTCATCACACAAAGAACAGTGCTCTTAGGTGGCCCAGTGGTCCCCAATGGCCACAGATCCAATGGAAGGGTCTCAGGAAGAGCTGAGAATTTAGAATGGTACAAGATGGCATTTGCCTTTTGTACCAGTTTTTTATTGAACTGGTGAAGGAGGGTGCTCCTCCACAGATTTCAGATTTATGGTAAACTAATAGCAATAGGGAGACAAAAGGAGACGTTTAAGAGGGGAGAAAAACGTATTTTTTTGAGTGAGCCTTCTGAAAGGAAGAACTCGTAACTTATTTGATCTTCCCACTCAGAGGGGGCTATCTGGTCAATCCCGTATCTCCATGGCCCAATAATATCATTGTCCCATCTTTCTTGGTCCCCTTTAAGTTGCAGGAAGGGAGGGACCTCGTCTACCTTCTCTGCAGCTCCATCTCCAATGCCTAGCACAGTACCAGGCACATAATAGGTTTGTTAAACGCTATTTGAATGAATACCTGAGAAAATGAATGGATAAACCTGAACGGGCTTGCTAAGTTTTGACACATACTGTTATGTTTATAACCCAGATCTGTGTGAACTTGGACAAGTAACTTAACATCTCCATTTCAGCTTGCTCATCTGAAGTTAGAAATAATAGTAGTATCCACTTCATATGGCTATTCTGAAGACTAAATTAGTTATTTCATGTTTAGTGCTTGGGCAGTGTTGTTAATGACCAGTATCCATTGTCAATAAACTTAAATATAAAAAAATAAAAATAAATAAACTACTCACATTAGGTTGCCAATTTTCATTTTGCTGAATAGGTTATTGTGGGTAAGTTGGGGTTCCTATGGCCAGGATCCTCACTGAACTTAAACCACCTGGTGATGTAACTGGCCTGTTGCTAGGCTACCACCTTTAGGCAATAAGCTATTATTGCACTATATAGAGAGCTAGGCCCAGTGCTCTGGGTGGAGGCAGAGATGCTAGTGCTCGACCTACTGCGGGGAGAACAAGCCGGGTAATAAACCCTTTCACCCCAGAGAACGTTTTGCTGTCAATTTCTTTGGTCACATTGAATCCATGGTGAACTTGCCCGAGGCTGAAACCCATTGGCAAGACAATTGGTGAAAGCTGGCAGGATTCATTGTTGACCAAGGAAAAAGACAGGCTGCCCTAATGGGAGGGGTGCTTCAGCAGGCTGCCCCTGTGAATGGGGAGAGAGTGGGTTGTCCCCCAGTGGGTATGTGGTCTGAAGTGGCTTGCTTTCTAGAGGACTGGGCCCCACCCCAGGACCGGAGGCAGTGGAGGTGACAACTGAGGCAGTAGGGGTGGCCCTTGGTATAGTAAGTAAATTCTTTGAGAAACAGAGTGCCTGTGAGGCAGTGGGGACTGTGGGTTGGCTGCTTCTCACAATATTAAGAAGGTCTACAGAAGAGACTCAAGAAATGGTAGCATGAGAACGCGAGCTGCAAACTTCTGTGGATTCCCTGAAGAGGGAAATGGCATTGATGTGAGAGGAGATGGCATGAGAACGCCAGCAGCAAGGTGCCATTGGAGAGGTAAACAATTCTTTACAGAACGAGATGGCAGCGCTGCCAGGTGTTCTGAAGGAGGAAGAGGCCATCAAGGAAAAAGACGAACTCCTGAGGGAAGCACAGGTGGAGGTGGCATGAGAATGTCAGCTGCAAAGAGAGCATTGAGATGAAGCTAAGAGAGCTTCTGAAGACTGAGGTAGCATTGCTGCAAGGCACAGTAGAAAAGGTAAAGTTTGTAGCAGAGGAGGCACTTGGGGGAGGGGCACTGGCCCCTCCTGTATTGAAAGCACGCCCAGTGGTTGTAAAGAAAATAAAGACCCAGCAGCTGAAAGTTCCCCAAGGAGAGGAGCAACCCCCTCCCCAGGTCGTGGAGCACTCTAGGTCCGCCCCTATACTCAGGCTGAGCTGGTGGATTTTGGCTCCCGGTTTAGGCAAAAGTCCTCGGAGTCAGTATCAACTTGGCTCCTGTGTCTGTGGGACTTAGGAGTGGATGGATTTGTTTTGTCAGGATGAGAGATGGGAAAGCTGTCTTCCCTGACAGTGCAGCCTGCCTTGAGGCAGTGATTACAAAATGCACACCAGACCCCAGGGAGTCACTCCCTCCTCGATTGGCTTATGGCTGCACTTCATGCTGTGTGGCCCAATCTGGGTGATCTACCATTCTCTTCTATTAGATGTCAGATGTATGCTGAGCTCCAACAGGTGTTACGAGAGCTAGGCATAAGGAATGCGATCTACAGTCCAGAGAATTATGGCCCAGATGAAGAGATTTTCACTACTGGGATGAGAAATATTGTACTTCAAACAGCTCCTACATCCCTCTTTGGGTCCCTAGTGGCCATTCTTTCCCCTCACTTAGGGCATCACATAAGTGAGGTGACCCATACAGTAGCAGACTTTGGAGAGGCTGAAGCAACAAGAACTTGGAAAGAAATAAGACCTGTCACTCACAAGAAGAATTTACAGGGCCCCATGAAGGTTATTAGGACCCAGATGTGGGTTGATCTAATACAGGCAGGAGCAGATGGAAGGAAATTAGATGGGAAGTCAAATAGGATCTTACTAGAGCTATGGCAACAGCTGAAACCAGAGCAGCAGTTCCAGCCATTAAGACCAAAGAGGCAGAGATCAGAGACAGAGCCACGGGTCCGGCCTGTGTGTTTGTAAGACTTCCTGCTGGAAAGCGAGCCAAC
>JAQQAC010010882.1:11415752-11528256 GCA_029783875.1 Phataginus tricuspis
ACCTACAGCAGTGTAGTGCCCTCTCTAGTAGCCCCTTGAGTGAAGAACTCCAATGCGTGTTGGGGCCAGTGACATATAATAGTGAAAAGCAGGAAGAACTTGCTTTTGAACCATTAGTAGCAGAGAGTCCCTATTGGGAGGGAAGAGCCCCTATACCCGAAGATGCATGGTACACAGATGGCTCCAGCCATGAGCAGCCCCCAAAATGGAGGGCCATAGCTTTCCACCTAAGACCAAGACAATATGGATGGATATGGTGAAGGGAAGAGCAGCCAATGGGCAGAGTTGCGGGCCATGTGGCTTGTGATCAGCCAGGAGCCCTCCCCTATAGTTGTCTGCACTGACAGCTGGGCTGTCTATTGGGGCTTGACCCTGTGGCTACCAACCTGGTACCATGCCAACTGGCTGGTTGGTCACCGACCCCTTTGCGGACAAGAATTGTGGCAAGACTTATGGGCCTGTGGCCAGACTAAAATACAGTATACCATGTGACAGGTCATTTGCCACTGGCATCCCCAGGAAATGAAGCAGATAAATTGGCCCAGATACGGTGTTTAGAAGAAAGCCTGCCTCTGATGTAGCCCAATGGCTACATCAGCATTTGTTGCATGCAGGGCAAAAGACAATGTGGGCTGTAGCCTGTCGGTGGGGCTTGCCTTTGACCTTCGAAGAAGTTAGTAGAGCCCGGCAGGAGTGTGTCGTGTGCTCCAAAGGGACTTACACAGAGTTCCACAGCAACATGGGACAATAGCTAAGGGGCCTATACCCCTTGTCAGGTGGCAGATAGACTACATTGGGCCTCTACCTGTGTCAGAAGGATATTGGTATGTGATGACCTGTGTAGACACAGCTACTGGGCTTCTGGTTGCTTTTCCTACCCGTTGTGCAGATCAGCAGATGACCAAAAGAGGCCTGGAGCATCTCTTTGCTGCCTATGGCCGACCACAGGTAATTGAGAGTGATCAGGGCACACATTTTACTGGACATACACTGCAAAAATGGGTGCAACAGCTGGGAATCAAGTGGAAGTTTTGTGTGCCGTACAATCCTGCCACAGCAGGCATGATAGAGAGGCACAATGGCTTGTTAAAATCTGGACTAAAGTCAGATACTAATAGCCTGTGGGGATGGTCAGTCCACTTACGGCCTGTGCTATGGCGTTTGAATGAGAGACCCCAAAAGGGAGCCCTGAGCTCTGTAGACATGTTAACACATATGGCTGCCTCCCCTATACAACTGCAAGTACAAACCAAGGAAAAATCACTGAAGCCGAGGTTCAGCCACCAGAATAATATCTTGCTGCCAGCACCAACTGCATTGAGCCCCGGAGATTCCATTGAGTGGACATGGCCTTGGACCTTTCGACACATGGACCAATGATGGCTGGCTCTCCTGGCACCTTGGGGACAAGACCTGGAAGCTGGCCTCCTGTGCATTACTGCAATAACATTAGAGTGGCCGCCAAAGGTCACAGTAGTGTATCCTGAACGGCCAGAAGGTAGAAGCATCTTACCGGGGAGTTTTGTTTTATCATCATGGCCACTGCATGTACCTCCAGTAGCACTATATATAGACCCTTCAGTAACCCCCATGGGGAAAGGAGTAAAAGTATGGTATACTAGGCCTGGAAGGGACCCCCTTTCCGCTATAGTCCTATCACAGGTACCACTCTCTTGCATGTATCCTACCTGATGGACAAGATTTGCCTATGTTGGTGGCATTAAAGCATGTGTCTTATCGCCCCTAAAGTCTTTGTGGATTGGGAACTTCCTCTGGCTTGGGGATTATTTTAATTTTTGTTATTAGGAACCTCCTCTGGCTTGAGGATTATTATACTTGGCTACATGGGAGACATACTACTTGGTAACATTTTGTTACCTGTATCAAAATCTTGCTGTATCTTAATTTTTATTATGTCTAAGTTGTTGTTATCCTCTGCTGCTGTTGTGGAATCTGGTTACAGTGCTCCAGCTTTCTCACACAGGGACCATTGTGGAAGATGGAAAGCGTGTAGATTGTAAGGCGAGAATCCTGGAGGGGTGGAGTGTGGGTAAAGTGGGGTTCCTATGGCCAAGATCCTCACTGAACTTACACCACCTGATGATGTAACTGGCCTGTTGCTTGGTTACTGCTTCCACACATTTAGGCAATAAGCTATTATTGCACTCTCTAGAGAGCTCAGCCCAGACTGGGCAGAGGCAGACACGCTAGTGCTCGACCTACCACTGGGAGAACATGCTGGGTAATAAACCCTTTCACCCCAAAGAACGTTTTGCTGTCAATTTCTTTGGTCACATTGAATCCATAGCGAACTTGCCCGGGGCTGAAACCCATTGGCAAGACAGCTATTAAAAAGATACAAGAAGTACCATTTATTATCATCAGTTCATACAGAAAGGACAACTTCATGTAAAAAATGGAGGGAGGGCATCATCTCAGAGTGTAGGTCATTCCTTTAAATTTTTAGTATATCTAACTTTATAAAAAATTATCTGCTTTGTCCTGATTTTTTTTGCATTAAAAAAATTATTTTTAATTGTGGTAAAAGTCACATAAAATTTACCATCTTAACTACTTTTAAGTGACTGTTTAGTAGTGTTAAGTACATTTACGTTGTTGCGCAAAAGATCTCTAGAACAGTCTCATCTTCCAAAACAAACTCCCCTTTTCTCACCCCCTGCATTGCTTGCTTATCTTTAGTTCCTCCCCCATTAGACTGTGAGCCTCCTGAGGGCAGGCAGCTGGCTCTTGCTTACATCCCCAGCACCGAGCTGGGCACCAGACCCAGCTGTGCACTTACCACTTTAACACATTTTCGCTGAGCACCCCCGGTGCTGTGGCACTGTCCTGGACTCTGGAGACCAACTGGGAGCAACCACGACAGTCCCTGTCCATGTGGGGTTCACATTCTAACTGGAGGGAGACAAACTACAGATCCTGCTGGGCATCACTATGATCAGTGCTATGTGGGAAATGAAGTAGGAAAGGAGGATTGAGGGGCTGCCGTGCAGGGTGGCGGTTTTAATTTTGAATATGAGAGAGGAGAAATTCTCCCTAAGCAGCTGCCTCTCCGGTAGAAGAGCCACTGAGGCGGAGGTAATAGTGCAAAGGCCCCGAATGCTGGGCGAGGGAGGTCAGAGTGCGTGGTGGAGGTGAGCAAGGAGAAGAGGTGAGTTCAGAAAGGGAACAGGTGGGGTGTGGGTGGGGCAGGTCTTGGAGGCCCCTGAAGGCCTGTGCGAGGTGCCTTTGGAGGTTTTGGGCAGTGGAGTGACGTGACCTGACTGAGGTTTTATAGATGCCATAGCTGCTGTGTGAGGAATAGACTGTGGGGTGGGTGGTGGACACAGACACCCCCTTCCCTCTGGGACTCACTGCCCAGCTGTATGGTGTCTGGTCAGCTGGCAGCCTCCAGATGGTAGCCCTTTCAGGTCTCTTCAGCTGTCCAGGTAGCCAAGCTCCTTCCACAGTGAATGTTACCTCCCAGCACACCCTTTGCTCCCCTGACTGTGACTCTTCTGCAGCATTTTCCGTTCAGAGTTGGGAGCAGGAAGCAGGGAGATTGTTGCATGCTCCAGGTGAGAGGTGACTTCTGGAGGTTGGAAGTTCAAGATCAGGGTGCCAGTGTGGCTGGGTTCTTGGTGAAGCCCCTCTTCCTGGTTTATAGAGGGCTGTCCTCTCATTGTTTTTTTTATTTGTTCTTTTTTCTTTTACTAAAGTATTACTGATATATACTCTATGAATGTTTCACACGAAAAATGTGGTTACTATATTCACCCATGTTATCAAGTCCCCCCATATCCCATAGAAGTCACTGTCCATCAGTGTAGTAAGATGCCACTGTCTTGCCAATGGGTTTCAGCCCCAGGCAATTTCACTATGGATTCAATGTGACCAAAGAAATTGACAGCAAAACATTCTTTGGGGTGAAAGGGTTTGTTACCCAGCTCGTTCTCCCGGCGGTAGGTCGAGCACTAGCGTCTCTGCCTCCACCCAGAGCACTGGGCCAAGCTCTCTATATAGCACAATAATAGCTTATTGCCTAAAGGTGTGGAAGTGGTAGCCTAGCAACAGGCCAGTTACATCATCAGGTGTTTTAAGTTCAGTGAGGATCCTGGCCATAGGAACCCCAACTTCCCCACAGCCACAGTCACTACTTGTCTTCTCTGTGCTACACTGTCTTCCCCGTGACCCCCCCCACACCATGTGTACTAAACATAATACCCCTCAATCTCCTTCTCCCTTCTCCCCACCCCCACCTCTCTCCCACCCCTCTCTTTTGGTAACAGCTAGTCCCTTTTTGGAGTCTCTGAGTCTGCTGCTGTTTTCTTCTTTCAGTTTTACTTTGTTGTTATACTCCACAAATGAGGGAAATCATTGGCACTTGTCTTTCTCTGCCTGGATTATTTCACTGAGTATAATATCCTCCAGCTCCATCCATGTTGTTGCAAATGGTAGGATTTGTTTCTTTCTTATGACTGAATAGTATTCCATTGTGTATATGTACCACCTCTTCTTTATCCATTCATCTATTGATGGACACTTAGGTTGCTTCCATATCTTGGCTATTGCAAATAGTGTTGAGATAAACATAGGGGTGCATATGTCTTTTTGAATCTGAGAAGTTGTGTTTTTTGAGTAAATTCCAAGGAGTGGGATTCCTGGGTCAAATGGTATTTCTATTTTTAGTTTTTTGAGGAATCTCCATATTGCTTTCCACAATGGTTGAACTAGCTTACATTCCCACCAGCAGTGTAGGAGGGTTCCCCTTTCTCCACATCCTCACCAGCATTTGCTGTTCTTAGTCTTCTCGATGCTGGCCATCCTAACTGGTGTGAGACGATATCTCATTGTGGTTTTAATTTACGTTTCCTTGATGATTAGTGATGTGGAGTATCTTTTCTTGTGTCTCTTGGCCATCCAAATTTCTTTGGAGAATTGTCTCTTCATATCCTCCACCCATTTTTTAATCAGGTTAATTGCTTTTCGGTCTTGATTTTTTTTAAAAGAAACATTTTATCAAAGACGAAGGGAGACATTTTCACAGTGGTCTATGCGCTTTTCCTCTCTCAGATCCACTGAACTGGATTGCCTCTCTCTGAAGGGACTGACATAAGATTGATACTCATGGCTGAGAGGGCTTGTCATCTCTTTGTTTGGAGTGGGCATGGGGTTGTTACAGAGAACCCTGGGCCAAGTGGCCCTGGTTGTAGCAGAGCATGCATTAGTCACTGCTGCTTGGGGCCTCTGGATGGAACTCTCTCCTGACTCTGGTAATAGTTTCATGACCCTCTTGTGACATCTTGCCCATACATACCTACTCTTGAGGTATTGCTCAATAAGTGTTCTCTAGAGCTTTCTTGATTCCCAGCACTAGTGTGGGTGCTAGGGAGAATCCTGGAGGAATACGAGTAGAGAATGACCCCAAAAGTAGATTCCTCCACCCAAGTACAAGTCTCAAAGTGGCAGTTGGTATGGATGGAGGGTGCGAGGAAAGCTTTCTCCTTATCCTGGTTTCCTTTCCCCCTGAATGACTTCACCAAGACCTACCACCTAAGCCAGAATTTAGGAATCATTTCCTTGCTTCTCTTTCCCTGCAAATTCAGTTGGCTACCAAGTTCAGTCATTAGTGCCTTTTAATATCTGATTCTCATTGCCAGAGCTACTGCAATAGACTTAGTGTGGTCCTCCTTGCCTCATGCTCCTTTCTTTCCATCTTTCTTCATATTTATTCTAGTGACTGATCAATCAATTAATTGACCCACCCATCCAACCACCCATCCATCCACCCATTCATCCATCTACCCACTCATACTTCCATCTATGCTTATATGGTGTGCATAAAGCCTGTGAATGATTTCTTTCTAGAATACAGGGTTGAGCATATCATATTCACTCCTTCTTTCCCTTCTAACAAACCTTGACTCCTCTGTCTGCAGAAAGAAAAAAATGAAACTTGTTCAAGGTCATTAATGACAATGTTGGAAGCTATTTGTTGAGACTGTAAGTAAACTACTCCATAATATTGCTGCCTTAACATCCTTTTCCGTGGCCAAGCTACTGCAGGGACCTTGAATTGACACTAGCCCCTCCCTTAGTAAATGCCCCAGAGAGTAGCCTTCAGAGTCACAAGTAAATGTAAAATAAAACAGGAGAAACAGATATGACTTCGCCAACTGCCCTTATAATAAGCACTCTCCCCCACCTCCCAGACGCCCCCTTGTGTGCCCTTAAATAAATAAGATACCCTCAAAACTTACCAAAAACTCTCTCTTTTTGGTTTGAATTGACCATCCAGCCTTAATTCCAGGACCCCAAAGCATCTCACCCACAAACCCTAGTGAACACATGTGACCCACGACTTTCCATGCTCTCTCCACCTGCATCCTGCCTTGTCCTCCCTGCATGGCCCTTTGAGGCATGCTAGTATATTCTCCCGGACCTGTGAGTAATAACCTTCTCTATTTCACTGTCCCTTGCAGTCTTTTATTGTAAGGTGGTTCACCATCCAATACCCTGGGTCTCTACTTAACAAATATTAGTTTAATAAAGTTAGAACACTGTTGTTTAGTGAAACACCATATTAACAGCTTTTATGTACACTTTATTTAATTTGGCATGGTGCTATCATTATTCCTATTTTACACACGTGGAAACTGAGTCCCAGAGATGTTAAGTAGCAAGCCCAGGGTTCAGTAGTCCAAGTAGTAATCAGTGGAAATGGGAATTTCACCTCCTCTTAACCCTGAAATTACCCTGTCTCTAGAAGTAATCTTTTCTTGCCCTGAATCACCTATTTTGAATCAGCTGGACACACACTATTCTCCAATACCAGGTGGGAAATATGACTTGAAAGCTTTATGGGAAAAGTCTGGATGTCATGGAAAAGATCCCATGGAACAGAGAGAAGAGGGAACTAAATGTGTCTGGGGAGTACGGGGGTCTTGTGGTGGGGAAGACTTCAGGAGGTGATGTGAGTTTTGAGGAATAAGCAGGTACTTAAGATTCAAGAAAGAAGGAGTCAGGCATCTCGGATAGAGAGAATAGCTTGAGCAAGGGCATACAGGCTAAAATCTATATTAGAAGACCATCCATCTTGGAATCTAAATATATGAAGCATCCAAAGAATTCCCAAAAGATACTAAAAGATGGTCATCCACTGAACACCTCATATGCACGCATGCACATGTGCACACACAGTGATTTTAATGGACAGGAAATTCATTACTTCACACAGTGTGTGTCGTGGTGTGAGCTGCCCAGCCATCAATGCTAAGTGCATGATGCTGTGGGGAGCCAGTCCCCACCACACAACCCCACCAGGGGCCCCAAACAGGAATGGATCATCACCCACCACGGTGGTCACCCTGGTTAGAGAGTTCCAACAGCTCTTGATGGTTTATACGTTTTAGTGAGAAGCACTTGCTTTAAAATACTGACTTGAAAAGTGTGCAATTATATATTTTAAGTGCTAAACTACATTTTTTAAAAGCATAGCACTCTTTTGGAGCTAAAATAACTAAACTTCAGAGGTACTGTTAATACAGAACAAGACAAGTTCCGGGCATTTGGCATCCTGATCTTGTGAGTCTGGGAACAATGAATAATGTGGTGTGGCTGGAGGTGAGCATGATCTTGGCTAGAGGTAAGGCTAGAAGGGCCTGATGCCTTTTCTGGCCAGTTATTCGAATCAGCGCTTACACCTGCCTGCTCGTCTATCTGTCCATCTTGTCCAGACCTTGGCCTCTATGGCTTTCCCTATGCAGACCTTGCTTTCACAGGATCTTTCTGGTCTGTAACCGCCAAAGTGCACATCTCCCCTTACACTTTGGTGAATTCAGTGTCATTTACTAGAGGAGAGTAATTCCTCCCACCCATGGTGTGTAGGGATGTAGCCGACACTGTGGGGAGTCTCCCCATAGCTATTGTTATAACCCTTAGTAACAGAGCTGCCATTTTGTTTCCTGCATACCTGGCTTCCAAGAATAAAGAAAATTGCCAGCCTCTTCTACAACTATGTGTGATCTTGACTAAATTTTGGCCAATAGCAAGCAAATCAAAGAATTATTAATACTAAAGAAATATTATTTCTAGGAAACATCTTTAAGAGGAGGGGGTGCAGATAAGGCAACTTGTTTGCTTCCTTCCTTATTATTGTAATGCAGAAGTGATGGCTGGAGCTGAAGCCATCAAACTGGATCAAGAGGCAGACGCTGTGCATTGAGAATGCTAAAGCAAAAGAGCGAAGGGACCTGGTTGCTATTGATCATGGTACCTTCTTACCTGAGCTGGACTGTACTTGCTTGAGAGAAAAAAAAATTTTTTTAAATCACTGTCATTGTATGATCTGTCATTCACAGCAGACACTAATTCTAATTGATTGTGTCGGGCAGTTTTTGCTGCCTAACAAACTACCCCTAAACATAGTGGACTTAAACAACAAATACTTTTTTTTTTCTTATAATTGTGAAGATTGGCTTTGTGATTCTTCTAGTCTGGATTGGCTTGGCTGATCTCTGGCTCAGCTGGTGGCTCTACTGGGGCTGGAGGCATGATCTCATTCACATGCGGTTGTGAGGTCATCTAGCAGATTACTCTGGACTAGAACAGTCATAGGGTTCCCAAGGGCAGCCAGAGAGGACAATTCCCTCTGCACAAGCATGTTTCAGGTTTACAACGGCATTGCCTTTGCGTGGTCCTATTGGCCATAGTGAGTCACATGGCCAAGCTCACAGTCAGTGTGGGAGGGGCAACCGAAGGGCCTGGATACAAGAAAACATGAGCAGATTGTGAATTAACGGTCTACCACACTGACCAAAGGAGGACATGGTTTTTAAGAACCATTCTTCCCAGGTTGAAACAGCTTATTCACGGCAGAATTTGGGCTAGGATCTCAATACCCTAATTCCAAATCAAGTGATTTTTCTAAAATAACATGATGTTTACAACCATGGGCTCTGAATCTAGATTTCCTGCATTCTGATCTCAGTTCCAACCAGTGCTAAATCGGTTTCCTTCAGTGAGCTTTATTTCATCTCTCCATTCTTTAGTCTCTCCGCTATAATATAAAGATGAGACCCTTGGGATGTTAGAAGCATTAATTGAGTTAATGTATGTTTAGTGCTGAAACAGTGCTTGGCACACAATGAGTGCACAAAAATGAGAGCTAGTGTCATTGCATCCGAAATAGCAGTCCCTCTCCTGCTGTTTGCAGCCCAGCTCTGTCCTACCATGAAACTTGGGTGGGTGTGGTTACTAACATCCAGACTTCTGCGGGTTGCAGTTTCAGATGCTGCTTCCTTTACTCCTGTGCAGAAGCCGCTGGAACTCAGCTATGTGGGCCCCTCTGTCAGTGAAGATCTTTACTCACACGCGAAGTGCCATTATTTTTACTATTAAAGCTCATGCCTCTGGGATTTCCTTCAGATTTAGATTTAGTTAAATTAGAAGATAACTTTCCCTCCAGGACATACCTGGTCAGAAGGGTACACTCAGGGGTTTCCCCTGTGAAGGTCCCTTGTCATCTCCATCTGCCTGATGGGCCCTGGTGCAAAAAAATAGAAGGCTCAGCAGCCGGCTGCAGAAAAGCTCTCATCTTTGCAGCACTGCCTTGGAAAAAACGATGAAACAGATCTAAGTGCAGGTAATTAATTCTCCTGGTGTTTTTGGGTATGTGCATCTGCTCTGGTGGCTACATTTGTTAATATCAAGTGATAGGGATTTCTTTCAGAGCAATTGCAATACTTTTTTTTTAGAAAAAAGAAAAGGAACATTTTTGAACCACTAAGTTGGCCTCCCTAAATCTCTGGCCCGTTTGGTATGTAAAACCTTTCATCCAGCATGCATTTTTTATGAAAGGATTGAAAGCCCAAGAAATAAAACATGGGGTGCATAACATGATTATGCACAAGTTAGAGCTGCCCAGGCAACTGGAATCAAGCAGCCAGTTCTTGGGGGCAGGGCAGTTCTGGGGAGCACAGAACCAGAGGCTCAGGGGGATTAAAAGAGCCCAGAAAGAGCCAGTGAGGTGCAGAATGGTGGTTAGCTCCTGCATAAGGTCTTAAAGAGTAAGAGAGAGGTCCGCCCTCCCTCAGGACTCTATGCCAACGGGCCGCACCATAGCCCTGGGTAACCAAGTCTCCATGACCATCACCCTAGTCTAAACCATCAGTTAAGGACTACAGTCAAGGTGATGCTCTCACAAACAGACCCAAACATTTATAATGCCTCAAATATCATCAATGTTTATTTCTTCCTCATGTAAAGTACAAAATGGGTGCCTCTGATAGGTGGGCAACTCTCCTCCAAATGGCGATTGAGGTTCTGCTCACCGTCTTTGGGACGTGGCTTCCAAGGTTCATAACGGCCTGGAGGGAAATGCGTGGGAGGTTTTACGTGTCAGACCTGGCTAGGGCTGTTATTTATACTCACATTTCATCAGTTAAAAACTCAGCTACCTGGCCACACCTCATTGTGAAAGGGTCTGAAAATACTATCTTCCTCTAATTCTCTGCCCACCCCCTCCCCCTAAAACGGTGACAGTTTGGCAAATGCATGGCCAATCCCTGCCATACCTGACAACATCATCACTTGCTGCCATTATGTGTGTTTTTGCCCCAGACAATCCAGTCTGTGTACTGGAGCTGCAGTGGTGTGTTCTGTTCTCAATGTTGAAGTTTTCTCAGTGCAATAAGAATAAAATCCAACACCCTTCCCATGCCCTACACAGCCCTGAATGGTCAGAAATCCATATGTATCTCATACCCCACCTCATGCCCTCTCCTCCTCAATCTTCTCTAGCTCCATTCAGGTCCTGCAACAATATACATGGGCTCTTCCCTGTCTGAGAGAATGTTTTTAAAATTTAATGTATTTTCTTTTCTTAGAATTTCCAGCTTTATTTAGGTATAATTGGCAAGGAAAATTTGTATGTATTCAACATGTATAATGTGACCATTTAAACATGGGTGGTTCAATGGGGCCGTTCCTGACAGAGGAAACCATACATGTTAAAATCCAGAGACATGAGTAGGCATGGACTATCTGGAGATCTGTGAGGACGTAGTATGGGTTGCTGGGAGATCCTGGAAGGAGTGCTGACTTTGAATGAGGCTAGAGAACAAAGCAGGGGCCAGATTGGGCTGAAAGTCTGGATTTCATCCCTAGACCTAGACGCATCCTTAGCAAACAGCTCTGAAAGTATAAGTAACACAAAGTGGAACTCTCTCTCTGCTCACAATATCAGTTTAAGTATAAACACACATCAGGAAAATAAGTCTCAGGAGCTAATTGAGTTGGTACTTACTGGACTAGGGGGTCTCATCAATGTAATGACTTACTTTCAATTCAAAAACCCTATTTTTTTGTTCTCTTTTTTCTAAGATAACAATATATAATGCTTTCTACTTACTGTCAGTAGCATAAACCCATCACTTTCCCTCATGCTGGCCTTTCACAGAGAGGAGCGCTGTTGGACACGAGGGGGTTTATGTGGTCGGGCCTGCACACTCACCCTGGGTTCTGGACCCGTCACACACCCACCCTGCCTGGGCTGCCAACACACGGAGCGCCTTGCCAGCCGACACTTCTGGGCAACTCATGCATAGAGCAGGGCGACATCAGAGACCCCATGAGAACTCCTTTCTCTTTGACTATGTCTCCGTCATACCCTGTGAGGTTGCCTAACCTGGCCCATGAAGCTCACTCGTAATTTGGGATTTACTGGTTCAGGACATCTGCATTTATTGGGAGAATAGACTGGAGTTCTGAAGTACCTTGTAGTTCCAGGCGTCCAGGTTTATGAGTTTCTAAAATTGTGATTCGAGGATTTAGTGTGTGTCACTAAACTCCAAGATTCTGGGCTTTGAAGATGCTACAAGGCCAACATATCAGAAATTCGATTGAGCTGTGGATGGCAAAGTCTTTGGCCTCTTGATTCTCTGTCATCACAGATGCAGAATCCATCGTCCAAATGGTTGGGCATCACCAGAAGCGGTTGTACATTGAGGCTTTTAGAAGGGAATTAAAATACTGTTGGCTAACAATGCCTAATTGTCTAACAACAGAATGGTCACTAGTGCTCCAGCACCAAGCCAGGCATCCTGCTGGCAGCCTGGATGATTTGGAGCCAGCTGGGCGAGGTGATGCGGCAGAGCTTCTGCCTCCTCTGACCACCAGGATCCTTTTTCCTTTTACCTTGAACCATTAAGAGGAGATACCAACTATTCCTCTTGGGAATAGGCCCTGTAGCAGTCATTATAATCTGTGAGCATTTGCAGGCATGGCATATTGAACCAGGTATGCTTCCTACACAAGTTAATGATGCAGCCATGAGAAGGATATTGGAGAAGGAGAATAAAAATTCCAGAGTTCACCACTAAATGTGTGGCTGTAGGCAAGCCATTCCTGCTCTCTGGGCTTCATGGGCCCATCTGCAGACTGAAGTTGTTGAACTGGATCATAGATCATGATGGCCAACCTAGAAGCCAACAGCGGACAGAAATAACAGCGCAACGAAGCAGGGTGATTATATGGGCAAGTGTTGCCTGAGCTGGCGGGAGACGCACAGGAGGATATGAGCGACCCTGTCTTAGCTCTGGTTCATCGTTTCTGTGCAGGAATGCAGGGCGAGTTCAGAGAGCTTCTGGTATTTCAAGAGAAGCCAGTAATCCAAATCTTATAAGAAATCTCCAAATTTTTTAATGTTGGTGAAATACTTCTTGAAACGATGAGAAAACAAAGTAATCTCATCCATTGGCCAAATTTCAACCATGGGGCCCCCAGTTTCTATAGTCTAGACTGGCTGGCCTATCTTCCAAATCTGTTGGTCTGTGGCCAAATTTTTGTGGTCAGTATTTTGCCAGGGATGGACTTCTTCACAAGGACTTTGGGCACCCTTCTGTGATTGTTTAGAAACTAGGCTCTGCTATTTAGCTGAGTGATTTGGGTCAGGCACTCCATTTCTCTTTTATAAAATGTAAAACAATGAGATCGACGTCACAGGGCTGCTGTGAGCATTTCAGGATGTATCTAAACTCCCCTGCTCAGAGAAGAGCCATTACACCTCCTTCCCTTCTTCAACTGTACTTTTTGAATTTCATTTACTCATCCAGCCACTCAATAAATAACAATTAGGCACCTCTGTAGAACAGGCACTGTGCCAGGTGCTGGAAATACAGCAGTGAACCGCCAGGCAGGCTCTCCGAACTCTTGGAAATATTAATCATAATGCAAGTAGTTGTTATTGAATGCTGATGATGTATTGAGTACTATGCATTGTCCTTTATAATAATGAACTCTTTAATAAGATATCTACTGTTATTCTCACTTTACAGATTAGAAAAAAAAAAAAGAGACCAGAAAAGGAATAAATTACTTACTTCAGGTTACACAGCGAATAATGGAAGAGCTGGATCTTGAACCTAGTTCTGCCTGACCTGAAGCTTAATAAATATCAGTGACTTCAGGCTGGTGGTATAGGCCAGTAAATGAACGGTATAGAGTACAATGTGAGAGAGGCTAAGAGTGAAGAAATATGGGGGTGTGGAGGCATAGAGAAGGGGTACCTATTCCAATTGTGAATTGTGTGTGCGTGTGTGTGCGTGGGTGCATGTGATGGGGGGGGGGTTGGTCATGGAAAGTGTTCCAGAAGAAATGGCATGTAAGCTGAGGCCTGAAAGCTCTGAGGCCTCTCATGAGAGGGATTGGTTTGGGTACCTACAGGGATGACTGAGGTGGTACAGTCTCTGCCAGATGCAGAAACATCTTTCTGGGCTTCCCCACGTTGCATCTCTCATGGGAAGGGTCTATTACTCCTTAACCCCCTTATCCGAATTTATTTTTCTTCATATCACTTCATAATAGCTGACATTTTATCTATCAATTGATCTGTTATCTATCTAATCTGTTATCTATCTATATCTATCTATCTATCTATCTATCTATCTATCTATCTATCTATCATCTATCTTTGTAATCTATAACCTCTCATTTGACTTCACCAGTAGAGCTGAAGCTTTGTGAAGGCAGGGACTTTGTCATGCTTATCCAGCACCATATTCCCAGTGCTTGGGACTCAGTAAGTAATTGTTCAATAAATAAATTGATACGTGGATGGATGGATAGATAGATGGGAGGATAGATGGATGATTAGATGAGAAGATGAATGGCTGAATGGACATGTAGATGGACAGATGGGTAAATGGGTTTTGAGTCAAATAGGCCTGGAATGAAACCCTGGCTGTGTCTTTCACTTGCTCCCACCCCGTGGGTTCCATCTCCACCCATGCATTGGCATCACTTTGAGGGTCATCAAACCACTAAGCAAGCAGGATGCCCCATTATTTCATGATGCTCACATCTTGCCTAATGGCTTGAAAACTGTTCTGGGGTAGCTTCTAGCTTTACAGAGGTGGCTAAGAGCAGAGAGGAGCCTATTTTCCTCTCACCCCCCAGACTTCAAGTACCGTGGTACTTTTTAATCTGTCATAAACATGCAAATTCTGCATGAGATTCAAGTTGATTAAGAGAGGCAGACTGCTATAAAATGAAACACACTCTGATATCCAAATATGATCTAACCATTTCATTTTATGTGTAATGAAACTGTCCCAGATATATGAATTTACTTCCCCACCAAAGTCTCACAGGAATTAATGTCATAATCAAAACCTGGCTTAAATGTAACTCCAAGCCCGGTTGTCTTTTCATGGTATAAGTCAGCCATTCATTTATTCAGTCATTTAACACACATTTATTGGGCACCTACCCTATCCTGGATCCATATCTCATACCTCAGTTTAGATACTTGGGAAATAGAGATGAACCAGGAAGTCAAGTTTCCTGTGCTGTTAGAATAGCCCACAAATAAATAATTAAACCAGAGCATTTTGAATATTAAACTAAGGAAAATCAGGGCAAGTCTGGGCACGGATGGCAGTGGTGGTGCTGGTGGGCATTTCTGGAACCCACTCTGAAGATCTTAGCTGCAAAGAGCACGGACATAACTCAGTGGACCTTCCTCAGTGAGAAAAGATTTTCTACTCTCCAGAGAAAAATGGTTTGGTTAAGGCCCCAAACTTCTGCTCATCCCCTTTCCTCTCCTTGTCTAGGTCTGCAAAGTTTTGCCAGCAAGCCAGCTCTCAGGGGCCCACGCTGGTCAATGTAGCACATGCATTTTATTGCTTGGTAAGCCCAGGATCTGATTTTGATGAACCCTGCTGACATGTATGTTTTATTACTCAGTAATCCTGGGATTGGATTTTTATCAGACGCACAGCCAAATTTCCATTTATTGTGCTCCAACTTCTGCTGGACTCTTATGTGTGAGAGTGGGAAGTTTGTGCTTGGATGAAATGACAGTAAATTAAACTGGAAAACACACATACATGTAGACATACAGAAGAACTTCATATTCAGGCTGGCTCCATGGTACAGATGGAACTGGGTGCCTTTGAACTTTCCTTCTATTGGTAAGGATGATAGTAACAAAGGTGTAAAAGAGATGATAGGGAAAAAGACCACTCAAAGGGCAGTCTGGCAGAGTTGCTGGCACCCCCATTTTGGAGTTTCGAAGCAAGCATTTTTAGAGAAATAAGAAAGCTCATTCTGTGCCTTTCTAGATCAAAGTGGAGATGTTTGATTTTTTTATTCTATCTTCATCTAACTTATGCTTGCTGACGCCTAGATACTTGTCTTCTGTGATTCAGTTTAGCTTATTGCTCAAGGACATGATATATAACTCAGGAAGCACTCATTAAGCAGCTACTGTGTGCATAATTGCTGATGAAGAGGAGTGGGAGAGGAAGATACGATTCCCACTGCCAAAAACCCCTCTGGAAGGCATTACCATCAGTGAGTTAAAGTGATGCTGGGGCATGGCTGCTAGAGAGAGCTTGTTGGTACCGTATGTCCGCTGAATGGTGTACAGAATGTTGGCTTCATCCTTGCCCTTCAACCCACAGACCCAAGGTCTGCCCCATCCTAGCCTCTCTCTGGAGCCTCTGCCTTAGGAAACAGTGGCTCTTCTGATGCTACCACTGGATGCAGCCTCTGAACGTTGACTACACTTTTACAGGATCTCACTGTATTTGGTTCTAAAAGGGACAGAAACAGAACTACAGGTAACAGAAGCTCAAAATTCTTCATACACATCATTGCTACTCTTCAGGTACAGCTGGATCCAGGAACTCAAACAATACCACCTGGACTCTTGTCTTTTGTATTTTGTTTCCAGGACAGCTCTTCTTTATGAGTGGACCCGGCAGCTTCAGGTGATATCTCCACAGCTCTGCAACTTCAGGAGAAAAAAAGCTGGTATTTTCATAATATTTCAACAAGATCCCAGGATTGAATCTCATTGGACCAATTTGAGTCATGTGCCCATTTCTGAGCCAATCACTGTGGCCAGAGGAATGGAATAGTCTGATTGGCCAAACCTGTGATGGGCTCCCACTCCCGCTCCCACTCAGAAGCTGGAGGGTGGGGTCCAATCCTCCCACGTCATAGGAAGTCATAGAGGGTTAGAGGTGATTCCACATAAAACTCAGGAGCTGCTTCACAAAGAAGGAGAAATAGGATCTACAAGGGCAAAATCAGTCAGTGCTCATTTCAGTGTCTCATGACACGTCCCACAGAGTTATTTCTGTTTATCTCCTCTCCCAGACAGAAGCTTCTTCAGGCCAGAACCCACGTCTATTTCGATGTCTCCTGCTTGACCCTGGGGAGTGCCTTTCACATGGCAGGTGCTCAGTAAATATGGCTTTAATGGAGTAATATATATCCCAGCTCTTCTTTTACTTCGCTTGGGGTAATTACATTAAGATTCCCTGTGTGGAAGGAAATGTTTATTTCAGCACTCCTTCCCAACAAATACATCTTCATGTAAAAGGAAAAGCCTTCAGAGCTGTATAGTTCCTGGTTTTTATGGTTAACAAATAAAGTTGAACAAAATTAATGAATGTGTCAAAATTTCTGAGTCTCTGATGACTCAGACTCATGGGGTAAACGCTTCCATTGAATGAAACAGATTTATCTTTCCTTTGTTCATAACTGCAGGTCATTTAATAGATGAGTCCAGCTGCGGCTTTTGAGGAGACAGAAAACTGACATGGGGAGAGGCGGGTGGGGGGATAGAAAAGTTCTTCCAGGCACCTGGAAGGTTTGGGACTCAAAACTTTAATTAAAACTAAGACGTAGAATGCAAGAAAGTTTTTGTTAGAGAGATTCAGACTCAGGATCTAAAGTCAGATGACAGGGTTCAGTGTAGAATTCATTTTGATAGAGGGATCAACCAGTGGGTTAAAGAGAAATCCCAACGCTACTTGGGCATAGCTCTTAAACTCAAGCACTGGGCTGGCTGTATAGCTACTTGAGGAGCTTGTCAAAAATACACATTCCTGGGTCCTCTCTTGAGGTTCAATATGTGTGTGGGACGGGAGGCAGAAAGCTATGTTTGAAAGGTGCCCTGGTGAAGCCAGGTGTGAGAGCCTCTGTGCATGGGCTGCTGTGGGTGGAAACTTGGCATCTGGAGTTGGCCAGACTCTGGGGGGGGGAGGGAGTCTCGGCTCTGCTCCTTACTGCTGGGGTCCATGGGTAGTAAGACCCTTCAATTCTCCCATACTCAGAAAATAAAAATGAAGCTGAGCAGAGTCCCTACCTAACGGGGTTGTGCGAGGATGAATGCAGGTAACAAATGTTCAACATAGAGCACAGTGCCTGGCATAGCACACGCCACCAGTGATTATTAAATATGCTAGTGGTGCCCTGCCATAGACACAGGGGCCACCAGTGTGTCTCACCTTAAGCAGATTTCTCTATAAGAGAAATTAGCAATCACGTAATAATAATAATAACAACTGGATTTATTGAGTGCTTACTATATGCTAGACTCAGTTCTAAGTGCTGCCAACTATTAACCCATTTTATTCTTACAAAAATCCCATGAGGTAGGGGCTGTTATTATTCCCATTATATAGATGAGCAAACTGAGGCATATAGAGATTTAAGTAACTCTTTCCTTTGCAGATGACTTCTTTTTAGGAGCCATATGGGTGGCAAGAAAACATCTCTGCACGGAGGGACTGTCATTTGATTTTGCAGAACTGGGTGGGAGCACGGTTCTTGGGGGCAGACTTACTGTGTGAAATAAATCCAGTTTAGTGGACTGTGTAGGCAGGCATTCCCAGCTAGGCTTTCAGCTTCTCAAATCCCCAGGTGTGGCTTTTATGAAGAGGCTCAATTATTCTGTGCATTCATAGCTGCACAGCCAGTGACCGTTAAAACTGAATTTGCCCTGGGTCAGGTGAGGCTTTCCGCCCTTCTTCCTCAATTCCCATGCGAGGCAGTGCTTGGAACGTTCTGCTCTGAGATTTCCAAGAATGTAATCTGGCCAGAGTTGGTGGCCCAGCTCAGCAGGTGCATCCCTGCTGTTCTGCTCCGTGGGCTTCTCTAGGGTGGGTGGAGGGAGTGAAGCCAAGCAGGATGCCTGGTGTTTCTTTGCTGGTTCAAGGGAGAGCCATGTATCAAAGTGATTCTTGCAAAGGCCTGGGTTTCTCAGGCAGCCCACACACCTGTGCTGTTGCCTGCATGAGAAAGGCATCTGCTTCCTTGGAAATCAATTACCAGAGCCCATTTAATGAGCTTCTTGCCTCCAGAGCCCATTTAATGAGCTGCTTGCCTCTCGTATCAATTCCGACCCACATGCAGTTGGTTTGGTTAGTCTTCCTCTGCCCACAAGTAGGATTTGGTGAGGTGAAGGCAAGTTCCCAGACCCCAGATCAAAGGATGATGTCCCTCCTCTCCTCCTGCTATATCCTCAGCTACAGGGACTCCTGTCAGCGTCTAAATTTTCACAATCACGATTCATTCCTTTGGGCTTAAGGAACCTCTTTGATCTTCTATTCTTTTCATTTCCTTCTAGGAAACTTACTAGGTGCTCTGTAAATCTCAAAAAAGACTGCATGTCTGTTGTTACTAGACAACAAAAGGTGTTTAAAGAAGAAATCTACAAATTTCTTCCCTCACTCCTAACTTTTCCTCCAACCCCTGAGAAAAACAGCACTGGTTATCTGTTTCATGTCGTGCCACAACTTTTTTCATGAAACATGTACCAATATGCATTAATACACATTTGTAGGATTTAGTCGCTCAACTTGGTCCTATTATGTACACCACCTTACAGCTTGCTTTTTTTCTCACTTATCACACCAGAAATTCCTGCAGATATGTGATTAGATCAACTCATCTTTTTAAATAGCTGCATAATAATCGCACAGTTTGGATTTACATCACGAATTCAACCATTCTCCTCCTCCTACCGATTGACGCTCAGAGTGTGCTCAGGGTATTTCTGTGTGTGTGCTTGACAGTGCCCCATGCTGCGATGAACATGCTCCTGTTTCTGTGGTCGCTTTCATTTCTGTGAAATAGGTTATCCTAAATTAAGATTGGTACGCGAAAGGGTCTATGCATTTTTATTTTAATAGCTATTGACAGATTAATTCTCAAAGTGCAGTGAAGGCTTGCAACATGAATATGAGAATGCCTGTTTCTTCACACACATACTCGCACTGGCTATCATCTTTTGTTAACCTGGCAGATGGAAAGTGCAATCTCTCCACTGTTTTGCTTCGCTTTTCTCTGAGTAATAATGCATTTGTGCATGTTTTCATATAGTTCATTGTAGTTTAGCCTTAAATAATCTCCCTTAACATGCAGTTGTTCTTGAAAGGTGTCATGCTTTATGCCTTGGTCACAATTATGTGGGAGCTCAGAGTGAGGCCTTACAAGAGCAATATTGCAATGGGAAGCAGGAATAATTAAAGAGCCATCCTGTATTTCAAACTCTCTTAGGGACCTCGATTGTGTCAATGCCAATACCCTGGTTGTGCTATTTTGCTATAGTTTTGCAACATGTTAACACTGGCAGACACTCATTAGAAAGAACACATGATCTCTCTGTATTATATCTTACAACTGCATGTATCATGATTATCTAAGATTGAAAGTGCAATTAAAAAAATTTGCCAGGAGCTAGCTCTGTCTTGTCTGTTGGCATTTGCCATCACTTTAAGATTATGTTTTTAACACAATTTTAGAGAAGCTGTTTAAAGTCACATTTTTGGATAGTCCCTTCCTGATACTGGCCCATAATTTAGTTAGCTACTGCCCGGTGGGTGATAGAGTTCTTCTTACAGAGTAGATTTCTAGGGTTCTTTTAGTTGAAGAAATGGAGAGAGTATAGTTTAGAACATGTTCTTACCATTTGAACTTTAACTTCCTAAAACCTCTTCAGCTCCATGATTTGGATACATCTTTAATATGTGCTCAAAACATCAAAATTTAAATAAAAGTTTACCCATTGATTAGGTATTTATTCCATGCCTAATATGTGCCAAGCACTGATTCAAAACTGAGGGTATGGTGTTGAACAAGACTGCCCTCATGGAACGTACATTCATATGGGAAAGAACTGATAATACAAAAGCTAGTAAAACATTAAATAGGCTCATTTTGTAATAATGATACACTCTAGGAAGGAAAATATGTGATAGATCACTATGACAGGGGTAGCTTAGCATTGAATCAAACAGAAAACATTCTGGACAGAGTAAGTTGAGCTAAGGCTCAAATAATGAGAAGAAACAAGATCAAGCAGAGATCTGTGGGTAGAATATTCTGGGTGAGGGAACAGTATATACAAATTCTTAAGACTGGATGGAGCTCAGCGATGCCAAGGAGCAGCAGAACTCTTCTGTGTACAGATCTTAGGGGGAGCGGTGACTTGGATTTAGGTTGGAGAGGTAGGCAAGGACCTGGTCAGGCCTGGCTTTTCAGACCATGATAACCAAACTGCGTGTGTTCTAAATCACTAGAGGGCTATTGAAGGGCTTTATGCACGCACTGAGGAGGCGTGCATTGTGTTTCTAGAGGAGCGCTGTGGTGGCTGCATGGATAGGTCGTATGTTGTGCAATAGGGAAAGAAATGATAGCCATGACAGGAGGCTATTGCAATATTCTGGATGTGAGAGTCGTTTGGATGAGGGGTGGGCAGTGGAGAGAAAATTAGACAATTTTGGTGGTGTATATGCTGGAGATAGAATGAGATGAAAGCTTTGGTGGATTGGATGTGAAGAGTAAGAGAAGACAGTCGAAGAGGATTCTGAACTCTTAGGTTTGACAAACCTGGAGAGATCGTGGTGTCATCTGAGGAGGTTGGGAGGCTGAACAAAGACGTAGATTTGAGGCAAAAATCAAGAGTTCTCTTAGACCATTTCAGTAGATATCCAGATGATGTCATTCTCACCATTGAATGGATGAGTCTCAAGTCCGACAAGAGGTCTAAACTAGAGATAAAGATTTGGGCTTCACCAGCACATAAAAGGAGAGGGGGGCCCTGAATTCCTGGTGTGTACAGACCAAGCTGCTGAACTCAGATTTGTGTATCTAAATCATACTCAACCTATCGACCTGTTGATACTCCCCTAAACCTGCTAGACCGTGATCATCCTTGTCTCAGCTAATGCCAATCTATTTGTCCAGCATGTCAAACCAAAAGCTAGAGAATTTCGTAAATATACATAGGAATCTCATACATATTGAACACATATTCAGAAACTCTCATCATTAAATTCTGTGAAAATTTTCAAGGAAAGGGATTAAATATCTTAGAAGTAAACCTTACTGAAAAAAATTACAAAGTTTTGTCTTCATATTTGAGAGGTTGAATTCTTTCCATGTCTCTCTGATCATGACGGCTTCATCTCTCACAAAGCAATACTCCAAAGCACAATAGGTCCTGAGGGTGAGGGAGAAATTCTTGGCCTCTCGCTCTCACATTCTACGTGCAAACCATCAGGGAAGCCTGCTGGTTCTACCTTCAGCATCAGTCCAGAATCTGACCACTTCTTACCAACCACCTCTGCTGACAGCACTGCCCCAGGCCCCAGCATCTCTCACCTGGATGGCCTGGTCACCTGTGTGTCCTCCTGACTGGCCTCCCTACTGAGCTGTTGACATAGATCAGATCATGATCCGTCCTCTGCTCAGAACTCACCAGTGGCTCCACATTTCATTCAAAGTAAAATCTGAAGTGTTCGTAATGGATTTCCAAGGCCCAGCATGGTTTTGTACCCATTACTATTGAATTTCATTTTCTGTCCTTTCTCACCTCATTTACTCTACTCCACCTACACCTGTCTGCTTGCTATTCTTCATTCTATCTGGTCATGTTTCTGCCCCAGGGCCTAAGCACTTGCTTTTTCCTCTACAGGAACACTCTCTCCCCAGACATCTGCATGGCTTGGTTCCTTACCTCCTTCAAATATTTGCTCAAATATTGTCCCCTCCCCAACCAGCATTCCTTACCCCCTATTTTTTCTGCATGACATATCTTTTATCATAATATGTAATTTATTTGTATTTTTTTAATTGTCTACACCTTATTGTTGAAGGGTAAGCTTCCTAAGGACAGAGATTCAATAAACCCAAGCTCAGTGGCCAACACCTTCCCATGTCAGCAATCTGAACAAATAATTGTTCTTTGTACAAGAACTCCAAGCAGTACGAAGAAGCAGGTTAGAACGTGGTTTCTTGGAGTCATGCAGACCTGAGTTTCAACCCCAGCTTTCCGTTTCTCCTGGGGGGCTGCTTCTTTGCACCATTCAACTTCTCTGAACAGACTAAAGAAGTTAACGCAATTGTGGTGGTGCTGGCACAGTACCTGGCACGTAGTAACCACTCCGTTAATAGTAGCAATTATTTATTTTCGCTGTTGGTTTGACATCACTTTCCTTCTGAAGCCAGAATAAAAATAAAGAGATGGGAATTCTTTCTATGAGGGTGAGTTGAGCCAAGTCTGCATTTGCCAAAAATGTATTTTATCTCATTTGCTCAGTCAGAAAGGATATCTTTGTCCATGAGCTTACTCCAATGTAAACACCATTGCTTTTTCACTCTGGCTACAATTGAATGATTCTTGTTCATCCTGAACATATGCGTGTGGAATTTTGAATGCATGTGTACCTTATGTTTAGTCTCAAAAGACATTTATCTTGAGAGAATGAACCTTTTGGGATATATTGAGTCCCGATTCAGCATTTAGTTATACATACCAGCAATTTGATTCTGCAAATACATTTTGGAGCCCTCTTTTAATGAATGTGCACTTGTGTAAATATCCCCCCAGGCAATAGGACTGAATGTTTCCATCCCTGAGATCAAAAGGCTAAGAAGGCACACTGCAGGGAAATTACCAGCCTAGTGTTAGGGCTTAGAGCTCACGAGCACAGTTTAGGATGATACCCTGGCATCGGAGCAGTGACTCAGTGTTTCCAGCTGTGAAAGGCGGAAGTGCTTGGGCATAATTTTAAGAGAAATCTAGCCATAGCCTTCATTCACTTATTTATCCAACAAATGTTCATCAAGTGACTAATGTATACTAGGCTTTCTGCTGAGTTCTAGGGACATAGGCAGTAGACGTAGAAATTGCTGCATCAGTGATAGTAAAAGTAGGTACCACCCATTTTTTTGTTTATTTTTAGCTGAGCACCTATTGTACCTATAGTGGACCAGGTGTTTTGCCAGGGACTTCATGGCTATCAGCTCATACTCTGAAGATGATTTTAGTTTTGCAGCAGACAGTCATTTCTGCTGAGAGTACATCTCACCAGATCATATGCTTTTTCTCATGTTGGGAAAAGAAGGAAATGGAAAGTTCAAGAAGGACGGTGATATTGAATTGATAGAATGAGTGTAGAAGCCACAGGTGAGAGATTTGGGGATGTCACACCTCTTTCCCTGGAAGGTCAGCAAGTGGTCCTTGGATGGCAATGGTGAGGTCACTGCTTTGTGAAGGAAGGGACAGTTATTTATTCTTGTTTTGCTAACAGGAGAGATTTGATTTCCTCATATAAAACTATTACTGCATTGCTTGGAGAGAAATGAGTGTTGGTTTTGGTGAGGGGGCATGCTTTTCAGGGAATCAGGGAGAAAGTCTACCTTTGTGGTAGAGAGACAATTAGAATTGGAGCACCCACACCTTTTCTTCTCTTTGGATCCAGTTCCACCTGTCCATGTTTAGAGCTACCAAATACAGCAGCTGGGGACCTTGAGCCAACCTTCACTCGTGACTGGGTTCCAAAGCGTACAGGCTACAAGAAGGTGGATCCCTGAGAGAGAACATTTTTCCTCCCTTTTGGAAGAGTGTGGCTTCCACGGAGCACAGGGTGGAAGGCTGAAGACACTGAGTGGGAGTCTTAGGAGTCAAGGGCACTTCAAATCGAGGGGAGCTAGTGGGGGTCATGGGAATGGCTGAAGTCATATGGGAAACATCTGAAGGTTCAGACCTTTCTCACGAGTAAGACCCCAGGGAGCAGGCGTGAAACCAAGTTACAGCTTCTGGGCATTTTACACTGAACTTCCCTGTAAAGTCTGCAGGATCTTTTCTTCATTCACCAACTATTTGTTAAGACTTGACAGTCGGTCAGACCCCGTGTTAAGTGCAAACAAAACCAGGCGTGGTTCTTGGCCTCATGGGGCTGATGTTTTTGGTGAAGGGCACACAGAATAAACAAACACAAACAGAAGTAAGAGATTTATACCTAAATACATGCAGACGTAAGCAGATTGTGGTAAGTTCCAGGAAGGAAATAAAGCAAATGATGGCTTTAGATAAAGTGTTTGTGGAAACCTTCATTAGAGAGGAATCATTCGGGTTGAAACCAGACATGAGGAGACAAGGTAAGAGGACAGAAAGCACTTGAACTTCAGAGCAGTGCTTCTCAACCTTGGCCCCACATTGAAGTCTCCTGGGGAAGATTTGGAATTTACTGATGCCGGGTTCCCATCTCCAATGGGCTGTGATCTCATTGGTCTGGGGTGTGGCCTGGGGTTTATGTGTTTTACAAACTCCCCTGGTGATTGTAAAGTGCAGCCAGGTTTGAGAAACCCTGCCTTAGAGGACCAGAAAGCAGAAAGTTGCTATATGGCTGGAATGTGGTGGTGGGAGCTGGGGGTGGGGGAAAAGGAATCCAAGAAGAGAAAAACAAAGGAGGCTGACTTTAGATCATTCAGGGCCTTGGAGGACATTTTAAGGTGTTTGATTTTGATTTTTTGTCCGTAAAATAAATGCATTAATTTCCACTGTAGCAGTATATATGTTAGTGTGTGTGTGTGGGGGGGGGGGGGGTTGGGTGGGGGAACTAGGGAACACTGGAAACTAGAAAATTCAAGAGCAAGGGGCAATACCTACTCCCTGGCCACCTTGCCAGAGAGGAAGATACAGGGATGGCTGGTGTCCCATACTCTGGATGTTTGGGGACCACCTGTTGCAGCTGACAACTCCTAAAGCTGAAATGACAAACTGAATTTCTTGATTTCTCTGCCCTTAACAAATCAGTGAAAAGTGGAAGGGCCTGAGACTTGCATGTAACCAAGAGATTACTGAGGATTATCATAGAGGAGGAAATGAGAATTTATCCCCAAGAACTCAGCGTGAACAGGGCCCCTCAGTTCCCCGGGGTGCAGCCATCCCAGCTGGAAGCTGCAGATGCCAAGACGTGTGTGGTCTGCTGACCTGTGTCACTGGCTGCCTTTGGGGCTTGCTGGACATGTGCTGTCTCCTGTCACACCCAGGTCTGCTGACCCTGGATCTTCATCCTTACAGGATCCCCAAGTATCATGTGCAGTCTGAGCTTTGGGAAGCACTGCTTAGCTATCCCTGTCTCAGGCTCAGCCCAACCCATGTCTTGTCTCCCCTCATGCTGGGAAACTTTCAGAAAGAGAGATGTGTTCGTGATACCCTGAGTTGTCCTCTTCACATGAACGTTTGTGAGTCAGTGTGTGTGTGTGTGTGTGTGTGTGTGTGTGAGAGAGAGAGAGAGAGAGAGAGAGAATGGAAGGAAGGACAGCGCCCAGTCCTTTCCTCAGGTACGTCATAGCCATGGCGTCTTCTTGGCCCCTCGCCCCACTAAGCCCACAGGTCGTGGGGCAACAACCCGAATCCAGTCACGACTCTGCCCTTACACATCTGCAGCTTCCTTTCTGTCTGAACTTCCCAGTCTCCTCTGTGTCCCCCCGAGATTTAGTTACCTTGTCTCACCTACTCCCCTACTCTCCCTCCTCCCATCTGCGCCTAACCCAGCTGTCCTGTCCTCTTCTCGTGGGCACAGACAGCCTTCCCCACGCTCCATCTAGCTGGTCCTGCGCAGGCTTGCTTCTCCCACTGTCCTGCTGAGCCCGTCAGGATTCAGGGTAGACTAAGCCACTCGCTCAAGGGCACAGAGGAGTCAGTAGGGGGCGGGACTGAACCAAGATCTGGTGGGCTCTAACGCCTGTGATCTTAACAAAGAAGGAACACTGCTCTCTGTAGGGACAATTTCATTGATTTTTCAACAGGATGTGTTAATTCCTTCTTTTGAGCCTCTCTCCCCCATGTTCTTTTTTTTTTTTAATAATTGTTTAAATTAAGGTATTTTGATATACACTTTTGTGAAGGTTTCACATAAAAAACAACGTGGTTACTACAATCACGCGTATTGAGTCCCCCCCGTAACCCATTGCAGTCACTGTCCATCAGTGTAGTAAGATGCCACAGTCACTAGTCTTCTCTGTGCTACACTGTCTTCCCCATGATCCCCCCCACACACCATGTGTACTAATCATAATACCCTCAATCCACTTCTCCCTCCCTCCCTACCCGCCCTCCCACACCCCTCCCCTTTGGTAACCACTACTTCCTTCTTGGAGTCTGTGAGTCTGCTGCTGTTTTATTTCTTCAGTTTTGCTTTGTTGTTATACTCCACAAATGAGGGAAATTATTTGGTATTTGTCTTTCTCTGCCTGGCTTTTTTCACTGAGCATAATATCCTCCAGCTCCATCCATGTTGTTGCAAATGGTAGGATTTGTTTCTTTCTTATGGCTGAATAGTATTCCATTGTGTATATGTACCACCTCTTCCTTATCCATTCATCTACTGATGGACACTTAGGTTGCTTCCATATCTTGGCTATTGTAAATAGTGCTGTGATAAACATAGGGGTGCATATGTCTTTTTGAATCTGAGAACTTGTATTCTTTGGGTAAATTCCTCAGACTATAATTCCCGGGTCAAATGGTATTTCTATTTTTAGTTTTTTGAAGAACTTCCATATTGATTTCCACAATGGTTGAACTAGTTTACATTCCCACCAGCAGTGTAAGAGGGTTCCCTTTTCTCTGTATCCTTACCAGCATTTGTTGTTGTTCTTAGTCTTTTCAATGTTGGCCATCCTAACTGGTGTGAGGTGGTATCTCATCGTGGTTTTAATTTACATTTCCCTGGTAATCAGCGATATGGAGCATCTTTTCATGTGCCTGTTGGCCATCTGAATTTCTTCTTTGGAGAAGTATCTGTTTAGATCCTCTTCCCATTTTTTAATACAGTTATTTGTTTCTTGGTTGTTGAGGCATGTGAGTTCTTTATATATTTTGTATGTTAACCCCTTGTTATATATGTTGTTTACAAAATATTCTCCCATACTATAGGATGCCTTTTTGTTCTGCTGATGGTATCCTTTGCTGTACAGAACCTTTTTATCTTGATGTAGTCCAATTTGTTCATTTTTGCTTTTGTTCCCTTGCTCGAGGAGATGCGTTCAGGAAAAAGTTGCTCATGTTTATTTATATTCAGGAGATTTTTGCCTATATTGTCTTCTAAGAGTTTTATGGTTTCATGAATTACATTCAGGTCTTTGATCCATTTCGAGTTTACTTTTGTATATGGGGTTAAACAGTAATCCAAGTTCATCCTCTTGCTTGTAGCTGTCCAGTTTTGCCAACACCAGTTGTTGAAGAGGCTGTCATTTTCCCTTTATGCCCATGGCTCCTTTCTTGTATAATAATTGACCATATATGCTTGCTTTATATTTGGGCTCTCTAGTCTGTTCCATTGGTCTATGGATCTGTTCTTGGGCCAGTACCAAATTGTCTTGAGTACTGTGGCTTTGTAGTAGAGCTTGAAGTTGGGGAGCTTAATCCCCCTTGCTTTATGCTTCCCTCTCAGGATTGCTTTGGCTATTCGGGGTCTTTTATGGTTCCCTATGAATTTTAGAATGATTTTCTCTAGTTCATTGAAGAATGCTGTTGGTATTTTGATAGGAATTGCATTGAATCTGTAGATTGCTTTAGGCAGGATGGCCATTTTGATGATATTAATTCTTCCTATCCATGAGCATGGGATGTGTTTCCACTTATTGGTATCTTCTTTAATTTCTCTCCTGAGTGTCTTGTAGTTTTCAGAGTATAGGTCTTTCACTTCCTTGGTTAGGTTTATTCCTAGATATTTTATTCTTTTTGATGCAATTGTGAATGGAATTGTTTTCCTGATTTCTCTTTCTGCTAGATTATCATTAGTATATAGGAATGCAACAGATTTATGTGTATTAATTTTGTATCCTGCAACTTTGCTGAATTCAGATATTAGTTCTAGTAGTTTTGGAGTAGATTCTTAGGGCTTTTTATGTACAATATCATGTCATCTGTAAACAGTGACAGTTTAACTTTTTCCTTAGCAGTCTGGATACCTTTTATTTCTCTGTGTTGTCTGATTGCTGAGTCTAGGACCTCCAGAACTATGTTGAATAAATGTGGGGAGAGTGGGCATCCTTGTCTTGTTCTTAGAGGAAATGTTTTCAGAATTTCACTGTTAAGTATGATGTTGGTTGTGGGTTTGTCATATATGGCCTTTATTATGTTGAAGTACTTGCCCTCTATACCCATTTTGTTGAGAGTTTTTATCATGAATGGATATCGAATTTTGTTGAATGCTTTTTCAGCATCCATGGAGATGATCATGTGATTTTTGTCCTTCTCTTTGTTGATGTGGTGGATGATGTTGATTGATTTTCTAATATTGTACTATACTTGCATCCCTGGAATGAATCCTACTTGATCATGATGGATGATCTTTTTGATGTTCGGTATATTTGAATTCGGTTAACGAATATTTTGTTGAGGATTTTTCATCTATGTTCATCGGGGATATTGGTCTGTAGTTTTCTTTTTTTGTGGTGTCTTTGCCCGGTTTTGGTATTAGAGTGATGCTGGCCTCATAGAATGAGTTTGGAACTTTAAGGAGAATGAGTATTGGGTATTCAGTAAATGTTTGATAAAATTCAGCGGTGAAGCCATCTGGTCCAGGTGTTTTGTTCTGAGGTAGTTTTTTTATTACAATTAAATTTTTTTGCTCGTAATTGGTCTGTTCAGATTTTCTGTTTCTTCCTTGGTCAGCCTTGGAAAGGTTGTATTTTTCTAGAAAGTTGTGCATTTCTTCTAGGCTATCAAGTTTGTTAGCATAAAAGTTTTCATAGTATTCTCTAATAATTCTTTGTATTTCTGTTGTGTCTATAGTGATTTTCCTTTCTCATTTCTGATTCTGTTTATGTGTGTAGACTCTTTTTTTCTTGATAAGTTTGTCTAGGGGTCTATCCATTTTGTATATTTTTTCAAAGAACCAGCTCCTGCTTTCATTTATTCTTTCTATCATTTTATTCTTTTTGATTTTATTTATTTCTGCTCAAATCTTTATTATGTTCCTCCTTCTACTGACTTTGGGCCTCATTTGTTCTCTTTCTAGTTACCTTAATTGTGAGTTTAGACTGTTCATATGGGATTGTTCATCTTTCCTGAGGTAGGTCTGTATTGCAACATACTTCCCTCTTAGCACAGCCTTTGCTGCATCCCACAGATGTTACAGTGATGAATTATTGTTGTCATTTGTCTCCATATATTGCTTGATCTCTGTTTTTATTTGGTCATTGATCCATCAGTTATTTAGGAGCATGTTGTTAAGCATCCATGTGTTTGTAGGCTTTTTTGTTTTCTTCACATAATTTATTTCTAGTTTCATATCTTTGTGATCTGAGAAACTGGTTTGTACAATTTCAGTCTTTCTGAATTTCCTGAGGTTCTTTTTGTGGCCTGGTATATGATATATTCTTGAAAATGTTCCATGTGCATTTGAGAAGAATGTGTATTCTGCTGCTTTTGGGTGTAGAGTTCTGTAGATGTCTGTTAGGTCCATCTGTTCTGTGTTGTTCAGTGTTTCTGTCTCCTTACTTATCTTCTGTCTGGTTGATCTGTCTTTTGGAGTGAGTGGAGTGTTGAAGTCTCCTAAAATGAATGCCTTACATTCTATTTCCCCTTTCCATTTTGTTAGTATTTGTTTCACATATGTCAGTGTACCTGTGTTGGGTGCATATATATTTATAATGGTTATATCCTCTTGTTGGACTGCCCCCTTTATCATTATGTAATGTCCTTCTTTGTGTCTTTTGACTTTCTGTGTTTTGAAGTCTATTTTATCTTATACAAATACTGCAACTCCTGCTTTTCTCTCCCTATTAGTTGCATGAAGTATCTTTTTCCATCCCTTCACTTTTAGTCTGTGTATGTCTTTGGGATTAAAGTGAGTCTCTTGTAGGCAGCATATAGACAGGTCTCATTTTTTAATCCATTCAGTGACTCCATGTCTTTTGATTGGTGCATTTAGACTATTTACATTTAGGGTGATTATCGATAGATATGTACTTATTGCCATTGCACTCTTTAGATTTGTGGTTACCAAAGATTCAAGGGTAACTTCCTTGCTATCCAGCAGTCTCACTTAACTCACTTAGTATGCTAATACAAACACAATCTAAAGTTCTTTTTTTTCCTCCTTTTTCTTCCTCCTCCATTATTTATATATTAGGTATCATATTCTGTACTCTTTGTGTATCCTTTGACTGACTGGGAGTAGTTGATTTAATTTTTCATTTGCTTAGTAATTAATTGTTCTACTTTCTTTACTGTGGTTTTATTTCCTCTGGTGACAGCTATTTAACCTTAGGAACACTTCCATCTATAGCAGTCTCTCCAAAATACACTGTAGAGACGTTTTGTGGGGGGGAAATTCTCTCAGCTTTTGCTGATCTGGAAATTGTTTAATCCCGTCTTCAAATTTAAATGATAATCTTGCCTGGTAGAGTATTCTTGGTTCAAGGTCCTTCTGTTTCATTGCATTAAATATATCATGCCACTCCCTTCTGGCCTATAAGATTTTGGTTGAGAAATCTGATGATAGACTGATGGGTATTCCTTTGTAAGTGATCATTTTTCTCTCTCTGGCTGCTTTTAATAGTCTGTTCTTATCCTTGATCTTTGCCATTTCAATTATTATATGTCTTGGTGTTGTCTTCCTTGGTTACCTTGTATTGGGAGATCTGTGCATCTCCATGGCCTGAGAGACTATCTCCTTCCCCAGATTGGGGAAGTTTTCAGCAATTACCTCCTCAAAGATACTTTCTATCCCTTTTTCTTTCTTCTTCTGGTACTCCTATAATGTGAATATTGTTCTGTTTGCATTGGTCACACAGTTCTCTCAATATTCTTTCATTCCTAGAGATCCTTTTTTCTCTCTGAGCTTCAGCTTCTTTGTATTCCTCTTCTCTAATCTCTATTCCATTTATCATCTCCTCCACTATATCTAATCTACTTTCTAATCCCTACATTGTATGTTTCATTTATGATATCATATTCCATAATGATTGAATCTCTGTCTCTTTCTGGAATTTTCTTCAGTTCTTGAATATTTTTCTGTACCTCCATGAGCATGATTTTTATTTTGAAGTCCCTTTCAGGAAGATTGATGAGTTCAGTTTCACTTGATCTTTTTTCTGGTGTTTGTGGGATTTTGGTTTGTACCAGTTTCCTTTGACATTTCATATTTGTATATGATGTCCTCTAGTGCTCAGAAGCTCTACTCTCTGGAGCTGCTCAGTCCTGAAGCAATGTTGGGGGTTGCAGGGGAGCAGTGCTGGTGCCTGAGGGGAGGAAAGAGCTGTTTCCTGCTTCCTGGCTGCTGGGCTTGTCTCCACTGCCAGAACCAGTGAGCTAAGCACACAGGTATAAGCCTCTATGCTTTGTGTTTGTAGCTGCCATAGGCAGGGCTTCCCTCTGTCTGGCCTGACACTAAGGCAGGGGCTCTTGGTTTGCAAGCCAGTGCTGGCTGGGCGGGAGGAAGGCGTGGTAGGCTGCGTATCACTGTGGCGGGCCTTGGAGCTGTGTAGCGAGCCAGGGAGATGGAGCACCTGAAGTTCCTGAAAGTTCCCAACCTGCTGGGCAGAGTGCACACAGACAATTTTGTCTACCTGTCCTTTCTCCTGAGCAGTAAGCTCTGTGCAATCCTTGCCCATTAAGCAGCCCTCTTGCTGTTAGGAAATCTCTCAGACTGCCCACCTTTGTTTTGTCCCAGAGCAGCCAGATGTGGATTCCTGTTTTCCTCAAACAGCTGGAATCTCAGCCTCTCCAGGTATTCTGCCTGTTTTAGCTTTCCAACCCCACCAATCTGCACAGCACCATGCAATGTAGTTCATGTTCCCAGAGCACGTCTCTAGGGCTTGGTGTTCAGCAGTTGCAGGCCTCCAGTCCCTCCTCACTCCATTTCTCTTCCTCCTGCTGGTGAGCTGGGGTGGGGGAGAGGCTTGGGTCTCACTGAATAACGGCTTTGGTACGTTACCCTTTCCGTGAGGTCTGTTCTCTTCTCCAGGTGTATGCTGTCTGGCACAGCCTTCTTTCCTGTTGCTCTTTCAGGATTAGTTGTATTAATTATATTTTCATATTATATGTGGTTTTGGGAGGAGGCCTCTGTCTCACCTCTCATGCCACCATCTTTAATCTCTTTGCTGCTCCTTCCACCATGTTCTATACATGTGTCTGGGTAATATTTATAAGATGCTAACTACTGGTTCTCCCCTTATTTATCTTCTATCTTCCACTTCTCAAGTTAAAGAAAGAGACAGACAGACAGAAGTGTACTTAATGTTTCCGAATTGCAAACAGTAATAACCTGATTCTAGCTTTGTGCTCAACTTTGTCAGGAGGGAGGTCTTAGAAGAGTGGTCTTATGGACAGACTATGGAGACCAGGGGAGGATGGCGATGCACTGTGCCTGCCCTGGGCTGGGACAAGGAGAGGAGAAGAGCAAGGAGAGAGGATGATGTAAGTCAGAAGCAGCCTTGCACCTTGATTCTTAATGGAACATCAGTTTGGAGGACCAGAGACTTCAAAAAAGGTCTGGGGTTCATCTTGGTATTTGGGGCCAGGGACTGTCTTTTCAGGCTCCCCATCCTTCCTTGGTGCCCACTAATAACAAAAAGTCATTGGTTGAGAACAAGAGTATGAGTTTCTCAGCAGCAGCCTCCATGGACTGACAACTAAAACTGGGCCAGATGATGGATGAACCAGAAGACATGTGCCTGCCCAGCTGAGAATCTCATGGGGCTAATTGCCCCAGACTCTCAGCCCGTGACTCAATACCCAGAGCCTAGACACAGCTCAGGAACAAAATGAAGATTGTGTCATTTGGGAAGTAGGGGAACTCAAAATGGAAATTTAGTCAAGTGTATAAGAAAATGAATCTATTTCTTTGCAACTGAGTTGTAGGGTACAGAATGGTGCCCATCAGCAGCCTCTCTAGTGACTGGCTTGGTCTTCCCCTGGCCCAGTATCCTGCTGACAACCCCTGTGATCAACTCAGCAGCTCCTCCAAGCTCTGCCTCTGGGGCTAAGGTCTTTGGAAAACAACTCAGGGTCTCCCCAGAGCCCTCCTCTCCACCTCACTCCAGGGCCTTGCACAGACCTCCCTGCTTCCCCAGGGAAGGTGGGGCCTCCCTCAGTGCCCCTGCATAATGGAGATGATGCGCAGGGATATGAAAAAGGTCATTAATCACATGGAGCCAAAGGCAACTCTCCAGGACCTATTCTTCATGGTGATTAATGGCAGGCAGCTCCTCCCCACCCCCGATTCATTTTCCTGCCACTGCTCACTCACACTCCTTTGCTGTGTCCTCTTCGTCCCTGCCTGAGGGAGGCGGAGTATCCAGAGACCCCTGACTCAGTGTCTGGTCTTTCCTGGCCACCTTAAGTGCCACCAGCCTGGAGTGGACCCAGCATGAGCCCCCAGGTCAGACACACAGCTGGTAAAGACAAACATGGCGGGGCTGACTATGCCCTCGGGACCAGAGGGAGGCTGCCTCATTGTTAACACCTCTCCCCTCCTTTGATTACCACTTTTATTTATCTAATGAGTGTTGCCATAATTTCAATGCTCTTGCAGTTCTTAGTCACTAGGAAGGCCTGCGGTCAGAGCTGAGGTCCTCACTGCTCTTTGTCATTACTGATGACAGGGATGAGGACGGTGAACATTTACTCAGTGCTAGTGCCAACTACTGTACATGCAGCATTTCCTTCCAACACTACAACCCTGAGAGGCACACATTATTAGCCCCAATTTTACAGATAAGAGAACATGTTCAGAGAAGGAGAGTAACCTTCTCAAAGTCACACAGCTAGTAAATGACAGAGGAGGGATTCAAACCCAATTCAGATGCCAGAGCCTGTGGTCCTCTGAGAACCTGAACAGCTGGGCCCACCAGCTGTCCTTACTCAGGAGCAAGAGGAGTTAAGGGCTTTTACCCTGTGTTTCCTTTTCCCACCCTCCAGATGGGGCTGCCCTTCCCTGGCAGGACTAGCCAACTTCAGGTCATGCTTGAAAGGCTTGTCTTCTCCTTTTGTTTGCCAATTAAACTCCCTTCCAGCTTGCTGCTGCTTAAAGATAAGCAGCTCCTTCTGCCCACTGATGCACTGAGCCCGGGGTCTCACTCTGACCATCTGCCAGTCAGGAGGTGCTTGGTTTTCCTGGAGATAACTACATCCTTGGGGATTCAAGCAAATTCCTAAGCAAAGAGCAAATCTTGCCATTTTAAAGCATGGCAAAAATACTTTTGTGAGGCGGACAGCAGTGAAGGAACATTATCCAGTCAAATACAAAACCTCGGAGAGGGGCTGTGAACGTTGGAAGACTGATACGGGGTCGTGGTTCTGTTGTTGACTCGATGGGCAACTTTAGACAAGACACTCCCCTCTCAACCAGTTTCCTCGGTGAAATTACAGGGCGAAAATAGATTCCAAAAGTTTAAAGGTGGAACTAAGAAGTTAGGGTGGGGGGAAATGTGCCCAAGGGTAAAGGTGCTGAGCAGAAGAGTTAAAAAGGGATGGGGCTCCCCTGGCCTTCTTCGGGTCCTCCACTGCAGGAGAGCCTAGGTCCTGAGGCAGCGTGGACATAGGGAGGGTGGTGGCTGTGCAACAGTGTGACCATGAACACATAATGGTAATCATAAAAATGTCAATGCTGCTAATCAGAGTATTAGGTAACATTTATCAAGCAACAATTTTGTGCCAATCTTTACTATATCCCTGTGAAATAACTACTAATTATCGTCTCCGTAGCATAGCTAAGAACCCTGTGGTGCAAAGGGGTTAGGCTACGTACCCAAGAACATGGAGTGACTCACAGAGCTGCATCTTGGACCCATCTTTCTGACTCCACAGCCAGAGCTCTTAGTCCCAGTGCTCGGCTGAAATTCGTCAGTGTCGTGGATCCCGTATTTGGCGGCCCAGGGCGGTGCTGGGCACCTGTGCATCAGGGCCTTCTCCATATCCCTAGCCTGCTGCCTCAGTTTACCTGCTTAGAAAACCTGTCCACTCGAGCACCCAGGACCAGCTACATAATATTATGGGGTCCAGCAAAAAAATGAAAATCCGGGGCCCCTTGCTTAACAATTATTAAACATTTTAAGATAGTGATAGCAGAGCATTTGACCAAGCATGTGATCCCTCTTAGCACAGGGCCTTATGTAATCTACCGGCCATGTGTGCCTGAAGCCAGCCCTGCGAGCCCCAAAACAGTTCACTGGCCCGTGAGAGTTTTCCTGAACACTGCCATTCACCCAAAGGCAGGGCTTTGTCCCTGTTCCCTTAGTTACTGCCTGGGTCTTTCTTGTAATGGAATGGTTGGACCCCTTCCTCTCCTAATGATCCCCATACCTCTGCTCTGAGCTGGTTGCCCTGAACTCATCTTGGTGTTTTCCAGATGCAAAATAAAAGTTGTCAAAGGTCTGCAACTCCATGGGTCAATGGAATAAATGACTCTACTTTCATGGCTGTGACTTTCTCTGGGGCTTGGGGCTAAAAGGGCTTGGCCTTGCCTGGACAAAGCTTTGAGTGCCCATTCCTAACCCGCCAGGAAATGTTCCAGAGTACGAACAAGTGCTAAAGGCCTCCTGTAATTAGCAGGCTGGTGGCTAATGAGGGGTTTCACTGGGCAGAGCCTTCTGGTGGTTGGTATGTAATTACCATGGAAACCTTCACACCACACTCAGTTGCTTGCCTCAGCCCCCTTCCCCAGGGAGCAGACATTGCTCCACTGAAGCAGCATCTGGGCTATCGACACTGTTTGTGAGACCAAATAAATGGACCATTAGAAGCAAGACAGGTTGAACCCTTGTTGGAATGAAGTTTTACCTACATCCATCCTGGGGCCTAATTGATGCTGTTGTCCCTACATGAGAGGAAATCACTGGAGGGTGATGAATTCAGTTTGGACGGATCCCCTTTTGCTAAGCTCAAGGACAGGGGGAAAATGCCTAATTAGGAGCCAGACTTTCTCCTTTTTAGAGGCAGCTGCTAGGTTGGCCAGGAGATGTGAAGTCTTTCATTTCCGTCTTCATTTTTATAGACAAATATTTATTTATTCTATCCACCAGTGGCGTGAAACCCCACCAGTACTCCGTAAGTGGGATCCAGAGGTTTACTGTTGTAAAATGCAGGGTCACCTTCTTGTGAAAGTAGTTACTGTATGGGAACAGGGGTTGGGTGAAGTTTGAGCGCTGTGGTAGTCAGGATGAGCTAGGCTTTGCTGGAGTAACAAATAAGCCCCAATGTTTCAGTTGGTCTAACACAAAACGGATCATTGAATGGGACATGAAAAGTTCAGCTGGGGTCTGGCAGCCTTTTTATATCACGTGACGATGCCACCCAGAACAAATGACCCTCAAGATGCAGCATCGGGATAGAAAGATGGAGGAAGTACTGCTTTGGTTCTTAATGGCCACAGGCAAGAGGGAACACGTCTTGTTTCTCCTTACAATGCATTAGCCACACAGGGCCAACCTAGGTACACATTAGGCTGGGAAATAGGAAGAACATGGAATTCTGGTAGTACCAAACAACTATGCCACCATATAGCATTTAAAGAAACTGTCAAAACTATAGACCTTTTTAGAGAAAGTGAATAGAGACACTGACCAGCCCCTGGATCAATCTTTTGCTCTGCTGTGCCTCCAAGATCCACACTAAAGGAATTCACACTGTGCCAAAGAATAACAATGGTGTCCCCCTTCCCAGATAGCCTTTTCCCACTGCCTAAGCTGCTGGTTACTGTCTCCCCACCTACACCTGTGGAGCTGTACTGTGTCCACTGTACTCCCTGCTTCTTCTTAAGACAACCAGCAGGAGAGGGTTACAGCAGGAATACAGTTGGCAGGAGCGAGAGCATAGGTTCTGACTGGCCCGTTTTACAAGGGAGAGCACAAAAGGGTTTAGAGGAGGAAGGAGTCCAGAAAGACCTCACAAATGAGAAGGCAACACACTAGAATTTTGAAAAGTGAATTCACCCATCCATCTGTGCAATCACTGACTGGTGCCTGCTGGGAGTAAGCAAGGCCACCTCTGTCCCCTAGGAAGAGATGCCCATGCAGGGAGTGGGTACAAGCCAGAGCAGGATACAACAGTGTCTTCAGATGACAAAGGACTCTGGAGAAGAAAAAGGAAATTCTCTGCGAGTCAGAAGCATCCAAGAAAGCCCATGGTGGAGGCAGAATTTGGCCTGAACCTTCGATATTAACATTAATTTATGTTTGCATTAACTCTAGGGTTTTATGAGAGGTATTTTATCTCACAAGATGTACGTGATTATGGTAAAAACAGAAGACACAGGTTAACAGCCTGAACAAAGACCCAACAACTATTACTATTTTGACATCTGCCTGTGTAACTACCTACCTACCTACTTACCTATCTTTAAATATGGCCACTATGTGAATACTTGTTCATGATTTACTTTTTATTTTAATGCATAGTAATCAGTTCTGTATCAATATATACAGATGTGCATTATCATCTTAAACAGGTAAATCATATTCTATTATATGAATATACATACTTTAATTATCTCTCTATTGTTGGATATTTTTATTTCTTGTAATTTTTTGTCATTATAAATGCTGTTATGATTAGTATCTTTGTACATGAACTTTTGTGCAGTTGTTTCCTTAGGAAATATTGAGTGTGTTTTCAATAGGTCGGGGTTGAGGCTTGATTTGAAGTATGTTCTGAGGAAAAGAGAGAAAGTAAAGACACAGAATCGGGTGTACAGGCAGACCCAAAAAGCTAGAACTGGAAAAGAAGAAGTCAACGGACAGTTACCACGGGCCAGTTGTGTGCCAAGCACTGTGCTATGAGCTCGCACATACCACTGACTTGTGTAATCTTCATAAGAACCATTCAAGGAGCACTAGGCTATCCTTATTTTACCAGTGAGGTAATGGAAGCACAGAGAGGTTAAGATACCTGCTCAGGGTCACAGAGTAAGTAGCTGAGTCAAGAGTGGATCCTCGTTTGTGGGACCCCATAGCTCAGATTCAGTTTGCCACATTCTAAGTGTAGCAGGTGGTGCTCAAGGTTATCATACTGGTCATTTGGTAACAAAGGCCCTAGTTTTGCTTGACATCATTCCTGAGGTAGACGTGTGCAAAGTGGACCGAGGTTCTTGTGTCTGCTGGCTAGCAGAGACGGCAGTACAGACCTATGAGCCTTCATTCCCTTCTCATCAGGATGCGTGATGTCAGCAAAACTTCTTGCTTGGAAATATATTGTTTTGAACTTGGCAACCTGTAAGCCAGGTTGCCATGGTTACCAGAGAGCCCTGGGGAATGATGAACACAAGAGGTGGGCTGGAAACACAATCAAGTCTTTCCCCTCCAGCCTCAACCTGAGCTGGTGACAGTCTTTGACAGACCTTCATGTACCCAGGGAACCTCACACCACCATATTCATGCACAACAAGGCTCACCAAATACCCCAGTGTTTTCAGCGTGTAATAACTACTGATAGTTATGAAGCCCAGTGAAGAAGCACTTTGCATAGATTATCTTATTTAATTCTTCCCAAACCCTGCATGATATGTGCTATTATTACTCCCATTTTACAGGTGAAGCCACAGAGACACAGAGGAGTTAAAAGTAACACTGTCACACAGCTAGTAAATGGCAGCCTGGCTCCAGGGCCGATGTTCCAGCAATAGCCCATCCATGCTAGAGCTACGGTCTTTGTGGCAAGTCACAGCAAACCTCTCTAGGCGTCTGACTGGTACGTGGCTTCCAAGAAGGGAATATGGGCTCCTGGAAGAGCAATAAAAGGCTTTAAGCAAGAAAGATATGGGGAATTAGCAGGGAAGTCCTAAAACAGCTAGATAAATAGAGGGGATAAAAGGAAGTCCAAATTCAAATGTTTCTAGACATCCAAGCAGTTATGCCTGTAGGTCACTGAGAAAATCCGAGCAGGGAATGCAGGGTGGCAAAGAGTTCTAAAGCTCTTTCTTTACCTGTAGAGTTTGCCTCATTCTTTTTAAATATTAAGGTCCTCAGCCAGACCCCAATCTGAATGCCTACAGGGCAACAGATGAATAAAATGACCTGCAGCGAGAGGGGTGACTGAGCATGGGACTGGGTGTGAGAAGGGGATACGGCGCTGTCTAAGCAGGCAGCTGGAGCACATCCCCACCCAGCACCTGCCCAGAATCACCCCATCTGATTATTTCAGAAGCTGGAGTTCTGGATATTTCAATGAATCTCCTGATTTTTAAATGTTAGCAGCTTTTCACAAAGTATAGCAAGTAAAATATATAATTCTGTGGGCTAGAATCAGGTTCTGGGTTATTAGTCAGAGGTCTTTGCTCTGCACTTTATTTATGTTTAACACTCATTTGGGAAGGAACTGATGGAGGCCTCCTATGGCCAAGAGCTGTACTGGGCCTTAGCTTTATAGCAGTGAGTGGGCGCCCCGTCCCCTTGCATCTACAGTGGTGTTTTTCAAACCGTGAATCACGATTAATTAGTGCATCTTGCAACCAACTTAGCAAATGGCAACCAGCACTTAGAAATAGAAAGTAGAATATTATGAATATAATAGAATGTAGAGAGAATATATATAGGGGAAAATATATTTAGAGAGAATATATAACAATACAATTTTATATAAAAATATAAAATAGAATATTACAGAAAATATCAAAGCATGTTGTATGTAACAAGGACAGGTATTGATTTGTATAGCATTTACTGGCATATATGTGCTCGGATTCATATCATATATATGATCAGAAAAGTTCAAGAAGTGACTTATAAAGAGATTATTTGATTCAGGAAAAGAGCATCACAATGGTCCACTTCTGTTGAACACTGGCCAGAGTGAGTTTCAGTCCTGGATTGCACAGCGGCTTAGGTCCTGAACTCTGCTCTGCCACCTACTTGCTGTGTGGCCTTGGGAAAATTGCTTAGCCTCTCTGTGCCTCTGTTGCCTCATCTAGCAAGTAGGGTGTGAGGGTTAAATGTGTTAATGCATGAAAAATACTTGCAACAGTGTCTGGTGTATCAGAAATTTTCAATGGTTACGATTGCTGCTGTGGAAGCCAAGCGGATTCCTTGATGAGGTCTTTGACACAGTCGTCTCTTCACTTGTTAAACTCTCCTCAGTTTCCTCAGTTACTACAATCAGGCTTTATCTCTGTATATCCTAAGGATTCCAGAACTGTCAGCAGCAGAGTCCAGAGCAGGGGCTTTAACTAAAGTAAAATTCCTCTGTTTTTTTGTGGATGATGGAGAACTTTCCAGGCCCTCCCAGCCTGTGGCCCTGAATCTTCTGTTATCGGTGTTGGGTCAGAGGGGTTTCTAGATGCCCACATGCATGCTCAGTGGAAGTGTTCTGAGGCCCAAGAGCCAATACACACACACACACACACACACAAATTCACACACTCACACGCACCCCAAGGCCCAATAGCCAATCTCTTCACACACAGCCCCTCCTGGTACTCCCGACATGCAGGTAAGGGAATGCCATTCTGCCCATTTACAGATGAAGACACAGTAGTGCAGAAAGACAAAGTGATGTCATGAAGGTTTTCCGAGGCGGGGCATGACACAGGCATAGCCGTGCAGGTGCCAGGTGTGTGCCTGGGGCCCTGGGATGAGGGGCAGGTGTGGGGGCCACCTGGGGCTCCCCGGGGGCAAAAACATGTCTGGAGCCAGGTTCTGAGTGTTTGATCTTGTAGGCAGTGGGGAGCCCTTGGGCATTTTTGGCTGATTTGCCCTATTCCAATTCTTTTTAGTAAGGCTAATTCCAACTTGGTCAACACAGTATTTCCTTATTTGATTAATTCTGATTTCTCTGTATTTGATTAACCAGCCTCCTCATTCCTCAATGATAAGAGAGTTTACTGAGTTACTTTTGGAAATTCAAATTCTGTCTTCCATTTAGCTTGGAAGGATCCAGGGGGAGACAGTGTTACATAGTGTTGCCACTAAGCCACTTGGTTATCTTAATTTTCTCACATCGTCAACTGAATTAAAAAAACAAAAAGGTAAGTGCCTGGAAGCTGGAAAACAGCAGGGAAGTGTGTTAACCATAATTACAAAGGTAACTCCCACTTTTTGAGTGCTAAGTATGTGCTGAGATAAATGCTTTGCATACATTGCCCCTCAGTCCTCACGGTGACTCTGGAGGGAGTTGTTATTTCCATTTTACAGATGAAGAAACCAGTCTACAGAGGTAAAGCAATTTGCTAGAGGTCACAGGGTTAGTAAGCTGTAAAGATGGGATTTAGACATAAAGCAATCTGATTCCTGGGCTCATAATGCAGGGAGAACGCCCTCCCAGCTGGTATTCAGGACACCTCAGTTCAAAGCCAGCTCTGTAGCTTGGACACATTTCGCCCTTCTTTATTTCAGTGTGAAAATATGAGAGATCGTCAGCCCCACCTCCCCGTCATCTATCTCCTGGTTGAAAAAGATCAGAAGTAGGGTGTCTAAGAAAGAAGGAAAAAAATTAGACCTTCTGCCCTCAGTCCAAGGGGTGGCAAAGAGTTCTCGCTGGGATTGACTGATGGGCCCCATCTAGGATCAATAGAAAAGAGGACTGGGTGGGCTAGCAGTGGGTTGGCCGTGTGTTCCGTGAGTAGAGGAAGGTGCAGAGATGGCAGGCCATTGAACCTTTCAGACCACTCTCCCGGTCACCCAGCACGGCTTAGCCGATAGGCTGGAGCCCAGGAGCTGTTGGTGATCATCTCTGTCACACAGGGGGGAGCACCTAGTTTTGAATGAAGCCAACTTGGACAAAAGCAGAGTTAGGAGATGGAGGGAACCGCAACTGGGAGAAGTCACGTCAGCATCCAGTTCTAGTCTGGCTGGTCTAGAGCTAATTTAGTCTGATCTACTCCAGCGCTAGCTTTACCACAGGAAACTCCAGGGGCTTGAGCCTACATGTTTTGCTAAACCAGTTCGAACTGTGTTTCTGACACTTGGAACAAGAGTATAATTAATAAGTTACTTTGTTCAAAAGGCCTTTGGTGATTCTCCTTGCAATAGACTGGATGTTTGTATCCCCTCAAAATTCGTATGTTGCAACCTGTTTCCCCATATGTCAGTGTTCGGGGCTGGGGCATTTGGAAGGTGATGAGGCTGTAGGGTAGAACTGTCATGAATGGGATTCGTGCTCTCATTAAAGGGACTCCAGAGAACTCCCCTGCCCTCATTCTGACGGCAGGGGATGCAAAGAGAAAACGGCTGTGTGCAGCAGGGGAGAGATTCCTTACCACAACCTGGCCTTGCCAGTACCCTGACCTCAGACTTCCAGCCTCCGAAACATTGGAAATACGTTTTTGTTGTCTATGAGCCTCTTGGTCTGTGGTACTTTGTTATAACAGCCTGAGCAGATTAAGACAATCCATAAATAAGCCACATTTCCATCTTCACCTGCCATTCTTTGCCACGCTCCAGGCCACATGGACCTTATGCTCTTCTGTAGTAAATGACTTGCCGAGTCCCCAGCCCACCACGCCTTTCATGCTCATGCCCGACAATTTATCCTCCACACATCAGCAAGGCCAGTCGTCTCTGTTTAACTCCTCACCGGCTTGAGACCTTTCACTAGGTGACCATCGTTCACTGGGAAACTCCACAAACCTTAACATGACATATGTAGCACAACATTCCCAGGCTGCCATTGAATAAGACCAGCTAATCAGACCAGTGAGTCAGCCCCTGTGCTCAGCATGTCTCCCGCACTGACTCAGTGAACCCGCACGACAGCCCTCTGAGGTAGACTGTGCTCACCTGGGGGTGAGGGGGGCGCTGCAGCACCAACTGGCTGGGCAGTTTCCTGGGTCATCCCTCTGGTGTCGGTGCCCAGCCTGTACGGCCCGCATCTCCAGACTCACCTGCTCCTCCCCACAATGCTCCATTTGTACCATTCTTCCTTTTGTTCCTCTTCTCAGTGGTGTCAAGGGTTAAGAGAATTTGCAACTCTTTGAGGGAGCAGAAGAGGCCACAGAGCATGCCCTGATAATTGGGCTTGTCTGGTGGGCAGCAAACGCCTGTCTTGGTGTCAGGGCACCATGTAAAAATGCGTTTTTATTCTACATAAATTATTCGGTGTGTTCACTCCATGCTGGCTATGGCCCGGTGGCCAAACTGGGCTGGGCATTAACTCTGTGCACGAAGACCACTCATTAGTATAAGCGGGACTCCGTCTGCATTTTCTTTTGTCTCTTTCCCCAGAGCAGAGCAGAGCACAGGTCTAATTGGGAGGCAGATTGCAGAGGAAATGTGAATGAGCTTTCGCTTTCAAATATTCTCTTTAGCCTTGTCTACACAAGCAGAGGAAAAATCCAGGGCAGGGTCAGGCTGCAGTAAAATTAGGATGCAGATTCATTGTGCCTGAGAGCCAGAGACTTAGAAAGGTGTATTCATAGTCTCTTGGAAAACTAATTCAGAGAATCTTAATAATACAGAGCTATTGAACCATTGATGCTCAGAATTAGGTGTCTTAGAATTTTACATTCCTAGAATCCTGGAAATAAAGATGTGGCGAGACACTAGGATGGCAACTGCCCTGCACATTGCCTGAGGGTGAGCTAGGTTGAACTTGCCCCATTTCCTCAAGTGGGCCTCTTTTCCTGCTTCCGCCAAGCCCCAACTCTCTTTGTCTGGCTAGCTCATTCCGTCATTCACGTCTCAGCAGAAATACTCTCTCACTCATGGCGGCCTTTCTCTGTCTGCATGAACATGGGCCCCTATGTGGGGGAGGTAGCCCCTGCCCCCATCTTCCCTCATCATTTTCCTCTGCACCGAACTGACCTAATCCTTCCCCCACCCTGATGGTCTGCAAGGTCTTTCAGTGCAAGGGTCCTAGCCATTCTGTTCACAACGGAATCCCCAGGGCTGGGCACACGTCTGACACAAAGGAGGTATTCAGAAGCATCTGCTGAATGAATGATTGGATAAATTATGTCTCAGGAATGGAAGGAACTTGATTGTTACTTTGTTTATCTCCTTTCCCAAAGTCCTCTGCAGAGTCCCTGGACCAATAGTTGTCCAGCCTCTGCTTGGATTCCTGCAGGGAAAGGGACTCACTGCCCTCAGGAGCAGCAATCCGTCCACTGAAAGGGGGCTCACATCCTATCACATGTCCTGTGACGGTGCCTTTCCGCTCCAGGACATGGCTGTAGCATGAATCAACATGGAGAAGTGTGGGCTTGCAGTCCTAAACTACTCAACCATGATCTTCACAGGGCCTAAAACGGGTGCCTCACTTTGGCAAACTGGTAGCTAATATGACCTAGAATATAGCTTTCCAGTTCCAGAATTTAAAAAAGCAAGACTTCTCGTAAAGTATAACACAGATAGAGAAAAGTACATGTGCCTCAGCTTAGAGGGTTAGTACAAAGCGAGCTCAACTATGGAACCAGCACTGGTGATATGGGATAGGGCCAGCACATCACTAGTCACTCGCTGTGAGAGCCTGCTCTTGTGACGGCACAGCACACACGGTTTCCTCTGCTTCTAGATGTCATGTGGATGGAACCACACAAGATGTGCTCTGTTGACTATTCAGTATTTTAAAATTTGGAAGACTCTACCTTACAATCTGGCAACGCTGGGTCCCCAGTTCCTTATGGCAACAGTGTCTGGGCTGAATGGCAGCTACCCCTTTATGTGGGGCACATATTCTGCATGTGGTGCATCTGACTTGCTCCCCTTAGCTTGGTTCCTGATGGCATTTAATATTTTCCAGTTCTGGTCTAATCATTTTTTTTCTAGATGTTGACACCTCTAATAGCTACCTAACCGCTACCTTGTCTTATATGGGAAGGAAGCATAGTGGAGCAGAACAGTATTTTGACTTTGGAAATAGATATGAGCTGGGATCCTGATTTTCTACTAGCTGGAGAGCCTACCTAGAATACTGCTTAGAACCAGCAAGGACTGGGTCAGACAGCTGGGCTCCGGCGGGTGTCAGTATGATCTCAGGCAACTTACTCTACCTCTCTGTGCCTCAGTCTCCTCATCTGTTAGGTAGACAAGATTATAGTCCCTACTTCACAGTGTTAACATGAGGAATAAATGAATTCATGCATGTAAAGCAGCAGGGATGTTAATTCTGGCACGTGAGAAATGTTAGTTAAACAATTAGATAGATGCTCTGAAGTATGTGAGGTTACTCCTCAGAAACTCAGTTACCTCTGAGTGATAATGCAGACTTCTCTGGTTTGCTGTGGGAATTAAATGAGAGATACTATTTTTAGGGGCTTCCACAAAGTAGATTACAAATAAATATATTGTTTCTCCCTCCCTTTCTCACCAAGAAGTACCCATTTGACTTTGGTTTCCACGTTCACAATAAACAGAACTCTTCAGGGCATTACTTTGATTTGGTGTGGGTAAAATTGCAATATTCCCAGAATCTCTTTCCTGGCCTTAGTGTATCTCCCTATCAATAGGTGTTTCCAGGGGGTGGAGAGAAATAGTCCATCTCTATATCAATAGGGAAGCAAGGGCATATCTGGACTGGAGAGGTTGGGTGGGGTCCATTTTTGCTGCTGGGTCATGAGAGACACAGACAAGCAGAAGTGGACAACTGGTTGTATGCAATAAATGTTTTTTTCCTGCTTTATTTCTCTCTTTGACTGATTTCAGCTTCAAAGGTTATTTGCCCCGGGGTGGGAACATATTTTCTCCCCCAGAGTTACATTTGGGTTTGGCGGTCCTGAGACTACCTTACCATCCTCACCCTATGCCAACATCAAGGGCCTGGAATGGGGCTTCTCTGTTTCAGTTTCTCCACTCCCCTGGCTTTCTCCCTTTAAATATTCATGCTATCCACTGCTTTTATTGCCTTAGTTTATTTATGTTTGAAGTTGAGGCTGGACTTTTTTTTTTGCCCCATCTGTCTTGTTCATAGTTTATTTTTGTATGAAAAAAACCCTCAAACTTAAAATATCCATCTCTCTAGGGTTTCCATTTCAGGAGTTATTTTTCATGTTGGTCAGCGTTTTGACACATCAGATCTGTTTTCAGGAGGAATCAAGCCTCCCATAATGGCATGCTATTTATTCATTCATTCATTCATTCCATTCACTCATTAAAAATATCTTAAGCTACATAGTTTTTGCTTGTTTGTGTGGGGAAAGAGAAAGTCTTTATTGATAAACAAATTTGGAAGAAATTCAGAAGAATAGGTTAAATAAAATAAATAGAATGATGGTTTGTTGGAAAGCAGAATCTTAGTGTCTCTCTACCTGGGCCTCTAGCTCCCAGCTTCTGCCTTCTTACTGGACACTTAGGATGACAAGGCCTTGGTGGGCATGTCAGGCCTTCTCTGGCCCTTGGGGGCCTATGCCTTCCTGGTCAGCACTGCAGGCACTGCACTGGACCCCCTGCCCTTAGGAGGAGCAGTGGCTTTGGCTTTCTGTCCTCCCCAGCTGCCTGGGCAGTGACCTCTTTGGGACCTTGGCTACCTCTCCTTTTTGGCTGGGATAGCAGTACCATTCTTGCCAGTGGTGACTGGGTCTTGAGCTCTGCCACCTGGCTTTTGTTTCCCTGTGGGCCTTGGCATCTTAGCTACTCCTTCTACCTTTGAGCTTGGATTTCCTGCCAGCCTGTTGGCCATGGGAGGGGCCTTGTCTGGTTTTGGGGTCCTTCCTGGCCTTGCCTTAATCCTTGGTCTGGCCATGTTCTTTGTGGGTCTTCTCCTTGGCTGCACCTAGTTGGGAGGGAGCTCTCCTTTCCTCTTCTGGCTTCCTGGGTTCTCTTTTGATCTCAGCTGGGTTTGGAGGGTCCTTTTTGCCTGTCTTGGTTTCTTGTGGCTCTTGTCCCTGGCCTCACTGGGGCTCCTGGGAGCCATTGTGGTAGATGTCTCCCTAGGCTGGATTTTCCTTTTGTGCTTGGAAACTAATTTGAAGCTTCCAGCGGCCTCCTTGGCCTTGGAGTTGATGGGCCTGTGAATGCCTGTGGCCAGGGCCTGTTTCAACGGGTACTTGAACTGGATGACATCCACCGTTGGGCAGGATGCAAATCTTGATGGCTGCCATCAGGGTGTCCCAGTGCTGTTCTGGGGCATAAGAGGTGGCAGCATGGCCTTCAACTGCCATTAGAGATCAAGCCTGGCATTTCAGACCCAGATGATGAGGGTGGCCCCATCACAGAGGTCAAGATGTCACTGGAGGAAAAGTCCTCAGGAGCCAACACAGGTAGATGCAAGTGGCCAGGCCCCTCCCCCAGGCATCACCATTTCTTCAGAGGTTAAAAAATAACTTCTTAGCTCCTGAGGGGCATTATTTCATTTAATCTTCACAATTTAATACTTTGAGTGTATTGATAAAATTATAATTATAATACTGATTATTTGTTAAGGATGTGCTCCATGCTATGTGCATGGCACTAGGCATTTCATATACCAACCATAATACAGCAGTGTAGGTTTGATCACTCCCTGAACAGACCAAGACCGAAGTTGGTACCAGGTATAGGGTGCTGCTGTAAAAAATATCTGAAAGTGTGGAAGCAGCTTTGGAACTGGGGAATGGGTAGAGGCAGGGAGAGTTTGGAGGTACATGCTTAGAAAAAGCCCTCATTGCCATGAATGCTAAGGGAAATTCTGGTAAGAACTTGGAAAGGAAAGAGGAGAGCTGTAGAGAAAGTCTTAATCTTCCTAGAAAATAATCTTGAACATAAAGTTTGGTAGAAATATGGAAGTTAAGGCAATTTTGATGAGGTCTCAGATGGAATTAAGGAGTATGTTCTTGGAAACCAGAGCTTATTCTAAAGTGTCAAAGAACATGGCTGAATTGTCCTAGTGTTCTGTGGAAGGTAGATCCTGCAAGTGAAGACAATTAGATATTTAACTGATGAAATTTCTTAGCAAAGTATTCAAAGTATGGCTTGGCTCCTTTTGACTGCCTGTAGTAAAATGTGAGAAGAGAGAGATGACTTAAAGATGAAATTTTTAAGCAAAATGGAAGCAGACATTGAAGATTTGGAAAATTCTCAGCCTATCCATGTTGTAAAAAATGAAAATGCGTGGTGGACAGAGACTGCTAAGAGAATGGCCGTGGGCTTTACGACAGGGAGATTCGTGTGGATAAGCCATCACAGCAGAAGCCAGCAGATCTTCTCCAGGACAATGGGAAAATGACCCTGAGAGCAGTTCAAAGGTCATCAGGGTTGACACCCCCACCACAGGGCCAGGGTGCCAGGTGTGGCTCTGGCAGGCCCCAGTGTAGCTTGGGCTGGTGCCTACCTGTCCAGGGAGTTCAGGCAGCAAACCCTCAGTGTGGGTGCAATGCCATCTTGCAAGCAGAGTGCATAGACCTGGTGACATGGCTGCCTCCACTGAGGTTTCAAAGACTGGAGTTGCCTGGAGCCACAGGAATGTGAAACCAGCACAGAGCCTCCATGGGGGTGGGATCACCACAGAGAACCACCTCAGGGGTGGCACCTGACAGAGAGCCACTGTAGGGCTATTAGGTGACATTGCTACCCCAGTGGGCCTGTAAGCTGGAGCATTGAGTCAAAGAGGATCATTGTGGAGCCTTAAGAGCTAATGGAATTTGGCCCTGTCACTCATTTTTCTATTCTATTTCTCCCTCTTGGAATGAGAATGCCTATTCTAGGCTTGTTCCATCATGATATTTTGGAAGCACATAACTCATTTGGTTTCACAGGTTCATAGCTATAGAGGAATTTGCCTCAGGATGAATCCTACCTGGAGTCTCACCCATGTCTGATTTAGATGCTGTTTAGATGAGACTTTGGACTTAACCTTTAAAACTGGTGCTGGAATGAGTTAAGATCTGGGGGTTCTTCAGATGGAAGGAGTGTATTTTGCTTGTGATAAGGACTTGATTTTTGGGAGACCAGGAGCAGAATGCTGTTGACTGAATGTTTGTGTCCCTCCAAAATTCATATGGTAAGCCTAATCCCCATTGTGATGGTATTTGGAGGTAGTGCCTTTGGGGGGTGATTAGGTCATGAGCAAGGAGCCCTCATGAGTGTGATTAATGCCTTCATAAAATGAGCCCAAAGAGCTCCCTTACCCCTTCTACCATGTAAGACACAGTGAGGAGATGACCATCCATGAACCAGGAGCAGATCCTCACCAGACAGTGAATCTGCCAGGGCTTTGATTTTGGGCTTCCCAGACGCCAGAATTGTGAGAAATAAATATTTATTGTTTAAGCCACCCAATCTACAGTATTTTTGTTATTCTGGCCTTCCTGGGCACACATGATCAGCTTCTCTTGAATTGGAAACATCATTCAGGAGAAGGACTACAAAACCAGAAGTCAGCATCTCTGTCTCTGACACTCTGGGCTTCAGCTTTTCCATCTTGAGCAGCTAATATCATTGCCCTCCTCGTAGAACTATTGCAGCATTGCCTTTCCCTGGTTAAAACTGGGTAAAAACTCACTCACTGGTTAAGCATTCACTCAGGTGGTTGTGTGGAGAATTATTTGGGAGAGGGTAGGAGTGGGAGATGAGGACCCCCAGGAGGGAGTCACAGACATTCAGATGAGAAATGAGAGCAGGGCAGGTGGAGCAGGAGATGAGTGGATGGATTCAGGGTATATTTTGGAGGCAGGGCCATCAGCAGTGGCCCTTTAATCCAAAATCAGGGGTGAGGAATGAAGGAGAAGGAAGGCAAGGAGAGAACACTACGTATGTGGGAGAGTGGTAAGCTTGTGGTTATAGCAGTTGACATGGGTCAAATCTGTCACCATTGCTCACTGAACTGAAGTGAGATGCCACGATCTGAACCAGACCCACATTTTCTATTTCTGTTTCTGTTTTATTCACCACCTAACACAACACTTCGTATATGCTAGACACAAAAATAAATGCTCACTGAATGAATAAATGAATGAATGTATTCATTCACCTCCAGTCTGCTCATTGCAGAGCCCATCATAGTTTGGTATTCAGTAGGTTCTCAATCAGGCTTCATGGAATGAATGAGTGTGTGGTTCTGTACCTCTCTCAGTATGCCATGCTACTTACCTCACAAGCAGCTAGAGGATGGTAGAAATACACTGAGCTCCCTGCTCGTGCCAAAGGCCCTGGTACCATGACATCAACCTGTCACTCATAAAGACAGCAAATCTATTGGGTCATAAATTTGACTGCAAGCTAATATGCTAGCAATAACAAATACTAATTAAACATTTAGTTCACCATCATTTTGCTTGTCATAATACATTTTAGAAGGGAATTAGGGCTAATTTTCAGGAGTTGAGGCGCTTAAAAAAAAATCCAGGGAAGTTTGAGCTTCCATGAATTACTTTTCTCTAGATAGTATTTTCTATAGTAAGCAGAGAGTATTTTTTGCTAGTTTGCTTCCCATACCATGACAATAAATTGTGTATTTACATATTTATTTACTCATTCACTTATTCATTAATTAAACAAATACACATACACACACATACACACATATATATATGTATGTATGTATGTATGTATATGTGGTTTCAACTAATTCCAAACATGATTCCAATTCTAGGGATGTAGCAGTAAACATAATATGCTCCTTGCCTCATGGAGCCACATTTTCATCAGGAAAATAAACACTAAATGCACAAATCAACAATGTAATTTAATAGAGAGATAATGTCTGTGGAGAAAATGAAGTGGGACATGAGAGACAGCTGTGAATAGAGAGCTTTTTTAAATGAAGTGGTCAAGGAAGGTGTTTTTGATGTACGAAGTTTTCAGGGAGGAGGATTAAAGATGGGGGTGTGAGAGGTGAGACAGAAGTTTCCTCCTAAAACTGCATACAATACAAAAATATAATTTATACAAATAACTCCTGAAAGAGCAACAGGAAAGAGGACTGCGCCAGACTGCATACACCTGGAGAGAAGAGGAGACCTCACGGAACAGGGTAACATACCAAAGCTGTGGCCCAGTGGGACCAAGACCTTCCCCCACACCAGCTCACCAGCAGAAGGAAGATAAATGGAGCAGGGAGGGAGTGGAGGCCTGGGACTGCTGAATACCTAACTATGGAGATCTGCTCTGGGAGCACAAACCTACATTTCATGGTGCTTGCATGGTACTCTCGTGATTAGGGGGTTGGAAAGCTAAGACAGGCAGAATTCCTGGAGAGAATGAGATTCCAGCTGCTTGTGGAAAGCAGAGATCCATATCCGGCTGTTCTGGGACAAAAGAAAGGCAAGCAGTCTGAGAGACTTCCTAACAGCAAGAGGGCTGCTAAAGGGGCAAGGATTGCACAGAGCTTACTGCTCAGGAGAAAGGACAGGTAGACAAAATTGTCTGGGTGCACTCTGCCCAGCAGGTTGGGAGCTTTCACGTTCTTCAGGTGCTCCAGCTCGCTGGCTGGCTACACAGCTCCAAGGACCCCCTCCATGATATGCAGCCTACAGTGCCTTTCTCCCGGCCAGCCCCACCTGGCTCACAAACCGGCAAACCCTACCCTGGTGTTAGGCCAGCCAGAGGGAAGATCTGTCTACAGCAAGTACAAGTGCAAAGCATAGAGGCTTATACCTGTGTGCTCGGCCCACTGTTTCAGGCAGTGGAGTCAGCATAGCAGCCGGGAAGCAGGAAACAGCTCTTTCCTCCAACCAGGCACCAATACCACTCCCCTGCAACCCCTAACATTGCTTCAGGGGCTGAGCAGCTTCAGAGAGTAGAGCTTCTGGGTACTAGAGGGCGCCATATACAAATATGAAATGCCAAAGAAACCTGGTCCAGAGTAAAATTATGAATACAACTCCTGAGAAAGATTTAAATGATATGGACCTCATGACTCTCCCTGAAAGGAAGTTCAAAATAAAAATCATTAACATGCTCTTGGAGGTACGGAAAGATATTCAAGAACACAGGAATGAATTCCAGTCAGAGATCCAATTGTTGAAGAGCACAATGGAGGGTATTAAAGCAGATTAGATATGGTGGAGGAGACAATAAATGAAACAAAAACTAGAGAAGAGGAATACAGAGAAGCTGAGGCACAGAGATAAAAAAGGATCTCTAAGAATGAAAGAATATTGAGAGAACTGTGTGACCAATCCAAATGCAACAATATTCACATTATGGGGTACCAGAAGAAGAAGAAAGAGAAAAAGGGATAGAAAGTGTCTTTGAGGAGGTAGTTGCTGAAAATTTCCCCAATCTGGGGAAGGAGATAGTCTCTCAGGCCATGGAGGTGCACAGACCTCCCAACTTAAGCGACCCATGGAAGACAACACCAAGACACATAGTAATTAAAATGGCAAAGACCAAGGATAAGGACAGACTATTAAAAGCAGCCAGAGAGAGAAATAAGATCACATACAAAGGAAAGCCCATCAGGCTATCATCAGTCTTCTCAACAGAAACCTTACAGGCCAGAAGGGAGTGGCATGATGTATTTAATGCAATGAAGCAGAAGGGCCTCGAACCAAGATTACTTTATCTGGCAAGAATATCATTTAAATTTGAAGGAGGAATTAAACAATTTCCAGATAAGCAAAGGCTGAGAGAATTTACCTCCCACAAACCATCTCTATAGTGTATTTTGGAGGGACTGCTATAGATGTAACTGTTCCTAAGGTTTAATAGCTGTCACCAGAGGTAATAAAACCACAGTAAAGACAGTAGAACAGCTATTTATTAAGCAAATGTAAAATTAAATTAACTATCCCCAAAGTCAATCAAGGGATAGACAAAGAGTACAGAATATGATACCAAATACATAAAGAATGGAGGGGGAAGAATAAGGAGGAGAAAAAAAAGAACCTTTAGATTGTGTTTGTAATAGCATATTAAGTGATTTAAGTTAGACTCTTAGATAGTAATGGAGTTAACCTTGAACTTTTGGTAACCACGAATCTAAAGCCTGCAATGGCAATAAGTACATATCTATCGATAATCACCCTAAATGTAAATGGACTGAATGCACCAATCAAAAGACATAGTCACTGAATGGATAAAAAAGCAAGACCCAGCTATACGCTGCCTATGAGAGACTCACTTTAATCTGAAAGACATACACAGACTAAAAGTGAAGGGATTGAAAAAGATATTTCATGCAACTAATAGGGAGAAAAAAGCAGGAGTTGCAGTACAAGTGTCAGACAAGACTTCAAAACAAAGAAAGTCACAAGAGACAAAGAAAGACATTGCATAATAATAAAAGGGTCAATACAACAAGAAGATATAACCATTATAAATATCTATGCACCCAACACAAGTGCACCGACATATGTGAAACAAATACTAACAGAATGGAAGGGGGAAATAGAACGCAATGCATTCAACACTCCACTCACACCAAAGGATAGATCGACCAGACAGAGAATAAGTAAAGACACAGAGGCACTGAACAACACACTAGAACAGATGGACCTAACAGATATCTACAGAACTCTGCACCCAAAAGCAGCAGGATACACGTTCTTCTCAAGTGCACATGGAAAATTTTCAAGAATAGATCGTATACTAGGCCACAAAAATAGCCTCAGTAAATTAAAAAAGATTGAAATTGTACCAACCAGTTTCTCAGACCACAAAGATATGAAATTAGAAATAAATTACGTGAAGAAAACAAAAAGCCTACGAACACATGGATGCTTAACAACAAGCTCCTAAATAACCAATGGATCAATGACCAAATAAAAACAGATTAAGCAATACATGGAGACAAATGACAACAATAATTCAACACTGCAAAACCTGTGGGACGCAGCAAAGGCTATGCTAAGAGGAAGGTATACTGCAACACAGGCCTACCTCAGGAAAGAAGAACAATCCCATATGAGAAGTCTAACTCACAATTAACGAAACCAGAAAAAGAAAAAGAAAGAGGCCCAAAGTCAGTAGAAGGAGGTACATAATAAAGATTAGAGCATAAATAAATAAAATTGAGAAGAATAAAACAATAGAAAGAATCAATGAAAGCAAGAGCTGGTTCTTTGAGAAAATAAACAAAATAGATAAATCCCTAGCCAGACTTATCAAGAAAAAAAGAGAGTCTACTCACATAAACAGAATCAGAAATGAGAAAGGAAAAATCACTACAGACACCACAGAAATTCAAAGAATTATTAGAGAATACTATGAAAAATTATATGCTAACAAACTGGATAACCTAGAAGAAATGGACAAATTTCTAGAAAAATACAACCTTCCAAGGCTGACCCAGAAAGAAACAGAAAATCTGAACAGACCAATTACCAGCAATGAAATTGAACTGGTAATAAAAAACCTACCTAAGAACAAAATGCCTGAACCAGATGGTCCACTGCTGAATTTTATCAAACATTTAGTGAAGACCTAATACCCATCCTCCTTAAAGTTTTCCAAAAAGTAGACGAGGGAATATTTCCAAACTCATTCTATGAGGCCAGCATCACTCTAATACCAAAACCAGGCAAAGACACCACAAAAAAAGAAAATTACAGAACAATATCCCTGATGAACATAGATGCAAAAATACTCAACTAAATATTAGCAAACCAAATTCAAAAATACATCAAAAAGATCATCCATCATGATCAAGTAAGATTTATTCCAGGGATGCAAGGATGGTACAACATTCGAAAATCCATCAACATCATCTACCACATCAACAAAAATAAGGATAAAAACCACATGATCTTCTCCACAGATGCTAAAAAAGCATTTCACAAAATTCAACATCCGTTCATGATAAAAACTCTCAACAAAATGGGTATAGAGGGCAAGTACTCACATAATAAAGGCCATATATGACAAACCCACAGCCAACATTATACTTAACAGTGAGAAGCTGAAAGCTTTTCCTTTAAGATTGGGAACAAGACAAGGATGCCCACTCTCCCCACTGTTATTCAACATAGTACTGGAGGTCCTAGCCACGGAAATCAGACAACACAAAGAAATAAAAGGCATCCAGATTGGCAAGGAAGAAGTCAAACTGTCCCTGTTTGCAGATGACATGATATTATACATAAAAAGCCCTAAAGAATCCACTCCAAAACTACTAGATCTAATATCTGAATTCAGCAAAGTTAAAATTAATACGCAGAAATCTGTGGCATTCCTATACACTAACAATGAACTAGCAGAGAGAGATATCAAGAAAATAATTCCATTCACAGTTGCATCAAAAAGAATAAAATACCTAGGAATAAACCTAACCAAAGAAGTGAAAGGCCTATACTCTGAAAACTACAAGGCACTCATGAGAGAAATTAAAGAAGATACCAATAAATGGAAACACATCCTGCGCTCACAGATAGGAAGAATTAATATTGTCAAAATAGTCATCCTGCCTAAAGCAATCTACTGATTCAATGCAATTCCTATCAAAATACCAACAGCATTCTTCAATGAACTAGAGAAAATCGTTCTAAAATTCATATGGAACTACAAAAGACCCCGAATAGCCAAAGCAACTGTGAGAAGGAAGAATAAAGCTGGGGGGATTATGCTCCCCAACTTCAAGCTCTACTACGAAGCCACGGTAATCAAGACAATTTGGTACTGGCACGGGAACAGACCCATAGACCAATGGAACAGACTAGAGGGCCCTGATATAAACCCAACCATATATGGTCAATTAATATATGATAAAGGAGCCATGGACATACAATGTGGAAATGACAGCCTGTTCAACAACTGATGTTGGCAAAACTGGATTATTGTTTAACCCCATACACAAAAGTAAACTCAAAATGGATCAAAGACCTGAATGTAAGTCATGATACCATAAAACTCTTAGAAGACAACATAGGCAAAAATCTCCTGAATATAAGCATGAGCAACTTCTTCCTGAACGCATCTCCTCGAGCAGGGAAACAAAAACAAAAATGAACTCATGGGATTACATCAAATTAAAAAGTTTCTGTACGGCAAAGGAGACCATCAACAGAACAAAAAGGCACCCTACAGTATAGGAGAATATATTTGTAAATGATATATCTGACAAGGGGTTAACATCCAAAATATATAAAAAACTTACACACCTCAACACTCAAAAAGCAAATAACCCGATAAAAAAATGGTCAGAGGATATGAAGAGACAGTTCTCCAAAGAAATTCAGATGGCCAACAGGCACATGAAAAGATGCTCCACCTCACCAATCATCAGGGAAATGCAAATTAAAACCACAGTGAGGTATCACCTCATACCAGTAAGGATGGCCAGCATCCAAAAGACTAAGAACAACAAATGCTGGCAAGGATGTGGAGAAAAGGGAACCCTCCTATGCTGCTGGTGGGAATGTAAGCTAGTTCAGCTATTGTGGAAAGCAATATGGAGGGTTCTCAAAAAACTAAAATTAGAAATACCATTTGACCCAGGAATCCCACTCCTTGGAATTTACCCAAAGAAAACAACTCAGATTCAAAAAGACATAAACACCCCTATGTTTATTGCAGCACTATTTACAATAGCCAAGATATGGAAGCAACCTAAGTGCCCATCAGTAGATGAATGGATAAAGAAGACATGGTACATATAGACAATGGAATACTATTCAGCCATAAGAAAGAAACAAATCCTACCATTTGCAACAACATGGATGGAGCTGGAGGATATTATGCTCATGTCTGACATGACAACTGGAAACCTTCTAGATAGAGGCCACTCGATGCAGCTGGGCCTTGGAATGAGGCTGGCACCCTGGATGGTCAGGTAGCATGAGAGAGCAATCAAACATCACCTGGTCTTGGGGCTGATTGTTACTGCAGCAAAGCCCAGCCTACCCAGACTGCTGTGGCCAGCACGGGGATGAGCACAAAGGATATCTTTGCACAGGCTGAAAGGACAAGTGGAAATTACCCAGCAAAAGGAAAGGAGGAGGTGTTGCAGAGACAAGGAGAGAGAGAAATCTCCCTCCAGTGGTGATAAAAAATGGAACCATAGCTGAAGCTTGAGACAATGTAATTCAGAGCACAGGCTTTGCGGGCGGACAGGCATGGTTTTGGCTCTGCCACTCTCTGCATCTCTGGTCATGGGCAGAAGCTCCTGACATTTTCTGGGAATCAGATCCCTCATTGCTCGATAGGCAACATGGGGCCTCACTGGTCTGTGCCTGGTATCATTCATAAGTGCTCAAAGTGGCAGCACGATTAGGTGTAATGGCAGGTGTACTGGGTCACTGGGTCCAGTTTTGTCATGGCCTCCACCCAAGCATCAAATCACAGCAAGGGTAGCTGACACACATGGGGTATTTAACACATGCCTGAATCTACATGCTTCGTATGCATTACACCATAGAATATCAGTGTTACTGTTATACTCGCTTTACTAATGAAGGAGTGGGAGCACAGAGTATAAATGGCTTGTCCAAAACCACACAGCTGCAAAGTGGCAGAGCCAGAGGTCAGACGTGGGGTCTAAGGCCAGTGTCCATACTTCTAACCATGACACTATCTTCTGCTTCTGAGCTTACCACCTAAGGGGTGCATAGCCACTCGCTGAGATGAGTCTCCTGGTCCAAGAGGTATGGGGTTGAGACTCCTGCCCTGGCTCAGAATGAAGAGGGGGGGGCCGCCTGGCCAGAGACTCTGGTAGAGGCAAGGCGATGCCTAGATGGGATGAAACAGGCAGAGCTGGTCCCAAAATGAAGTCAGCCAGTAAGGACCTGGGAGTTGCCCCAGGTCTCTCACAGCCCACATTTACGGAGCCCCGGTTCTGGGCTAGGATCTATGCTGCGTGCTCTGCACACAGTGGTGCCTGCGGTCTGTTGGCCGACACTGGAGCTGCCATCCACTCGGCCTTCTGTGTCACACTCATGAGCTAGCGTTGTCGCGGGTGCTCTGTAGGCGAGTGCAGCGGTTATAGGAGCCCACAGCGCTTGCCCATCCTAGAAGCGGTGTCATGATGGCTGTATCAGAATGAAACTGATGAAGGAGGAGGAGAAGACAGACGGACATTGCGCGGAGAGAAGGAGAGTGTGCATTAATCTGGAAGAGCATGGCGGTATCCACCCAGCACCCAGCTGGAGAAGAAAGCAGGACGAGAAGATCTTAGGGTGTCAAGCAGGACTCCCCCACCCTGGGTTTTATCACAAGAGTGGTGGAAGCCAACACAAGAGCCTTAAGCAGAGAAGCCGTGGAATCAGGTTTTCCTCTGACAGAGTCACCCTGGCTGCCGTTAGGATCTCAGGAGCACATGACGAGGGGCAGGGAGACCATTGAGGAAGCTGCTGCAGTCATCGCAGCCAGAGGAAGAAAGGGGCTGCAGAACGGACAGCGGGGATGGAGCCGCTCTCCCCGATCCCGTGCCCCTGGATTAGTGCTCTGGGGACATTTTCCCACCGTCCTCCTCCTGCCTAGCCAAAAGGACTGCCTGATCTATATTTATCTTTCCAAAGCAGTGGTTCTGCAAATTATAGCTCTCTGAGATTTCTGCCCTGCCCACGTTCCCCACATGCTGCGTCACGGGCCACATAGCCTTTGTGAGTGGTAACTGTGCTGCTTATTCTGTCTGGTTTCCCGAGGTTTCTGTTTGGTGCCAGGGCTCCTTAGGCTGAAGTTCACAGGGCCATCTGTCCAGCTCCCATTTGGTCATAAGGGAGCAGCCTGGGTAACCTGGTCTCAGGTGAGCAGAGTGTTCTGGACTCTGGGCATCCCCTCCCCAGGGGCAAATCTCCCCTGTGGGAGCTGGAAGTGCATGGGTTAACTTTCTTTTCCAACTAGCTCTGCATTTTCTATAAGGACATAATCCTTTATTAAGCTAATGAGGCATAATAATTATTAATTGCTAATTATTCATCGTTGCTTAGTCTATTTAAAAGAAATGATAGCATTTAGAGCAAGATTTAAAGATATGCAAATATCTAACAGCTTCCCTTCAGATATTCAGCTTTTCTGTGCACCAGGGTACATACATTGACATTTTTTGTCAGGATGATATTAATTTTGTTCCAAATTCCATTACTTGGAAAGTCAGCATATCACCACCTGCACGCCCTTGGCCAACCTCCTTAATTTCGCTGAGCATCAGTTTCCCCATTTGTGAAACGTTGGGGGTATGAATACCTGTCTGCAGCCCCGCTGGGGCTTTGCTACGAGGTGACGTCAAAAAAATGCTTAGCACAGTGCTTAGTATATGTTGAGAAAGGTAAGAAATACAAGTTATCTATGAAAAGGTGTTTCTTCTTGGAGCCCTGGATGTATCTTCTAGTTCTAAACCGAAGAAAGAAATAAATCCGTATATAAATATACTTTAGCTCTATCTTCACCTTCTCGTTTTCCAACCTCACTTAAGTTGCACAAGGCCCTCCCTTCTGGCTCAGGGGTCTCAAGGCTTCAGGTTACCAAGAACCTGCAGGGACCTCTAGGGCTCTACGGTCACACTCTGGCCTCTCTGCTCTACCACACAGCCCTCTCTCTGTCTTGGAATATGGGAGGCAATCTTCCTGCTCTGTTAGTTGAACCTGGATGATAGATAGGCATGGGAGTTTGTTATACTCTCTATTTTGTGTTTGAGAGTTTTCATGATAAAAAGTTTAGAGACGGTGCTCTGCATACAGCTGTGGGTGTTCAGGGTGGACCCGGCCATTTGGCTTTCCGTTTGTCCCTCTTCTCATGTCGGACTGGCCTCAGGTGGCTGCTCAAGGTAAGGCTGAGACGTGGAAGGAGGATGTGCATCCATAGGTCTCTATACAAAGCCATGAACACCAGCCCTGGGAGTTACGCTATAGGAGTAAGATTACAAATGCAGCTAAGCAATACCTTAGCATCTTGACGCTCATTTGCCATCCTGTGGGAAACCTCTTGGGGGGTGTGGCTCTGGGTTAGGGCAAAATGCAGGCATCCCTACATTCACATAAATGGAAACCGATTATGAACTTCTTCCGGATGGCAAGCGCTGTGTAGTGGAAAGAACATGAGATTTTGGGGGTCCAAAAGCCTGAACTGGTCATGTCTTAGCTGTGTGACCTTAGGCAAGTCACCTGACCTTTCTGAATCTCAGCTTTCTTATCCGAATATTGGGAAAATGAATCCTTATGTCTCAGGATCAACGGGAGGCTTGAATGGTAAGGCAAATAAAACATGTCAGACACATGGCAGGGGCTTAACAAGCATCTCTTCTCCATCACTCCTTGACTCTTCTTGAACTGTAGATGTTTTCAATATCAATAATTCACATTCTATTTTGGCTACTAACTTATGTTGAAAAATGCATAGTTTTCTTATTATTTAAATAATGTTTACTTATTATAGAAGACCTAAGATATTGTAGAAGCATACAAAGAAATCTAAAATTTCTATAAAACCACCTTTTAAAGAGTTCAGCTGTGGATATTGTGGTTCACTACCAAAGTCTTTCTCTTTCTGTCTGTCTCTGCCTCTGTCTGTCTCTGCATGTAGGTAACAATAATTGGGGTCCTCTTATTTTTCTGTCTAATTTTTTCAATATATGATAATTTTTCTTTCTCCCTGTGTCTTTTTTTTTTTCTTCTGTGTTTAACAATAAAAGCCTATATCAGATTTGGATTAAGGATCAGCTTGGATATGAGAATTCACAGCTTTATCATGTTTTGGCTATTTGTCTCTGGGAAAATTCCAAATCTTCTCTCATAGCATTAGTATGGGACTTAAATGACATACGGCCCATAGAACTGTTAGCACAGTTCCTGACACGTAGTAAGTGTGTATACAATGGTGGTGGCTGTTACGGATATTAATCAGACTCTTATGTCAGTGAGGCTGGGTTATACTGTAATGACAAACAGCACTGAAATCTCAGCGATTTAACACAAGTCTGCTCCTACTGCAGACTGAAACCACTTTCTGGGCAGCTGTCTTCCCAAAATGATCTAGAGCTCCAGGTCGCCTCTATCTTGCAGCATTTCCACGGCACACACCTTTCCATCATGGCCAAGGAAGGGAAGAGAAACTGGAAGATTTCATGCTAGCAATTAAATGCTTTGATCCAGAAGAATTATGCATCCATCTGCTTACCATCAGTTGGCCAGAACCAGTCACATGACCCCAGCTTCCAGGGGTGTGACTAGGGAGAAATGTGATCCTCGCAAGTACCCAGAAGAGGAGGAACTCAGTATAGGTGAGCATTAGTGTCTGAATGAAATTGTCTCTCTATTATAGGATTGTTTGCTACTGAGGAAATTGGTGCACGTGGATTCAAGGTCAGCCTCAGCATGTTTATATAATATAAGGAGTCCTCAGCCCTGACCTGGCGAAGAGAAGAAAAGGCACCTGATCTCAGATGCACTGTTACCTCCCGGGTCTGTCTGAAGCCGAGGTTCCCACCTGTGTTTTGGTGCCAGATTTTTCTCCATGTCTGAGTTAGTGCTCAGTGCTGTGAAGAATATAGTTAGGCAAAAGTGAGCACAGTGGTCTGTTCTCTCCCTGATCTACAGCTCTTTTCAAGAGCCATCAGTCCTGGAAGAGTGTGTGCATCAGGCCCCGCTCTGGCCCTTAGTGCCACAGTGTGAAGAAAACGTATGCCTTTGGATCAGAGGCGATGGAAACATCAACTCAAACTGACTTAAATAGAAGGGTATTGCCCCAACATGTATTGTATGAACTTCTGGGTAGGGTGGGTTTTAGGATTCGTGATGAACAGCTCAACTACATTTCAGGTTCATTCTGCTCATGTCTGCAGTCTTGGAGGCTGGCTTCCTCTCAAGGAGTAGAAAGAGAAGCCTGCAGCTGTTTCATTTATCACCTCTGGACATGAAAACATCCAGACCAAGAAGAGAGAGAATCTCCTCCAGTGGGGGCTGTCCTGGGAGACAGAAAACCTTACTTGAAGGCACCCAGGTGTCTTCCCCCTTGGTGAGTGGCAGGTCACATGCTCACTTCTCCACATGGCAGTCCCTGGCAAGGGTGTGGGACTACTTCCCGACCGCCAGGTCCATCTGTGGAGTCTGCGGTGAGCTCAGCTGGGACTGAGGTATGTCCAAGGGGCGTCTGAAACAAAATCAGGCCCTTGTTTGAAAGGAAGAAGTGAGCTTGGGGATGGTAAAACTACACCACCATCTTTTATGCACTTTATTATTACAAATAATTCAACAGAAAAGCAATAATTAACGGATATTGAACATTTGCTATGTCTTGCTTCTCCATCAAGATCTTTACAAGCAATTTCTTCCCTAATCTTTACACCAGCCCAGGGAGGCAGATACTAATCTCGTGCCTATTCTACAAATCAAAAAAATGAGGGTCTAGTAAGGTAAATTGCCAAGGTCATAAATTAAGTGTCAGAGCACAATTCAAGCCTATGTCTGGATGATTACAAAGCCTGAACCTATAACTCCCATGCTATACTATCTAGTGAGAAAAAGGAAGAGTCACAGCATCTATAAAACACCAATTGTGCGTCACATGCACGTACATTTATATCTCAGTTCATCCCCAAAACAAGCCAGCTAGGCACTCATCATTATTTCTGTTTAATATTTTGCTAAGTCTCAGAGAGGGTATTTCACTAGCCAAGAATTTCACAACTAGGAAGAGGCAGAGACCTTAGTCTATTTGATATCACTCTGTTCAGGAAAGAATGCTTTTATCCATAAGGAACACAACTCCCAGTGAGCAGTGACCTAAACAACAAGGGCTTTTATTTTCTATCATAAACAGAAGTGGGGAAGCGGGCCACCCCAGGAGCGGGTCGAGAGCTCAACAGTGAAATCGCAGACCCAAGCTCTTGCCATGTCCGGCCCCACCATGCTCAGTGTGCTGACAACCTCTCCTCTTACTCCCTCCCAGCCTCCTAGTCTTCATGCAAACTCATTCTATAGCAGGAAAGGGCGAGAGCGGGTCAGTGTATTAAGCTCTCCTAGTACACTTCTCTTTTTTTGTGGGGAACAAAATGGACCTGACAACCCCTAACTGTTTTTCCCTTGTATCCCTTGGCCAAGATGGTCACAGTTCTAGCTTCAGGAGAGGCTGGGGAGGCATGTGCGTGTGTTTTCAGTTTCTGCTGTTGAAGGCAGGTTCGGGCAGCTTAGTAGAGGGGAGAGAACGACCCGTGGGAAGGCAACCAACGGTACTGGTCACACACTCTGAAGGTATTGCAAGATAGGACCCTCATCTCAAATACCTTGTGTTCTTACAGCCCTACTGGAGCACTAAGTGCTCAGTAGATGTTTTTAAGAATAACTGGATGATTTAGGAAGTTTGGCACTATCTGGAGAATTTTGGAGAAGTGAGTGCTGATGGATGGATAGAATCATGAATTAATAGTTGTCCTAGTCAGTTCAGGCTGCATTCACAAAATACCACAGACTGGATGCCTTCTAAACAACAGACATTTATTTCTCCCCACTCAGGAGGCCGGGAAGTCCAAGGTCAGGGTCCCAGCACGGTCAGGTTCTGGTGAGGACCCCGTCTCAGTTGCAGCCAGATGATTTCTTGTGTCCTCACATGGCAGAGGGCAGAGATGGGGAGCCAGTTCTCTGGTGACTTTTAGATGGGCACTGAGCCCATTCACGAAGGGTTCTGCTCTTGTGACGTCATCTCAGCCCAATGACCCTTTCAAGGACCCAACCTCCTAATACAATCACATTGCAGGGGGCAGGGTTTCAAGGGAGGAATTTGAGGGAGAAAAATATTCAATAGGTAACAGTGGTCTTCTTCCCTTACATGCCCACTTTTTGCTGCTCAGCCATTCTGGCTACTTGCCAGGGAGTTGTCCAGTGAGAAAATCCAAGTGAGACGAGACGCAAGGGGGTCTCGGGGGCCTCCCCGTGAAATGACGAGAATGAGATCAAGTCTGTCTCTTTTAAAGCTTCCAACTTCTATCCTTCATCCTGGGATTAGGGGCCTCAGAAGAATATGACTTAGGTCCAACATGGAGAGGGTCCCAACCTTGAAGTCCTCCCTCTGAGATGCCAGAGCAGAGGAAAAGAGGGACTATTAAGGTCTGCCGGTGAATGGCATCAGAAGATTTGTCCAGCAGAAGAGAGTAGACGGGCTTAGCAAAGAGAATTGAAGGTAGTTCCCATGGAAGGAAACGGTCCATGATGCCCCCTCCCACGGCAGGTCCAGCCTGCCCAGCTTTGCCCAGTGAGAAGCACCCACGAGGAGTGGTTAGAGGTATGTAGACACCATGCCAGCAGTTCTTAGTCGTGGCTGCATGCAGCAATCTCTGGCCTGGGTAGGGTTGAGGGGATGGGCTTTAAAAAATACCAATGCCTGGGTTCCACTCCCAGACGCTGTAACGACTTGCAGCCTGGCAGAGGGGTTTTTATGAGTTTCAATTTAAGAACTGCTGCTGTAGATTAAACTTCCTGCATTCAAATGATGCACGCAAGACACAGGGCCTTTTCCACAGTCAATACTGAATCTAATTTGAACGTAATGTCACCACAGGCCCTGCTCCAAGAGATCTGGACCCTGCTACCTGGATGACCCCAGTGGTTCAGGTAGCCACCTTGGAGACAGACCACGCTGCCCTGATCTACCTTTGGAAATCAGGCCTGTCGGGCACTCCTCATGGTCTGGAGTCTTATAGGAATTCTAGGCTTTCTCGAGGGGCAACCTTGGGTTCTTCCTCCTTCCTTCTGGTAGTGGGATTCCATCCTTTCTTTGGGGAACTACCCTTCCTCCATTCTTAGCTCACATGGTTGGATGAGGCTGACCCCAATTTCCAGCTCCAGGTCGTGTAGGTGGCCCAGGCTTGTCAAATAAGAATAAAACCAATTAATGTTGGTTCTCTTGAGAAAGAGGCCTCCTCTTTGCCCTGGCATTGCTAAATAGGGAAGATGTAAGCCTGTAGTTTTTGGAGACCATCTATGCAACCAGGAGACAAGAGCTTGTCCGAGAATAAAATTCACACAGAAATATCAGATAGAGTAGTAAGGACAGAGGTATTCCCTATGACATGTCGGGGACATGCAGCTGGCTCTAATTACAGGCTCCTCAGAGATATGAGACAGTTTGCCCTGTTTATTGCTCAAGCTACCTTGAGCTGGGCTTAAAATAAAATTAAGAGTCTGATGAATATACCTCACCTTAGCCTACTGGCCCCCTGTAAGGCTGAATCCTTGGTCCTTGCATTACATCTTGTCCCCATCCCCATCCTTGCTTCCTTTCCCTCTGCTGGGCATTCAGACGGAGGGAATGTGACAGCCGATGATGGGTTCCTGCTGGGATCCTCCATGTTCTCAGAGTGAACCAGGGCCGGAACAGAGCCTCAGGTCACAGTGAGCAGGGGCATGGTGCTCAGGAGACAGCGGGGACCATGCCCAGCACTGTTCTGCTCATCCCCGTCCAGACCGCACTGGCCTTCTTGGACTTGGTTCAGGGTATTGCGCTGAAAACAGCTGTTGACCAGCCAGAGGGACCATGTTGTTAAAGGAATTTCAAGTGATATCATGTAAGAACAGGTGAATGGCCCTAGAGAGAAAAAGATGGCTTACTGTTCATTATAAGAAAGAGCTTTCACATTTTAATTGGTAATGATCAACGTTGTCTATGAGTGGAATGGTAGTGAGCTCCCCATGGCCAAAGGCATTCAAGTTGGAGTAGGCTGTTTGGCTGTCATGGGTATCAACTAGATGATTTGCAGAACATGGAATAGGTACTGTCTTAGTTTGGGGTCTCCTGAGGCAAGGAAATGCACATAGGTCATTTGGCTGGTGATCCCCGGAAACGCAGTGGGAGTAAGGAAGTGAGGCGGAGGAGGAAAGAAACCAGTGTAGAACGCCCCAGTGAGCCAACCGCTGCTGCGAGCAAGGGCGGCTCAGTCCTGCTGGGGTCTCCAGGGGACAACGACAGAACTGTCCCCCTGTGGGCAGAGGAAGCTACCGTGTTTACGGACTCACCCTGGTTCCTCTGTTCAGAGGCTGCTGTGGGGGCCTTAACACTCAGGCACATCCAGCCTGCCCAGGTGTGGCTGAGCGGTCTGACCTGGCCGAGGACCCTGCGTAGCTGCAGACACACTGTCTGCAGGCAATCCGTGGGCAGGCTCGGGGGATGTGCAAAGAGCATATGCATCTTCCACAGAAGCCGAATTTAGAGCTCTTACTGAACTCCCCTGGGTCAGATTCTGCCTGTCGAGCGAATTACTTCACACCCTTAGTGTTTTTAAGACAAGAAATTTGAACAAAAATCTCGAATTCCCACACTCTCCCAGCTCCATATTTCCTTACAAACCTCTGGCCTGCTTCAATCTATTCTCTCTTCCTACCTGTGCCCTGAAGGCGTAAACTTGTAGGACACTGGTTGCAATCGTCTGTATATCCTTCCAAATGGCCTGCACTCAGGGAGGATGCCTAGGAGGGAGCAGAGTGTCTTTGTAGCTGAGAAACCTTGTGCTTCTGTCTCATCATCAGCGTCCCCCTCACAGCTGCTGCCTCCGGCTGTGGACCCAGCTCTTTCTAAAGCACATGGATGACAACATACTTGCTTAGCCCCTTCTAGTCTGCAAAGCACTTTGCAGGCTTGGGCAGGCCCAGGGCTTTTTATACGTCCATGTCAATCAGTCAAGAAGATCATTCAAACCCACTGTATAGATGAGGAGACAGAGGCCTGGAGAGGTGAGATGTTTTGCCAAGCCAGTCTTGGAGCTCAAGCAGCCTGCTTTCCCATTGCCCGAGTCTCAGCCAGGCACTGTGGAAGGACCGTGCATACCCCAGCTGGACTCAGAGGCTGGCTGTCAGGAGAAGCGGTCTGGGAAAGCGGGGAGAGCTGGCAAGATGTGGGCAGTGGAAGCCCGGGGGAGCCTTGCAGAAAACCAGGGAGAGACATTTTGGTCACAGTGAACCGTGTTTTCCGCTTGAAATAGGAGCTGAGAAAGAGAGAGGGAGCGACATACAGTATACAGCGGAGGTGAGCAAACACCAAATTACATGGCTCCTTATTTAATTATGTAAAATCCCATAATCCCTCGGGGAGTACGGAGGACAAGAGGTGGTGATTTCCTTTCTCTCGTAATTGTGGAGTGAGTTTATTAAATGACAGAAAGAATAACGTGGCGGGGAAGATGGGGAGAATTATGTGGTCAAAGAACTGAGGAGGATTTCACAGCTTGGTTGTTCTGCCCTATTTCTTTCCCCTGGGCTGCTCCAGACTGCAATTCTGGCCTCAGTGTTGGGATAAGCGTGCACACTTAACAGCATCGCAGAGAAATGGAAGTCCCTCCTGCAGGACTCTACATGCCTTTGGTTTACAACTAATGGAGAGGGAAAGTACAGCTGCTGCTGAGTATTATGGGCTGAACTGTGTCTCCCCAAAGCCCACACAGTGAAGCCCTAACCCTCAGGGCCTCAGAATGTGACTGCATTTGGAGACAGCCTCTTTAAAGGGGTGATTATGTTAAAATGAGGCCGTGATGGTGGGCCCTAATTCACTGACTGAGGTCCTCAGAAGAAGAGGAATTTGGGCCGCAGAGTCCAGGGATGGGGGCACATAGGGGAAAAGCCATGTGAGGTCACAGAGAGGAGGCAGTGTTCCTCAAGCCGAGGAGGGAGAAAGCCTCAGGAGAAACTAGCTCTGCCAACACCGTGACCTTGGACTTCAGCCTCCAGAACTGAGAAACAACAAATTTCTGCTGTTTAAGCCACCCAGCCTGTTGGCACTTTGTTCTGAAAGCCTCAGCTGACTGATACAGATTCTGGGGCTGAGATGCGGTTTGCCACTGTAACAAATCCCTCATGGTGTGGAAGCAGGTTTGGAACTGGATGTGAAGTAAAGGCTGGAAGAGTTTAGAGGCGCATGTGAGGAAAGCCTAAATCATCTTTAAGAACAGACTGTCGGGAGGAATCTGGGCTGGCAAGGTGCTTCTGGGGAGGACTCAAATGGAAATGAGGAGTTTTCTGCTGGACTCTGGAGGAAAGGTGATCCTTTCTATATAAAGTGGCAAAAAAGAACTCGGCTGAATTGTGTTCTAGTGTCTTGTGGAAGGTAAAACTTGTAAGTGAAAAATATGCATATTTAGCAGAGGAGATTTCTAAATAAAGTATCCGTGATGGCCTGGTTTCTCCTTATTGCTTATGATAAAGCACAAGAAGAGACAGTAAAATTGAAGAAGGATTATTAAGCAAAAAAAAAAAAAAAAAACTTAAAGATTTGGAAAATTCTCAGCCTGTCCATATGGCAAAACCTGAGAGAGTACATTCTGTACAGGACACCAAGGGTGTGACTGGACATTCATTTGATACAAAGATTACAGGGGTGACTCTGTCCAATCAACCACCTCAGAGGAAATGCTGCCCATGTGGACTGGAGGGACACAGGTGGGAAAGAAGGATGCCACAGGATGCATCACTAAGCCATCCAGGTGTGAGCATTGTTATCCTGCAACGAAATGCAGGTGACCCTGAGGGCAGGGCTGCCTTCTCCTCTGTTTCAGAGGAAGGGGACTCCTCCTCTGTTTCAGAGTGTGCAGGGCTGCCTCCTTGGTTCCAGTGGGCTAGGCTGTCTCCATCCAGGGCCTCCTTGGTGGACCTGCTGCCCCAGTGGGTCTAGAAGGCAGGGCTGCCCCTCTGGTGGGCCCAGGGCACAGAACATGGGGGATTATACTCAAGGCTTAAAATCTAATGGAACTGCCCTGCTGGGATGTGGCCTTCCTTGGGACCCGTCATTCCTTCCTTCTGTCTGGCTTCTCCCTTTTGGAAAGGGAATGTCTATCCTGTGCCTGTCCAACCATAGAACTTCAAAAGCAGATAGCTTGTCTGGTTTCATAGGTTCATATCTGGAGAGGAATTTTCCTTAAGAATGCGTCATATCAAACCTGTAATTGTATTTACATGAGATCTGAGACTTGGAGTTGATACCAGAATGGCTAAAGACTTGGGGGGGCCCTTGGGATGATGGAGGTGAGTGTGGTCTGCCTGTGAGAAGGACGTGGATGTGGGGGTGGGTCTAGAGGGTGGAGTGTCATGAGCGGAACTGTTTCCCCCTAAAGTATATGTGTCGAAGCCCTCATCCCCAGGGCCTCAGAATGTGGCTGTATTTGGAGACAGAGCTTTGAAAGAGGTGATTAAGTGAAAATGAGGCCATTTTTGTGTGTGTGTGTGTTGGGGGTTCTTAATCCAGTCTGACTGGTGTCCTCAAGAAGGGGAAATTTAAACACACAAGAAATTGGGACATACATGCAGCACAGAGGAACAGGCACGTGAGGACATCTGCAAGTCAGGGGGAGAGGCCTCTGAAGAAACCGAAGCTGCTGGTACATTAATCCTGGATTTCCAGCTTCCAGCCCTGTGAGAAAATAAATTTCTGTTGCTTAAGGCATCCCACAGCATTTTGTTAGGGCAGCCCTAGACAATTAATTCACTGAGAAAGAGAGAACTGGATTTAGAGCTAGACTGGCATCTCGACTCTGCCTTTCCTGGCGGTGTGAGTTCTCCTGTGGACCTCGGCTTCCTCATCTGCAAAGTGGGTTTGCTGAGGAAGGAACACATTTACAAGTGCAGGGTCAGACCAGGCTGTTCTCTTTCCCTCTGCCTTCATCACATTTCTGAATCCATTTACTACCAATGCTTATTATTCTACATCGTTATGTTCTCTAAGTCACTGTAAACACTGAATTAGTGAATAGCGAATACAATGTTGCTCCTAGGGGAAACAGAGGGCTCGGTTCCTGGGCGCGTTGGGTCATGACAGTTTTGTCAGTCAATTTATAACGTTGTTTTGCCTGTGTTTCTATTTAAACACTGCTTATTTACCACGTCGTGTTGATTCTGTAACCGGACTCACAGCCAGCATCACTGTAACTCATGCCTGAACAAAGCTTGTCAGATGCATGTCTTTTCTCTGTGAGGCAAAGGACACCCTTCTGGAACTTAGGACCACTGGCCGGCACTTCACCACTGCCACTGAGGGCCAGTTTAAACAGAAAAATTGCCAACAGAACCCACAAAAATGTGGAAAACCTGGCACCAAAAGACTGCAAAAAGAACATACAGAACATGCAAAAGATATTCAGGAGCCGCAGCGGGAAGGCAGAACAGAACAGGGCCCTGCTCAGACGCAGTGGGGAAATCTCATGTCAGGCGACTCGTGTGTTGCTGCTCCGTGGTGTTCATGAGTACCCGGGAAAACGCATTCATGTTGATTTGGGGTAGCAAGTCCCTCTCTGGCCCAAGCCACCCTGTGCAAGGCTCCAAACCCTGCTTTCTGCTTCCATTCTCCTGTCCCCTGAATGATTTCCCACTCAGCAGCCAGAGTCCGCCTGCAAAAATAAAAACCACCCGCTGCAAGGCTCCTGGGGCCTCTCATTCCCCTTAGCGTGCGGCGAATCCCCGCCCATGGCCCACGGGCCCCAGGGATTGGCTCGCGCCCCTCTCTGCCCACCCTCCTGTCACTGTCTGACCTGTCCTCTCTGCTTGGGCTCTGCTGTCCATCTTGCGTTTCCTTGAGCCCAGCAGCAGGTTCTGCCCCGCTGGGCTTTCCTCTGCAGTAGGTGCAGGCTCACTGCCCACCCTTATTCATGCCTCTGGTTAAATGTCCCCCCTCAGAGAGGCCCACCCTGGCCATCCCGCCTAAAAGATCCCCTCCTTTCACTCTCTGCCCCCTTACTCTGCTTTATTTTTTCCACACACTTGATTGCTACTTGAATCTTTATCACCAGCCTCCGTTAGAAAGTGAGCTCCAGGGGGCAGAGACACAGTGGGTTGTTATTGGCTATGTTTTTGTTTGTTTGCTCTTTGTTTTATTGCTGGTACCGAGGCATCTCCCTGGGGCAGCATAGATTCCCTGAACATGAATGATGCTGACCAGCCCGCCATAAAGCCCCCAGGAATCTGGGGGCCACCCTGAAGAGGCTTCTGTCCCCACACAGGGGGCATCTCTACTCTCCACACACCAGCTGACTGCCGGGAGCAACTGTCTCCAGGCTGGGCCCAAAGGCTGGACTCTGTCCATGTAGACACTTCCTCATGAGGCCTCAGGACACCTGTCACCCACAAGAAGACTCCTGGCCAGCCAGCCAGTGAAGGAGCCCCTCCACGCCTGCCCTTGGCAAGCTGAGTGACAGGCTGGAGGGGCTAACCCAGGGAGCTTACTGGCCTGCAGCATCCCTATTTCCACTCCCCTTAACCAAGGGGAAGCTCTGCTTAGGAGTCCCCAAGACGCAGGGAAAGATGGATTCCATCTATAGTACAAAAGAGTGAGATTAGACCCAGGGAAGGCATTTAGAACAGGGAAAAGATATATTCCAGAGCATGCGTGCTGATGGGTTTGCGAGCAGCCAAGATCCTGGGGGTTGCGGCACAGGCCCTGGCCCCTGGGTACAGAGCAGTGCCCTGGGTGGCCCCCACTCCCCAATTATCTTCCCTGAGCACACAAGCCCAGTGTTCCTTCTGCTCTGGTGGCAGCCCTGGAGTGGCGAGTTGCACTTTTCCGTCATTTTAATTCCATATTGATTATCTGTAAGTGGCCCTTTCTTTAGGGCATCACAGCTGAGCAGGAATTGACTGTTTAAGGGGAGGCGCTCCGTGCCCAGCGGGCACTAATAAGGCAAAGGTGCCAGGGGAAGCAAGAGGCTGGCTGGCTGCCGCTGCAGCTCCCCCAGATACGCCAGGAACTGGCGAGCAACTGTGAGTGTCCCACACTGGGGTGTTTCCCCTGTCACAGTTCCCATGGTGGTGCGATATTATGACTATAGGCTAACGGCAAAATAGCTGCACAGCGACGAGCGTCGACAGTTCCCTGGTGCCACTGGTGAGAAAGAGCCTGTGACGATGTCAGCTCCGCCGTGGTTCAGGAGCGCTGCCGGACTGCCATTCACCGTGTGCCTGTAGTGTGCAAGGCTCTTTATATGCTTGGTAGAATGATGAGGGAGACAATCCAAGAGACAGCGGCCATCTATTGCCTGTTTCTTGCCCTTGGCATGCATGATTTTATTACATCCTCGCCACAACTTCATTAGCTCGATTTTACAGATAAGAAGACTCAAGCACAGAGAGGTAAAGTAGCCTGCCAAGACCACACAGCTCCCAAGCGCAAGAGCCAGATTTAAACTCTGGCCTGTCTGTTCATGGAGCCTCACATCACAGTGGAGATCGGACAAGGGACGTGCCTGACACCCTTTGCATGCAAGTTATCACGTAGAGAAGTGTTTTAGTGTTTCTCGACCTTGTTTCCTAATAGTCCCCTTCTCATTATATTTTAAAGCCACAGATATATTCTGGGTCTATTTATGTACTGCGGTCCTTGGGAGGCCCACAGACTAGCATGATTTCTAAGGTTCTTTGCTCCTTGTTGAAAATAGAAGCGCTAGATAAGACGGACAGAGAGTTATTATGTGTTCCCTGTAGGTGCTAAACAATTTTGAGATCTATCTATCTACCTGTATTTAATTAATATATATTACATTACTTATATTACATTGTAATATATATCTGTAATATATAATTTGATATATATGCTAATTCACACATATAGTAATTTATTCAAGAAGTCTATGTAGTGTTTAACAGGTGGAGAAAGCAGAGCACAGAGAAATTAAGTAATTTGCCTGAGTTGACACAGCCAGTTAATAAAGGAGACAGGATCTGAACTCAGTCTGGTTTCTGAGTACAGTGCCTTCACCCCCAGCACCCCACCAGGGCTCTGGCATTAGCTGTTTTTACATGTGTACGGTGCTTCCATGTTTCCAGAAACCTCTGATGGAAACATAACCATCCTCTCCCTGTCTTTCTTGGATGTGACAGGAAGCTAAGGCTGGGGAAGGAGGGAGAGGCCCCTGGGTGGCAAGCCTGAGAAGAGGCAGGCCAGGAGCTGTGGTTCCTGGGCCCCAGGCATGCCTTCTCTTGAGCACATCAAGCCTGTGCGTTGTCTCTGGGCTGTGCAGTCTCTCCCCCTGGCCTTCTGGGGATTGCCCCCCCCCCCCCCCCCCCCCCGTGTAACAAAGCGATATTCATACCCACGGCCCACACTCTGCAGAGAAAGTTTCATCTCATTAGTCAAATTAAAACTTACTTCTGAACTTAGTATCTGCGTGATAGACTTCAAGTAAATTATCATGTTATTTATAGCTCCCTGTCTTCCAGAAACTTAAGCGGCAATATGTTATTTAGCTCATAAAAAATAAAATGAAATAAAATAAAATGACACCTCAAGCAGCGCTGTAACTAATTAGGAGACTTCCAAACTGCCGCTAATAGGAGACGCTGAAATGTGCACCAGCGGTGGCCTGCGGCCCCCGGTCCCAGAGAGGACCGACTCGCGCAGCTGCGGAGCTCAGGTTTCACATGAAGTCGGACAATTATTTTGAAGGCTTGAGTGAGCTCTGTAAAGTGCCATTATAATACAATCCTTCAATTACCCAGGCCTCTGCACCCTGGGGGGAGGCTGTGTGACGTCAGGGTGTTCTCCTTACACCTGGCACCAGGTGTTACCTAACACACAACACAGCCAGCCATTTATTCCAGAGTCTCCAAGCCCAGGTGTGAGCTTTGGCAGCGAGGCTTAGGAATGAGAGCCAGGGAAGAAGCGAGCAGGCCATGTTCCCACTGGTTGGAACCTGCTTTTAGTCATTTCCTTTTGCCTGCCAGTACTATGGTTACTTTTTTATTTTATTTGAAATAGTTCTAGATTTATAGAAGAGCTGCTAGCTAGGACAGAGAATTAGAGTTCCCATACACACTTCACCCAGCTTGCTGTGATGTTGCCATCTTACATCACCATAGGACGTTTTTGTGCCAAGCAATCTAGGTTCTAAGGGTCAGGAACAACAGGAGGATCTCTTTCTCTAGAGCACAGGGTCTAGTGGGGAGGGAAGCATAAGGACAAAACCACGTCTGTGGTCCTAAGGGCCAGCCACGCTGCCACTACATCTCTCAGGTGCCGGAAAATTCAGCATTGATGACGAGTGGCCATTCCAGGAAACCCTTGCAATTACTCCAGTGTGTGAACATTGAGAATCACCCCTGACTCTGGACCACAGAAGGCAGGGGAGGAGGTGCTGGGTAAGTGGGAGGGAGCTGAGGACGCGGGCATCTGGAATCCAACAGACCCACCTGGGATCCTCACGTGTGTGTAGTTTGGCACAAACCACTTGGGGCGGACGTTGGAGAAGGAGGAGGGCAACATGAGGACAATGGATGGGCCTCGCGGGGCCTGGCGCGGCATGGGGAGCTCCTGAACCATGGTGGCCGCATCCTGACAGCTCTGCGCTTCCTCCCTTGTCCGCCTGGGTCTCTTCTTTACCTGGCAGCCGGTGGGATCCTATTTAAAATGTTCAGTCAAATCATGTCCCTCCTTCGTTCAGAACTTTCCCAGTCTCCTGCCCTCACTAAAGCAGCAGAAAGCCCCGAGTTCTTGTGTCCTGTGCCTCTAGGGATTTGTCCCCACTGCTCCTTCCTTCGCTCCTTCCTTCCACCCCTGGGCTGCTCGTGGAACAGGGCGGCAGGCTCCCGTCCGGAGGCCCTGGGCCTGTTGCCCCCTCTGCCTGGGAGCTCACTCCCCAGGTCTCTGTCCAGCTGCCTCCCTCACTTGGTCCACATCTTGTCTCCATGTCACCTGCTCAGGAAGGCCCTTCCTGCACATCTGGTAAAAGCAGAGCAAATTGCTGTGTTTGCTTCCCAGCATTTTTCACAACCAGACAAGTCCCAGCTTTGTTTCCTCTCTCTCCCTCCTACGGAATAAGCTCTAAGTCTGCACACTCTTCTTTGTTCACTGCTTTATCCCTCACGCCTGACATAGCGCTTGGCCCAGAGGGAGCACCTAAGTAATATCTGTGAAGTGAGCTCTGTCTGCATTCTGCCTTCCTTCCCTTCTTCCTTCCTCCCTTCCTGTAACGCAGCTGCCCTGCCGGCGCTATTTGGCCCCTGATGACGGAGAAGAGCCTTTGGGAGTCCTGTGGTCTGTGCCTCGCCTAAGCCTCTTGGCCTCACTGGACTGAAATGCTGGAGCTGGGATGCTGCAGGTCACCTGCGCCTCAAGGTCCAGCGGCAAACACCCTGCGCTGGGGCACGAGTGCATCGGCCGAGGCCTCGGGCTCACTCACTCCAATGTCCGTCTCACTTGTCCCTTTCCTCTTGACTTCTGTCAAGAATGTCAGGCCAGGAGGAAGACTCAAATCAGCCACTTGCTTCATCTGCCCGCCCTCATTTCGTTCGCTCTCTCTCTCTCTCTTTTTTAATTTCTTCCCTGCAGCGGTGGGAGAGCCGGACGAAGGAAATGTGGCAGAGACAGGGGTAGAGAGATCAGGCCAGGCTGACTTTAGCGGGCTTCATTGGATGAGATGCCCACCTCTGACCGGAGAAGCCACGCCTGCCCTGTGCTCTGGGGCTTCCAGGTGGTGTGGGCAGCACAAAGGGGATGCTCCCTTCCCTTAGTTTTCTGCATCTAAGCCAGTCTGCTTCCTCGGATGGCTATGGAAGACCTGCTCTGAGCGGAAACGAGAGGAAGCCAGAGCACCTGCCGCACGCTATGCCAGAGCAGCCCCGTGGGGTGGCGGTTAGGGCATCCATCCATCCGAATTCATCCTGATGGTAATGATGGCTGCATCTTGCCCAAAGTGCACATACTCTGGGCACCAGGTTAACACACGCTGCCTCATTCATCCCTACAGCCACCCGGAGATATTAACATCTCTTGTTTTACAGATGAGGAAATTGAGACACAAAACTTGTCAGGGTCTTACAGCTTAACAGGTACTAGAGCCAAAATTCAAGTTGTCTGATGGCAAAATTTAGAAACTCAGTCATGGCGCTAAACTGCAAAAGTTGGAGATAGTGGCCCCAAATAAGTTTTATTTCATGTGAAAACACATGGATGCTTACTAATGAAATGATTGCCAACATTTAAAGAATGAGTGACTAAAAAAAGCCAGCTTCTTAATTCTTTTTTTATTTTAAAATACTTTTAGACTCACAAGAATTTGTGAAAATAGTACAAAAATGTCCTTTATGCCATTGGCTGAGTTTCTTCCTAGGATAACATCTTGCACAACCATAATACATTATCAAAACCAGGTAATTGACACAGGTACAATACTTTTTTAATTGAAGTATAGTCGATATGATATTATATTGGTTTCAGATGTACATCACAGTGATTGGGCGGTTGTCTACATTATTAAATGCACACTCCATAAAGTGTAGTTACTATCTGTCAACATATGAAGATATTACAATACTACCGATTATATTCCCTATGCTGCACTTTCATCCCCGTGACTAATTTATATTATAATTGGAATTTTGTGTCTCTTTATCCCCTGCATCTCCCCCATACCTCTCTCCTACCTCTCCCATAGCAACCACCAGGCTCTCCCCTGTGTCTATGAGTCTATTTCTGCTTTGTTCATTTATTTTGTTTTTAGATTCCACATATAAGTACAATCATATCTTATTTGTCTCTCTCTGTCTGGCTTACTTCACTTAGCATGACACCCTCTAGGTGTGGTACCGTACTATTAACTACTATAGAACTTAGCACATTTCAGTAGTCTGCACATACACTTTTTTTTTAACTAGGTGATTTTAAATAAGAGATTATGGAATTTGGATACCTATGTCAAAAGCCCATATATGAAAACACTGAGCCATATTTCAATATCTGGAAAGATCAGCCAGAAAGAGTCAAGGCTGCTTTGTTTAGAGAGATGTCAGGTCTTCACTTTGTCACCATCCTTAGTTAGCTGACTGCACACACTTACGTACATTGCCCGCCTGGCCTCCAAAGCCATCTGTGCTTGTGAGATATGCTTCTAGTCGAAGAGTAAAGCAGGTTGTCCCAATGCAGGAATTCCATCGTGTGGTACACCACCCCTTAGGTAATATATTGCCAAGCCGTCATTATCCTGTGAGAGTTACGTTAACCAGAAAGATTGTGAGGTGGAAAGGGGTTTGTCTCATTCTTCAGAGCTCCAGTACAGAGAGGAGAGCCAGCAGTGGGAGCCAAAGGCGGGTAGGTTTTAGTTCATCTTAAGGAACAACCTTGAAGTATGGGATTTAACTGGAGAAGCTGGGTGCCTTATGAGATAGTGAGGCACCTGGCATTAGAGGATTTCAAACAAAGACTGGCCACCTATTGAGAATGCTGGAGAAGAGATACCTGTTTTAAGAGGCAGGCGAGATGATATTATTCTTAGGACCACTTTAATGCTGAGATTCTTGGATTCTGACTCCATAACTGGAAGTGTGAAGGTTAAAATGTGTGCTTGTTATACGATTAGCTCACTTAATCCTCACCACAACGATCTGAGCTAGAAACTTTTATTCTGGAACTGCTCAGGGAGGCCCAACAATGTGTCCAACTCAGCTAGTGAGTAACTAAATCTCTTGAATTCAAACTTCTATCTTTTTGGCTTCAGAGTGTCCACTCTCTGGTATATCATACTGCCTCCCAACGGAGGCATCCTTTGGGCAGAATTATTTTTCTACATTTCCCTTTCTCTGAGAGAGAAGGATACATAAATCCACTGGCTCCCGGCAAGGGCTTAGGTTCTGCACTCAGTACCTATTCGGCCCTATTGTTTGTCTTGATTTAGAAATTCTAGCTTGTGCACTGGGATAGAGCTAGAACTGCCAAGAGTGTTGGTTAAAAACAAAAGATCTCAGACCCCATACCCAGAAGTTTTGATTCAGAAGATCTGGGCTTGAGCCTAGGAATGTAATGCCTTTAACAAACTCTGCATGTCATTCTGATGTTCAACGAGAATGGGAAGTGGCTGTCCTATACCAGCTTTGAGGTTTAACATGATGACTATGGACAATTTATTCACTCATACCTGCATTTATTATTCCATTTACTTACATTCATACAGATAAGTTTGGAGAAACTCTATATGCCAGATTCTGTTCTAGGCACTGAGGAATTCATCAGTGAACCAAACAGACTAAAGAAATAAGCAAACCCCTGCCCTCATGAAGCTGACACCCTGTTCGGGGTTACTTGACTTACTTCCAACCAGAGTCTTTATTCCGGGGTAGGAAAGGGTATTTAGAAAGTGAAGGGCTCTGAGGCAGTTTAAAAAATGGTTAATTAGTAGTGGCTGCCAGGGCCTGGGATACCATGAGGGGCAATTGCTAATGGGTATGGGATTTTTTTTCCTGTAGAGAGGTTGATTAAAATGTTCTTGAATTAGAGTGATGATGGGCGTTCAACCCTGTGAGCATGCTAAAGCCCACTGGATTGTCAGCTTCAAACGGGTGAACTTTTTGTATGTCCATTGTGTCAATAAAAAAAAAATAAGTCAAATCAAGAGTTAGTGAATAAGGATGTGGAGAGCCCGGATCACACATGCATTGCTGGTAGGAATGTAAGGGGTACGACCACTCTGGAAAATTATTTGCATCTCTTTTCAAAACAGAAAATGGACTTACCGTATGCACCAACAATTGCATTCTTGGGTGTTCATCCCAGAGAAATGAAGGCTTCTATTCATCCAGGAACATGAATGCAAATGTTCATAACAGCTTCGTTCAGAATAGGCCCAAACTGGAATCTACTCAAATGACCTTTAATGTGTAAATTGTTAAACACACTGGGTGTATCCAGACCATGGACTATATAACGCAGTAATAAAAAAGGAGTGAATGCTAATGCATGCAACAACATGGAAAAACCTCAAGGGAATTACACTGAGCTCTTAAAAAATTTCAAAAAGAATAATTCTGTTTATGAAGCATTTATGAAATAGTTTCATAATAGAACTGGTTAGGGATGGGGTGAGGGACTGGGTGTGGCTCTAAAAAAGTAATGGTAGGGGGTCTTGTGATGGTGAATATCTTGATGATAGTGGTCACAAAAGGCTGCAGATATGACATAATTGCTAAGAGCTACGCACACACCCACACATACAGGAGTGCATGCATAACTAATGAAATCTGAATAAAGTCTGCAGAGTCTGTGGATTGTACTGATGTGAGTTTCCAGGTTTTGGTGTAGTGCTAGAGTTGTATAAAATGTTACCACTGTTTTAACATTGTCTGAAGCCAGGCAGAATGGTGCACAGGACTTCCTTGTGTGTTTCTTTTCAACCTTTTGTGAATCTATAATTACTTAGAAGTAAAAGTTAAAAAAGTGGCTGAAAAAAATCAGATCACCAAATTTGTGTATTTAGGATTGATTATTTCTATGAAGGAAGCAGGAAAATTTATATATGAATTTGCCTGTGTCTGCATAAACTATCTCTAAAAGGGTAAACAAGAAGCTGATAGCATTTGTCTAAAGGGAGTGGGAGCTGAATGGGTGTGGGAGAGGTCAGCAGAGAATTATTATGTCCTCTTTTGCATCTTTTGAATTTTGAATCACATGTATATATTACCTATTGATGAATAAATATTAAAATAATTTAGTCAGGGGTCTTCCACTTCTGGTAAGATGGAGTGGACAGACATACTCTTCCCTATTCATCCTGTTATGTACAGCTAGAACTCCTGGCCATTAAATACAAAGTAAACATAAGACTCTGAAGTGTGGAGAGAAGGCAGACTGTCTAGGGACCTTGAAACTTGTGGGACAACATGGTGGTGAGTTCCCTGGAATTCTTTTTGCCTCACAGACCCCAAATATGTACTGGAGAAACCAGCAAACCAGAAATGCCAGTTTTCCATTTCCCCCATCAAAGATGGACTAGAGACCCTTGCTAGGCTATAATGAGGAGGCCCAATTCCTCTGCTGAGGTGGTGTCAGTGGAGATGATGTGGGGAGCGTGGACTTCCACCGCTACTCAGAGTACGAGGTACTTGTTCTCCTCCCCGCTGGGATAGTGTCAGAGAAGGCCTAATGCAGAACAGGACTCTGACCTCTGCTCAGCATTCATGAGGCCGCCATCTGTCGTGTCAGTGGAGGTCACATGGGGAGCAGTAGCGTGGCTCAGCCCCTCCCTCCCAGGTAGAGTGGTATCAGTAGACAGCTAATAGGGAGTCTGAGCTCCCACCTCTGCCCAGCAATAACAAGGAGCTCATTCCCCAGCGGTTGTCAATGGTGGCCAAGTGTAGAACCTGAAATCCACCTCCAATGGCTTCCCTCCATTCCCCTCCTTGGAGCAGTGTCAGAGGAGGTCTTCTAAAACGCAAAATGTAAATGAGATCCAAGTCCTATGACGTAATATTCACAAATGGCCAGGTATCAAATATCACTCATTATACCAACAACCAGGAGTATCTCAACTTGAATGATAAAAAGGGAGTCAACAGAATCCAACACCAAGGTGACAGACATGTTAGAATTATCCGACAAGTATTTTAAAGCAGCTGTCATAAAAATGCTTCATTAAGGAATCATGAACACAGTTGAAACAAATGAAAATGTAGGAAGTCTCAAAGAAATAAAATTATAGCAAAGAAATAGAACTAAAAAAATTAAAATCTGAAAGATGAAATAAAACTCAGTGGATGAACTTGGCAGCCCAATGGAGAAGACAGGAAAGAGAGCTTAAAAGAGAAATTACCCAATCTGAATTCAGAAAGAAAAATAATGGAAGAAAATAAAGAGAACCTCAGGGATATAGGGAATATAACAAAAGATTTAAATTTGGGTCATCAAAGTCCTAGAGGAAAGAAAATAGGGTGGGGATTCAGAGAAATAATGTCTGGAAATCCCCCAAATTTAGCAGAAGACATAAACTACAGATTCAAAAATATGATTGAATTCCAAACAAGAAAAATCCAAAGAAATCTATAGCAAAGCATATGATAGTCAAACTTCTAAAAACTAAAGATGAAAAAAATCTTGAAAGTGGCCAGAGAGAAATTACACATTGCCTAGAGGGTGAAAATGATTAGAATAACAGCAGATTTTAAAATTCAGAAACGATGAAGATCAGAATGAAACGGCACAGTATTGTTCAAATGTTGAAAGAAAAGAATTATGAGCCCAAATTTCTGCATCCAGAGAAAATATCCATCAGGAATGAAGGGGAAATCAAGATGTCTTCAGATGAAGGGAAACTAAGAGAATTTGGCATAAACATCCTGCAAGAATGGCTAAAGTTTCTCTATGCAGAAAGGAAGTAATATAAGGAGGAAACTTTGAACATAAGGAAGGAAAACAGAACAAGGGACACAGCGAACACATGGTACAGTACAATAGCCTTTCTTCCCTTCTTGAGTTCCCAAAAATATGTTTGCTAGTTGAAACAAACATCAAAACACTGTTTAATATGAACTTCATTGTATGTGGAGGTAATATTTAAGAAATTTTATATTACAAATGGTTATGAGTAAAGGCATGTAAAAGGATATAAGATTTCTAGACTTCAACTGAACTGGTAACATGTTGGTAGAAGTAGATTGTGATAAATTATGTACATATATAATACTCAGAGCAACCATTTAAAAATCCTGACACTAAAAAAATACTAGATAAATATAAGTGGAATTATAAAAATGTCTAAGTAATCTAAAAGGATGCAGGAGAGAGAAAACAAAGAAACAAAACAGAAAGAACAAACAGAAAACAAAATTTGAATTGACAGACTTAAGCTCTAACATATCAGTAATTGTATTCAATGTAAATGGTCTAATTGCACTAATCAAAAGAGGGAGGTTAGCACAGTGGACTTAGAAAAGATCCAATTATATACTGTTTATAAGAAATTCACTTCAACATATAGGTAGATTGAAAGTAAAAGGATAGAAAAGGATATATCGTGCAAAAAATTAAAAGTGTTAGTGGCTGTATTCACATCAGATAAAAATATTCAGAGCAATCAAAATTACCAGGGAAAGAGAAAGCCATAACATAACAATAAAGGGTCAATCCTCCAAGAATAAATATCAATCCTAAATGTGTATGCACCAAACAAAAGAGCTGTAAAATATGTGAAGCAAAAACTAATAGACCTGAAAAGAGAAATAGACAACTCCACAATTAATATTGGAGACATCAACACCTTTCTCACAATTGGTAGAATGACTATGTGGAAAATCAGCTAGTATATAGATGAACTCAACAATACCAACAGTTAGGACCTCATTGAGATTTATAGAACACTCCACCTAACAAAAGCAGAGAATACACTCTTTTAAATTTCCCATGGGTGTGCCAAGATAGATCATATTCTGGGCTATAAAATAAACCTCAACAAATGTAAAAGAATTGAAATCACACAAGTATATTCTGGGACCACAATGAATTAGAACCAGAAAGCAATAACAGAAAGACAGTAGAAAAACCTCCCAACACTTGGAAACTGAACACCATACTTCCAAATGATCCATGGGTCAAAAGGAAATCTCAAGGACAATTTAAAAACACATTTCATTGAATTGAATGAAAATGAAAATACAGTATATAAAAATTTGTGGGACACATTAAAACAGGATTAGAAAGACATTGGTGACATTTAATGCCTATATTACAAAAAATTAGTCTCAAATCAATAATAAGCTCCCACAAATTAATTATTAAGCTCCCACCTTAAAGAAACTAGAAAAGAAGACAAAGTGAAGCAAAGCAAGTAGAAGAAAGGAAATAAAAATAAAAGCAGAAATCATTGGAATTGAGAACAAAAACAAGAGAGAAAAATCAATGAAAGAAGAGTCTAATTTTTTGCAAAGATCAATATAATTGACAAACTTTAGAAAATCTGACAATAAAAAGACAAATTATAAGTATCAAGAAAGAAATGGGATTTCACTCAAGACCCTGCAGTCATCAAATTAATAATATTGTACTATAAACAACTCTGCACACATAAATTTGACAGCTTAGATGAGATGGGCCAATTTCTAAGAAACACAAACTACCATCAAAAAAGAAGTAGATAATTTGAATAGTCCTAAAACTATTAAGAGAAGTGAATCTATAATTTAAAACCTCCCAAAAAAGTAATCTCCATGCCCTCGTGGCTGCACTAGAGAATTCTATCAAATGTTTAAAGAAGAATTAATAGTATTTTTACCTAATATATTCCAGAAAATAGATGCAGAAGGAACATTTTACAGCTCATTCTCTGAAACCAGCATGAACTTACTACTGAAATTAGACAGTTAGGAAAAAGAAAGAAAACTGTAGAAGAATTTTTCATCAACGTAGGTGAAAAAATTCATAATAAAATATTAGTAAGTAGAAATCAGCAATCTACATCATTATTTTATTACTTTTGCTAATAATTTAATTTATTCCACCGATAGAAGGATGATTTGAGTTTTAAAAATCAATTTAATTCATAATATTGATAAGCTAAAGGAGAAAAATCACAGTATCTTATCAACTAAGACAGAAAAATCATTTGACAAAATCCAACTCCTATTTATTATAAAAATAAGATTGAGAGGGAGAAAGCATTTGTAAACTACATATGTGACAGAGGACCAGTATTTAGATATACAAAAAATTGTCAAAACTCAACAGGAAAAAATACAATGCAACTAGAACAGACAGAAAACATGAACGGACACTGAAGAGGAAATACAAGGTGACAAGTACAGGAAAAGATATTCAATATCACTGGTCTTTAAGGAAATCCAAATTAGGAACACAGTGAGCTATCACTACACACCTATTAAAACAACTAAAATAAAAGAATAGAGACCAAAAAACAAATCTAGAGAGGATGTGGATTAACTGGATCACTCATAACATTGCTGGTGGGAACATAAAATCGCCCAGCCACTCTGAAAGTTTCTTAAAAAAAAAACAAACAACTGCATATACACTTACCCAGCAATTGTACTCTTGGGAATTTATCCCAAAGAAATGAAAACTTTTGTCTACACAAAAAGCATTCATAGTAGCTGCTTTTGTACGAGCCAAAAACTGAAAAAAGAACCCCATAATATCCCTCAATACACGGATGGTTAAATAAACTGCGGTGCATGCATATTATGAAATGCTATGCAGCAATGAAAAGGTACTCATGATGCACTCAGCAACTTAGATGGACCGCCAGGGCATTATGCTGAGTGAAAAAGAGCCAATCTCAAAAGGTCACACACTGTGGATTCCATGGTTATAATGTTTTTGAAATAACAACACTGTCAAGTTGAAAAACTACTTGTGTTCAAGTCCTGGTCTCAGGGTCTGTGTTGAAGGAATACACACCAAACCACCACTCTGGGCCCCAAGCATCTTACCTAGAGCTCAGACCTCTTTCTTGGTGTTAAACTCATTGATTTTGGGATGAACCTGTAAAAAGGCCCAAAGCCTAAAGCGCAAGTCCCAGTGGGGGAAAGATGCAGAATTAAACACTGGAGCAGGAGATATGGATGGAGAGAAAAACAGGCCAACCTGGGAGAGAGCTAAAATGTGCTGGCCATCACTCAGCTTCAGCTGTCATGTTCCTAAACTCACACCTGGGGTTGCATCCATACAGATCACTCACAGTTCTTAGTTCTTTAAATAAGCCCTCTCTTTCCTGTTTCCACGGCTTTGCATATGCAGGTGATCTTCCACTCCATTGTCAGGTCTCAACTTAAATGGCACTTCCTCTAGGAAGCCTTCCCTGACTTCCCTTCACCACACGTGGGTTAACTGCCCTTGCCACGCATTGCACCTGGTATTTCCCCACTCATAACACCTTTTCACTGAAGGTATGTGCATGAACTGACAGGCAATTAGAACATGCAATGGAGGAAAAGTGTGGCAAGATGCAGGCAGGATTCCAAAGACTTGGTATACAAGAGGGAAGTTTGCTTGTGTGTGAATCTTTTATATGCATTTACTTGTAAATGCATAAAATATGTCTGGAAGGATATCCAAGAATCTGATGACATTTGTTTAATTCCAGGAATGAGTTTAACTCCAAGAAGTGAGTCTGGGCTCTCGGCAAAATGCTTGGGGAAGAAGCCAGACCTTTGGGTGGTGGTTTGTATGTTCTTCCAATACAGATCCTGAGACCAGGACTTGGATGCTGGTAGTTTATCTGGGAGGTGATCCCATGAAGCACAAGTGAGGGAGTGGCCAAGGTGAGACAGGAGAGCAGAAAAACCAAGAAGGGGTGCAGAGCAGGTTGTTCAGGTAGTTATTGTGGGTACCTGGGGTTCAATCCTGCAAGAGGTCCCTCTGAGAAGACATCTCAGTGTCATCCTATTGTGGCTTGAGGAGGCTGGGCCACTGTCCACTGACCTCTAACCCCTCTTGGTGTTTGCATCCCTGTTTGGCCCAAAGCAATCCCGTGGTGCATGATACAGGAGGAAGCCAGGCAGAAAAGAGGAGGGTCTCCGCATCTTCTTCTGCAGGCTGAGTGGGGCATGGCGGCCTCGGCTCTGGGTGGGGTCTGCAGGCCTGTTGCAGTCCACAGTTGAATGGAAGCTTCTGCTGGTGGCTGTAGAGACACAGTCCTCAGAAGCCATTGTCCAACAGCAAAGAAGGCAGCAGGCAGCACAGTTGTCCTGGTGATGAGACCCATTTTGGGGTAGACGGAGGAAGGATCGGCACCTCCTCTTATGAAGATGAAGAGACTGAGGGGCTCAGTTCCTGCTAACAAGAGACACACTCTCAAGCCTTCCCTTTTCTTATGCTGCCTATCCTAGAGGCCAGGACTCAGCAAATACTTGTCTAAGTACACATGTCAATGAATCAGTTTCTCCTCATCTCAATGGACTAGCATGAATAGGAACTTTCAAATATTCTATTTATTCAGTCCTAGCCAAAGCTCCAAGGAGAACAACCAGGCTTTGTGACCCAGCAGCCATTTCCTGGAGCTGGGGGTTGTCAGCATCAGACAGAAAGATGCTGAAGGGTAAGTTTCCTCAGGCACAGGGAACCCTCCAAGAGGAATCAACGACTCCTTGTCTTTGCTCAGTAGGGGCTCCGTGGGGGCGCACTCGAGGTCTGGCAAACATCAAGTGCCGGCACCAGGGCCCACAGGCCAGTGTGAGAGAACCATGGGGTGTCTGGATGCTGAGACTCACGCAGCCAAAGCAGAAGGGCAGATGCCTGTGAGCTTGGAGGGTCCTCTGATTGCCTTTCCAGGGGGCTGAGTGAACTCAGGAGGGATGTGGTGACCAGGATTTGGACTCTTTTCGATGTTGTTCTTCTCCCGTGGTCCCAGCTGGAGGGGTGACCATGTTTATACAGGTGACCTCACCCTCGTGGCTACAGCAGATCAGACCAGGGTGGATCAGGAGATACCATCCTTGACTGGGATGACTGAACCCATCTTCTTGAGAATATGAAGTGAGATACTCAAAAACTAGAGTCAGATGGTGGTGAGTCCATGGAATGGAAGGTGAGATGGATCCGGGTCAGGGCTGGGGCCTTTGTGACTGAAAGTTATGGGGCAATTAGAAAGTCAGGAGTTCCAGTAGGAATTCTCTCTATCACAAGCAACAGAAAATTGGAAACAAACGAGCTTGCACACAAAAAGGGGATTTACTGGTTCAGGCAGCTGTAAAACCCAAGATAATGTAGGTACCAGGCACTAGAAGATGCAGGGGCTCAAGTGATGTCATACAACCTATTCTGTCTTCATTGCTGAGCTCTGCGCTGCTCCACGTGCTGGCTTTATTCTCAAAACAAGATTTAACTTGGTAGTTGCAAGATAACGCCAGCAGCTCCAAAACCAACATGGCTCATCTTGAAACTTCATGGTCGAGGCCGAGAGTGTCTTTGCAGGATGCCCCAGCAAAAGCCTCTCTTGATTGGACCACGAGACCATCCCTGAACCAACTTCTGGAACTCGAAGGAACCTAATAAGTTGACTGGCTACAGCTCGCAAACCAGTTGCATCCCTGATGTTGGTCAGTGGGACCTTAACCAAATCATATGCACTGACAGAGGACGGGAGAGGATCCCCAAACATTTGAAAGAATGATTGGATGTTGGGCGACCCACGACACCATTACTAAATGGAGGATGGGTGCATGCAGAGAGGGAAATGGAGCCAGCACCAGGGTAAAAGAGAGACAGGAGATCCTGATCATATAGAGAGGGACAGAGAAAGACCAAGGGATGGAGGGAAGAGAGAAGAGAGGGAGGGAAGAAGAGAGAGACGCTTTAGATGCTCACTTTCTCAGTTTCAAACTCATCCTCAGCAGCCCCAAGTAGTATGACCTTTGTGTCCTTACAACGAACCTCCCTTTTTTCTCCAGATGGATTTCTGTTTCATACCACCACCAGCCCTGAACTCAGTGAGATGTTTGGTTACCTTGGTCACCTGAGCAGACGGCTGGATTGACGCACAAAGAGGAGAATTGCATGTCTAGATACACCTTAATAGATGGATCGTGAGCTCCCACAGTTTCAGCATTAAATTCTCAAACTGCAATCGTCTCCCCAGTTACTAAGCACTGTTCGTCCTAATTAACCAGTTTGCAGGCAATTTTTCAAGTAGTGAAATAAATTAATGAGCTCGGCTGAAGAGACTGGCAAGGCATTGAGTTCACTGGGGAGCTGGTGTTTTATTACCAGTTCCACTCAGGGTTAAGCTCTAGGGATGGGAGTTGGGTTGTGGGATTCTTTTTTTTCACTTTCCTCCTAATCGTACCTTCAAGTCAGGAGAATCCCGTCAGGATATTAAGATGAAAGATGCCTCTGTGTTTTCTTTAGAAATGAGCTTGATTTAATTCATGATAACATTCAGTTAATTCGGATGCCTTAATGAACCCGTTCTAAGGGAAGGAGATCAGATGAATGTGTTAGGCCACCCCATTTGATAACCTCTCTAAGGAGTTTCTCTGTTAGAAAGTACAATATTAAAAATCGTATTCCTCTATTTCTAGATACGTGTTTGGACCTGGACGGTCTTTCATTTTGATGACTTGAGTTGATGGAAAGTACAGGGGAAGTAAAGGGAGCATATAAGCCTGTAAAAATCCTAAGTCCGAAGCCCTTCAGGACCTGGTCTTGTCTGTTTCCACTCTCCCCCGTTCTCCCACTCTTCACCTGGACCTCATACATCATTAAATGCCTGTTGAAGGAGGGACAGCTCCCCTTCCCTAGCTCGGCACTCCTGCTGCCCCACCTTAGGCCCCTAGGGGGCGCTGCTGCCCCTTGAACACTTAAGCCTGGACTAGCGTCTTGGTTCCTTGTCCCCTTAAGCAGAGCTGAGACAGGCTGGTATTTCCACACAGAGCATCACTGGAAATGTGTGAGGGGTTGGTGAAGTAAACAAGCAAAGTGCACTAATGCATCAAATGTTTGTGCTTCCTGTGACCCTCAGAATTCCAGTCGCCGTGGCTGAGACTGCCAGGCTCCGTCTGGCTTCTGTGGGCAGGTCATGGTTTTGTCTGAACCTCTTCCCCTCCATCTCCATGTGGCCAGAACCACCTGTTTTTCCATGTTGAAGGAACTATTTGTTGGATATTTTTACCCCCTTCCTTGGTAAGAGAAAGTCTTTTTAATAAATTCCAATACTTTTCCTACATGTGATGTAGTGATTTATAAAAATACATATGTATTTTCCGTCATTCAGATGACCAAAATACATTTCTCAGATATAGCTGGTCTTCATCCACAGTTCCAGAAAACACTTCAGAGCCAGAAAGGTGAAATGGGTGTCTTGTAATGTGAATGGGACGGGACTGGTTGCCAGCTAGTGATCAGAGGGTGGGCACTTTCAGTCCCCAGTCCCCAACCTCCAGGAGGGGTGAGCAAAGAGGGGCTGGAGTTTGAATCAGCCAATGGCCAATGACTTAGTCAATCATGGCTATGCACTGAAGCCTCCATAAATTCCCATGAGAACTGTGTTTTCCCTTTTGCAACCTGCTTGCCTGTCTTGGCAGGAAGGAAACTTCCATGCTTGGGGAACCAGAACACTTCCATGTGCCTCCATGCCGGACCCCATGTTCCAGGAGGTCAGAAGCTTCCTTGTTCAGGACTTTGCCCTATGTATCTCCTCATATGGCTGTTAATTTGTATCCTTCACAGTATCTTTTGTTAGACTGGTAAACCTTCTGTGAGCTGCTCTAGCATTAATCGAACCTAAGTGGGAGGTTGTTGGAACCTCCAGTGTGCAGCCAGTTGGTCAGAAGCACAGGTAATAGCCTGGAACTTGCAACTGATGTCTGAACAGTGGGTGGGTAGGGGGCAGCTATATGGCACTGAGCCCTCAGCCTGTAGAATCTGGTGCTGTCTCTGGGCAGATTGTGTCAGAACTGAGTCGAATTCTTGGACCCCCTGCTGGTGTTTGAGAATTGCTTGGTGTCATGCATGGGGAAACCTCCTTCCCCCACATGCGCATGTTGGAATTAGGCCCGGATCCCAAACGGACAATGTCAAACATCTGTCTGTATTCAAGCCGCTCTCCCTTTGGTCTGGAACAGTGTTCTCAAGGTGAGCTCTCTGGAAACTTGTTAGACATGCAAATTCCCAGGCCCCACCCTAGACCATTTGAAATAGAAACTCTGGGGATGGGCCCAGAAATATGTGTTTTAACAAGCCCTCCAGATGTTTCTGATGCACACTTAAGTTCGAGAACCACTGGACTAAAAAAACCAGTCCAGTCCTGCTAAAACAGTGCAATGTTTATAAATAAAAGGATAGTGCAGTGAAGAATGTGTTCTGGGGAGGTCATGGCTGTCTGCCACCGTCACTGTTCTCAGAGGTTTGGAAGAGGAGCCACATAAGCAGGGACTCTAAGAATAATTCTGACAACGAAAGACTCAGGAGGAATTCCTGGGACCCCGCAGAAACCGAATCTAACATCTCGGTCCCAAATCTAACTTCATAGCTTATATTTTTAAATCAAATTTTTTAAATAAAATTTGTATATGTTAAGGTATACAACATGATGAGTTGATATACGTATACAGAGTGAAATGATGAATAGAATCAAGCTAATTAACATGATCTCATAGTTATATTTTTTGGAGGCGAGTAGAGCACATGAAATCTACTCTCTTAGCAAATTTCCAGGATTCAATAGAGTATTATTAACTATAGTCATCATGCTATACATTAGATCTCCAGACTTAGCCATCCTACATTACTGTAACTTTGTGCCCTTTGAGCAGCATCTCTCCATTTCCCTCCCCTCCAGAGTCCTGGTAACTGCCATTCTACTCTCTGGTTTTATGCATTCAACTTGTTCAGATTTCACATGTAAGTGAGATCATGTAATCTGTGTCTTTCTGTGTCTGGATTATTTTATTCAGCATAACCTCCTCCAAGCTTATACATATTGCAAATTGTAGGATATTCTTCATTTTTGAAGGTTGAATAATATTCCATTATATAGATATTACATATAAGCATATTAATCTTATATGTAATTTTATATTTATTATAATTATATATATTATAGGTTATATATATATATACACATATATATACATACACACACATATCTCACAATTTCTTTATCTATTCCTCTGTCAAAGGCACTCAGGATATCTTGGCTTTTGTGAATAATGCTGCAATGAATGTGGGAAAACAGACATCTTTCCGAGACAGATTTCATGTCTTTGGCATATACCCAGAAGAGGGATGGCTGGACCATATGGTAGTTCCTTTTTTAGCTTTTTCAGGTACCTCCATACTGTTTTCCATAGTGGCTACACCCATTTCCATCCCCCCCCCCTAGAGTGCACAGGGTTCCCTTTTCCCCACATCCTCCCCAGCACTTGCTATCTCCTGTCTTTTTGATGATGAGCATTCTAACAGGTGGGAGGTGATGTCTCACTGGGGTTTCGGTGTGCATGTCCCTGATGATCAGTGATGCTGAGGACCTTCTCATGTGCCTGCTGGCCATCTGTATGTCTTCTTTGGAAAACTGTTTATTCAGGTCCTTTGCCTATTTTTTTAATAGGGTTTGTGAGTGTATGTGTGTGTGTGGGGGGGTTGTTATTGAGTTGCATGGGTTCCTTAGATATTTTAGATATTAACCCCTTATCAGATATATGTTTTGCAAATATCTTCTCCTGATCTGTAGGCTTCCTTTTCATTTTGTTAATTGTCTTATAACAGTGATCTACAACTAGTAGATATAAGAAACGTGAGTTTATGTGACCCATTTTAGTATTTTAGATTATTTTACTCAGTTGCCTACTTTAAAAAATTGGGATTTTTCTGTGAAATTTTGGATTTCTAGCTTCTTCTGAAAAATTAGAAGCTCTGGAAATTCTAGGATTGTGGTTCCCATTTGACCTCAACTACCTAGAACTGAGTAGTGGCTTTATCCTTTAGATGGAGCCCACATTCTCCAGATTTACTCCAGTCCCCACTACTCCCTATAGTTTTCCCAACACTGAGGATGACTGTCAGTCATTATTTATCCTTGTGTTTATCCTGCCGTCTTATTTATTTTGTACTTTTGACTATGGAAAAACCCAATCTTTCCTGGATCCATAATGTTTTTATCAAAAGGGAGAAGATGTAAACCAAAGAGTAGCAAGGGATTTTAAGAGAAGTGCTATAGGGTTAATTTCTTTGTTGAAGTGAAGAATAAGTGTAAATGGTTCATCTGCAAGCCAAACATGGAAAGAATACAACTTAAGATGGCAACAAAATGTACACTACCTTTAATTATCCTTTTACTTCATTTTTTGGCTCAATAGCATTTTGCATTTGAGACCCCTGTATTGCCATTTTCAATGTCTCCTTGTTAGGGCTCAGTGTCTTGTAGTGAGTTCTCCTTTCCAGTTCTGCAATTACATTGCCCTCTGCTTGTGTCATGGACCAAGTGATATATGCCAGATACTGAGAGCACATTCAAGAAGGGGGCTCTGCCAGGCCCATCATCAGCATGGGTGAGAGATGTAAAGGTGGCCAGGATCTGGCAGGGCGGGTTAGCTCCGTTGTGAGTGCTGCCTTAACAACAGTGCCCAGGAGGGCTTTGGCACTGACCGCACAGGTGTTCAAACCTGTGGAGTCCCAACTAACAGGTGGTCAGGGAGAGGGAAAGGGTCTGGAAACAATTGATCAACTGGACTAAAGAAGAAAAAGACAAACTACAGACTGGGAGAAGATATTTGCGGAAGATAATCTGATAAACGACTGTTAGCCAGAATCTACAAAGAACTCTTAGGACTTTACAATAAGAAAGCAGACCACCTGATGAAAAATAAACCAAACTACATAGGGAATATAGTCGATAACGCTGTAATAGCCTTGTAATGGTGATAGATGGTAACTATACTTACTGTGGCAAGTATTTCTTTCCCGTGGATATAATTGCTGAATCACAATGTCAAATACCTGAAACTAATATAATATTGCATGTCGACTATACTTTCATAAAAAAGATAAGCCAAAGTAACAGACACTTCGCCAAAGGAGATATACACAGGGCAAATAAGCATATGAAAATATTGTCCACGTAATATGCAACCAGGGAAATGCAAATTAAAACAACAGTGAAATACCACTACATACCTATTACAATGGCCAAAATGCCATACACTGATACCATGTGCCAGCAAGGATGTGGAGGAACAGGGACTCACGCTCAATGTGGGGATTCAGAAATGTTACAGCCACTTTGGAAAACAGTTTGACAGTTTCTTATAAACCTAAACATATTCTTACCATATGATGCAGCAATCACACTCCCTGATACTTACCTGAATACCCCTTGGTATTTATGTCTGCACAGAATCCTGCCCACAGACATTTTGCAAAAGCAGATCAAGATGTTCAGTAGGTGAATGGTCAAATAAACATCCAGACAATGGAGTATTATTCAGCACTAAAAAGAAATAAGCAACCCAGCCATGAAAAGAAACTTACATGATTATTTGTAACTGAAAGAAGTCAATCTGAAAATTATACTGCATGATTCCAGCTGTATGACATCCTGAAAAAGTCAAAATATGGAGACAGTAAAAAGAACAGTGGTTGCCAGGGACTAAGGGGGAGGAATGAACAGGCAAAGCACAGTGAATTTTTAGGGCAATGAAGCGATTCTATGTGATGGTGGATGTATAGAATGGCTATATGGTAGATATAACCGTAACAGTGGGTACATGTCATTGTATATTAGTCCAAATCCATACAATGTACAATAACAAAAATGATCCCTAATGTTGGATGGAATGATGTTTCAACATTGGTTTGTTGAGTGTAACAAATGTACCTCTTTGGTGGGGAATGTTGATGGTGGGGAAGACTATGAATGTGTGGGGGCAGGGGTATGTGGAGAATTTCTCTAACCTTCTTCTTAATTTTGCTGTGAGCCTAAAACTGCTCTAAAAGGTAAAGTCTATTTAAACAAGAGTTCTCCAGCAGTTCTCCAACAAAATCTTGTGGTTAGAGACAATTTTAGTCATTGTGCCTGGTTTTGTGACAAACCACCCCCAGAGTCAGTGGGTTGCTTGGGCCGTTCCTTTGGTGTTTTTGCCCAAGCTCAGCCATGCGGCTGAATTTAGCTGGAAAGCCGGCTTGACGGGAAGATCCAAGGAGGCCCTATCACATGTCTGGCAGTGCTGGCTGTTGGCTCAGCCGTCTTGGTTCTCCTCTCCATGGCCTCTCCTCCAGCAGCCTAGGCTGGCTTCCTCATACAAAGGTGTCAGTGTAGTTTCCCGAGAGTGATTCCAAGGCACAGCATTCATCAGACCTCTCCTGGTACCGTGTGTGTGCATGTCCCACTGGCCAAAGCAAGCCACAAGGCCAACCCCAGAGTCAACATGGAGAGGAACACACAAGGGTCTAGAGAATGGGGTACATGATGCCTGGGGCCCTAACTGTAGCAAACTACCTAGGGCAGTCAGTAACGGAGGTCAGTTCATTCTCAACTGGGACCCTCTACTAGCTGGCCCAAGACACTGCAGTGTACCCTCTCGTAGGGTGACTGATAGACACATTCATTTGTTTCTCGGTTCTTGCTAAAGTTTGTTCATCATGTCGTATCCTCACAGGGTCTGTCTGCACAAGGCTAGCTCATTTCTGGAGGGTATCTTGGATACGAGAAGGAAGCTAACCTTTCCAATGATCCTGGGTGTTAGGAGCATTTTTAGGAGAAAATAGGACCTTCTTGAAGTCAGTCTTTTCCTGGTTCTGTGAGATTATTGAGGTTATAAAGGCAGGCATCCCTGTTGAGAAGAGAAAAGAGTAAATGGCATCTTTAAGGGGACACAAGCAGAGACAGATTGGATCTGCCAGGATTGGGAAGAAAAGTGAGTTCTGTAGGGTCCTCAGATACTGCCGATCTGTGACCGGTTTCCTCTTCATACCCTGGAGAGATTATAGATGGGGTGGGGATGAATATGTGTGCATTGAGAGAAGCTGGGCTTCAGTGTGGACACCACGCATGCCATGCACATCAAAGGCCCCATTCATACAGACCATGATGGGCATGGTGCCCATTGGAGTTGTTCAACATTGAGGCCCTGAACTCAGGGCCTGAAAATACAACTGCATTTTCAGCCAAGCAAAGATGTCCTTGCCCTCTGTAGACCACCCATCCAAGGGGAAACTCCCAAATGTTTGCTTTGTGTGAGACCCCAGGACATTTGCAAGATCTAGCATGGGGGAGAGGGGGCCACGTAAACTTCCCCCTCTGAGCAGTGAGATAGACTTTGATGTGAAGGCAGTAATATTAATGTTAGTTCTTACACAGTTACATTTTTGGACAGGACTCATTCTTCTGCAGTCCTTTTCCACCCAGCATGCAGGAAAATATTGAAATTTATTTTTCTATGAATGTCAGCACAAAGGCCTCTATCTAGCCCACACCCCTTTCCTTCTGATCCCACGCACAGCGCTTGGCCGTGGCTGTGTCTGTGTCTTCTCCACATTTCAGCATCTCTCTAATGTCTGTTACCTTCCTCCTTCCCTGTCTTCATTATGTGTTTATTTCATCCCACAGATCCCTCTGCTGAGTATCTCTCTTGCCAAACACTGGCTGAAAAAAGAGAGAAAGTGCAAGTGAAACACAGTCAGGGTACAGGTCGGGCTGCGCCCTGGGGTCTGGGCCCCGGGCTGGCCTCCTGTGGGTCAAGGGGGATGTGGGTGAGTGGAGAGGCTCCTCTGAGCCTGAGGCTTGGTGCACGTGAGAGAGAGAAGTCCCAGCAGGGCGTATCTGCACGGAGCTTGCTCATTTCTTGGGGGTGGGGCATCCCAGTGGTAATCCTTTTCAAATGAAAACAAAAACCATAAACCTACTGAACTGGGCCATCAGGGTGGATGTGAGTGTGCTGCTGTGTTGAGAAACTGGATCTACTCTACCGATGTCCTAAAGGAAAGGAGAAGAGTCATCCTAGAGCCAGTATAGGCAAAGGACCCTGCGATGAGCCTGCCCATCTTACCCGGTAGCCCATGTCCTATTTCACTGAATACTGTGTGTGTGTGTGAGTGTGTGTGTAATCAAGCAAGGAGCCGGTAGACTGGGAGGCCCTGATGCCTGGGTAGCTTACTCAAGCAAACCAGGACCCCGGAATCCAAAAAAAGTGACCCTTCAGGACAGCCAGCCACTGACCGCCAACCAGGTTTGCCCATAACGCAGCCACTTACGCTACAGCCAACCCGGTGACTGCTTTGCTTCAGTGTCTGCTTTGTAACAGCCTCGCCCGCAGCTCCTGTCGGTGGACTGCTCCTGGAGGCACTGCCCCATCCCCAGGGATGTGTGCTCAGATCAACTCTTAAAAATGGTACTGTGACTCAGTTTACCTTTTGACTGTGTGTGTGTGTGTTTGTGTGTGTGAGTGAGAGAAGAGAGAGAATAAAAAGGAGCAGGGAGAGGAGGGGAGGGGAAGGAGGGGAAGAGGGACAAGAGGAGGAGAGAGTAAGAACCTTGAGCCGCCAGGCATCCCTTCTGGGCCCATGAAAGGTTACTTCTGCCCTGAAGGTGGCGCTGATCCCCACAGACACAGACCGCCGCTCCTGCTGTCAGCTCAGGGGATGCCCCCTCTCCACATTCTGCCCAGACACGCGGGGACCCGGGCTGTTGGGTTGGCAGTTACTTTCTGATTGAGGGCTTTTCGTTCCTCTGGTTCTGTGCGCCTAACTTGGCTCTGGCGTAGAACAGTGCCAATGAATAGTGACAGAAAGATGGAATGAATGAGGGAGTCCCATTAGAATTTTAAAAAGGATTAGAATTTGAAAGGAGTTGGATGCTTTTGAAGAGAAAGAGAGTGGTACATATGGCGGTGGCCTCTGGGGCTCAGAGAGTCCCACACTCATTGACGAGGGCTCAGCTTGATGAGGAGGGCCATGGGGTGCAGAGGGCCCGTGAGGGCGGTGACCACACTTGCAGGAAGCCTCCTACCCCTCAGAAGTTACTGCTGCGAAAGGGAGCCTTCCATCCTGGGCAAATGACCCGATTCCCTCTCTTTAAGTTGGTGGAGTAAACTGATAATTAAGTAATTAAGAATCAAAGGGAGGCTTTTACAGCCCTCATGTAGGAAAACCAGTGAAGAAATTATAATGGAGATAAAAGACAATGAATCTGGGTCCTCCTTTCGAAGGAAGGGCTGGGGTTGAGGGTGGCCCAGGGCAAATTTCTGGAGCGCTCTGGCAGAGGTGGTGTAGCAAGTACTGGCTAAACCCTGGGCTTTCTGGGGGCCTGGCTCCCAAGTACCAGCGTCTGCCCCGCCCCTGCCAATCGATGTATGCACAGTGTGGAGATGGACCTTCCAGGCGAGGATCTGAATAGCTGTGGAGGTCCCCTGCGCCATGCTGGTCGCCTAGAAAACATGGCACATCTTCCTAGCACGTCAGTAGTCCTCCAAGTATTGAGATTATGGATGCATAGATATGTCAACTGGTAAATAATTTAAAACATCACTTTTTAAAAATCTGAAATAAACATCTCTTCGTTAAAAACATTCTGCCGGGTATGTTTCTCAGCACTGGAAATATAGCAGAACACAAAATACAATTCTTGGCCACACGGCACTTACATTCTAGTTGGAGGTGACAGATAATAAACAAGTCAATAAGTGTCTAGGTTGTCAGCGAAAGAAGAGAGGGGATGCGAACCCAACAGTCCAAGCAGGTTTATTGCTGAACCTGAGAGGGACCCCTCTGTCCTGGCCAGCAGAACAAAGGAAAGAGGGTCTCTAACAGGTCAAGAGGCTTTTTATGGCCAGGGTTTTGGCGGGCTCTTTGAGGGGAGGGGTCAGGGGAAAGGTGGGCTTGTGGCTTGCTGACTCTCCTCTGGAGGATGCTTGTGGCCTAGGTCTCTGAGATGGTGGGTGGGCTTGTTGGAAAGGTGGTACTCGGCTCCGGATTCTATCAGTCAGGCTGGGATAAACAACTAAATAATCATCCAGGTTGTCAGGCTAGATTGTAAGGCCAAAAGCTGAGCAGGAGAGGAAGATGGTTGTGGGTATAATTTTAAGTGGAGGGGTGAGGAAGAGATTGAAATGATAAGGAAACAACCTTGTGAAGATCCCCGTTGTTAGAAAAGAAATAACAAGCCCAAATGGAGCCATTTGCCTGCCAAACCCAGACTTAATTATAATTTCAACCTATTCCAGGAATGTGAGCTTTGAACAATCAGGAATTTTCTGGTCACCTATGATGTGAGCTCTCCCCATCCCTCCAAAAGATGAGGGAACCTGCAAGATAAGACCCCGCTCTTCCCCCTAAGGGAGGGTGACCTGGCCTGAAACAATCGTTTATTTTCTTATGCTAATTACTTCTTGCCCCACCCTCCTTCCTGCAAAAACCTTCCACTGTTGTTCAGTTCCTGGGGGCATCTGTCTGTACTGCTAGCTGGCACGCTGTCCGGTTCAGGAATGGCTAATAGAGCAAATTAGATCTTCAAACTGACAGTTGAATTTTGCTTTTTAACACCAACCCACTTCCATTACTGGGGCAAACCGCCCTCCTGTCCCGTCTGGTCCCCTGGACAGGGTCTGAGTGGCTTCTCTTGTTTTTAGTTTTCTCTCTGCCGTCTGTCCTTCCCACTCCAGTCAGAATAACCCTGACCCATTAGGATCTGACTATAACACGCACCTGCTTAAAAATCCAAGATGGTTCCCACTCGTCAGAGATAAGCATTCAAATGCCCACAGGCGGGCAGGGATGGGAAGTGGGCAGGTGGTAAGGTTGGGGCCGTGTTAAACTGAAGAACACGAGAGGGACCTTAAAGGGTTACGGGCTGGGTTTTCCCTCCTTGGTTCTTGTCCGGCCACAGCAAAGAATTGAAAGGCAGAGAGACACAGTAGTGAAGCAGAGAGAAGGTTTTATTTGAATATGCCCCAAGGGAGGAGCGGCCCGAGTCAAGGTAGACAAAGGCCTCCACCTGTTAGGTGGGAGGCTTATGTACTGCATTCCGGTTAGGAGGAGCCTCTTTGACAAGGTGGGATTATTTGATTTGCAGGTCCTTCTATATAGTCCTCCGTCTCAGTGAGCATGTCCTTTCCCCATGCTGAGTTTGATTTGAGCAGATCTCCGTTCATTCGATTGTGCCCCCCTGGGGATCCGGCTGGCGAGGAAGTTATCTCCCTACAAAGCCTTTGCTGTCTTCACGTGGGCCCCCCTCCCTGGGCAGAGTTTGGGCAGCTGCTTCTCTGAACCTTATCTGGGTGGCTTCTTCTTTGAGCCTTATCTTCCTCTTTTCCGGCTGCTCATATCTATCTTTCTACCTAAGATTCCTAACAAAAGGACCACTGCTCCTCACTTTAGGAAGTAGCTGTGTAGAAATAATGGACCCTGTGTTGCCAGATTTTGAATTTATTTTAATGAGAATTGCAATCTTGCTAGTTAAGCGAAATCTCATTTTCAGACATTGGCAGCCAATTAAAATCATTCTTTAAATGGACTAAACAAACCATCTCTGTGGGCCAAATCTGGGCCAAAACAAGTTTGCAAGTTCTGGTTTAGAGCATAAAAAAGTGCTCTAATGTTTGCACAAACTCACCCTCTCAGCTTCCTTTGCTTCTGCTCCCACCTCCCAAATATACACTATACCTGTATTTCAGCTCCAGTAGTGACTGTTCTCCAGATCCCCAGGTATGAAAGCCACCGCCTTCATACTCTGAGCTGCTTTTCCTTCTCTATAGAATGGTGAACTCCTATTCATGCTACAGGACCCAGCTCAAAGTCAACTTCTTTGTGGATACTTCTAACGCCTCCAGACAGCGTTAATTCTGCCTTCCTTGGAACTTTCCCAGCAGCAAGTGTATGTGTTTGCTGTTAGATACAGCACAGTATATGGCAAATCATAGACATGTCACTCTCTCCGCCATGGAGACTTTCTGTGACTCTCTTGAAGCAAGGACAGCTTTTTGCATTTCTGTTTTGCAGCCCCTCACAGGGCGTTCCAAGAACAGGTGCTCAGTAGAAGGGTGGGAGGTCAATAAAGCACGTAAGAGCTCAGGCACTGGCGGGACAGATCTCTGCTAAAATCTTAGCTCCACCATTTACATGTATATACATGACTTCACTTATCTGTAAAATGGGTATAGCGATTAAAAGAGCTTATTTATCCCTGTAAAATGCTTGGCAAGTAGTCAGCTTTCAGTAGATGTTCTAAAAGATTGAAAGGAAGAGAAATCTATTTCTGTGTGTGGGTGTAGAGATGTGGCTTTCAGAGTTCCCCCGCAAGGCCTGCCCTGAATGAAGACGATCTCCACTTCACATAAAACACCAGGCTCCTCTGTTAATTCCACGGTGAAGCCAAGTTTCCGAAGGAGGGAACCCAGGCAGCATCCTTAGTTTACACCAGACTTCATGGTCCTTGTCTCAACCCCCTTCCCACTTCCCTGCCTAAGCACAGAATGTCAGTAGCTCTAAACATTTTTCTTTTTAAATTTTGGGATTCTTTGCTCTGTTAATAACACTAAAAACACAAATAAATCTTAATGGTTCTACAAAATAGCAGCAGACTCAGAGACTCCAAGAAGGAACTAGCGGTTACCAAAGGGGAGGCATGTGGGAGGACGGGTGGGGAGGGTGGGAGAAGGGGATTGAGGGGTATTTTGTTTAGCACACATGGTGTGGGGGGGTCACGGGGAAAACAGTGTAGCACAGAGAAGGCAAACAGTGAATCTGTGGCATCTTACTTCACCCAAGGATAGTGACTGCATTGGGGTATGGGTGGGGACTTGATAATATGAGTAAATGTAGTAACCACATTATTTTTTCATGTGAAACCTTCATAAGAGTGTATATCACTAATACCTTAATAAAAAAATAATAATAATTAAAAAAAAATCTTAATGGTTCTAAACATTGATTCTAATCTTGAGTGTGATCTTCACAGCAGTCCCCTGAAATAATCCGGGCTGATTTCATGCATGCATTCTAAAGATGAGGGGCCCAAGGCCCAGAGAGTACCAGTGACTGTTCTAAAGTCACCCAGGAAAGTAGGCAGTGGAGCTGGGACTAGAAAGCCAATGACGCCCTCTGGCTTTCTGCCCGTTTACCATATCATGCTGCATGGTTAATGGCCTCCGCCTCACCCCAACATCATTCACTGGACGCATGCTGCTTCAACACCTGCTCTGTGCTGTGCAGGGCGCACAGTACCTGCTACGTGGAGTTCTAGACCTTGCTGTCAGCATCGCTAACGAGGTGTGAGCTTGAGGATTCATTTAACCCAGGCTGCCAGAGCGTGGAATGGACTGGGAATGGAGGGATGGATATCTGTGGTTGAGATGGTTAGCAATGTGTTAGTTTCCTAGGGATGCCATAACAACAAATCACCACAAACTTAAATCAACAGAAACGTACCCCCTTGTAGTTCAGGTCAGAAGCCTAAGCCAAGGTCAGGGTGCTCAGGCTCCTCCTGAGGGTCTGAGAGAGAATCCTCTCCATGCCTCTCTCCTAGCTTCTGGCGGCTGGCTGTCGGCTGCCCGTGGCTTGTAGAGGCCCCGTTCCCATCTCTGCTGTGAGTCTTCTCCGTCTTCTCTTCTCTTCTAAGGCCACTTGTCATTGGTTGGAGGGCTGACCCTAGTCCAGCATGATCTCATCTCAAATTCTGCAGCTTAATTTCATCTGCAAAGACACTTATTCACATTCATAGGTTCCAGGTGCACATATATTTTTGGAAGGGTACAGAACACCATTCTACCTACTACAGGGACTTTCACAGAAGGCCTGATTATCTGAGTTTGGGGGCAGGAGGGATGCTCTTCCATTGGTCCAGGCTGTTGAAATTATATTTGGGAAGATTATACCCTTATTCCTGGCATGACAGGGCATTGCTTACCTGTGGAGGCTTTGCATAGCCACCTGTGGGGATGGGCAGAGAGCCAGCACCAGACTCCTAGGCACAGAGCACCTCAGTATGAAGCCAGGCCTCCTGACAGTGAAGGCGCCTTAGCAGGACCCAGTGATTGGTGGGTGGGATGTCATTTTTTTCAAGATGATCATGTGCCCCAAAGGAAAGGAGAGGGTGGGCCAGCCTTTGCTGGCAGTGTCTGGAAATCCCACCTGGAAATACTTGGATGAGTAGATATGTCCTTGCTCCAATATAAGTAAGTCACATGACCATTTGGAGGACACTAACCTGCAGGAAGCCCAGGCAGGTCAGAAACAGTGGGTTCAAGATCTTGCACCTTCTTTCATAGAGTGGGTTGCACAGAGGTCAAGAACCCAAGTTTGGAGTCAGAATATCAGCCCTGCCACCTATGAGGTGACCTGGATGGGTTACTTTCCCTTTCTAAGCCACAGCTCCTGATGCGTATCATGGGTAATACCGGTACCCACTTTAGAAGATTATGGTCATAATTAAATTAGGAAATCTGTATATGTAGCTCTTAGCACAGGGTCTGGCTCATAGGAATATTCAATATAGTTTAGCTGATGATTGTTTTTAATCCAGTCCCCATTTTCTTATGAAGGGCTTTTCCTTCTTAGGACCCTGATAGGGCTCTCTGTCCAGATATCCTAGAATGCCTAGCACATCTGGCAGAAGTACATCTTGGGATGTTGGCATTCGTAGAGGATTCTGCTTACCTGGTTTTTCTCTCCCTGTTTATCCAGGTAAAATGTTTTATATAACAATGCTGATATGGGTTCTTAGTTTTTAAAGTAATGACTGTATTTTTAAAACTAGGCATGCTCATTATAAGTAATTCAAGTGGTGCCAGGGTAGGGAGGAGAAGCAGGATAAATCACTCTGAATCTCAATACCTAAAAATATTCAAGGAGTGCATATCATTCCAGACAGCTCTCTAGTGTATATGCAGAAAGACAGATGAAAAGAAAGCTACTACTACAATAAACACAATTATAATATATTTGCTATTTAAAAAGTTACCAATTTTTTCTTGAATTTAACAGAAGAAAAAGCAATTGAAGAAAAACTGAAGGATTCACTTAAATTATTTCTTCACCATAAAATGTATTATCTCTTACAAGAGCCCTCTAATGTTAAGAAAAAAATAGCAGCAGAGATAGGAGTCCATGTTACTTTTAACATTTAACATCATATTTTAATTTTGGACAATATGGGTGAAAGATGAAAAAACATTAGTGCTCATCTGTCCTACCTGATGCCCTCCCCGATGTTGATTTTTGTTAATTATGTCTTTACTTTTGCATCATCACCATTTATTAATTTATGTCTTGTTCTGGAACACTCAAACCCAGGCTGTTGGGTCTAGAATCTATAATTAAACGGACTCAGCGCTCACAAGGTTGCTCACTAAATTCCTCATTCCCTAGTTTTTGTTTTATCTTAACTGGCAAGATTTTTATGATCGCATAAAATTCCAGATGAGCTGAGTAGTGCAATGATTTCTGATATATTTCATCCCAAAGATGAAATCAACATCCCTAAAGAATGTTTGCCCTGTTGCCTTTTTGTTGGGTGACATGAAGGAATGTTCTGGAATTATAGTTCCTTTTCCTCAGATCTATGTGAACATTGCCCCGATTTCTTCCCAATGTTTAATTGAATGGCACGAAAGTCGGAAGCCACTTTGATTTTTCCTCTTGCACGTGACTTGCTTTTTTCCCCCCACCCCTATATTATTGAAGTTCAATAAATTGCAAATACATGTCCAGGGATTGTTTGCTCTGTACCATTTCTTCCTGGGAAAGAATATGCACTTTCATTTTGCAGACTCAGTTTTTCCTTCTGATTTCAGAAAATTTTTCCTCTAATATATTTGCTTTTTTTTTTTTTCTTTTTTGTATCTGTTGCATTTTGCATTTTCTACTGCAGGGGCATCAATGACCTTAACATTGGCTTACTTTGCCCTCCCTAGTTACACACTACCTGTCTAAATGCTTTAATCTCATGGCCTTATTTCTCTATTTGAACTGCAATTATGTCAAAGCTTTCTTCTATGTTAGTAAATCAATTTACAGCTCCAACTCTCTTATTCTTTGATGCTTCTGAATTACTAATGCTGCATGAATATGATTTGGTCTCAATTTGTCTTCTTAGCTCTGTAATCTTTCTGCGTTTCTTATTCTTTGAAAAAAGTCTTTGTGTCTTTGAATTCCTGTTTCATCCTAATTAGGTTCTTTCCCAAGAAGGGCTTATGCAGTATTTCCTAACACCGGCTGGGGCAGTTTCTTCCAGAAGGAGCTCTTTGTCTCCAGTTTCCATTTCCTGTTCGTTCCTTTCTCTCCCCGACCCCTGTGGTGGGTTTGCATTGTTGCAATAAGTTTGCTTTCTTTTTGTTCTGGTTTCTACTTGCTCTGAGTGAATATGGCTGAATTTTTCCTTATTCTTTTTTCAGACCTGTTTGTCTTCCAAGCAGGTTGAGGGCTAGAATTTGTGTTCCAGATTCTTTGGGGCCAGGTGAGCTGAAAGGTGGAGCCCAGGTGTGGGTGAGCACCTAAAACAACCAGATGCCATTCTCTTCCCATAGATAATTGATCGCCCTGTGCCAGGGTCCACCCAGTACACGGGATGTATGCTGGGGATACCTGTTGCCTTCGACTGGCTCCCCAGTTCAAAGTGGTGACCTGAGCCTTTGTCCCCTTCAAAAGTATCAGCCCTTGTGTGCTTCTCCCATTTCACCCACCTCTCCCAGCAGCCTAGGTGATTAGCACCACAGCCGAAGAAGGGGAAGCACTCCCCCAACTCTGTCCACTCATCTGACTGATTTGGAGATACTACTGAGAATGCAAGGGAATCATGATTTGCCAGGACCACATCTGGGGCGTGGAGTGCAGGTGAGAGGTTAGGAGTCTTACAGCTTCAAAAACTTTGTTTCTTCACTTGGTGAAGCATTTTAAAGTTCACAGCATTATGTAATTCTCTCCTTCATCCTTGCTGTTACAATTATCATCACTGATTACCTTTGTGGTTCTTAACTATTGTTCGTTTCTATTCATAGTGTTGAGGAGGAGAGAGTCTGTGATAACTTTTATTTCATCATCTTTACCCAGGAGATCCTTTAATAAGAACTTTATATTTTAAGTAAAAGGTGATGAAAACTTAGAGTCGGTAAAAATGCTTTGCTGAAAGTCCTAGAAAAGTCAAAATACTCTTGAAAAAAACATGAGGGGAAGATCACATTACTTGTTTTTTAGACTTAGTAGAAAACTATAGTAATCAAGACGGCATGGGATTATTGACTTAAGAACATACATATAGACTAAAGAACAGAACAGAATTCAGAAATACATCCACACTTAGACACCAGTTGTTTCTTGACAAAAGCACAAACACAGTCCAGTGGTGGGATGGAAAATTATACTTAATGCACTATTTTGTGTCTGATTTTTTTTCCAGATTCTATGGTGTTTTTGAGGTCCATCAATTTTACTGCATTTGTCAGAAGTTTGATTCTTCTTCGGTTGCTGAGTGGTATTTTTTTGTAAAAAATATATTACATTCATATACTTAACCATTTTCCTATTGATGGATATTTCTGTTGTTTCCAGTTTGAAGCTGTTATGAATAAAGTATTTAAGTACATTCCGGTAAAAAGAAAAACAAGGACTTTACGAAGTAGTTAAGAAAAGAAGGGAGACTGAACGTGGCACTTGGGAATAAGAGGACAATAAACTTAGTGTCTGGTTAGCTCTGCCATGTAGATACGTGCCTTCAGGTTGTAAAGTGCGTATCGTATGGAATAACACTCGCTTCTTCACGCTAGTTCCTTGCAAATTCCAGGCCACCTGCTCCCCTTGTGCACCCAACATTTTTACTGAGGGGCAGGAGGAAGCTGTAGTTAGAAGAAGGGCCTCTGGCCTGCACAGCCTGGATTCTAACCCCAGCCCACGACTCCTTAGTGGTGAGACCCTTGGCAAGTTATTAACCCCTCTGAGCTTCATCTTCCTTGAATTTCCTGGGCTGATGGTAGGAGTAGATGAATGAATACATACAAACTCGGACAATGCCTGGCACATGGTGAGTGTAGCTCCTATTATTTGCACGGCTTTGCACTGCTCTAACCATGAGCCCTGATTGTCTGATGAGAATGACCCTCCATGCCACATTCTCTAGGATACAGTGGGGCAAAATGGGGCTTGAGGAGTCTGTCCTGGCGTGGTGGGGCTGACTTCCTTGCTGACAGAACAGCACGCCTCCAGCTATACCTTCAACACACCTCAGCGATGGTAACATGGGTCAGGATACTGTTCTATAACCGGGAACTTCTCAGGCTTCATGCCCAGGTTTGTGTGTGATTGGGTCCTTTCTCTGCCTGTTCATGTTCCCCCTTTGGCTTTCTACAATTCCTTTGTTCTGAACACTGATTCGAGATGATATGTTAATTAGTTTGACTGTAGTTATCATTTCACTATGTAACTGTGTATCAAATCACCGTATGGTACACCTTAAATATATATATATATAATTTTAAAATGGCCTTAGAAACCCAGAGGGAAAAATATCCCATCTTAATTTCTGGCTTTGTCCCATGTAGACTCTCCAGGGCTGCTGTGGGTTCAGAGTGTATATTCTCTCCCATCTTCCCAAGGCCTCTCAGATAGTGCCAGCGAGGCCTCTCCTGCCGGCTCCCCTAGCCTAGCCCTGCAGTAGTGCTGCCGGGTAGGGGACACCCCATCAGCTCAGCTCCGCCCAGCATGGGCTGCCTATCAGTCTTGCTGCTGCGGACTTGACAGCCTGCTCATTATGTCATACCTTGAAGTCTGGACTCCTCCCTATTTTTCTAATTCTCCAGCTTTCGAGTGATGGAAGCCCCACCAGGATTAGCTGAACAAGGCACTTTATTTCACTGATACATGGCCCTTCTCCCTAGAGCTCAGACTGATTTTGAGAAGTGTTTATCTCTTTACCCACTGCTTGCCATACCCACTGGATTGACCCATCATGGCTACGAAGGATAAGATTTTTGTTCATCAAATATTTCTTACCTTACCCCTCCCACAGTGGGTGATATATAATTCCAGCCCCTGGATTTGAGGGTTAGCTATGTGCCTTTTTTGGCCAAAGAGATATAGACAAACATGATGTTACCAGAGGCCTCAGTCTGCTTGCATGGTTTGGCTTGTCTCTGGAGCTCCTGTGGTGACCATGAGCAGAACAGGCACGGAGTAACTGGTGCACTTTCAGCCTCAGCCCAAGAACATGGAGCAGAGCTGAACCCAATGTATAGCCTGGAACCAAGGCCAGCCCACCTGCAGCCTGACAGAATCATAGGAGGCCTCACTGGTCTGCAGGGCCCATATGCATGAGAATAAATATATGCGGTTGTAAAACATTGAGTTTTGAGGTGGTTTGTTATGCAGCTTTATTGGGCCAATAGCTGACTGATACACTAGACTCAGATCCTAACGTTAACATTGTCTTTCAGGCCATGACCATGATAAACCTTATGGATTACTTTTTCCTACTCCCAATCTCATCTCCATTCCTACCCACCAACATATATGGCTGGTGCCCCAGCCTGCTGTGCATCTAATCCCACCTCAGCCAATATACTCAGTGACCAAAAAAGATACCAAGAGTGCAATCCTCAGAAGCAATCAAACATTCTGTAACATAAGCATGAGCACAAGGGCATAGAAACGAAGTACATCTGAGTGAAAGTTCCGGCACGAACCCTCAGACAGAAGACACAGGAAAGAGGCTTTTGTTGAAAAGCCTTGAAGGCTGCTTATGTAATATTCTCATGCCTTTTGTAGGTAGAGGTATAATTATTTCATTATGTTTTCCTGTGAAGTGTGAAAACTCTCTTTACCAATTCTCTTAAATTAGTTAAATATAATATTCAGTGAGACGGGAGACAGAGCAATGTTAATTGAAAGTGGAGAGGTGTTTATAGGTTGATACGGTGCAGCCAACTGTGACTGAAATTAATGTTTGGGGGTTCCTGCACCTGCCTGATACCCTCAAGTTTATTCTATATTTCAATAGCAGCTCCTGGCACCCAGAGCCTTGCCTGATGTGCTATAATTCCAGCACGCCTTGGAGAAGATGTCTTTGAATTGGGTCAAAGAAGATGCAATTTTAATTACATTCTATTTGTAAGATTTTGCCTGATGAGGTATTAAAGACATCGGGAGAATTTTTAGAAAGTCATCTCACTCTGGATATGTCATTAGTAAAACTGTCACTGAAACTCTGTGACATCTATACAAGACCATAGTTGGATTCCTTGGGATTATAGTAACATGGAAAAATCACAAGGTAGTAAGAGACAAAGACCTGACATAGGGTTTACTTTTTCCTCTGTTCTTTATCCAGTGTAGTATTAAGTTATTCTCTGCACTGATCCTGCTTGAAAGTGGGTCCTTTAACTCTGATCAGTCCCACATTCCGTTACTTACTTGGTCAATGGAGCAAATATCAGTGGACTAACCCAAGACCCCAACTGTGTATATCTGACTGAGCGTGACCAGCAGACTATACCACCGGAGAAAACAGATGTATTTTGATCCCTGCCTTTACTTCCTTCATGGCAGAAATTGTGGGACCCTGGTGGCTTCCAGTCACACATTTCTGTCCTTATTTGGAACACCTAGGGAATGTTTGTAACTATTCTTTTATGGGACACTCTGGCCTGTCTGGTTTAAATAAAAAATAACTTTTCACAAGAAATGGAGAGATGATTGTGTTTTCTCTCCTTTGGTAGATATTCAGCCTCTATTTGGGAAGGGAAACACAGATATTAGTATCACTTGCTTAGGAACAGTAAGGAATAATAACTGTGAACACCATTTATTTTCAAAAAGAAGAAAATTGTTACACAGTGGTGTCCTTGGGTCCCATGTGGGATATTTTCCCACCAGACACCATGACCGCATCTCTCTAGCTTTTCATTAGCTCTGGTTCGATAGATTAAGACTGCACTTACCTCCGGGTCTGTCTTGGGCAGGTTCACATGGCTCAGTGGAGCGCTGAGCTCAGGACATCTCTTTAACCAAACACTCAGTTTTGAAGATCTTTTGCATCTTAAGCCTCAGGAATCCACACTTGGCTACCTTTAATTCATGGGAAAGTTTGGTTTTTCATAAAGTGATGTCTCCTGGCAGAAGCCTTCTTTTATCACCCAACCTGAAACAGCCCTCACCCTGCCACTTTTGACCATATTGTTTATTTTATTCCTTTTCTAACTGTTTACATGTGTAGTCTTTGTTAATTAATTTGTTTGTTTGGCTTCGCAGGAAGGTAAATACCATGAGGTCAGGGTCCTTTTTGCCATTCACTGCATTTGCCTAGTACCTGGAAGGGCGTTGGCACATCATAGGTGTTCAAGAAAACCTGTTGAAATAAAGAATTGATGGCCGAGTGAACTTGGGTTCCTCTAATTTAGACCATTTCTAAATTATCTCCTCTACAAACAGATGTACCACTTTTTTGGGCCTATGCCGAGCATCTCTGTTTCCTTCAGCTCCCCGTGGCCTCCTATGTTTCTTCACTTAGTTGTTGTACCTTTCTGGAAGAATCCAGTTTAGTCAGTGCTCCATATTAGAATGTGCACTGGAACAAGTAGAAATATTTCACACAGGCCTGATGAGGGTGACTAGATAGTTGGCTAAGACATCCTGACTGGGGAGACAAGAGAGGTGAGTTTCAATAGGAAAGAAATTGGGGGCAGAGCGATTCTAGAAAGGCCTTAAAATGAAAGCCAGCCCAGGAGTGCTTCACCTAATAGGTGCTTTGGACAACCCACTGGTGAGGGAATCCCCACATGCCCCTGAGGTGTCTCTAGGACAGTGAGGTGTCCCAACACGCTCCGAAAGGGTGACCACAAGGAGGTGACGTTTGGGCTGCAGGGACCCCATTGTTTACAATTCATGTAAGAGCAAATTTCCCATTTGTAGAGATAAAAGCATACAGATTGTTTTTTATCCATAAGCCAGTCCTAAAGCCTTGTTCAAACTTGTCCCTCCATCCCCAAACTAACTTCTCTTGGTTCAAGGGTCTTTGGTGGTGGCGCCTGGCCAACTCTTCTATGGAAAACTTGTTCCCCATCTGTGAATGAATCAGGCCAGATTGTCCTTGGAGAACTCAGGAGGGCCTAGTCTCATCACACTCGTCTATGTGGACATCACTTTTCCTCTGTTGATTCCTCTCTCTGGCCTAGAGTGCCAGCTGAGCTGGTTGGGAGTGAGGTGCCCTTCCCTGACCTGGGACTCCCAGGTGCTGCCTTGTGGGTCGGGGGCAGGTTGGCTGGGCTCCAGTTCTCGGAAGAACAGCCATTTGCAAAGATCTGTTGCACACTTTGGCCACCATTTCCCCAATTTCACCCTTGAGTTCTTTCAAAACACTTGGGTAGAAGCCATCCAGGACCGCTATTTATCTCTGTCTAGTTTGTGCATTTCTCTGGATTCGATCCAGTGCCTCTAATCCATGTGCTCCAAGAGATGATGAGGCTGGGAATGTCTATAACACCTTCCTTGTTTTTCCCATACAATGTCAAGTGTTCTTGTCATCGGGAAGAGAAAGTAGGTAGCAACAAGATTAAGACTGAGAATTCTCCTTCCATCTTCTTGTCCTTGGGCATTCAGAGACTGCCTGAGGTCTGTTAAAAGCCTCCTCACAGTACCTTGTGAGCTACTGAGTGCTGGATAGGTTCTTTCCCTGATGTGAAAGAAGATGTCCTTTCCTCTGCAGCACCTCATCTCTGGCTCCTTGGATACGTTGGTGGTGGTGGGAAGTTCCAACACCTCATCTCTGGCTCCTTGGATACATTGGTGGTGGTGGGAAGTTCCAAAATCCTTCTAGGCTCTGCTCCTAACGAATTGCTCCTAACTCCTGCCTCCATCTGGACCTAGATGGAATGCGTATGGAGTGTTGGAGTGGAAAACCCAAATCATAAATAGAAATGGAGGATGGGAATGTGAGATCATTAATAATGGGGTGAATTAGGGGGTTGACAAATTCCTGTCTTTAAATGTCGTCATTATCTCCTGGGTGAATATTATGACAATTACCATAGTAATTGCCCAGACTTTCGCATGCCCCATGCCAAGTGCTTTTGTATGTGTCTGACTATACGTGAATGCTAAGTGCTTTAAACAAGCCCTGAAGATCCAAGACATGGTATCAGTGGGCCTACCCAGTCATGCCTGACCTCCATTTCTGGTCTTATTCTCTCTCAGTCCACCCTTTCTCCTTTCCTTCAACCTGAGATGCAGCTACACTCCACTTCCCTGAACACATAGCACCCATTCAGGTCTCCCTGGGCACACGGGCCACTTCCTCTACCCTGCGTCTGTCTCTCTGCTTTATCTGCAGACACACACTCAGCTGTAGGGGCCCATCTCTAATAAGACACACATGTCTCCTCCCCCGAGTCCCCTAGTAAGGCCATCTCCTATGGTACTTAGTGCATTCAATTATAATCTATTTAAATAGAATTGTTACTATACAAGGGAATTATGGCCCTAGACTTCTTGATGTTGGAAAAAGAGGAACAATTACCCTTATGGGATGATTGGCTCTGCTCTCTCATCCCCTACTTTCCCCAGCCTCTGCCAGCTGCAGTTCCCAAGACCTTCTCCTACAGACCCAGCCCTGCCCAGTTTGGGAGTCAGTCTGACCAGGCAGGTGTCCCATTTGGAGACAGACCACTAGATGGAGTCTTGCTAGTATAGAGCTGCCCCTGTGGGAGCCCAGGATCCTGGCCTGTCTGCCTCTCTGCCACACACACTCACTGTTGGGTCCATTTTGTCTGCTGCCCTGACACCTCCCTGGAGGGAGCCGTGCCCCCTTAGAGCTTCTGCCCTGGCCCTAGGACTCTTGCAAAACCACTGTCTGGAGTCCTTCTGAGAATGAACTGATCACCCCAAACCTCATCCCATCTGCCATCCTGACTTTGGGAATCCCCTTAGGCCTGGCATCACCACCCCCATGCAAGAGGCTAGGAGGCTTGTCCCATCTGAGCCAAGCCCTGCTGCCTCGAAGCAGCCTTGCTGCCCCGGATTGGGTCTTTGGGAACCTGAGGGCACCAAGGGCAAGCTATTGCAAGGATGGGGGTGAGAGCCAGGAATATCTGGGATCAAGACCCACTGCATTATTTGCTAGCTGTGTGACTGGGGAAGCTCTCTGAGCCTTCATTTCCTCATATGGAGTTTGGGGAAAACATCTGTGCAACCTCCTAGATTCGAGACAAGGCTTCAATGACGAAAAACACTTAGAACAGTGCCCAGCATTGAGCTGGAGGTCAGAGAGGGAGAGGAGGAGGCGAAGGAGGAGGAGGGAGGAGGATGTCAGCGTGAGCCAGTGTCCTCTGCCATTGCTTCCCTGGAATCAGCATCTTAGCCACATGGGTTTGCCCATTTCTCTTCTATCTTTTCTGATGCTCACCCTCTTTCTTGGACCCTTTTTCCTGACTCAGGACACGTCTGAGACCCCACAGGTGCATTAGCCTGTGGTCCCTCGGATGGACCCTGCCCCTTGGACAAGGCCCACAGGTCCAGCACTGGGTCACGGCTGACGCCACTTCGCGGGTGGAGCTGCTCTAGCCCGGCCACAAGCACTGAGTGGTGTCTCCTTGTATATCCAGCGTTGCCTCTCAGGCACTCAGTGGGGAAAATCCAAGGTCAGACCAACAAACATAAAATCAGTTGCACCTCGGGAGCTAGCTCCTCGGCGAGCGGCTGATGGTCGTCCCCTGTGCCCTGGCCCCCTCGGGTGCGATGCTCTGCGGAGGGCTGTTCCCAGGGTCTTTCCAGAGGAACACAACACAAACCAAACTTCAGGTGTGTGTGTGTGTGTGTGTGTGTGTGTGTGAGTGAGTGAGTGTGTGTACAGGGGGTTCTTTTATTTCTCTCTCCTCCTCATCCTGCTGACTTCTTTCTGTGATTCCTCTTTTCCTCTTCTCTTCCCCCTCTGTCTCCCAGTCTGTCTGTCTCTCCACTTACTCAGGCGTAGATTGTGCAGGCCCGCTGATCCCACGTCTGTCCGTCTGTCTTACTGCTGTCTCTCTCCCTCCCTCCTTGTGTTCCTCACTCCGCCTCGTCCTCTACCATTCTCAGTCCCTCTCCTCCCCTTCTCGGTCTCCCTCGGGTTTTCTCTCTGTCTTTG
>JAQQAC010010882.1:11528266-11606247 GCA_029783875.1 Phataginus tricuspis
GGTTGTGCGGGGGGTGATCCCACGGATTGAGGGGGCAGGCTTGGCCTTGGGGAGAGGGCCAGGCAAGACCACAGGGCTCTGGTTGTGTCGGGGGGCTTAGGACACAGAGGGCCTGAGTGTGAGTCCTTCCTTCTGGTACTGTCTCATGCAAGTCACAATCTGAACATCTTGTGCATGAACATCTGTTCCCCAACCTGTGAACTGAAACCAGTAAAAGTTCCTACCTAACGGTATCTTAAAATGAGAATTCCATGAAATAATACACCAAAAGTTCCCAGGACAGTGCCTGAGCACTGGTAGGTGCTCAGTAAATACTGGGTGGATGAATGAATTCATCGATTAATGACGGTCTTCACGGGGCACCTGGCACATGTCAGTGCCATGTGAACCATTATCAGCAATGGGAGATCAATACGAGGTGCTTTGCTGCCAGACACAGGTAGGCCGGGAAAAGGTGGAACTGGGGTCGGGGCTGGGCCACAGACCCCTGCCTGCCTTGCGACCCTATCAGAGGCTGGAGGCCGCATCTTCCCATGTCCGCTTCTGTGATCTCGATCTTGCACCAGTACCCCTGCCTGCTGTGCCCGTCAGGAGTGCAGCTGACACGGGAGACCAGGAATGAGACATTTACTGAGACATCTTTCCAAGTCGGCCTGCTTTCTGAAATTGAAATGAATTTTTTTGCTTCAAGCAAGTACACTTGGAAATCAGTTGAATCTTTGAATGAGTGGATTCACCTCTGGCACTCAATGTGCTCATCCGCAAAATGGGATTATTTGTTCTTACTCGCCTTCCAGGAATCCTATGAAGATGTCATCGAGTTACAGCGTAATATTCCCTTGTGGCACATGGACCCTGCTGTTCCTTTTTTTTTTCTCTTAATTTTAGATTTTCTGCCGTGTTGGTTGGAGCTGTCTAGATGCGTAGGGGAGAACCTCGCTCAGCACAGCCAGCTGAAGCCTTAACAGACACCATTCTCGTAAAGACATTCACTGCCAAGGATCTCCATCAGAATTAAATATGGCTTGAATACGTGTGTATACATGTATGTATCATTTTGGTCTGTTTACATAATATTTAGGAATTTAATTTTATTTGGGAGGTAAAATCTCCTTTCAAGTGAAATACTGTCTTTCCGAAGGCCACTTCCGCACTGGAGGTGGAGGGAAGCCATCGGAACAGGCCCATTGGCACTTTGTGCAGATGGCGGCCCGTCCTAACAACAGCTCTCCGTGAGAGAAAGAGGCACAAAGGGAGAAATCAATTTCCTATCTAGGTCTGACACCAAACAGGTCTGTGCGCCAGCTGTGCCTCTGTCTGAACTGGAGCTGACTGGAGGCTTCTTCGGAGTAAAACCCAGTTTCAGCCCTGCCCCTCCTCTTGGCCTGAGAAGAGAAATCAAAGGGCTCCTCACACCTCACGGTGCACGGGAGTCGCCTGCTGAAATGTGGTCAGTCAGGAGGTCGGGATGGAGCCTGAAAGTCTGCGTTTCTGACACGCTCCCAAATGATGCTAAGGTGGCTGGTCTGCAAACCCCACCTGGGGTAGCCAGGTTAGAAAACTGGTCTCTGACCACAAGAGGAGGAGGAAGTAGGACATGAGTCTAGACCCCTGGGAACGGTCGAGGCCAGGATCGGACGCCACCATCAGATGCTGAGCCAGCATGCTTACAGAACTGCAGTGAAATCGTCTGCTGGTTTCATGCAAGGTTATGGCCCCACACACCCCTGGAGCTCCTCCAGGCGCCACTCTGGACTCTCACCTGGGCTCCAGCCGGAGCTGGCTCTCCAAGGGGCCCACAGCGATGGGCTTCAGGGCTCTAACGCTGAACGCGGAGACCATCCGGACTTCTGCTCTCACCCCAGCCTCTCTCTCCAGTCCCCACACGGAGGTTTCCCAGTGGACACTGGGTCCTGCCCCTGCGCTCACGGGCATTGGCAGCCCTGTAGCTGTACTGAGATGGCGAAAAAGGAGCTCCAGGTTCCACTTCCATGCAGACGGGCAAGAAGATCAGCAGTGTTGATGGGAAGGGAGACAGTGCCTTCCAGGGACATTAATTTTTCAGTTTGTGTGTTCAGATACGTGTCAGCTTAAGGCTGACAGGCTGGATTGCAGGCTCCCGTCAGCCTCAGAGCTCAAGGATGGCTCTGGATTTAGATGATCATTTGATTGCAGGCACGGCTCACCTGGCTGGGTCCTCTGACAATAGAGCTGGTGGGCAAGCAGGGAGGCAGGAAGGCAGCCGACACTAGCGTGAACCCCTAGCACCAAGCCTGTGGTATACAGGATCTCATTTAATTAATTTCTGTCATTTTCTGAGGGGTAGATCAGGCCATCCCCAGTGTAGAAAGGAGCAGTCTGAGGTCCAGGTAGGTTACGGTCAACGTCCTACAGCTACTCTCACTTGTTCAAAAATTACTGATGAGAAACTACTTTATGCTGGGAAGTGTTCTGGGCCTTGGGAACACAGTAGCCACCAAGACAGATACCATCTATGCCTGTGGGGCCACATATTCTAGTTGGCAAGACTAAAAATGCAATGAGACAACTTACTAAAATAGTCCAAGTTGAGAAGCAAACAATCGCTGGGGCTGAGGAGGAGGACGGTAGGTGGAGATTTACTTCGGACAGAATGTTCCAGGTGGTCTCTCTGAGAAGTGATTGAGATAAGAAAAGGTTGAGAAGCAGCCAGCCACCAAGAGAGGGGGGGTGGGGAGGAGCATGCCCAGCAGGGTGAAGAGCCCAGGCCCGGATGCAGACCTCCAGAAGCCCCAGGGCCTGAAAGAAGGTCTATGTTGGTGCTTAGTGTGGTCAAAGGAGGAGGTGAGAGATGAGGCCGGAAGATGGCAGGGGCCAGACCGCAGGTCCTATAGACTAGTGGTTTGGATTTATTTAGTATAAAACCCATGAAGGTGGGGGATTGCAGCCCAGGCCATCAAGATTTCACAACCCGATTTTCCCATTACAGCAATGGTTTTCAAAGATATATTTTCAAAGCAGTAGAACCCTTTTATCAAATGAAATGTTATGAATGTCCTCCCCCAAATGCAAAACAGAGAGGAGATGTGTCCATCTGCTTTAAGCAGAGGACCGCTGGGTCTACCCACTTCCCCTCCTTCTTACCCCCTGCAATAAGCCCTGAGACATTATAGTCCACAGGAAGTAGGCGAGTCATTCATTCACCCCCTTGCTTACTTATTTATTCATTTGATAAATGTTTATTTAGCGCACAGCATGTACCAGGCACTGTATGAGGCCCAAGGAATAGAGTAATGGGTGAGAGAGGCGAATTCCTTGGCTTCAGGGGTCTTATGTTCTGGGGGAGGACTCCTACACGAAACAGGAAATCACACTGAGGCCCAGGAAAAAAACAGAGCGTTTGGAAAGTTACAATCAAGAAGTAAGACTCTAATGGATTCTTGTTACTCTCTCAGACTTCATTTTTTGTCTCCCCTCCTTTCTAACGGCACCCAAAATTTCCCAGCCTGATGATTTTGGGGGTACTGATCCCCTCCTTCAACTCCAGGGTGAGCTCTTACTGGCTCTAACCATAGAGACTGAAGTAGAGATGAATACATTATGCAAGTCTGATCAATAAGGGCCAATCAGATGCACCGTGGGGGATAATTATTTGAAGTACAGAGAAAGTGGAAATCGTCTGTTTTTCTGGATTTAAACCTGGAAGTATACAGCTGTAAGAGCTCTTGGCAGTCATTTTACTACCTAAAAAGAAAGCCTGCTGTAAACAGAATAGATAAATACGAAGTGACGTTGAGATATTGAGAACTGTATTTTTGTTATACTGCTCATATATTAGATCAAGCTTTACCGGAAGCTGTCAGTGCCTCTGGGATTTTTCTTTGGTAAAATAACGTAGAAATTTTGAAATTCCTAGTGTGAGTTATAGTTCTGTTATTTATAGCCGAAATATCCAAAATACATATCTGGACCAATTTGAAGAGTAAGTGTAGGGTTTCTTGAGGAAGCTACCTTAAGATAAGTCACAGAGAATAAGAAAAAGTTATGCAAATGGAGAAATCAGACAAAAGATATTTTAGGGCAAGGAAAAGTCTAGTTTGTCCCTAAGCTTCACATTTTGGTACACATTGCATCTTCCAGAATCTTAAATTTTTCTAAATGAGATCTAAGCTCTATTGGTTCATTGTGCTCCGATGAACCTAGATGGTATAATGAAATCTAGAAAAAGCTCAGTGAGGGCCACAGGTCTGTTGTAAAACTAGCTTTGTGAATTTGCTTGAGGTTTAAATAACATTAGGCATATACAATATGCTTGGCACACAGTAGATGTTCAACAAAAGGCATTTCTTATTAACTAGAGACTTTTGAAGAGTGAATGCTTTTGAAGCCATCAGTCAAAGGCATCTGAATCAATGGGCTGGTTGGTTGCGAGGGGATCAGAGAGTTAGGAAAGTGGATTTGTGTAAACAGTGAGAGTCCCAGATGAATATCAGCTGGATTTCAGAACTTCAAGCACCCTCATGGAATGGTGGGCTAGGGCATGTGGACAGAGGAAAGGAAATGGGAAGGAGGAAGGTGGGACGGAGGGTCTCTGAAAGAGAAAGATGCAGGGAGGCAACCACTTAGTGTTCACTGGCCAGTCTGGCCTGAGCTCCAAGGAGGCGAGGGTCATGAGTAAAAGCTGGATGGACTCTGGGAAATAAGGGCCCAGGGGACAACTGGCACCCCAAGTGAAAGAGAGGACCACGCTCTCCCAGTTCTGTTTGGAACAGGGGCTCTCACCTGAAGGTGGTTCTGCCCTCTAGGGGCCTATCTGACAATTTGACGTTTTGATTGTCACAGCTGGGTAGGGTTTTGCTACTGGCCTGTAATGGGTAGGGGCCAGGGGCACTGCTAAACACCCAACCCACATAGGATAGCCTTCCACAACCCAAGTTATCTGACCCCAAATACTAGTATCTTCATTTGCAAAGCCCAGGGGAAGAACATAGCACAAAAAGAGAGCAACTTCCCTGGTAATCCAGTAGTTTTCAGTTTGGGGGTATTCTAATAAAACAGTCCAGGTGAGGAGTCCTCAGATAGCGTGGGAGCAGCAGCCATCAAGAAGTCGTCCAGCTGTCAAGAACATGAGCTACTATCTCCCGAGTCAGTATGGTACATTATCTTCTTGAAGCTGGGATTAGTCTGACATTGCTGGTATCTCCACAAAAGAGTTTTCTGAGAGTTAACAAATGAAAATTGAACCAAAAGAAGAATAGGGGGTGTCCTGGTTCCTGAGGATGGAATTTGTGCGCCTAGATGCAACCACACCTGATGCTAATCTACCAGTTAATCTGAAGTGATGCTTTACTACTTATGATTAAGCTTGTTTCAATCGGATTTCTGCACTTGGAAATGAAATAAGGTACATGGAGCCCCAAACAGATTCTTATCCAAAGGGAAGGGGGGAGATGATGAGTCCAGGAAGAGACAAAGACAAGGAGAAAATGAGGGGAGATAAGGCTTGATGCGAATGATGAGGGAGGAGTGGACTTGGGCCACAAAGAAAGTAGCTTCTGATGGTCTGATTCATAGGGAAGAGTTAAGCCGAAGGCGTGTGGAGACTGGCTGAGAATCACAGATTCTCAGAGATCACTACATTCGTTGATTCAGCAAAACGTACTGAGCATTCACTAAGTGCCAGGCACTGATCTAGGTGTTGAAGATACGATAGTGATTGCTGACAAAGGCTTTGCCCACAGGGACTACTAAGGAGAAAAAGATGATAAAGTTCTAAATAATAAATTATATATATGGTAGAAGGTGATAAGTGGCAGGGAGAAAAACAAAGCAGGAAGGGAGGAGTGTGCTTTTAGATGACATGGTCAAGAAAGCCTCACTGAGAAGGTGGCCTTGGAGCTCAGGCCGAGCGTGTTGAGGGCGTATGTGGAGATAGGGGGGTGCCTTTCCAAGCAGAAGGAGTAGAAAGTGCAGAGTCCCTGAGAAAAGTTCTGGCTGCGTATGTCTGAACCGCAGCAAGGAGGGGAGCATAATAGTAGATGATAACGTCAGAGGGCAATAGAACCTTCTAGGCCATCATAGGGGCTAGAGTGGAATGAGTAGCACTGGAGAATTTTAAGTATTAGAGGGAAAATATTTGACCTGTTTTTCAACAAGACACGATGTTGAGATTAGATCCTAGGGGAGGGTACAAGTCTGGAAGCAGGGAACCAGATGCATTTCACTGGCCTCCCCCACACTGTTTCCCTGTTGTGCCCTTTGCCTGGGAAGCCCACCATTGTCTTGCTCCCTTTCCAATCCCAACCTCTCTTTGAGACATATTGCAGAATGCCGCCTCCTCCATGAACTCTTCCGACTTTTCTCTTAGTGAATGCGCATTCTCCTCTTCATCTGAAGCCCCAGGTAACAATAGTTGTAGCTCACTGAGAAGTATGTGCCGCCTGAAGTCTTGTATCAATTATTTAATTTAATTGTCACAACCAATCTAAGGAAGGTGATGTTAAGAGAGGTTATCATCTGCTCAAGGTCATTCGGCTGTAGAATTCTGGCCAATTCTTGACAGCCATGACCACAACTAAGTGCGCTGCCCTGCCTTCCGGATCCTTACCCTGCTTAATCTTTCACTATATGGGACTGAGTCTAGGTTCTATCTGTATCCCCATGACCTTTCTCAAAGCCTAGAATACACTAGATAAAGCTCTCAATGAAATATTGTTAAAGTAGATTGCATTGAATGAATAAAACCCACATATCCAGAACTCTCATCTCTTGGCTGTTTTTGACATGTTACTTCATTAAAAAAAAATAACCATACAGATTATGTCCTGGGCTCCATCCATATTCTGCTTCCCTGCATCTTCTCCTCTGCCTTCAGGCAAGAGCTCACAACCTAGGTCATGAATCTGAAGCCCTTCTATTATGCTTCTGAGGCTTCATGCATTAAACAGGAGATGCAAATAGATCTTAAAGACAAAAATGTTCTGCCAAAATGAAGAATAAGTTGATGCTCACCTTGAGACAGGTCTTCAGAACCTCTAGCTGGAGGTAGGATTAAGGAAAGACCCTCAACTTCATTTTGACTTTGGGGTCACAAGTACCAGGAAGTTTGGCGAGAGAAAGACTTTGGCGATAGTCAAAGCACTACTTTCATGGTGAGGGGCTTTATTGGGTTTGGACCTAGAGACAGAATTTGGACCAGCAGCGATCACAGCAGTGGGTGCTCAAGTCAGGGGCAGCCAGTCAGGCTGTGGGGCCCCTTAGCAGGGGCTCCAGGAGTCAGGCAGTCAGGCTTCCCAGGGGGAGCAGCTGGCTGCAACGAAGCCCTTTCTGCTTTATGGCTACACAACATGGGTGTAAGCCCTGGCTCCACTACTGAGTACAGGGTATGATCTTGAAAATCACTTAATCTCTTGAAACCTCAGTATATCCATCAGTAAAATGAGGAGAATAATGGTACTGTTTTCACAGCACTATACTGAGGTATTAAATAACATGATGTACTTAATGAATGTTAATCACTTTTCTTCTCCCTATGGCTTCTTTCATCCCTGACATTTTCCCCTGTTCCAGCAAAAGCATTTAGATGAGCAGCTAATTATATATAATGCCAGACCCAGTTCCCAGATTCAGGAGATGGACACCTAGGCAGGTGGCTAAACCCCAGGTAGAAAGGTGAGGAGGCTTTTTTCCAATGTGTGTCAGTTTGGAGCATTGGAGCCATCTGAACTGCTTTTATTCACAATGTTCCTGACACCAAATGCGTGAGGTTTTTCAACAACCACTTTTCCAACTCTCTGGACACCAGCTGGGGATCCTACAATTCAATCCAGTTCTGACACTACCTAGAGTTAGTGCAGACTCTGCCTGTAAGGGCCCAGTCCTGCAAGACAGCCCCCACTGCCGATGCCCGTTGCAAGTCCCAGGTCACCACCTATGTTACGCCAATCAGCTATGAATCAGGGGTTCTCAGTGCACCTCCTCCAGCTCTATGACTTTCTCAAACAACTGACAGAACCCGGAAAAGTGCTTTACTCACATTTACCAGTTTACTATAAATGATTCAACTGAGAAAGAGCCAAATGGAAGAGAAGCATAGGGCCAGGTATATAAGGAAAGGGTGAGGAGCTTCCATGCTCCACCTTCCCAGCACCTCCACATGTTTACTACCTGGAAGCTCTCAAAACTCCAACATTTAGGATTTTTTATAGAGGCTCCATTATGTAGGCACAATTGATGGAATGATGGTCCACTGGTGATTAACTCAATGTCTCACCCCTCTCCCTCCCCAGGAGGTTAGGTGGGGTGGAGCTGGAAGCTCAAACTCTCTGATCACGCGGTCGGGTCATCCAGCAACCAGGTCCCATTCTCCGAGTCACCTCATTAGCATTAACTCAGCTATGGTTGGAAGAGACTCATTAAGAATAACCAAAGATGTTCCTCTCACTGTCACTCAGGAAATCCCAAGGGTTTTAGGAGATCTGTGCCAGGAACCTGGGACAAAGACCGAACATGTATTTCTTATCATCCCAGGTAGGGAGACTCCTTGGGACAAAGGAGAAACCTAAGCAGAAGCCCAGTCCCATGGTCTGGGCCAACCCAGGAAGTCTGAAGAACATGCTCAGGGCAGCATAATGATGCAGGGCTCCTGGATTTGATTGTCAGCCAAGGAGCCTGGGCTGGGGTGGGGTTGTGAGTGATGGGTCCGCCAGTGGTCCACCAGGTGCACCACCTCCTAGCTCTTCAATGTGTTCACCACTCTGGAAGCTCTACTTTCCCTGGAAATGGGGCTTCTTTTTCACCCCCATGGACGCCAATCTAATCAGAAATGGCTCAGGTGCTGGGATAATCTGGGAAGTGTGGATGGCGTATTAGCAAGTAACAGATAATCTCTATTAACTCAGTTCACGCCAATGAAGGAATCAGTTGGCCATGAAACTGACTCACCTTTGTAGGTAGGTAGACACAGTGGGTGACAGCCAAGCTAACACTCGATGGTGTCAGGTGCCTCTCTCGCCTTTTTTCTGCCTTCCTGTGGTTGGCTTCAATCACAGGCTGACTCTCTGTTAGTGGTGTTGAAGGTGGCCACCACCATCCCCCAGTTTACGTCTTACTGGCTTTGGAGACCTTGTGAGGAGAGAGGGTTTCATTCATGTAGACTCACTGAAGTCTCTGGGAGGACAAGCATTGTCAGACTGCCTTCATGTTTCTACCCTGAACCAATCACAGGCCAGGGGACTAGACAGCAGGCTGTCTCTCCAGCCTGTTTTCCCACTCCATTTGGCCACATGGAACTCAATCTCAGCAAACAGACCCACGGGTGTGGAATTCTGAACCCAAAAACTCATTCCAAAACACACAGACAAGTCTGAATATTTAGGCTGAGCTGCAACAGCAGGTAAGCCCACGGGCTCGTGTGCAGGCATGCACACACACGCACACATGCACACACACACACACGCACACATGCACACACACACACGCACACCCCCGGAGGCAAGCATAGCTCTCTTGATCAGTCATATGTAAAATGTCAGCCTGGCCTTTCTGGGAGTGTTTAGAAACAGGATGAAGAGCACTTGAAGAGAAGGTGGAGGTTCGTTTTTCTGTAAAAGGTCCTGTTAATGCACCTGGCATGTTAGATTTTTTTCCCCCTAGACAATGAGATTCTTCTTTCTGCAGAAGGAGGAAAACAAACACAAGCCAGGGGACTGGGTGTGGCAAGTGACATAACTGCAGGCCTACTGTGTTTGGGGAATCAGCCTGGCTTTGCCGCACAACCACAGGAAGCTGCTGGAAACCCTGGTTCACGCCAGACCCTTTTGGCCCAATCTCCCTTTTGTTCGGAGAGAGGAGGATGTGACCCCTTTCCTTTCCAACACTGATACTCCCCACGGCGCACCACAAAGAGCACTGTGCTTCATGCATAGTGGCTTTAGCATTCAATCTACTAGGAGCTAACAATCATTACCACTTAGTGCTGGGCACTACTCTAAGCATTGTTCATTGTATTAACTCACATAATCCTGCGTAACTCTATCAGATAGGTTCTATCTTTAGAACTCCAGTTTGTACCTAAGAAGCTGAGGCACAGAGAGATAAGCTCCTTTGCCAACAAACATGGTAAAGATGGGATTTAAATGGTACCTTATAATGCCTTTGGGGTGGGATTTGGGGTTTCCTTCCAATATCCAGGGGTCTAGGGATGGCACCTCCCTAGGATGACCCATCTGCTCCCTGGCATTTCTGGGTAGATTCAGTGAAAGAGAAGCATATCTGAATCTACCTGCACTGGCCAGCAGGTGCCCTGGAAATCCCAGCTGCAGCTGGCAGCACAAAGCAGAGGGAGACTGTCTCCCTCCTGTGCCTCTTCCTCTTCCTCTCATCCTTACTCAGAACAGCTCCAAGGAAAGCCTCCAGCTTATGTAACTGCTTCTTGGAAACTCTCACTGCCCTGTTTTCTAATGTGGGCATTTCCACACATGGCCAGATGCTGGGCTGTGAGCGAGTGCTGTTGCTTTGGGAGGTTTGTCTGTTGAGCAATTGCTTGGAGCATCCTCTCTCCTGTACGTGTTTTAATCCATCATTTGGAGGCTGAGAATGGGGCTAGTGTCCTGACAGCATCTCCCCAAGCCTGTGTTACAGTGACCCCATCTCCTGCGCTTCTCTGCTGAGCCCCCGCTCGCACCTCTGGGCAGCCTCTGGAGCCCAGCCAGACCCTCCCTCCATGATTCTGACTCACGGAACCCAAGAATCAAGGTGGGAGGGCCCTTAAGAGTCTCCCAGCCCACAACCTTTCATTCATCCATCAAAAAGCATTTTTCATTAGTACCTGAATCTATGTTTTTCCAGCCAAATTTTACATAAAATAAAGTAAAGCCCTTCAGGTTGAAGGGGGACCTGCTTAGCTCCAAATAACCATCCTCACCATTTCGTCCCCTAATTCTCATCCTGTCACTCCAGGGAAGTCCCTTGAGACATCTCCTCCGGATCTTCACCAGTTTAAAACTGGCTCTTCCTGCCAACGCCTTGTCCACAGTTTCGTGCAGCTTCCAGGTGTGTGCTCCGAGTGTGATGGCCTCCTGCTTTGCTAAGGTAGCCTCTCCTTACCTAGTTCCTCATCTCTGACTCCCTAAGCATGCTAAGTACATGGGGAACCCTCTACACTGTAAATTTGGCCATGTCACACACCTGTTTAAAACCCTCTCCTCCTGGACATTTCTCCCTGACTTGGAAATAAAGCCCAGATCCCTTTGCAAACATTCAAATATCATCTCGTCTGAGCTAATGCTTGGTTCTCCAGCCTCATCTTTCACCATACGTCCTGCATCCAGCTGGACGGGACTTGGAACCGGACCTTCAGTGTGCCTCGTGTGCTCTGCTTTGGGGTTTGACTGAGGGTGGGTGGTCCCTTCCCACCCTCATTCCCTGCACCTTGCTGGCCTCAGCTGTCATGACCCTCTAATTTCCTCCAGCATCTCCACCCCATGAGCAGCCTGCTCCTCCTCTGCTTTCAGAGCCCTGTGGGTTTTCTCAGCCCCTGGGACCACCATCTTTTCGCCTCATCTGTTCCCCTTACTAAACTGTAATTTCTATGAGAGCAGTGATCAGGGGCTTCCTGCTTCCTTTTGTATTCCCAACACCTACTAACTCTTGCTACAAAAAAGATGCTCAGCAGATATTTGCTGAACATATAACTGAGAATCACTTGCCCTGGACCCCATCCATGGTCTCTAGGTGCCCTCTACCTGTCCAGTCTGTAGCCCTCCTGGTTTAACCATACTCATTATTCCTTTGTCTGGCTGCAGAGCTCACCAGTGACCCACAGTTCCATTATTTGTTTTTTCTTTCCTGGTCCTGACCTTCCAGGCACGCTCCCTGGCCTCTTCCTTGTGGGAGTGACAAGACCTCCAGCTCCAGGAGGGCCGGCTCTTCTCTGTCTTGCCCAGTGTGGTGTTTGAGTGCTTGGCAATAGACATTTGTTGAGTGGGTGAAAAAAAGTCAGTTCTGCAATTTCTGAAGATAACAGGGACACATGCGCTCTGCAAAACGAGAGCCTGTGCTCGTCACTGGTCAGTGTGTATGAACAGAGCTGTTTGTGCCTCCTCAGGCCCTCGCGGAATTGGCTTTTGGGTTGAAGACTTTCCAGGGCATAACTACTTGTCTCCAAACCTGATGACATTTAAGTTCTGGCTCTGATTCTCTGAGCCTGAGAAAGGGTCCCTCCTCACATCTTTCCTGCTGTGTCCTCCGCCTTTATCCTCCCAGCAGTTGCATCAGAGGCCATTCAAGAAGCCCCAGCTTCTTGCAAAAGGAGTTATTTTAGTTCTTAGGAGAATTTATTGTAGAGATTAGATACTGCCAAACCCTTCAGCACAGGCTCAGGAATAGGAATGAGGTTCAAGTTGTCTCTGCAGGAGGCTTTGCCAGCTTCAGGAAGCCGCTGCCTGTCCTAGAGGATCGATGAGCAGAAAGGCGGCGAGGAAGCCTGGGCATCAGTGACAAGGCACGTCTTCACCAAGTGTCTCCAAACAGTCCAGGTACAATGTGTGCCAAGGGGGAGGAGACGCTGCCACCTTTGTTTACAGATTCGAAATCCTCATCTTTAAAACCCTCTCACATCAGGACTTCCTAGCTTCCCCTTAAAATCAAGAGAATCTTATAAAGTGCTAACACGATGAAATAAATTAAAGCTAAAGCATGTCTTTTAAAAAAAGTGGTAAGAATTTATGTCAGGGGCATCAACTTTAGCTAAAAAATTAGGGAAAAATGACAAAATGAAATAATACATAGAAGGCAAATAAGAAAGTTCACTTTATTAGGATGTTTAAATGAAGTATAAAAATGTCAAAGCATGTGTAGGCGAGAAAAGTTTTCAGAAGGAGGTGTGACAGGACTTAAAATGAATTGACTTTGGTGGGAGGCAGATCTGGGCTCCAAACACAACTGAACCCCCTTTTAGTTATGACCCCCAAAATGGATAAAGTGAACTTAGGGATATGCTCCATACTCCTCTGGGGAAGTGGCCCTATCCAACTCACCCTCTTGGAAAAGGTTGATTTTCACATCTCAACTCAGATGGGCACATGGCCCATGTCTGGCTCAGCCCAGTTCAATGCAGGCAGTGTACTGCCATCTGTGGTCCTGTTCCACACCTCCCTGCACACATGCCTTTGCATTTCTCTCAACAAAAAGTGGGAGTCTATTTCTACACCCTTAAACCCCTGTGCTGTCTTGTGATGTGTTTTGGACAATTGAACATGGTGGCAGTGATGGTGAATAACTGCTGGTAAGGTGTAAGGCCTCGGGTGCCTCTATTCTTGCGTCTGCACAATCACCATGAGAAGACACCAGGGCTAGCCTGCTGGGGAAGGAGAGACATGTAGAACAGAGCTGAGATACCCCCATTGCCTCAACTGGTAACCAGCCAATCCCCAGATACATGAGCAAGACCTCCCAAGATCAGCAGAGCCACCAGTGACCCCCTAGCTGCCCCCAGATGCATGAGGAATAAATGCATTTTTCTCTGCCATTGAGGTTCTGTGGTTGGATACTTGTTCTAGATAACTGCTACAGTCCATGACATTTCAGCCTATCAGAACTGGATGAAGACTTTGACTAGAACAAGTAGCACAGAGACATTTATTTTTCTACTGGTGTTGCACTGATAAACCTTGACAGCTGGAGGATACCATGTCCACTTGGGAAAAACCTGCCCAAAACAGAATGATCAAGATTAAAAATGGGAAGGAAGAATCCTGATAATGTTTCTGGAGCTCCTGGATCCAGTCATGCCTGGAACAATTATAACTAGATTTCTCAGTTAGATGGAATGATAGCTTCTAATTTTCCTAGAATCAACTTAGATCAGAATTTATTTGCAATAAAGAGAGTGAAGTACCTAAAATTCAGAGTATTGTGAGGATTAATGAGTTGTGAATGTGCCCCACCTGGAAACAGAGCCTAGGAAAACATTGCTGTTTCCACGAATTCCAGATAGTAACAAAAACAACGTTTTCTATCCTTCCTTATGAATCTTACTTTCTAGAGTGCCAGGGGCTTGGTGAGCACATTCTGCACCTCACTGGATTGTAGAGACAATGGTGACTACTGCTCCCTTACCCACCGCATTTCATCAGTATTTACAAAACAAGCATGACTCAGGCCTTACTCACATTTGGTGCCCACGAGGATTCGGCATTTCTGAGAAAGACTCATCAGGTTGCTCTATGTGTCAGTGATTTAACTTGATTCATAGATGCAGAGAACAACCATTGCAGACCTAAGGAGGTAGCAAGCATTATCTTATGGAGAGGTTCATGTTTACTAAGGAAGAAGATGGGTGTTGGGGTCAGAGAGAAGGTGGTGTGAACCCAGATTGTGTTACCTATATGTTTAACTACCTTGGACAAGTTGCTCAACCTTCCTGGGGCCTCTATTTTCACCTCTGTAAAATGGGACTGCAGTGCCATACAAGATGAAAGTCTGTTGCTCACAGAATTCTATTTAATATAAGTAGATACTCCTTCAGGAGGTGGAGCTTAATCTGCCTCCCCTCCCGCTGGTTCTGCACTGAGGGTGGGCTTGATGCAGTGGCTTTCTCCCAAAGAATAAAGTATAGAAAGGGAAACAATAGTAACCTGACAGTGGAAATACCTGGAAAGCACCTCCTTAACCAAGTGATGAAGGTTAACATCACCAGTAATGTCATGTAGCTGTCACATACCCCAATACGATGTGATGTGGAGGGCACCTCACTTCTGTGGTCTTTTTCCCCCCAAGCCTCACTAGCCTAACCATGAGAAATGCATCAGACAAGCCCTGATTGGAGGACAATCTGCAAGATACCTGGCCAGTATCCTCAAGGCTATAAGGGCATGAAAAGCAAGGAAAGGCTGGAAACAGTGGCAAATCAGAGACTAGGGGTGGGATGACTAAATGTATCCTGGGTGGATCCTGGGACACAAAGAGGCGATTGATGAGGGACCAGGTGACATTGAAATGGAATCTAGAATTCAGTTAATAATAACGTACCGGTGTTGGTTTTCCACTTGGGACAAATTTACTGCCATGCTTGTGTAATATGTTAACAACGGGTGAGACTGGATGAGGGTATGCAGGAATCTTCTGTACTTTAAAACTATTCTGTACATTTCTGAAATATTAGAAAATTACCACAAAAATTTTTATTGGAATATATTCAAATGAAATATGCAAATGATCTCAGTTTAGTTGTAGGTATCAGTTCCATTGTACCCATAGGGTCTCAAATTCCTTAGATCCCCAGACGCTGATTGAGGAGATAGAGCAGCACACGGCCTGCAGCCCCTGTCCTGGCACCTTTCTGCATCACCTTTGTCACAGCTGATGCTCCGCCAATGGAACCGTCTGCTCGGCTTCCCAGAGGAGCCCATGCGACCAGAAGGTCACTCAATTATCTATTTGCTTACAGTCTTCTGGACTAGAAAGTGTGAAGCTGACGTATCTTGGTTATAATGAGTGTCATTTATGGAGCACATACTCTGTTCTAGGCCCCGTGTGGGATATTATCTTATTTCATCCTTGCAGGCATGTGCTCTCAGAGGAGGCTACAGAAGCTCCGAGAGGTGGAGGCACTTGTCCAAGGTCACACAGAGGAAGATCTAGGATTTGAACCAAAGTCTTTCTGACTCCAAAGCTTCTCTTCTCAACTCCTGTGTCAAACTGTTTCGACACGGATTGTTAAAATTGGGGAGTTCTTTAGATATTATCTATCACATAGTATAGAGATGGGAAAAGGGTGGTTGACAGACAGAATCCCATCTTCAGCTCACCGATGATTTTCATTCAGAGCAGCACAGGGCTTTTGGGGGTTTTTGTAGTTGTTGCTGTTTTCTCCTCAAAGGGAATTAATTGCCGCATTTGAAAACAGGGAGGTTGCACTTTGAGATGTCTGGCTGATTTTTCTCAGATGAAAACAAAGGCCCCATTGGGTCTCCACTCCTGCCTGGGGCTGAGTCCCGACTACCCAGCTCGATGGGTACGTGTTCTCCGGTTAACCTGGACCCACTCCTCTGCCTTCTCTGCATGTCCCCTGTTGTGGGCAATATCTGATTTCCAATTTGTAGGAGAGAACATTGCCCCTCAGAAAGGGCTAGTCACTGGTCAGACGTCACAGAGCAAGAATAAACAAACATTCTGGTGGGGCCTCCTTCACGTTGTTGGCATCGGGGGGCCCGCCCCAGGCCCTGGCTCACCCCTGTCCTCTGTCTCATCTGGGACCCAGCTGCTTCAACCTCCTGTCGGCCACATGCTCTGCGGCCACAGCCTCCTCACCGAGTCATATTAAGGGAGTCTGCCCGTTCTCATGGGATTTCCACAATTCAACAAGAAAGCCTTGTTCTTATTATTCTCAAAATTAATAAGAGTTAAGCCTTTCTTGTCAGGAAGACAGAAAACTAGCTGGAGTTCTTTGAAACTTAACTTCATCTCAAAAGAAAGAGAAGGAGAGGGAGGAAGGGAGGGGAAGGGAGGGGAAGAAAGGAGGGAAGTCAGCGGGAAGCAAGGGTCACAGATCTGGCAGGGCGATGTCTGTGCTGTCAGTTCCTTTCTCTCATTAGGTCTGATTAAACTCCCACCACCAGTAACTCTCTTTGAGTCTTCCATGGGAGAAAGAGGACGTGGGCGTTAGCTCCCACATCCGCTCCCTAAGCCAGCCCTGACTTAAGGCAGGGCACCTACACGGGGTCTCCATGGGAGCCCAGTGCGAAGGTAATGTCTTGGAGGTTGATCTCAAATCCTCTTTAATGTTGTCTAATCTAAAAAAAAAGAAAGAAAGGAAAGGTAAGGAAGGAAAAAGAAACAAAGCAAAGGTATTTTTGTAAATTTAATTTTTTGGGTGTCATTAAAGTAAACAGTGAATGGAGCATACATTCACAGTTCATCGGGCGTTAATAAAGTAACATCTCTCGGTGCACTTCCTCTTTGAGACAGACAGTTTTCTATACCTTAGCACCTCTGTGTGCTCTTTTCTGATTCTATTACTCCCCTTCTCCCTGCAAGATGTTGCTTTCCTGAATTTTGTATTATTTTTCTACTTATTCATTCATCCAGTCACTTTTTTTTAATCTTTTCTTATGAAAATGATCAGATATGCAGAAAATTGGAAGGGATCATGCAATTGAATACTATATACCTACAAGTGGATGCAACAGCTTTTTAACAGTTGGCCTCTTCTTTTTTTGCCTCATTTTCTGTTTGCTGAGCCATTAGTTAAGGATTTTATTTTGTCAAGTATCAACCGTATATAAAAGCAGAAACTGCAGCATGATGGCCCCCACCAGTGTCAGCCTGGACTGCTGGTGGACAATGTCACATTATCCATCCGCTCAGTCACTCCATGCCTCTTCCATCCCAGTTCTGGATTGTTCGGAGCAAATCTCAGACAGCATATAACTTCATCTGCAAATAGTTCAGTCTGTGTCTCTGAAAGGTAAAGGCTCTTTTTAAAAGATAATCACAATGTCACTCTTCTATCTAAAATAATGAATGCACCCTGAAAATGACCAAATATCGAATCAGTCTTCAAATCACCTGATTCCTGCCCTCCACTGCCTGCTCTCTCCCTGTCTCTCATCTCAGTTTTTACAGTTGTGTCTTGGAATAGGGATCCAGACAAGTTCCCCACAGTGTATTTGGCTGATAATTGTTTACCTCTCTGGGATTCCACTTTCCTGTTCCCTTGGTTTGCAGTTTTGTTTTCCCCAGTGTAATTTATCTGTTGAAAAATCTGGGTCATTTCTCTTGTTTGATTGTCTATATTCTGGATTTTGCTGAGTCAGCTCTGTGGTGCCATTAAACATATTCTTCTGCTTTGATTTCTTGTAAGCTGGGATTTTGCTATAGAGTCTTGATCAGATGCAAATTTGATTTCTGGCAAGCGTATTTTGTAACTAGCATTGATGTAGTTCATCAGGAGAGACGTACAGTCTGGTTGTCTCCTTTTATGATGCTAAGTAGATTCTGGTGTTAAGTTTGTAATCTACCCATTATAAAGGCTCCAGTAGCTTTTTTCCTTATAGGTTTAATAGCCATTAGCAATCATTCCATAAGAGTTGGGCTGAATCATTTAAAAGTAAGTTCTGACAAGACCCTTACCTTTAAATACTTACAGCATGCATTGCCAAAAGTCAGAGTATTTTCCTCATAACTCAACACCATTACTCCACCTAATAAGATGAATATTCTCTATTATTCAATGTCCAGCTTCTATTAAAAAGTTCCCAATTATTCCCATTTGTTTTTAATACTTTTTAAGATTTTAGAATAGCTTTAGATTTACAGAAAAATGGGGGAGGTAGTACAGAGAACCCTCATACATCCCACATCTAGTTTTTCCTATTATTAGGATCTTGCATTAGTCTGGTCCCTTTTGCACAATTAATGAATCCACATGGATACATTATTATTAATTAAAATCATACCCAATTGTAAAATAAATTAGTCATGGGGACTCAAAGTACGGCACAGGGAATATAGTCAATAATACTTTAATAACTTGGTATGGTGACAGATGGTAACTATGCTTATCATGGTGAGCATTTAGTAATGTATATAATTGTTGAATCACTATATTATACACCTGAAACCAATACAGCACTGTATAGCATCTGTATTTCAATAAAAAATAATAAAGTATATACAGATTTTCTTAGTTGTTACCTTATATCCATTTTCGTCCCTTAGCTTTTCCATGATAGCACATTACAATTAGTCATGTCTTCTCAGGCACCTTTTGGTTCTGACAGGTCCCACTGGTTTTTATTTTCCTTCTAATCTGGAAGAGCATCTCTCATATCATCTTGTAGACTGTCCCACATTTTGACTGTGTGTGTGTAGTTCCTTCTAGGGGTCTTTAACTTGTTCCCGTATCCTTTGTATTTCCAAAAGCTGAAAGTGAGAATTAAAGGCTCAGTTCAATTCAGTTAAAAATTTTTGCTTAGAATATTTCAGCTGTGTCCTCTCTATACTGCCTCACAGAGTGAAGGATTGGGATGGAAAAGATGGGCCAAGGAAACTCAGGGCTGATAAGTAGGAATGAGACTCCCAGGACTGAAGCAGAAGTAAGACTTTCACCCCTAGTTCAAGAGAGGCTATTCCAAATGCCTCTTACATCTTGTCTTTCCTTTCTTCAACCTTACTCAACAGAACTGACCCATTTCTAAATGTTAATTTGTATGATTGGGAAGGTCATGTTATTTTATTTTCTTGTCTTAGAATGTGGTTAGATGAGTTCCCTCACTAATTTGGATAGAATTTACCTATCAAAAGCTGCATGCACATGACTCAAGTCTCTATAAATTTCTGGGGCAGATGGGACACCTCCATAAAATGTTTTGATATATTTTTGGAAGAGTCTCAGGCTTAGTTTATGTTCCCTTTTACTCATTTAAAAATAAATAGATTACAGTATTAGTTATAGGAAGCCATACATACGATGACTGCACGGAACTATACACACATGAGCAAATGCATAAATGGTGGAATCTGAATAATTCTGTGGATTGTACCAATGCCAGCTTCCTAATGTTGTTATGTCCTGCCTTTAAGAAAAGTGACAATATGAGGAAGGTAGGTTGAATGGTGCATGGTGCCTCCTGGTTCATTTCTTTGTACTTGTTATGAATCTAAAATTATTCCAAATTAAGGGTTTAGGGGATTAATGGGAAGAATCCAGGTTTTCATTCTGTGGCCATTGCAGAAGGACAAAATAAAGAAACGGGTTAAAATTTTAGAAGGGAAGAGATGCAGTTATCATTATTTGCAAGTAATATGGCTGTCTATTTAGAAAATAGGGTAAAACATGTTTTTGAATGAATATACGAGTTCAGCAAAGTACAACATAAAAGATAAATAGATATCATTCATGATAATAGCACCAAAAACAAATTAAAATATTTAGGACGATACCTAACTAGCATTGCACAGGCCCTACAAGGGGGAAACCACTACATTTACTAAAGTATGTGAAAAATGACATGAAAAAAGCAAATGGAACAAGAGATGCAGATCTCCATTTATTACTTAAGGTTTAAAAGGCAGCTAGTTATCCTCCATGGTGCTATAAAGGTCATTAGTGGGCAGCCAGTGAAATGTGAATAAGATCTGAAGATTAGATTTAGTGATGTACGAATGTTATTTCTTGATTTTGATCATTATGTGGTTATGTAAGAGAATACCAATTTTCAGGAAATCACACTGAAGTGTTTAGAAGTTGTCTAAGTCTGTTCTGGCTGCTATAACAAAATGCCATAGACTGGATGGCTTTTTAACAGCAGAAGTTCATTGTTCTCACTTCCAAAGGCCGGAAGTCTAAAATCAAGATGCCACATGGTCAGGTTCTGGTGAGGGCCCTCTACTGACTTGCAGACTGAGTCCCATGTCTTCACCTGGGGGAGGGGGCAAAGGAACAATCTGCAACCACTTTTATAAGGGCATCAGCCCTGTTCATAAGGGCCCCACCCTCAGAAACAGATCACTTCCAGGAAAGCCCCACCTTCTCATACTATCCCCTTGGGGGCTTGGGATTTCAACCTAATTTGGGGGAGGACACAAACATTCAGTCTAAGGCAGAACTAATGTCTGTCATGTTTGCAACTTTCTTTCTAATAGTACAGAAACTAATACTAAATAATAGTAACATATGTATCCTTACCTGTCTATGTTTGTGTTTATATTCATGTCCTCAGAGAGGACAAGAGTGTTACTTGGGGCATCTGGGTGAAGGGTGTACAGAGATTCTCTTTAAAACGTTTACAATTTCTCTGTTATCTGGAATTGTTTCACAGCAAAGAGCTCAAAAATAAGTAGCCAGTGGAAGAGTAACAAGGAATCATAAATCCGTGAAACCCAGGCAGCTGCTGAGGAGAAAGAGATGGTGTAGTGGAAATGAACTACGTTGTAATATAATATAGAAAATACAATAGTATATTCTAAATATGGCATACTAGTAAATGAAGTGTCTGCGTCATACCCTGTTCTGGAGGTAATCCTGAGAAGAAATAAGAGCCATATGAATAAAAGAGCAATTGAAGAGGGTCATTGAACTTGGGATTCAGAGAGTGGGGAGGGAGCTTTTTGGTATTTTGTTATTAATTCTTCTAATCTGTTATCCTATTCATGCATCATATTGATAAAAATCACAGTGCTGATTAGCAAGCAGAGGATGAATTCTTTATTCAATGACTGGTTCTAGTATAAGTAATTTTTTAAAAAGGTACCACATCTGGGAAATTTTGGGGAAAAGAGAAACATGCATTTTGGGGGAATGGAGGGTCCTGCATTTCTGGAGAATAGGATGGCATACATCAACCATATCCAAAATGTTTGTGCTCCCTCCAGCCTCATCTTCAGCAAACCTCTCCGAATTTATCCTCAGGTGAGAAACACGGATGATAAGGAAGAGATATGTGTAGAGATCTCTCTTACAGCTGGTGTAAACATAAAAATAGTAAACCTAAATGCTTAATACCAGGGCATTACTTAGCTAATCTTACAGCACCTCCATGAAGTAGCATTAACATTTTGAGTTTAGAAAACTGTTCAGTGATGAGAGAAATCATTCAGATAAGCTCTTTATTTAAACTTGTTACAAAATAGCATTTCTAGTATGATGTTTATATTTTTAACATGATGCACTTCCATAGACCAAAAGACTGGAATAGAATACAACAAAGTGTCAACAGTGGTTATGTTTACTTGGTAAATTACAGGTGATTGTGTGTGTATGTGTGTGTGTGTGTGTGTCTCCGCCTGTCTATCTGCCTTCCCCTGTCTGTATTTCAATGTAACCTATTGTTACTTTTTGACCATCAGGAAAAATAATTCAAGTAAGAAAGTCAAGTGCTAAGAGTCCCTGAAAAATGCATCCAGGATCAATATATTACTTTAAACAACTTCTCTGTCACCGCCACGTAACCAAGTAATATAGGGTGAATGGCAGAATCTGCTATGTCCACAGCAGCCATGCTTCTGAGTTGGGTGGGAAGTGACTTTGTTTGTCATCTAGTCTAACCACATTACTTAAAACCAGGAAGTTCCTTGATTCCTGTCTCCCCTTTGGGCAGGATTTCAAGATGGCCCTGCCTCCAGCACTTCACCAGTGGTTCCAGTTTGGAACCTTTCAGCTAAGAGTTCCTTGTCCAGGGCCAACTCTTCTCTCCTCTTCTTCCTTCATTCGACAGTTCATATCTTCAATACAGGCTTGAACATGCACCTCCCATGTGCCAGCCTCTGAGCTGGTGCAGATACATCCTGCTGAATGGAACAGGCATGGTCTTTGTGGAACTCACCGTCAGGTGGTATAGACACAATGAAATCAGTATACAATTCCAAATTGTCAAAAGTGTGACAATGCAAAAAAACCTCATGCAGTGACAGGGAACTTAGCAGAAACCTTGTTTCGTTGTAGGTACACTGACCTCACTGTTGTTACTGAACACCTCAAGCAAGTGCCAACCTCAAAGTCCTTGTGCTAGCTGTTCCCTCTGCCTGGAATCTCTCACCCAGATAGCTGCATGATTCACTTCCCTATTATATTTCTGTCTTTGTTACCTTCTCAGGGATATTTGCATTGGACCATCCATCAGACAAATATCCCCTGTATGCACCCAGATCACTCTCTATACTCATATCCTACATCCATCTTTCTTCGTTGTACATATGCTTTACTCAATAAGTATACATGCATATATGTATATATGTGTGTACATATGTATATGCACGCACATAGATATTCTTCTTAACTAGGCACATTTTTGTTGAGAATCTATTATGTAGCAGCCTTACCATTATTGGTTACGGAGCTGAATCAACAAACTTTCCAGAATATTCTAGTCCTGGAAAACAGACACCAAAGCAATTAGGACATAATTTCCGGTGATGATAAGCTGAAGGAAAGAAGATGAAAGTAGAATTAAGGGACTGTGACTGTTGGAAAGGGCAGACCAGAGAAGGACTCTGTGAGGAGGTGACATGTGAGCAGAGGCCTGGGTGAGGCTAAGACAGAAGCCATAGCAACATGTAGGGAATGGGCTGCCCAAGTGGAGGGGATTGGAAATGCACAGTAATGGAGATGGGCGTTCCAGCATCAGCAGGGAAGCCAGTGTGTCTGGGCACAGGGCACAAGGGCAGCAGCAGGACAGGAGTGGGATTTTGAACCTTGAAGCAGTGGTAAGGACTTGGAATTTATGCTGAATGAGATGGAAAGCCATATGAAGGCATTTAAAAATATTTTAAAGACAATTTCATTGAGATACAATTTGCATACAATCAAATGCTTGCGCTTTAAGTATGCAGTCCAGTGAGTTTTGACAGATGTATACACCTCTGTGACTGTCTCTCAAATCACCATATAGAATATTTCCACCACCCCAAAACACTCCCTCATAATCCTCTTTCTGCTCCAGGCAGCCACCGATCTGTCACCATGGATTAGCTTGCAGGTTCTAGATCTTCAGAAAAGTGAAATCATGCAGCGTGTAGTCTGTAGAATCTGACTTCCTTCATTCAGCATTAAGTTTAGAGATTCATCTGTGTTGTGTCTGTCAGTGCTTTGGGCTGTTTCTCTTTTAATCACTAAGGAGTATTTCATTACGTGGATATCCCACAATTTGTCTTTCTGTTCATCTTTTGTTAGATATTTTGGTTGTTTCAAGCTTTGGGCTGTTATGAATAATGCTGCTAGGTTCATGTATAGGTTCCTTCAATGAACATGTGTTTTCATTTTTGGGTAAATACGCAGGAGTGGAATTGCTGGGCCCTATGGAAAAAGCATAGTTTGAATTGATAAGAAATTGCCAAATGGTTGTCCAAAGTGCTAGCACCAGTGCACACCAGCAGGGTGTAAACATGACAGAATATTGAGCAAGGGGCTAACCCTGGGGGGGGGCGAGGGAGGGCAAATATGTTTAAATTTTCATTTAAAAATATCAGTTGCTGCTACAGTGGGGAGACGGGACTATATGGAGCAAAGGATGGAGAGAGTGAAACATCTATGGACTGGCTTATAGAAGGCCACTAAGCTATTCTACAGGCAGCTAACACATAGAGAAGTCAAGAAACTTGCTCAAGGTAGCACAGCTAGGAAGCAGGGAAACCAAGATACGAACCCATCCTTGTCTTCCTGAGAGTCCACGTCATGTATTCTATGCAGAAGTATCCTCTTAGACCTTCTGTATATTTTAATAATCAGATCAGAATGCATATCTGCAGAAGTATGTATATATGCTATATATATGCATATTATATATACAAATTATATCAGCATCACTGTCCTGTATCTACCTGGTCTATAATATAGCATTACTGTATTTTTTGACATTTACTTTAAAATACTAAATTATTAATAATTATCATGATAAAAATATTTTTATTTTGTGGGTTTAAAAATTTTTTATAGTTATTTTATTTTATTAAGGTATCATTGATATAAAATCTTATGCTCATGTTTCCCATGAGCAACATTGGGTTCCTACATTCCCCATTATCAAGTTCCCACCATATACTCCATTATAGTCACTGTCCATCAGGATAGTAAGATGCTGTAGAGTCACTACTTGTCTTCTCTGTGCTATACTTTCTTCCCCATGCCTTCCCTATATTATGTGTGCTGCTAATCATAATGCCCCTTAAACCTCTTATCCCTCCCTTCCCTCCCACCCTCCCCAACCCTTTTCCCTTTGGTAACCACTAGTCCATTCTTGGGTTCTGTGAGTTTGCTGCTGTTTTGTTCCTTCAGTTTTTGCTTTGTTGTTATACTCCACAGATGAGTGAAATCATACCTGGCTTATTTCACTGAGCATAATACCCTCTAGCTCCATCCATGTTGTTGCAAATGGTAGGATTTGTTTTTTTCTTATGGCTGAATAATATTCCATTGTGTATATGTACCACATCTTCTTTATCCATTCATCTACTGATGGACACTTAGGTTGCTTCCATTTCTTGACTACTGTAAATAGTGCTGCGATAAACATGGGGGTGCATATGTCTTTTTGAATCTGTGATCCTGTTTTCTTAGGGTAAATTCCTAGGAATGGAATTCCTGGGTCAAATGGTATTTTTATTTTTAGTTTTTTGAGGAACCTCCATATTGCTTTCCACAATGGTTGAACTAATTACATTCCCACCAGCAGTGTAGGTGGGTTCCCCTTTCTCCACATCCTCGCCAGCATTTGTTGTTGCTTGTCTTTTGGACGTTGGTCATCCTATCTGGTGCAAGGTGATATCTCATTGTGGTTTGAATTTGCATTTCCCTGATGATTAGGGATGTGGAGCATCTTTTCATGCTCCATTGACCATCTGAATTTCTTCTTTGGAGAAGTGTCTGTCCACATCCTCTGCCTATTTTTTAATAGGGTTGTTTGCTTTTTGGGTATTGAGGGTTGACCATCTGAATTTCTTCTTTGGAGAAGTGTCTGTTCACATCCTCTGACCATTTTTTTAATTGGGCCGTTTGCTTTCTGGGTATTGAGGCATGTGAACTCTTTATATATTTTGGATGTCAACGCCTAATCGGATATGTCATTTATGAATATATTCTCCCATACTATAGGATGCCTTTTTGTTCTATTGATGGTGTCCTTTGCTGTACAGAAGCTTTTTAGTTTGATGTAGTCCCACTTGTTCATTTTTTCTTTTGTTTCCCTTGTCCATGGAGATATGTTCATGAAAAAGTTGCACATATTTATATTCAAGAGAGTTTTGCCTATGTTTTGTTCTAAGAGTCTTATGGTTTCATGATGTACATTCAGGTCTTTGATCCATTTCAAGTTTACTTTTGTGTATGGAGTTAGACAGTAATCCAGTTTCATTTTCTTACATGTAGCTGTCCAGTTTTGCCAACACCAGTTGTTGAAGAGGCTGTCATTTCCCAATTGTATGTCCATGGCTCCTTTATCATATATTAATTGGCCATATATGTGTGGGTTTATATCTGGGCACTCTATTCTATTTCATTGATCTATGGCTCTGTTCTTGTGCCAGTACCAAATTGTCTTGATTATTGTGACTTTGTAGTAGAGCTTGATGTTGGGAAGCATAATCCCCCCTGCCCGACCTATTCTTCCTTCTAAGGATTGTTTTAGCTATTCAGGGTCTTTTGTGGTTCCATATGAATTTTAGAACTATTTGTTCTAGTTCGTTGAAGAATGCTGTTGGTATTTTGATAGGGATTGCATTGAATCTGTAGATTGCTTTAGACAGGATGGCCATTTTGACAATATTAATTCTTCCTATCAAAGAGCAGAGCACAGGTTTTTCACCTCCTCTGTTAGGTTTATTCCTAGGTATTTTATTCTTTTTGATGCAATTGTGAATGGAATTGTTTTCCTGGTTTCTCTTTCTGCTAGTTCATCATTAGTATATAGGAATGCACAGATTTCTGTGTAATCATTTTGTATCCTGCAACTTTGCTGAATTCAGATATTAATTCTAGTATAGTTTTGGAGTGGATTCTTTAAGGTTTTTAAGTACAATATCATGCCATTTGCAAACAGGGACAGTTTAATTCTTCCTTACCAATCTGGATGCCTTTTATTTCTTTGTGTTGTCTGAGTGCCATGGCTAGGACCTCCAGTACTATGTAGAATGAAAGTGGGGAGGGTGGCATCCTTGTCTTGTTCCCGATCTTAGAGGAAAAGCTTTCAGCTTCTCACTGTTAACTATGATATTGGCTGTGGGTTTGTCATATATGACCTTTATTATTTTGAGGTACTTTCCCTCTATACCCATTTTGTTGAGAATTTTTATCATGAATGGGTGTTGAATTTTGTCGAATGCTTTTTCAGCATCTATGGAGATGATCTTGTGATTTTTGTCTTTTTTTTTATTGATGTAGTGGATGATGTTGATGGATTTTGGAATGTTGTATCATTCTTGCATCCCTGGGATGAATCCTACTTGATCATGATGTATGATCCTCTTGATGTACTTCTGAATTCAGTTTGCTAGTATTTTGCTGAGTATTTCTTCATCTATGTTCATCATTGTTAATTTTCTTTTTTTGTGGTGTCTCTGCCTGGTTTTCATATTAGACTAATGCTGGCTTCATAGAATGAGTATGGAATTATTCCCTCCTCTTCTGCTTGTTGGAAAACTTTAAGGAGGATGGGTATTAGGTATTTTCAAAATGTCTGATAAAATTAAGGGGTGAAGCCATATGTTCCAGGGTTTTGTTCTTGGGTGGTTTTTTGATTACTGATTCAATTTCATTGCTGGTAATTGGTCTGTTCAGATTTTCTATTTCTTCCTGGGTCAGTCTTGGAAGGTTGTATTTTTCTAGAAAGTTGTCTATTTCTTCTAGGTTTTCCAATTTGTTATCATATAATTTTTCATGGTATTCTATAATAATTCTTTGTATTTCTGTGGTGTCCATAGTGATTTTTCCTTTCTCATTTCTGATTCTGTTTATGTGTGTAGACTCTCTTTTCTTGATAAGTCTGGTTACGGGTTTATCTATTTTGTTTATTTTCTCAAAGAACCAGCTCTTTGTTTCATTAATTCTTTCTATTGTTTTATTCTTCTCAATTTCATTTATTTCTTCTCTGATCTTTATTATGTCCCTCCTTCTACTGACTTTGGGCCTCATTTGTTCTTCTTTTTCCAGTTTCATTAACTATGAATTTAAACTGTTCATTTGGGACTGCTCTTCCTTCTTTGATAGGCCTGAATTGCTATATGCTTTCCTCTTAGAACTGCCTTTGCTGCATCCCACAGAAGTTGGGGCGTTGAACTGTTGTCTTCATTTGTCTCCATGTATTGCTTGATCTTTGTTTTAACTTGGTCATTGATCCATTGATTATTTAGGAGAGTGTTGCTAAGCCTCCGTGTGTTTGTGAGCCTTTTTGTTTTATTTGCACAATTTATTTCTAGTTTCATATCTCTGTGATCCGAGCAGTTGGTTGGTACAATTTCTATCTTTTTGAATTTGCTGAGGCTCTTTTTGCGGCCTAGTATGTGATATATTCTGGAAAATGTTCCATGTACACTTGAGAAGAATGTGCATCCTGCTGCTTTTGGGTGTAGAGTTCTGTAGATGTCTGTTAGGTCCAACTGTTCTAGTGTGTTGTTCAGTGCCTCTGTCTCCTTACTTATTTTCTGTCTGGTTGATCTGTCCTTTGGAGTGAGTGGAGCATTGAAGTCTCCTAGAATTAATGCATTGCATTCTATTTCCTCTTTTAATTCTGTTAATATTTGTTTCACATATGTCAGTGCTCCTGTGTTGGATATATAGTTAGTTATAATGTTTCTATCCTCTTGTTGGATTGACCCCTTTATCATTGTCTCTTATTACTTTCTTTGTTTTGAAGTCTATTTTGTCTGATGGAAGTACTGCAACTTCTGCTTTTTCCTCCCTATTAGTTGCATGAAGTATTTCTTTCCATCCCTTCACTTTTAGTCTGTGTATTTCTTTGGATTTGAAGTGAGTCTCTTGCAGACAGCATATAGATGGGTCTTGCTTTTTTATTAATTCTGTAACTCTATGTCTTTTATTGGTGCATGCAGTCCATTTACATTTAGGGTGATTATTGATAGATATATACTTATTGCCATTGCAGGCTTTGGATTCATGGTTACCAAAGGTTCAAGGGAAGCTTCTTTACTATCTAACAGTCAACTTAACTCACTTATTGCACTATTATAAACACACTCTGAAGATTCTTTTTTCTGTCCCTTCTTTTTCTTCCTCCTCCACTCTTTATATATTAGGTGTTTTATTCTGTACTCTTTGTGTTTCCCTTGACTGACTTTGTGGGTAGCTGATTTATTTTTACATTTGATTAGTAATTAATTGGTCTACTTCCTTTACTGTGGTTTTATTTTCTTTGGTGACAGCTATTTAGCCTTAGAAGCACTTCCCTCTAGGGCAGTCCCTTTAAAATACACTGTGGAGATGGTTTGTGGGAGGTAAATTCCCTCAATTTTTGCTTATTTTGGAGTTGTTTAACCCCTGCTTCAAATTTAAATGATAATCTTTCTGGGTAGAGTATTCTTGGTTCGAGGACCTTCTGTTTCATTGCATTAAATACATCATGCCACTCCCTTCTGGCCTGTAAGGTTTCTGCTGAGAAGTCTGATGATAGCCTGATGTGTTTTCCATTGTAGGTGATCTTTTTTCTCTCTGGCTGCTTTTAATACTCTGTCCTTGTCCTTGCTCTTTGCCATTTTTATTATTATATGTCTTGGTGTTGTCTTCCTTGGGTCCCTTGTGTTGGGAGATCTGTGTACTTTCATGGCCTGAGGGACAATTTCCTTCCCCAGACTGAGTAAATTTTCAGCAATTATTTCTTCAAAGAGACTTGCTATCCTTTCTTTCTTTTTTTCTTCTGGTACCCCTGTAATGCAAATATTGTTCCATTTGGATTGATCACACAGTTCTCTAAATATTCTTTCATTCCTAGAGATCCTTTTTTCTCTCTGCCTCTGCTTCTTTGTATTCCTGTTCTCTAATTTCTATTCCATTTACCGTCTCCTCTACCTCATGTAATCTGCTTTTAAATCCCTCCTTTGTATGTTTCATTTTAGTTACCGTATTTTTTAAGGAGTCTATCTCCCTCCTGAATTTGTCCCTTAGCTCTTGAATATTTTTCTATAGCTTCATTAACATGCTTGTGTCTTTTATTTTGAATTCTTTTTCAGGAAGATTGGTGATTTCAGTCTCACTGAGCCCTCTTTCTGGTATTTGAGGGATTTTGGATTGAACAAGGTTCTTCTGCCTTTTCCTAATCCTATTGGATAGTGAAAAATATTAGGTTTGTGTAGGTGGCACCCCCTAGTGCCCAGAGCTCTGCTTTTCAGGGCTGCCCTGTACCTGGAGCGATGGCAGTAGTCGCAGGCATGCAGTGCCGGTGCCTGCTGGGAGGACTGAGTCCTTTCCTGCTTCCTGGCCACAATGCCTGCCTCTGCTGTCAGGGCCAGTGAGCCCTGTGCAGGGACTGGCCTCTGCATTCAGGACCTAAGCTGCCCTAGGCAGAGCTGCCCTCTGGCGGGCCTGGAGCGATGGCAGGGGTTGCAGGTGAGTGGCACTGTTGCCTGCCAGGGGAACAGAGCCCTTTCCTGCTTTCTGGCCACAGTGCCTGTCTGCTGTCAGGACCAGTGAACGAAATGCATGGAGCAGCCTCTGTATTAATCTCCTAAACTGCCGTGGGTGGTGCTGCCCTCTGGATGGCCTGGAGCAATGGTGTGGGTAACACGCAAGCCTCACCGGTGTCTACCAAGAGAGAAAAGCCCTTTCCTGCTTCGCGGCTGGATGCCTGCCTCTGTTAGCATGGTCAGTGAGCCCAGTGCAGGGAGTATCTTCTGCATTAAGCATGTAGTTGCTGTACAAGGGGCTGCCCTCTAGCTGATCTGGAGCAATGGTGGGGGCAGTGGTTTTCGGGGAGGTGCCTGTGGGGAGGAAGGAGCTGCAGTGTGCTTATCATGGTTGGGGGCCTCAGAGCTGCATTGCCAGCCTGGGGGATGGAGTGCCTGAAGCTCCTGAAAGTTCCCAACCTACTGGGCTGAGTGTGCTGGGCCAATGTTGTCCACCTGTTCCTTCTCCTGAATCCTTGCCCCTTTAGCAGCCTGTTGGGAAGTTTTTCAAAGCACCCGCCTTTCTTTTGCCCCAGGGCAGCCAGTTGTGGGAACCTGTTCGCAGTCTCAGTCTTTGACTCTGGTTTTCCGCCCCTCTAATCTCCAGAGCACCATGCAATATGGGTTTGTACTCTCAGATTAGATTTCTAGGGCTGGGTATTTAGCATTCCTGGGCTTCCACTCCCTCCATGCTCTGATTCTCTTCCACCCACTGGTGAGCTGTGGCTTGGCGAGAGCTTGGGTCGCTGTTTTATTACTTTACCCTTTTCCATGAGATGTTCTATTTTCACAGATGTAGACTGACTGGTGCAATCTTATTTCCGGTCACTCTTTTAGGAATACTTGTATTGCTGTGTTTTTGTATTATATGTGGTTTTAGGAGGAGATTTCTGCCTCACTTCTCACGCCATCTTTTTTCCTCAGTATAACCATATTTTAAACACACAAAACAGTTCTCTCAGTTTTAGGAACAGTTTAATTTCTTGTGCACCCTAAACCAGACTGTGTTCATTTAAAAAAATGTCCATCATTGCAACATTCTGGACTCAGAGAAAGAGCAGTGATGCAGAGCTGTACTGGGGAAAGAAATTCCTCAGCTCCCCTTGCTTCCATCTGATTTCCCACATGGGGTCTAGCTCCCAACTCCCATTCAGCTGTGGGCTGGTGCTGCCCCATGGCTGTAGCCTCACTAACAGACTCCATTCTGATTCTTCATCTCTTACTTGCACTTGCAAGATTTGGCCCTGAGCAGGACGCCTGAAGTATCAGAGAGAGTTCTATGTTCACCCTGTTTCATTTTGCCCCTGAGCACACAGCTGGATTCCAATTTATAGCCTTCTTTACAGTTAGCTAGGGTCACAGAACTAAAATGTGTCCCAGGGAACATGGACTGAAGTGATGCATGCCATGCTCTGATCTGCCCGTGAATCCTTCCAGGCAATCCTTCCACACTCTCTGGGGAAACTACCTGCAACCAATGTAGAAGGAGCCTGAGGATCTAGAGGGAAAAGGAGCCACAAGATGTAAGAGTCCCAAGTCCCTGAGTGACTGTGCAGTGCATCCTTCTCTCTACCCTCATTTTACATGAGAAACAGACTTCCTGTGGCTGGGCTGGTCAGATCTTGGAATTGCTTGTTAAGGCAGGTGCCCACCTTGACTAATAGACTTCATCCTGTTCCTTTTGGCTTGGATTTGAGGATTTACTCTTGTTTTTTGGGCCTGACCAAAGTAGCTCAGCGGCTGGTCTTCGATTTGGCCTTTCTCTGCTCGGTATCGATAGAGCATGCTGAAGGCGGGACATTCAACGACCTGTTTCAATCTTGTTTACGTGTTTCATTTGCTTTGGAAGTGTTTATTGTTTTAGAAAGGACAAAGAGAATAGCTTACTACTACTTAATGGGAACATAAATAACTAGGGAGCCTGGAACAATAATGAAAGGGAGACACGCTCCACTGTACATCGTTTTATTATTTTTAAGTGTTTATGTATAGTATTATTTCATTTTTTAAGTGTATTTTTTTATTGAAGTGTAGTTGAAATACAATCTTATATTGGTTTCAAGTATATAACACAGTGATTCAACAGTTACCCACATTATTAAATCCTTACCCCAACCAGTGCAGTTACTATCTATCAACATAGAAAGATGTTGCAGAACCTCTGGCTATATTCTCCATGCTGCAGTCCTATCCCCATAACAAACTAACATTATGATTGAGATTTTTATGCCTCTTTATCCCCCCCCATGGTAACCCCCAGTCACCTCTCAGTGTCGTGAGTCTACTGCTGTTCTGTTCATTTTGTTTTGTTTTGCTTTGTTTTAGATTCCCCATATAAGTGAAATCCTATGGTATTTGTCTTTCTCCACCTGGCTATTTCACTGAGCATAATACCCTCTAGGTTCATCTCTGTTGTCCAAAATGGCAGGATTTCTTTTTTTATGACTGAATAATATTCCATTGTGTATATGTACCACACCTTCTTTATCTATTCATCTATTGATGGACACTTAGGTTGCTTCCATATCTTGGTGATTGTATATAACACAGTGATAAACATAGGGGTGCCTATATATTTTCGAATCAGAGACTTTGTTTTCTTTGAGTAAATTCCTAGAATTAGAGTTACTGGGTCATATAGAATTTCTATTTTCAGTTTTTTGAGGAACATCCATACTGCTTTCCATAGTGGCAGCACTGATTGACATTCCCACCAACAGCATGGGGGGTGGTCCCCTTTTCTCCACATTCTAGCCAACATATCCTTTTGTATTTTTAAAAATTTGGACCATGTAACTCATTCAAAAAAACACATTTTTTTCTGAAGTATGAACATCAATGTCAGCTCACTGTGGTTTCAGCTTTTGCTGGGGCAAGGACCTCCCACCATTCACGGTGCATCTTAGATTCCCAGCATGGGGCCTTGCACTAAGCAGGTGGCATTGTGTCGTGGTTAGACATGCAGTTCTGGAATCAGACAGACCTGGATTAAAATCCTGCTGCTACCAGTTACTACCAGGAGCATGTGTTAAGCCTCAGTTTCTTCATTATAAAGTAGCATCATGCTAGGACCTGTGTCTTAGGCTGGTAGGACTATAGGAGACAGTGGGTAGTTAATGTTAGCTCTTGCAATTAGACATTGAGTAAATGTTTTTGAATTCCTGCTGAACTGAACAGGCAGTTCCTGTTCAAAATAAAGCAAAAAAATATACAACCCACAGACATCCACACATCCTGAATTAGTGTTGTCCAGGTTAGTCTGTCTGAATTTATTTTGACTGTAATACAAACAGCCAGAGAACAGTGTTCTGCAGAGGTCTCCCCCATTCTCCGTCCTCCTGATCCTATTTGGCATTTATTGATAGCCATTTAGGAAGAATGTTTATTGCCTATGCGAGCACATTTTCAGAAAGACTAAACAAGGAAGGTGAGTGGTATCTTGAGGAGGAAATTTTATTAAGAGCTTATTTAATGTTATTGATACATTGCACCAAGAGTCAAGGAAATGCACCGATCGATAGATGCCCACATCAATGTTTAATCTACTTTCAGCCCTTTGCTAGAGTATTTAATTAGCTCGTGATTTGGAAAATTGCATGGAGTACACAAGGCAATGAATGTTCTGGAACTAAAGACAGAAATTATTCTTTTGCTTCCAGCATCTTATGAAAAAGAATGGCTAGAAAATGTAGTGATGTTGTGCAGAGAGCTTGAAACAGGCAAGATGAGGTGAGGAAATTCTGGAGGGAAAGCTTGCTCTGGGATTCATACTTATTCAAATATATTTTTGTCTCAGTTAAATCCCACACCTGCTCTGTGGGGCTGGCTACTGTCCCCACTTTGCATATGAGGATATAAACACTGGTTTAAGCATTTTAAGAAGTTTGTTCTGAGTTTGCTCCTGGGACGCTGCTCTCCCAGTGCCCCAGTTCCTTCTACTTTGCCATAAAGCCATTAACCTGAATAGCTGGAAACATGCTTCTGTTTCACTCTTCACTACCCCAGGGAAAGGTGGGGGCAGAAGGGCTAGAATGGCCATTTTGTGGGTTAGACAAAGTAATAGGCAGAATAATGGCCTCTCAACGACATCTGTGTCCTGCATGGTAAAGGAGGAAGAAGTTGCAGATGAAAATAGCTGACCTTGAGATGGGGAGATGATCCTGGATTTTCCAGGCGGCCCCAATGTAATTCCAAGGATCATTCTAAGAGGGAGAGAGAGGCAGAGGGGAGAGAACCAGAGAGATGGCAGCATGAGCAAGACTTGGCCAGAGGTTGCTGGCTTGGAAGATGAAAGAAGGGTCCACAAGCCAAGGAATGTAGCAGCCCCTAGACACTGGGAGAGGCAAGGACACAGGTTCTTCCCTGGAGCCTCTGGAAGGACCACAGCCCTGCTGCCATGGCAATTTTATCCCAGTGAGGCCATGGTGGACTTATGACTTGCAGAACTCTAATTAATAAAATGGTTTTTAAAGCCACTGAGTTTTTGGTCATTTGTTGCAGCAACATGAACGCAGGCGACCTCTTTTATGCAGTACTCTATGTGTCTTTGCATTTGAGTTGACTCTTCACCCAGCTATGGAAAGGAGTTATTTCTAGTCTGATTGGATCCTAGTCTGAGAGAGTAGCTGGGCCATGTTTATTAGTGGGTGCACCACTATGGGATAAATAAAAGGTAATCGATGCAGATCTCTGTGCTTGTTTCTGTCTTCCACTTCTCCTGGAATATAAGGCCTAAAATGTAGTCCTACCTGGGAGGTCTGCCAAGCCTTCTCTCTGCCTTTCAGCACATGTGTACTCTCACCCCTTAAGGTCTATTGTCCCATCTGGGTGGCCACCTGGTGGCATCATGTGGTCTTAGGCTGAAGGGGAGGGGAAGGATTCCAAAGATGACAGACTTCCACTACATACTCCAGCTGGTTCATCCACATGCCTCCTCTGGCATTTTGACTTTGTGTCCAACTGACACTGAAGTAGTGATTAGATTTCCTGTTTTTCTTAGCTTTTGTGTTTACAGTGCCCTCAGGGCTCTCATGGAGAGGTGTTTGTGGCTTGGTACAGTCTTTAGGCATCTGTCTCAATGTTATCTTTTTTTTTAAATTTTTTATTAAGGTATTATTGATATACACTCTTATGAAGGTTTCACATGAAAAAACAATGTAGTTACTACATTTACCCATATTATCAAGTCCCCACCCATACCCCAATGCAGTCACTGTCCATCAGTGTAGTAAGATGCCACAGAGTCACTACTTGCCTTCTCTGTGCTGCACTATTTCCCCCATGATCCCCCACACCATGTGTACTAAACATAATGCCCCTGAATCCCCTTCTCCCTCCTTCCCCACTGCCCACCCACACCCCTCCCCTTTGGTAACCATTAGTTCCTTCTTGGAGTCTCTGAGTCACTGCTATTTTGTTCCTTCAGTTTTGCTTTGTCATTATACTCCACAAATGAGGGAAATCATTTGATACTTGTCATTCTCCACCTGGCTTATTTCACTGAGCATAATATCCTCCAGCTCCATTCATGTTGTTGCAAATGGTAGGATTTGTTTCTTTCTTATGACTGAATAGTATTCCATTGTCTATATGTACCACATCTTCTTTATCCATTCATCTACTGATGGACACTTAGGTTGCTTCCATATCTTGGCTATTGTAAAAAGTGCTGTAATAAACAGGGGTACATATGTCTTTTTGAATCTGAGAAGTTGTATTCTTTGGGTAAATTCCAAGGAGTGGGATTCCCGGGTCAAATTGTATTTCTGTTTTTAGTTTTTTGAGGAACCTCCATATTGCTTTCCACAATGGTTGAACTAGCTTACATTCCCACCAGCAGTGTAGGAGGGTTCCCCTTTCTCTGCATCCTCACCAGCATTTGTTGTTCTTAGTCTTTTTGATGCTGGCCATCCTTACTGGTGTGAGGTGATATCTCATTGTGGTTTTAATTTGCATTTTCCTGATGATTAATGATGTGGAGCATCTTTTCATGTGTCTATTGGCCATCTGAATTTCTTCTTTGGAAAATTGTCTCTTCCTATCTTCTGCCCATTTTTTTATCGGGTTATTTGTTTTTTGGGTGTTGAGGTGTGTAAGTTCTTTATATATTTAACCCCTTGTCAGACTATGTCATTTACAAATATATTCCCCCATACTGTAGGATGCCTTTTTGTTTTGTTGATGGTGTCCTTGTGATGTCTCAGTGTTATCTTAATTTCACTGAGATCCCACCTTAACCCTAAGACCTACTCCTTAAGTCATCTCCTTCCTGCCCACCAGCTAATAGGCTCTTTCCCTGTCCCTTCAGGTCACATATACCTTCCCATGAGCAAAGATATTGGACACAGTGAGAACTCTGTGGGCTTGAGTTTGGCCAGGAATTAAGAGACAATGGAATACAGAGAGAAAGCTGGAGATGAAAAGATAACAAGGCTATTGCATTGATTTTAAGGGTGGTGAAGACAGGTGAATTTTTTTTTGTGGTCTCATGTACGGTTACCTATTGCCACGTAACAAATTACTCCGAAACGTAGTGGCTTTGAAGCAATAACATATACTTATCTCCCTGTCTCTGTGGGTCAGGCATAGCTAAGCCATCTGGCTCTGGGATTCTTACAAGGCTGTCACCAAGGTGTGGCCAGGACTACTGTCACCTTAAGGCTCAACTGGCAGAGGAACCTCCTCCAATCTCCCTAGCGTGGTTGTAGGCAGGACTCAGTTCCTTCAGGGCTGTTGGCACGAGAGCCTGCAGTCCTTGCAGCCCATGAGCTACAGGCTGCCCTCAGTTCCTGGCTACATGGGGGCCTCTACAGGACAGCTTGCAACATGGCAGTTCGGCTCATCCAGGGAAGCCCTGGAGAACCAGGGAGTGAGCACAGACAAGATGGAAGTCACAGGTCTATGACCTTCTGATTTGGAAGTGGCATGTTCTCATATTTGCAGTATTCTGAATCCTTAGAAGCAAGTTTCTAGGTATGCCTGCCCCCAACGAGAAGCGATGACACAGGCAGGGGTCATTGGGAGCCAAGCTGGAAGCTGCCCACCACCTACCACACCCCGTATTAGGGCTCCCCAGGGGAACAAAACCATAGGAGATACATATATATATGCATATGTATGTATGTAGAGAGAGCGAGAGGTTCATTATGCGGAACTGACTCACATTGAGAGACCCTAGAGTTAGCATAAGAGAAGCCATTTTAACAAATCTGACTGTGTGAACCTAAATGAAGGACAGAACAGGACTGACTCTGTTTTTTGTGCCTAATCTCCATCTGAGGCCTGAGGCGGGCCTGGCTCTGGAAGAAACCTTGAAAAGTTTCCTAACCCCAGGAACTGATATTAGAAGAAAGTCTTATCTCAAGGCCGGCCATCTGTGCCCGGTGCTCCCAGGCGTACGAGATGTACGTGTCTTGAGAACATGGACAAATGGCCACCGGGGCCTGTAAACCCCTACCCCAGATAGTTCCCCTAGCAATGCTCCTGCTGCATCATCATGGTCAGGCCAGCCGAACTTAACCAATAACAATTGTTTAACTTCCAAAATCCCCAATCAGCTTATGCCAAGTTAGAATCTCCTCTTCCTGAACCTGTAATGCATAAAAACCTTGCCTACCCTGAGCTCAGGGCTCACATTCCTGACCCGCTGTGTCAGTGAAGAGTGTGAGTCCAAGCTCAAGCTTGAAATAAATGACCCTTTTGTGTTTGCATCGGAATCGGCTCCTTGGTGGTCTCTCGGGGACTCGGGACTTGGGCACAACAACATGATTCAGCAGGGCAAGAAGTCCCATGAACTGCCGTCTGTAAGCTGGAGAACCCGGAAAGCAGGTGGCATGATTCCAGCCCACGTCTGAAGTCCGAAGAACTAGGAGAGCCGATGGTGTAAATCCCTGTAGAAGGGCAGGATAAGACTGATGTCCCAGTTCAAGCTGACAGGCAAGAAGCAAAAGGGTGATGCCCACCGACAGAGGGGAGGGCCATTCACTTTACTGAGTCCACTGACTCAAATGTTAATCTCCCCTGGAAACACCCTCACAGACACCCCCAGCCATAATGTTTGATCTGAGTACCTCTGACCTAGTCAAACTGACACATGAAATTAATCATCACACCCACGTTCTTCGAGAGTAGTTGTAGTAACAGTGACATTTGCTATGACATTCACATATTTGGCAGGAGGGTAGACTCCATCACCGATTCGAATCCAACCCATCTTTCAACAACATACTGAGCCGTCGCCTCTTCTAGGAAACCTGCATTTCTCCCACTCTGCCTCCAGCACTTCACGCACCTGTTACAAAGGGCACCGGTCACCTTGGCGGGAGCTGGCTTCCAGCCCTGCACTTACTAGCTGTGTGTTCTTGGGAAAGCTAACTGATGTCTCTAAGCATTGGTTTCCTCATCTGTACGAGGAGAAAGAGATGTGTAAGAACAAAATGATACTCTGCATAAGCATGAGCCCCCAGCTATAGGGAGTGCTTAATCATTGCCAGTCATTACAGCTAGTGTTATTATTTAAGCAACTTGAAAACAGTCTCAATCTCATCGTTTTCCTCCCTACTCACAATTCCTGGCACATGTTGAGCACCAAACAAAAAATGTTAAATGAATGAATGGCTTGCCGTGCCCACTCTGACTTCCCTGCGCTGCCTAGGCCTCACTGGAGTGCCTCGGCTGGCCTGTGGGCACTTGCTCTGGGCCCTCCTGTCTCCCTGGGCTCCTGGCATGACCCCTTCGTGTCACTGAGCATCTTTTGTATTGTGCTCCGCATGCCCCTCCCGCCGCCTGTTGAGCTGTAAGATCTCTGACGCAATCAGGGCTCCAGCACCCTGGTGAATCACCTCGTTCCAGGGCTGTTTGTCAGCGAGAAGGATTTATGGGGCCAAGAGAACTCTTCTCAGGGACTTTCATCCTCGCTTTGCACACGTTCCACCCCACCCCACCCCCACCCCCGGGCCCCATCCATCAGCTGCCCTGAGCGTGTGGGTATGTGTACATAACCTTTGCCGCCCGCTGTTACCTTTGCTCCTCGCTTGCTTTCTTTGAAACGAACACAGGTAGGAGGTGGCGGAGAAGATGCACAGCTGGTTGTTTTGGCAGTGGAAATCTCTGAGCCTCTTTAAAAATCAACCTTCTTCTCATTCATGGCTCTTTGTTGCTGAAATATGGTGGCAGGGAGCTTGGGCAATAGACCCCATCCTCTTTTCCCTAAAGAATTGAGCCATCTTTTTCCTAGTGGCTGCCTGCTGCCCATGCCGAAAGGTTAATCTGTTCCTCTTCTCAACTAGTGCATTTATCATAGGGAAGTGGTCTGCTGTGGAAAATATTGATCGAAGGCCTGCCAGGTCCTGTGCTGGGCTGAAATTGAGTGTCGCAGTCAGTCAGTGGCTTGGCATTTGGTGGTGTGGAGAGAAGGCAGTGGCTTCCACATGTGGTGAGGCTGATGGATGGAGGGAGGGCATTGGGACGGGGTCTTCCTTCCAACTGCCTCTCCTGGGTGGCATAAAGGGCAGGGTAGAACCAATGCTGCTGAGCCAGGATTGGAAATCTCTGGTGGGTGATCTTGGAAGCCTCACAGCACCCCACAGATGGGGCCAGGTTCCATGTGTTGCAGCTAAGCTGGCCAGAGTCTCTTGGAATAATTTCTTGATGTAGAATTGGCACTCAAAAAATTAAATTCAGTGGAAATGGGGAAATGGGCTACATGCCCTACAAGTAAATTTTGTTCCCAGAAACCCTAACAATCTTTCCCCACAAATGATGTCATATTTAATATTAGCTCTGGGTTCCTATAAGTGACTTGAATCTCCCCCTCCCTTCCTCCTTTCCTTTGTGACTGCCTACCTGCCTCCAGCCCTTGCCACCAAGTGTCTGTCATGTGCCACTTTTCTAAGCTTTTGGAATAAAGAGAAGACCTAGTGCATCCCCTCCCCTCAAGCTTCTCCCATTCTTGCATAAAGAAAGACCCCTGAGCAGGAACTTCCTTTACAATTCACTAAGTTTTCTGGATGAAGGAAGACCAAGGTGATGCAACAGAGAGGGGAAGACATACTCTGTGTAGGGGACTAGCATAGCAAGGAGGGCTTCAAGGAGGAGGTAGCTCTTGAGCAGTGTCTTCAGGAAGGACTAGGAACATATCAAGAGAGACATTGTGGGGCAGAGTTGGGACTGTACATGTAGGGAGTGTGTGACCACCTAGGGAAAGAGGTCAGAAAGTAATTCAGTGTTGACAGATGTGAAAAAACCCTGGGCCAGAGAGGTAAATTGAACCATTTTATGAAGGTGCATCTCAACAGCGTAAGGAGGTTATTTGTGAGAGGTGAATGAGGTAATGTAAATGAAAGCCTGAACACAGGGCTTGCTACAAAGTAGGCACTTAAAATATTTTATTTACTGTAATACTTGGGATTATTGGTAGTAAGTGACAGAAAACCCTCTGTATTGGTCAGAGTCTCAGCTGGAAGCAGATGAAACACTCATTTGGGTAATATGAGTGGAGTTTAATAAAGGCCCTATTCACAAAAGCGTGAAGCAGCTGTCCAGGAAACCACGAGGGACAGGACAACACGCCAGGGAAGAGTACCCTTCCCTACAGCTGGGCCTGTAGGGCAAGAGAAAGGAGCTGTCACCACGTGCCAGGGAGAGGGGCAAGGGCTTGAGGAGGGGCCACCTGTGACCTTTGGTTGAGGTTATCCAGCCTCTGCTCAGTGACACCACAGCCAGGCAGCCAGGGAATGCACCCCCGGCCTCACCTTTTCCTGCCCTCCTGGGTCCTGCCAGTGGGCCCTGTTAGCCAAATCCTGCTGGAATTAGGAGCCTTGGGAGCTGCTGATGAAGTCCCTACAGGGCACCCTCCCAGGGCAGTGACCAAGCAGAGGAGGGGGGTCTATGAGTCCAGATGCCAAACCCAATACAGGCAGCCAGCTCAAGTTAATTAAGCCAAAGAGTGATTTCAGCAGTTTATGGGAGTACAGGTGGCTTCAAGCATTGCTGGTTCCAAAGCACCCCTTCGTCCCGCTTTCCTAGGGGATGGCTAAATTTTCAGACTACGTAAGATGGCCCAATAACTTGGGGCTAACCTATGTTCACCCAGCTTAGCAACCCAAGTGGAAAGAGGAGGTATCCTTTCCAGAAGGGCCAGCGCTTGTCCAGGCCCGAGTTGGGTCTTACATCCATTGACCCTTGCTTAGATATTCTGAGCTTCAGTTTCCTCATCTTTAAAATGGGGACAATAATACCAACTTAACCCGTGTGGAAGGAGAGAGCATAAAATAATGGTCAAAATCATGGACTTTGGAGCCACACGGCTTGGGTTGAAATCCCAGATCATCAGCCTACAGGCCGGTGACCTCGGCTGTGTCGTGATCCCTGACTGATGTTCCACCTCTGTAAGGTTAGGATGACAACAGCCTCTAAGGAGGGTGAGCCGCAGATTTGGTAAAGAATGCGAGAGAATTCTTAGCGGCCTATCCGAACCCTAGTAAGTGTTTGATACATGTTACCTGATGTTTCTGTTATTATTCTTATTCATGCTTAGACTCTATTCAGGTGGGAAAACACCTTTCCTTTTGAGTTTTCAGAGGGAGGATCCTTCCAGCTTGCCTGTAAGACGCTCCCCTCTGCTAGGCTAAGAATGGTGCCAGGGGTCAATGTCTAACTCCGCTCATGGGAGAGAAGGACGCGGCTGCTGCGCTTTGCTTCTCACATTCCGTTCCCACCTTTTCCATTGAACTTGGTTTCTGTTGATTCCAACTCTCCCATTTTGTGGAGAGGATTCTGCTCCTTGTGGCCTCTTTCCCTTACCCTCTGGAGCGACCTGCTGGCTCTCCCCAGAGTGCTCAGACGTTTAGTGTTTGCTGTTGGGATGCATTCCCGAGGGTGTTTGGTGAGAACCCTAGAGTATGTGACCGGTATGTTAATATTCTCAGGAGTGGGGAGATGGACTCCCCAGACGGACCTCCCATGCGCTAATGGATTTTGTTTCCCTGCGAAATGTGCACACGGGGAACTAGGGGAAAATACTCTTTTTTATTTTCTTTTGCTTTGTGAAAGAACCAATTGTCCATGAAATCAAATAAAGGGGAAATACATATTAAAATACTGTGGGCCTGCTAAAATCAGTAAGAAGAAAAAAAAACAAAGCCTCAAAGTAATGCCAGCCCATGCCTCTGAGATTTATAATCATATTACACTGCTTGTAGTTTGGTAAAAACAACAACAAAAATAAGTGTGTGAGTTTGAAATATGATTCTGGGTGGCATGTACAGTATAAAAAACCTCTCATGCAAAAATTAGGTGACCAGTTCCAGTCGGCATCCATGCAGCTCCACATGGAGATCATATCCCCTGGCAGACTCAGTTCCCTTGTCCACAGATGGAGGTGTGGGGTCAGACGCGCTCTGCAGAGCACCCCAGCTTCATAGCTTTTTGATTTTATTTCTATTACTGTTAGATTGTTGAGAATGTTCAACAGGATTTTCTCTCTTGAAAACTGAAGTGATGGATGAAGGCAGCGGAAAGCTTGGCGAGCCCGCCTTCCTCGTACCTCCTTTGGGTCTCAGTGTCTCTTAGCTGCAGTGAGGTGCTGGCTCGCCACGGTTCCAGCAAGGGGGGTGCGCATTGACCTAGGCCTGCGTACTCTGCACGTGTACAGGTGGAGGGTTCCTCCCAACCTCTGCCCAGATCCTTAACCCAGGGACAGCCTTCCTCTAGCTCTTAGAAATGGAGGATGGGAGCCCCCTCAAGTGGAGAAAGGTGACCATCCAATAAGACCAAGCCAGGAGCAGCTGAAGCCAACCTTGCTAGATGGGCAGTAGGCCACTGAACGCTGCCCTGTCCAGCGAGGCCCACCCTAGTGGACAACAGAGCTGCGGGCAGGGACGCAGACCTACTTGGCCCCCTGGCCTTAGCCAGCCCCGCCTGGAGAGGAGGTTGGGTGGCGCCGCATGCCTCTCCCATTTTCTCCACAGGACCCTCCCAGTCTTGCCTTGTCTCCCCGGAGCTCTGCTTCCCCGCGCCCTTGGCTTTGTGTCCCAGGGCTGCCGTAACAGATCAGCACACACGGACGGACTGAGACGCGCCACATTCATTATCCTGCCATCCTGTGGTCATAAGTCCACAGTGGTTCTCACTGGCCTACAACCAAACGGTAACAGGGTTGCAGTCCTTCCTTCTGAAGACTGGGGAAGAATCTGTTTCCTTGCCTTTCCTAGCTTCTAGCGGCCACCTTCTTCCCGGGCCTGTGGCCCTGCCTCTAAGTTCAGGGCCAGCAACGGATTCACTGACCTCCGCATCCTTCACGATGTTCCCCTCTCTGACCCTGACCCTTGTGTCCCCCTCTTATAAGGCCCCTTCTGATTGCACGGGGTTCTCCCAGATACTCCAGGGTAAACTCCCATCTCCAGATCCTTAGCTTAATCACACCTGCAAAGTCCCTTCTGCCATGTAAGGTAATATATTCACAGGTTCCAGGGATTAGGACATGGGCATCTTTTGCAGGATCTATTCATTTGTCAGTCACAGCCCTGGGCCCAGTCTTACCTCTTTTACCCCTCTCCTCAGTGCTGGGATCTGCTACTATCCTTGGAGGTTTGTGGTGCAAAGGATTAGTGAGGCTGTCGTCCTCTAAAATCTCCAGGGCTCTGGAATTTGATACTCCCAAAGCACTTTTCTCTGCTCTTTCTTCTTTAAAACACTTCCCTGAGGCTACTGATGTCTCATGGTCTGAGTTTTAAAGAATGACAGGCCATGGGGTAAAAAGTAATTATAAGGGGCAGAAAAGAGGTTAATGAATGGATCCCCATATGACCCGAATCAGAGGGTCCTGCAGTTGGGTGCAAGAAGTTCACGTCTGTAGTTCTTGCAGGAGTCCGGGGTGCCTGGGTGATGGCATTCAATCCTTCAACCATTTGCAAACTCTTTTGGATATCTACAAAATGTGGGTCAGGTAGAACTGATACAATTAAAAGAACACCAAACTGCCACAGGCACTGGAGGGATTGAAACAAAAAAGAAATACAAGTGTTGGTGAGGATCTGGGACAGCCAGGACTCTCCCACTCTGCTGGAAGGTGTGTGTATTTGTACAATTGCTAAAGAAAACTGCCTGTCAGGGACTCTGAAGGCGAACATACGCATACCCTGGGACCCGGTGTTCCGTAGAAACGGGTATGTACAGGCAACAAAAGACAGACACCTGCACATTCACAGTGGCCCCGGCGGAAAGGGCCCAGTCAGCCACCACACTGTAATGGGTAGAAAGCGTAGCTGTCACACAGTGGGACACTGTACTACAGCACTGGCTGGCTGTTCTCCGGCTGCCATAACAAAACACCACAGAATTGGTGACTTCAACAACAAGTATTTATTTCTCATGATTCACGGAGGCTGGGAATTCTGAGAGTAAGGCACCAGCAGGTTTGGTGTGAGGTGAGAGCTCCTTTTCTGTCTCACAGCCTCTGTCTTCTTGCCGTGTGTCCTCCCGCAGCAGAAAGGGCAGGAGAACTCCCAGAGTCTCTTCCATAACGGCGCTAAACCTACTCCTCGGAGCTCTCCCTCATGACCTGATCGCCTCCCAACGGCCCCACCTCCAAATACTATCACGTGGGGCATTGGAATTTCAACGTACCAATTGACACAAACATCCAGTCCACAGCACACGGGAATGACGGAGACACAAATGTCCACGATGACATCAGTGCCTCTCATAAACCAAGTATTGTGTGAAAGAAGGTAGTTGCAAGGATATACTCTGTATTCCATTTATGTGAAGTTTAAGATCAGGCAGGAGACTTCTCCCTGCACCGTGGAGTTGACACCTGTCCACTGACAGGTGACATCCTGTCTGCCTCCCTGAATCTGGGTGGACCTGGGTGGAAGAGAAGCTGTGTGACTTCCTTGGCTGGTCAGACGTGTGAGACATCTTCAGCCTGCTGCTTGCTTATGGGACACACAGCTTTGGAGCCCTGAGCCACCATGTAAGGAGCTTGGCTACCTAAAGGTGCTGGGCTGGGGAGGCCACATGGAGAGACGAAAGTGCCCCCAGCAACTGTGTGAGTCTTCCCAGCCCAGACGCCAGACCTGTGAGTGAGTCGCTGGCTGATTCCTGCCCCTGGCCTCTGAGCTGCCCCTGCTGAGACTGAGTAAAGCAGAGGTAATCTGCCCTTGCCCTGCCCTGGCTACAGATTTGTGAACAAAATCAAACACAGCAAACAAACCACAGCCACAACTAGACATGATTTTAAGAATGAGGAGAGTTACCCTTGGAGGGTGGGGAGGGGAGCAGGCACAGAGGGTCTCTGGGGCTGAGTACGCAAGTGTGTTCAACTTGTGGAAGTTTGTTGAGCTGTATGCTGATGACTTGCACACACTTTTTCCCTATATAAATATAGATCAGAGAGATATATGGCCAATATATGTCACACTTCAGTAAAATGGGAAGCACACTAGACCGAGGGAAGAAGTCTGATCCAGATCTGGTTTAATCTCTGACTTAGACAAGGAACTTCTGCTTTATGCCACCTGTGTTTCTCTGTGTTTCCAAGAAATAGAAACTCAATTGCAGCTGATTTAAGCCAAGAAGGATTTCTTGGACTGTCACATAAATGAAAAGATCCACCTTCAGGCATGGCTGGACCCAGAGGTTCAAACACTATACCCAGGACTAGATAGATGTATTGTGTTCTTTTTTTCTGTGCTCCTTGGCATTGCTTAATCTAAGTTACCTTGACTCCAGGCTGTCTTTCTCCATGGGGCCTTTGTTCTTATAGCTCATAGTCTACATGTTCAGCAGGAAGGGAGTTCACCTTTTCTACTCATTTCTGCAAAAGAAGTCACATCTACTCTTACTGTCCCAAAATGGGTCATGTGTACATTCCTAAGCCCGTCAGTAGGGCAGGGAAATAGAATACTCTGTTTGGCAGGCCAGTGTCACATGCCTACTCCTAGAATCAGGGGTGGGGTCACTTATACCCAAATCATATCCCTATGACTGGGAGAGGATGTTTCCCCCAGGGATAATGCACTGTTCCTAGAAGAAGGGGAACCATAGCTGGAAAGGCAAAGAAATAGATACCTGTGGCATACTTCTGAGCCTCAGTGTCTCCATCTGTTAGCTAGGTTGAATACTGATCTCTAAGATCTCCTCTGCCACTAAGGTTGCATGATTTTCATCCTGGTGCTGAAGGATTTCTTGGTGCCAGACGGTGGCTGACAGGTCTATGGTTGATGGAAATGATCAATTCAGTTCAGGCTTCCCCAGACCTTGAACTTCCAGTAGCATACCTCCTTGGTTCCAGAGTGAGAAAAAGACAAAAGGAAATGCATGTATATATTATTTCTATAATTCATATTATATATGAGGGAGACACAGAGACAGAGGAAAGACCAATTACTTTCACCTATGTTACCGTTCAGATTCGTCATGCCTTCTGTTTCAAAGACGATGAAACGTGAGGCTCAGAGAAGGTAAGAACCTTTCACAAAATTCCAACTGCTGTCAGGCCAGCAGATTTAAAACCTGCTCTTTCTCCCCGTATTGGGGTTTCTCAGTCTTGGTTCAGCACGATTGGCATTTTGGGTCAAATGACTCTGTGTTGGAGGGGCTGTCCTCTGCACTGTACGGTGTTCAGGAGCATCTCTGGCCCTTACTCACTCGATGCCAGGAAAACCCCATACCCCATGTTGTGACAACCAAAACTGTCCCCAGATATTGCCAGATGTCCCCTAAGGGACAAAGTTGCCCTGGTTGAGGAGCATTGCTATATAAGCAATGGTGGAAACCCAGACTTGGTCCCATCCCTTCCCGGCAGCATGACTGTTGTGTTACTACTTCATTTTCCTGAACCCATTTCCTTATCTGACATAGGGATCACAACCGTAACACGCACCTACATAGTCCGTGGAGGCTATTTTCCACGGCCTGGTACTTAAGTGCCTCGTAAATGGTGGCCGAGGTAGTCTCTCTGACCAACCTGGACATAATTTTATAGAGAGGCTTTTTTTTCCTGCAAATTAAAGACACACTGAATTGCAGATGAGGACAGTCAGTTGAGGCCACTCCTGTTGCCTAATTAGTACAACTCCATTGACAGCCCTGGCTCCTTCAAAGGCTGCTTTCTGGGAAGCTGGCCCTCTGCAGAGCTGGCTGGGAACTTGGAACAGAGTCAAATGTCCAACATCAAATGTTTCCAAGCTCAAAAATGAGGCCATGTTCTCCAATAGGGAGCTATCTCTGTAAACATTCCCATGCTTATTAAATTCCTGCAGCGGCCGCTGTAATTGGGCCCGCCTCCCTCACTTGGCTAATCACAGCTGCACAGCCCGGCGCTGGTGCTGTCTCACTAGCAGGATTCCCAACTAGGGGCTCCCACTTCAGTCCTTCCCTGGTCCTCAGGGCTGACTCAACCAGGGTACTCACCCGCTCGTCCCATCGCTGAGCCAACCCTAATTAATATCCTCAGGTTCTGCCCCAAGGTGCTTAGAATAAAGTTGCCCTCCCTGACCTCATAGCCTCTGCCCCTGCTCATCCATCTCTGTGTCCCCTGTGCCCAACACAAGGCCTGACCCAGAGTGGCTAATTCGTAAGTGTTGAATAAATTGATGACTGAATGGGTACCGATCTGTCTTGATTGTAGGACGTCATGATGCCCACCAAATGCTGGATCCAGGACCCCAGACACACAGCCTGGGGCCTGAGGTGACCTTCAAATTGCAAGTTTCCCTGCCTCTCCCAAACTACCCACATCATCAGAGGCCACAGTTTATTTGGTCTGCATGCAACTGTGTTTTATCTAGCCAGACTGATATTTTGGCAAACAAGTCAGTGGAATATTTCTGGGTAGGGTACATATTCTCCAGTTTGTTATATTCTCTGTCATCATAGAGCTCTGCGCCCCCCGTCATGTATATTTTCTACTGCATCCTCCAAGCATCTGAGTTAGGGATCTTGGATAGCATAGGGCTCCCCACACCCACAGGGAGGCCCTAACAGGCTGTTCTACCTGGATTCCAGGCCCCCAAGCCTGATCCACATGGTGTCCAGTCTGGTTGGCTGGAGTCCTGGCCCATTGCATACTCCTGTTCAGCTTTCTCCCGCTTTCCCCCCATCCTAATTCCTCCAGCTTTTATGCAGCTGATGGTCAACAAAAGCTGAACAGAAACGAGTCACGTCTGATCACAGGGGTCCCACTGTACCTTTTCCTTCACTCTTGACCTTGTCTCTGATTCTTCCAAATAGATCTGGTTAATAGAAGATCTCTCAGAACATGGAAATTGGCTTCCAGGATAAATGTCTGACTTCCTCCTGAGGCCCAAACAGAGCAGTCCCTGAATGACCAGAGGGCCTGGTACTGAGAGCCTTTAACATAAACACAGAGACTGTTTCGGCCTTTGGACTCATTTCTCAGACCAGGCAGGTGTCCCCTCAGTGTCCTCCCAACCTTGCTTGGTCCTAACTAGCGACGACCCTGCGCCCTCACCCCACCAGTCCCAGTGAATTTCACTCCCACACTGGCCATGGAAGGACATACTCCAGGGTGACCTGAATAATTGGGATGGGTCAGGAGCAGGTGAGATGTTGATGCTGACCCAGGTAGGAGAGCATGTGGGTACAGGCCAGAATTGTTCAGGGTGAATGCTTTAATCCCTTTTCATTTTAAACATGTTTGCATCTCATTCTGAGGTAGCTCATTACATCCAACCAACAGTAGGATGTGGAAATTCCTTGAGAACAAATGTCTCAGAACAAAAATGGTTATTGCTTAGTCACAAGGTAAATGCAGCAAAAATCCTATTTTAATGAACTTGAAGGAATGCCAGAATTTCTATGTCAGTGGGAGGGTTATATCTATGGAAACAGTGCCCAGTGTGTATGTAGGGCTTGCTTGATACTCAGAAGGCTGGTTTCTCAGGATAATAAAGTAATAATATTTGGGAGGCACTCTGTTCCAATATTCTTATTTTAGAGTTTGCAAGCCTGAGGCATTAGGAAGGGGTGTCAGCATGGGTATTGGAAGGAGTCAGGGAACCTGGCTCTGATATGTTGCTCTATAACCTTAGGCAAACAATTGTCCTGTATCTGTAACTCAATTTCCCCAAATGCAAAATGAGAAGGCTGGAATATTTCTAAATTGGAATTGGAAGGTTGAAATAATTTCTAAAGCCAAGTGATCATGCCTATTAAGAAATTCTTGACTGTTAGTGACCAGAACCAGTGTGGTGTCACATTTAAACATGCACAACCCAAAGAGGAATTGCAGCCCTTGCTCATGTGTCTTTCAGATCTTTAATGGGACTTTCGAGTCATCCTTCTGTGATTCCCATTAATGTCTCCTCCCCTCACACACACTCGAGTGTGCTGAGATTCCAGTGAATCTCTAAATGCCTTGCCCTACTTTTGCTACTAACAAGAGACCCATTCACAGTGCTTTAAACACACTAGGGGCATATTCTTTCACATACCTGAAATCCAGGCATAAGTAGTTTAGGGTTGGTTTGATGGTTCCCAGTGTCATTTGGGATCTTCTGTTTTTTATGCCCCTATCCTCAGAGTCATGTGATGGCTGCCAGAGTTCCAGCCTTCATGGCACATTCCAACCAAGGAAAAGAGAGAGCAAGAGGCTATTCCTCTCAAGTAAGCCCCCTTTAAAGAAATTCCCCAGAAATTCCACTTAATGATTTCTGCTAGAAACTCATGGGCCAAGACTGGTTGCAAAGGAGGCTTTGAGAAGGAGTACTTTTACTGGGCACGCAGTCACCACAGATGCAATAAAAGTTCATCTCTAAAGGAAGAGGAGAGAATTTATATTGAGTAAGCAAAGAGCAGTTTCTGACTTCGCACCCCTCATATCCAGCCAACATAGCCCCACCATTTTGGCCCTCCTACGTTCATGCTCTTCCATGCTAGACACAGCCCAGAAGACCTGCTCCAGACAGGCCATGTCCCCCCAGGGTGTGCCGTTCTCCAGCTTTGATGACCTTTCCCTTATGAACTGTTAATCCATGGTTCAGTTTGTCCTGCTTGGACAACAGTCAGTCTGTGACTCCTGGCCACTTAGCACTCAGCTCCCCAACATTCTCATTTATCATGAACCTGATTTGTAAACCACTTTTGATTCCAACTTCACTTTAGTTTATCTCAACTCCTGTTTGGACCCTGGTTATTGTCCAGTATGAATACTCCGAGTCCTGCTGTACTGATGGCTCCTGGATTGAAATTTGTTGCTCTCTACCTGGCCCACCCCTGACTCTCCTTCCCTGGACCTTGATTCCCGAGTCCTAGTTCAGAGGACCCTACTGTAGATTCACTGGCTCTTCTTGAAAAATTGACTATATTTCTACTGTACTTGGGGAGGGCTGAGTCTCTTAAGTGAATGGAATGTTCTCCTCCATAGATCAAAACCCAGTTATACATTGGATAACATAGCTAAACATGAATAGTGTTTTTCAGATTCTATAGGTTACGAGTGACTACAAAACATGTAACAAGATTCCCATCCCCTCAGTAATCATGAAAATGTAGAGGATAACATCAAAAAGGCACCATTCTGCAGACTTTTAATTGCAAAACATTAAAAAGTCCAACAATATTAAGTGTTGGTGAGGATGCTGAGAAATTAATTATCTTATCCACAGCTGGGGTAATTGTAAATTTGAACAAGTAATTTGGAAATATATAGTACAGTTAAAGTTGGGCATACTCCATGACCATGTGATTTATACTTAAAGAAACTCTTACACACTTACACAAGAAAGCTTGGCTACAGATGTTTGTTGCAGCAATGTTTGCATGGGGATTGCTCTAGCTGAGGAATGGTTCCCCTAGTGACTGAAGCCAAGGACAGTCCCCCCTGGAACTCTCCACCCACTCTCAACAATGCTCCTTAAGGCAGTTTCCTGGTGAAAGGGGCATGTTGCTGGAACAGAGACTGGACAGCATCCAAATGAAGATCTTCTGCCAGCTTCAGTGTGACTCCTGAGATATGAAGGGCAAGTGACACTGGAAGGAGCCCCTGTTTCTCATCTGCGCTTTACTAGTTACTCCCTGGAAGAACTTATGTGCCTGGCTGGTGAATGAACAGTCCAGGATACATTCTAGGCTGATTAGACAAGGAGGCAGCACATGGACGCAAATGATGAGACCAGGATAAGGTGCTTGTGTAGTCTTGGAGACATTTAAAAACCACAGCAAGCTGATTCTGAACAGCAACTGGGATAAAGAAAATAAATTCCATTCTTGGACGATTCTAACAGGAGTTCAGAAGGGTGATAAGGCCTGGATATAAATGGGACTGTGGCTTCAGGGTTGGGTCCCAATCCCGAGAGGAGCTAAGATTGTATCATAAATTGTTATTATTATAATAGCCAACCCTTATTAGGCATTTACCTGTCAGGAACTGTGTAAAGTACTTTTCCTAGAAAGGCAGAGATTGCTAATTGCATACTTTTATTCATTCTCACCTTATGCCTAATTAGCAGCTCTGTGATTTTGTTCAGAATGGCAATGTGCACAGAAAAAAACATTCCCAGGGTTTCCTGTGATAAAGGTGGCCTTGTGAAACAGTTCTGACCACTGAGATGAAGATAGAAGTCTACTTAGTGGTGCTTCCAGGAAAGCTGGCCTTTTGCCTTTACTCTCCTTCTCTCTCTGCCTGGAATGTGGATATAATGGTAAGGATTCAGCAGCCATCTTGTGATCAAGAGGATAAGAAACTCATGCTAAGGATGGCAGTGCAGGAAAACAAAAAAATCTGGGCCTTGACAGTGATGTTGTTATATACTGCCTACCTTGGCGTTTCATGTTAAATGAGAAAAATCCACCTGTTTTGGTTAGGTCACTGTGTCATTCACATAAATGCCATCCTTAAAGACACACATTTTCTCATTTAATCCTCCCAATAAACTTCTGAAATAGGCACTCTTATTATTACCATTTTACAGATTAGGAAAATAAGGCTCAGAGAGGTTAAACTGCTGGGCAGTAGAATGATGACTAGACCTATATCCACCTTATTCTAAATCCATTTTTCTCACTATGCTATTCTGTCTTTTTGCCACACATTAAGGGCTTTAACCCAGTTCTTGTGGATTGGGTCAACAAATAGCCAACGTGGGTAGGAAGGGGCAGAAGGGTAGTAGGCTGCACTGATGTTCTTGATTCAATCCTGAGAGGCAGGAAAATCGACATTTAAGTTCCACCTATCTGTCTCTGCCTGGGTCAGCACCCGCTGGGTAGGGAGTGTCCTCGGGTTCCAGGGGAGGGGAGGGGGCTCCAAGGGGGAAGTGCCCGTTCATCCTTCAGCTACACGGAGCAGACAGCAGCCCTGGAATCCAGGATGCCAGTGGACTGAGAGGGAGGATCAAGGGACAGCCCAGGGCGGGGGACAAACCAGACGGCCACAGGCAGGCAGCTGAAGTCCAGCCTGGAGGCAAATATTTCTTGATCGCACATTAATACTTGTTTGGAAAGACTGATGAAACTTTGGTAAGAGTGGCGAGGAAGATTTTGCCTCTCCCTGTCATCCCATCCCCAGGAGAGACGAGGACATTACCCCCACGGGCCCTGGGACAACAGCCTCAGATGTGGGTAGCAGAAGGGGAAGAGAAACTTCACAGAAGGTACAGAGGGAGGCAACTCTGAATTTCAAATCCTGGTGCCCCCCACTTAATAGCGTTGTGATTTTTAAAGGCATCATTTGACATCTCTGATTATCAGTTAATGATCGGTTACATCATGAGGATGCAAAGAAAGCGTGTGAGCACCCCTGGCCCTCGCTGGTGCAGGCACGTAAGTGTTCCTGCCTTCGTCCTGTGTTAGCTTGGGGCGGGAGGGGGAACACTGCGCTTCTGTGTTGCTTCTCTCCTGGAAGATCCCCATGGCTGCGCAGAGGACATACGAGGGCCTGCCATTTGTGCCAGATACTCAGTGCTTTACCGCCTTCACGGCTTTGAATGTTCTTATAAGCCCTTTGAGGTTGGGATTGTGATCTCCTATCATGCATAAAGAAAGCTGAAGTTCAGGGGAGTTTATTCATCCTCTGGCACAAAGCCAGTAGGTGGTAAAGCTGGATTTGGATTCCGGGACCTGACCTTTAATGGTCATGATATTCTTCCTCTCTTTGGCAACCCAGGAATTGAGTACCAAATCCAATTTGGACATCTAGACGTTAGTATTTCATTATCAAAAGTAGAGTGAACATATGCTAGATTGGTTGTGACAGCTGACAAAGACATGGGCCAGACAAGCGCTGCCTGTGACCAGGTCTGCGTCTCCTGGAATCGCGTTATTTTCCACCTCCCTCCCTCCCTCTCTCCCTTCCTTTCCTTCTCTCTGTCTCTCCGCCTCTCCTTCTCTGTCTTCCTCTCCCTTTATCTACCTCCTCTATCTCTAAAAATATTTAGGAGCATCTTCTGCTTGGTACCAAGTCCTGTTTGTGGCGCTAGGCTCCTGGAGATGAAAAAGGTGCTGTTTTACACAATTTAAAGATTATTTTGATGGTGGGACACAATCATTGACACTTGGAGAGATGAAAGGCAGACCTCTTTCTTACTTGGAGCTCTGAATGAGAAAAGACTGCCAGGCAGGGCCCCAGAGTCGGGTGTGTGTGTGTGTGTGTGTGTGTGTGTGTGTGTGTGTGTGTGTGTGCTGGGGACAGGGTAACCACAAGCTGGAGCTGTAGGGTGCAGCTTAAATGTGGCAAGCAGGGGGCTTAGCTAAGTTTTGTGAGCTCCCCATGGATTGGCTAATACTTTTGGTGGGCTCTGGGGCATAGGGACTGTCCCTAGATGTCTGCTGCTTGGCCCTGAAGTAATTAGGATGGGCGACCAATATGACAGTCTGATGAAGGAAGTGGTCGGGGTATGGACTTAACTGGCTGCTCAAGAAGGGAAACTGACCCACCTCTAGCCAGGGGCCCAAACTGGGTCAAGACAGCACAATAAAAAAATCTATATTACAGGCACTGTCCCAGCCTGTAACAAGCTTATTACCTAATGGCAAATGCTGTCAGCAAAAGCCATCAGCTCCTAGAGACAGTCTAGCCTAGCAGTTAAGAGACCAGGCCTTGAAGCCGGTTCTATCTCCCAGTTCCTCCTAACACTGGCTGCGTGATCTTATGCAAAGTGCTTAACCTTTCTGTGTCTCAGCTTTATTTGTGCAATGGTAGTGATAATATTAACTGCCCCTGTCTCATAGGATAGGTGTGAGGAGTATGTATGGATTATTGTAATAAAGCCCTTAGAAAAGTTCCCAGCAAAAGGTATGCAGTAAGCGTGAGTTACTATTATTAATCTGATCATAGCCGTCATTATTATACTGCAATGTTTGCTCTAACAGAAACATTCACGAAAGGCCGAGGCAGCAAAGAGGAAGGTTAGGCAAACAGGAAGCATTCCCAGTGAACAGGCTGCAACAATCAACCTCCCTTGACGAAGTCTTGGCCAAGGTATCGGGAGTGGGTCCTCCTGGTTGAAGGCCCCGCATCGGAGTAGGGTGACCCTCGGGGTCATATGGAGCCTCACCCTGTTCTGGGAAATCCACAGCCCCTGGGATGGAACAGTAGAGCCAAACACCCATTGGACTCCACCTGGGGGAGGTGGTGACTCACTGCAGAAGAGCTAGGAGAGGGCTTTGCCGAGACAAATGCCCGCACACTGACAACAGGGTTGCTTTATACAGAGGCAGCTTCAACAGTTTCTTCCACAGAGTCATCTGTGGGCTGCTGAGAGCCCCTTTAGGCCATGTTGCTTGAAAACCCACCATTAGCATTTCTAATTACTTTTGTAGGCAGGAGCATTTTCACAGGATTAAGGCATTATGTCAACCATTGTGCGTTAAATAATGACTGTTGGAGGATGAACTGCACGGCTTAAAGGACTGCTATGTAGTCCAAGCATCCCACTGTTTTCCCGAGAAACAATTACTATGGACGTAGACTCTTTAGCACAAAAGGTCATCTGACTCCTAAGAACCTACTGGCTTATTCCTCCCATTTACACTCGGTGGCACCCAGTTGATCCTGATGGGTATTTGCACATGTCTTCTAAAGTGTGGATGGTACACTAATCTGCCATGCTTTCACCCAGTCTCTGGGACAGTCTTAAGCAGTTCTTTCATCAGTTCATTGACTGATTAATCTCATGAACAAGTATCTACAAAGAACTTGTAGGTGATGGGCCCTGGAGATACTGCAATAATCAGAGCCCCTACCTCAGGGAATTCCTAGTCCGGTGGAGGAGACCAACATCATAGGAACAGGCATGTGGCTGAGGACAGACAGCATAGGGTTACACTGGCTCCGGGCAGGTTGGTCCAGGTGGACTTGGGCCTTGGTGTACCTCACTTCATACTGGGCTTTCCTTCCTCTGACTGGCTCCATTCTTGGTTTATAATCATGCAGTGTCCTCTGGTAGCTTCAGGCTTACATGAAACAAGCTGTTTAGCCATTTCTATGCAGAGACTCTCCTTGTTCCCACAGACGGCTGACCTTTCTGGACAGGGAGTAAAATTGGCTGAGTCACATGCCTCCCTGGAGCCCAGGAGGAAGGGTATGGTCACTCCCACCTGCACTGTCAGCTACAGGGTGTTTGAAGAGGTTTCTTCAAGAAGTGGGGCACCACTCCCAGCTTGCCTAGATTCCGGACGAAGACAACTTATATAGACAGATACAGAAAAGACCTTGGGAACGCTGGGAAGGAGTCTGAGGCCACGTGACCCTTTGTGAGCCCCTGGTCCTATTTGCATTTTTAACACTGATCTCTCAGTGGCCCGCTCCCCAAGTGGTTGTTTCTTCCTCTCTGGCAGACACCTGCCACCCCTCCTCCCAGCCCAGCTCACTTGTCAAGACCACGCAGGTTATGACATTAACCAGAACTTTGTTCATAAAAACACCTGTGCTATCACAATGCCAGGTGGACGCGGGGTCACATCAGGACATGTCCAGAAGGCTGGTGTGCAAATAATTGTTTGACGTTAGCTAGGAGCCATTCTGCTGTACAATGCTATTTTGGGTAGAAAGAATAGGAACATCAAGGTGATTAACGTCTAAGTCTTTTTAACAAAAATTCATCTATCTCTACTTACACATCAGAAAAAAAAAGGTGGTGTCATTTTATGTGCCCTGAGTTATATGTCAGAAAATAGGTGTAGGGGCCACGGCAGTGGGGCTGTACAGTGGGAAAGGGATGGAGCTCAACCCCAGATACAACAAGGACAGCGTTGAATTGGTCGCCACGGGTCAGGGTTGGGGGTCAGAGGATGGATGATAACTAAGAGGAAACATCAAGGGTGACGGGGCTTCTGGATTCTTGCTGACAGCAGCCCAGGCCGATTGGACGTCATCTTAGGGTGGGGGCTGGAGGATGAGGAATCTGATTAGATACCAAGGGTAGGGAATTCTGGCAAAACTGACTTAGCAGGAGTCTTGTTAAAATTAGACAATGCAGAGATGAGTACAGAAGCCCAAAAGTCAGGGCCTCATGGAGAAGAGAGGTAAGAGGGGCCTGCCCAGAGCTTAGCCAAGGAGACCATCTCTGTCCAGTGTGTCCCAAGTGCCAGTACTTCTTTTCCAAACAGTGCTGTCATTTGGGGCCCTTTGGAGTAAATCTGAGTTACACTGGATCTCAGAAATGCACGAGTCATTTTCCATTAACTTTAAGGCTCTTTCATGTGAAGAAAAGTAGGACATTTTTCATGCAAGAGTGACTCACAAAAGTTTCATAAATCTCAGAGTTAGAACATCCATTTCTGCCCCAAAGGCTCAGAAAAGCTTCTGATACTTATTTTGGGGTCAGCGGTGGAGGTGTGCATGTGCTTATCTTTCTGATAGTCTTTGATTTACATCACAAATGAATAGGCGGAGGCCCTGGGGGTCCTTAAAGGTCCAAGTCATCCATCAGAAATCTCAAACTGATGGTTGCATTCTCCAGATAAAGGAAGTGATTTTGCAGCCCCTTTTTCTGGCTTCTGCTCAGGTCTATTGGGGGCGGTAACCAGCCCAAAGTTACAGAGCCTCCAGTTATCAGCGGGGTATATTAAGGCAATTAGCTGGAATCAAAGAAAACTAGAGGAAGGCCTGGAAGCAGGCAGAGAGCAAGTTAGGTCCCAGGTTGGGTGGGGAGGCAGGAACAGAGAGAGAGGTGTGCGGTCAGCCACCTCCCTGCCAGTGCTGGGTCATTAGGCTTCTGATGGCCAGTTCTCCAAATCCTGGATTCAAAGCCCCACATTTCCCACACCCTAAGGTTTCTGCATCAGGACCTATCCAACTGATGTATGTATTTGAGGTGATTTGATTTGTGTATGTGTGATGATTTGTTGTTTGTTTTTCCCTGAAAAGCTATTAATAAATCCATGGCACATCTTAAAATAAGTGGTGTTTCAGAACTAGGGAGCACAGTATTTCTGAAGCAGGCAGGAACATGCAATCTCAACTAGACTGAGCTCCTTATAATTTTCATCTCATCATTTTTTATATACTATTTCTTCATCTATCCATCCATCCATCCTTCTATTTAGTAGAAACTTAGGAAAGTCACTTAAACTTCCCGTGTCTTCATTTTTTCACCTTCAAGGGGAAGTTGTAAAGATTAAATGAAATAATCCAATGTTCATGTAAAACACTTGAACAGAGCCTGGTGCAAAGTAAGGGCTCAGCCGGTGTTATTAAACTGCATGTTTCATTCATTCATTCATTCGTTCAACTATCTTTGCTGATGCCTGGATTCTGCTAGATTCTTGGAGGCATAGAATTTGTTAGATTCTGCTGCTGAACTAAAAGGCACTTTCTAGGACGTGAAGTCAGACTGGTCTTCTGAAAGGGCACAAAGGTACAGATGTGTCACAGCGGTTCATCAGGGCAGCTCCACCCACGGCTCTCACTGCTCGCCTGCTTATTTCTCTTCTTTTCTACCCCAGCTGCTCCATGGGGCTTGGTGCATAGGATATACTAGGAGGAGGAAGAGGAAAAGAATGCCCGCCTCTTTCTTGCTTCCTTATTCCATTATAGACCCCTGCTTTCACTGCTACTACCCTCTGCAGTGTTGGCATTGTCCCTCCCTTCCTTCCCCTCTTTACTTGCTTTCCTCTCTCATCCTGGGCCTCTGTCTCTGCCCAGCTTTATCTGCCACTGTCAGGTTTCCGAGGCTGCTCAGTGGCAAGATGGACAAATCTTCTACGGATTGAGTCATGTCCACCAATGACACTGGAGCCCCCCATGGCTTATGATGTCATTACCTGGCATGGACACAGCCTGATGAGCTGGTCTCAGTCTTGAGAGAGTAAAATGCTCATTGGAAATACCTTGGGACTGTGTTCTGAAAGCTAAGGTGAGTCTCTTTAGCCCCACGTGCATCACTTGGGAACCCAGAACCTGAATTCCATGGAAGAAGGAAAGTTTTATTCACTATTGAATACCCAAAACCCAGAACTACACCTGGCACATATTTAGCATTCAATAAATATTTGTTGAATGAATAAATGAATCCATAAAAGTCATCTCTGGAGGCGTAGATGGCAACTTTTGCTTTTTTCCATGATGGTAAGGAATGTTTCAGAGCTTGTCTTTTAGATTCTCTAGGAGTTAACTGTCTGAAAGGTAAGCAAGGGTAGGAACTTGTGTGGTTGCATATGTAGGTCTACAAGTATGTACAAATGTATGTATTTGTGCATACATGGTGGCACGCAGCATGGGAATACATGACTGCATAAATGCAGAGTGGGAGTGCATATTCACATCTGTATACCCATTTGTCCTCCTACAAACAGCTGTATGTGTGTGCATGGTGTGTATGCCTGTGAGTTCACTTTTGGGTTGTATGTGCACGCCTTCCTGTGTGGATCTGTATGTGGGTGCATGGGTGTGTAAACCATCTCAGGCATATAACTGTCCTTGTACATCATGAGTATGGATACATGCATGTCTAACCCCATATGTGTGCCCACACATGCATGTATGTACTTTTATGGGTGTGTGCCATGATGGGGGTGATTGTCAGTTGTGTGTTGGCTAATAAGGTTCATTGAAAATGGGAGAAAACCATCAGGCAGGGTCCAGAGATTTCTGACTTGAGGCTTACGGTTCCACACTGTTTCCCTGGACTCAGCCACAGCAGCTGAAATCCTGGGGACTTGTTAAGGTGATGTGGGAGGTTCCTGGGTTTTAGTTTCCTGGAGTAGGTCAGGGAGGCACGCTGTTCACACAGAGACGAGAGAACATTGCAGGACACCAGGTCTCAAGACCTGCATCCAAAAGACCCAAGGAAACCCAACACCGAGCCTTGCTCCGGAGCCAGACTCCTGGTCTCGAGTCTCAGCTCTGACTATACCAGCTCTGTGGTCTTTGGCAGTATTCTGACTTCACTGGGCCTGTTTACGCATCTGGAAAATGCAGATAATACCAGTACCTGCTTTATAGTGTCTGGGAGAATTGCGTTAAAATGGGTGAGCACATATTAAGTGCTAGATAAGCACTCACTGTTTCTGGTTGGGCCACACAGACCAGGAATTATTTTCTTATTTGTGGAAACAAAAGGTAACCTTGGTGTTATTTTACTTATTTAGAGTTAGTACATATTCACTGTAGGCAAGTTGGAAAATCCAAATAGAACAACAACATAAGAAGAAAAACCTTACTTATAATCTCCCTGTGCCCAGATAAACATTGTTAATGTTGTAAAGTAAATCCATTTGGGTGCTTCTCCTATCAACACACTTTCCTGTAATGGGAATTCCATGGCCACACACTATGGTGGTATAGCACACTGGCCCCCAGTGCAGCGCGCTCCCTGCATTGATACTCTTGCGGAGTCTTCCCCTTGCACCTGGGCTGCTCCCGTGACTCGCTTTAACCCACAGAAGGCAGCCAGAGGAGGCTGTGACCATTGCCAGCCTGCGCCTTAAGAAATCTGGGTGGCTTCCACTTTAGCTTTGGTTGCTCTGAGCAGCCCTGGAACGAGCAGCCTGTGCTGCTGGAGAAACCACCTGGGGAGCCTCGAGACTGTGCGGAGAGAGAGGTCCCCTCTGTACAACTTCCCAGCTGAACCCGACCCCACCTGCGCTGCCCTGTGAATTCACCCACGCAAGACTTCCAGAAGAACCACCAACCGAGCCCAGCCTGGGTCGCAGAATTGCAGAAACGACATAAATTGCAACAACAGTGGTTGTTGTTATTTTCATCCGTTATATTTTGGGGTGGTTTATTACACAGTAATAAATGACTGATAACCATTCTACTTCATAGCTTGCATTTTAAAGTTTAAAATTTGAACCTATTTCTACACAGTTCTATTGTGGTTAAGGGTGAGTTCTGGATTAGATTGCCTGGCTTTTAATGCCAATTTCACTGTGACTTTGGGCAAATTATTTCACCTCATGTATAAAATGGACTTGGTTAAAAAACCTATAGATTTCTGGGAAAATGAAATGAGCTGATACAGGTAAAGCACAGGGCCTGGAATATAGTTTAACATTTAAATAGATTGGCATTTCACCAAATCATCTCTTAATGGCCATGATATGTTATTGCATGAGTATATCTTAATTGAGCCAATCTCCTACTGTTTAACATTTATGCTGTTTCCAGTTCTTTTACTCCTATAGAATATGTAGAGCAAACCTTCCCGTTTCCATCTTTCAAAGGAGGAAACAGAGTAAGGCTGGGAAAGATCAGGCAACTTGCTCAGGTCCCACAGTGGAGCTGAGGTTGGGGACCATTCTCTCCCTACGGCAGTGCTTGGTCCTGTAGCCAGCTGGGGCATTTAGCAGTCCACCTGCCTGCAGGTTTTGTCTGCCGCCTCTGCCATCGGGTTTATAACCCCGTTTCCCTGGAGACTAGCGTTGTCACGGGCAAGGAAAGAGTTTTTGACATGCTAATGTTTGTAAGGCAGTGAACATTCCAACCGTTTCAACTCTGCTTGCCTCAGCCTTCTCTGTCAGTGGGCGTCATCTTGAGACAGTCAAGAGCATCTCCTGGTGAGGAGGGGCTGAAGCCAGGGACGAGACGTGGTGGTGTCTGATGGAATGAAGTTGACTGTTGGCTTCCAGAAGTCCTGCATTTGAATTTTCGTTCTACCCTGTCCAACTATATGTTCAAAGGCAAAGTATTGACCTCTCTGAACCTGAGTTTCCTCATCGGTGAAGCAGTACTTTCTCTCTTCCCATGCTCCTTTCACTCACCCACCAGTGTTGTGAGGGTTAAAGGAGGTAATTGATGTAAAATGCCTAATCCAAGTGCTCCAGACAGGGTGATTATCACTGGATTCCTGGTGTTAGAGAGGGAACCTCTAAGGAAGGCAAAAAAAAGAAAAAATGTCTCATCTTCCTGGCCTAGAAGAAGCAGAGCCCTGGGAACTGAAAAACATTTGGATCTGAAATCTGACCTTCTCTTGGTCCTCTCAGAGGTATCAGGAAAGATGAAAATAAAAAGTAAAAATGATTTCTCCAAATGGGAAGGCTTAGGGAAGATAGTTCCTGCCAAATCACCGGGAGCTATCTGGTAAGTCAGGCAAAATCCTGATTTCTAACACAGCTACCTACCCACCATAAATTTCCTTTCACCAATGTCCACTTCACTTTTGCATTCGGTGCTCAAGGTCACAGTCCTCTCCAGAGGAGCAGGGGGTAAGAGCGAAGCAGGAGGCCATGTCCATGGTGGCTGCCACCGCAGCCCAGAGGAGTTCCTGGTCTACAGCTCTTGTCCAGTCTTCTCTGTCACCCCCTTCATCTCCTTCAGAACATGCCATCGTGCCACTCAGTGTCCAGCCACTGCCCGGAGTAACTTTCTCTTGGTTGGAGGTGGACAGCCTTAAAGGTGGCCAAGTATCCTAGTTCCAAACCTTCTGAAATGAATTTAGGCTGATAGACAGTCATTTGGGTTGACAAAGTCATTTTGACTTTACATTTCACTTCTTCCTTTCCAATCTTTCCTGACAGCTTCATCGACATGGGGCTTAATCATTAAATTCAGGTGCCAATAGAGGCAGCAACTTGTTTTAACAAAGGCTTTTGTGCTTTCCTGAAAATACCAGCCTTCTTTTCTTTCTCCTTTCTCTTGCGTTTTCTCCCTTCCTCCTTCCTCCTTTCTTAAAGAGGCACAAAACCTCAATCATGATATAAATTAGTCACAGGGAAGAAAGTACAGCATAGAGAATACCGTCAATAATTCTATAACATCTTTCTGTGTTGACAGTAACTGTGCTAGCTGGCGTGAGCATTGAATAATGTAGATAATCATGCATTTAATAATATATGAATCACTATGTTGTATTCTTAAAACCAAGATGATATTATATATCAACTGTACTTCAACAAAAAAGCATCTATGGGGCAGAACTAAAATTCAAATGCAGGACTGCTAGGAACCACAGTCAAGCTCATTCCAACATGCACCACCGTGAAACCTCAAGGCCCTTCCTTTCCCGTGTGGTTTCTCCAGCAGCACAGGCTGCTCCTTGCAGGGCTGCTCAGAGCAACCAAAACAGATTTCTTAAGGCTCATGCTATCAACTGAAGCAGCCTCAGCTGGCTGCCTTCTGTGGGTTAAAGCGAGTCACGGGAGCAGCCCAGATGCAAGGGGGAGAAGACCTCACAAGGGTATCAATGCTGGGAGCGTGCTGCACTGGGGAGCAACGTGACATACCACCATAGTGTGTGATGATGGAATTCCCATTACAGGAAAGCGTGGTGATCAGAGAAGCACCCAAATGGATTTACTTTAACAGTGTTTATCTGGGCACGGGGGGAGATTATAAGTAAAACTTTTTTTCTTCTTACATTGTTCTATTTGGATTTTCCAACTTACCTACAGTGAATTTGTACTCTTGAAATAAGTAAAATAATCAAAGTTATCTTCCATTTCCAGAAATAAGAAAATGATTCCTGGTCTGTGTGGTACAGCCAGAAACAGTCAATGCTTATCTAGCCCTTCCTGTGTGCTCACCCATTTTAACGCAATTCTCCCAGCACTATAAAATAGGTACTGTTACTATCCCCATTTTCCAGATGCATAAACTGAGGCCCAGTGAGGTCAGAATACTGCCAAAGACCACAGAGCTTGGTACAGTCGGAGCTGAGACTCAAGACCAGGAGTCTGGCTGCAGAGGACCCAAGGTAAAACACAGTGCCTGAAATATAGTTAAACATTAAACAGATTTGTATTTCACCACATCACTTCTTCGTGGTCATGATATGTTATTGCATGAGTGTGTCTTCATTTAGCCAGTCTCTTGCTGTTGAACATTTATGCCATTTCCTGTTCTTTTACTCCTAGAGAATGTGCATTTTCTGGTTGGATGTGGGGGATGTAGATTTATATGTAAAGGACCGTCTGTGCTCTTCAGTCGCTCACAGTTTTAAAGAGCGGAAAACAAGTAAAAAGTAAATACGTATTGTCTATTGCCACCGAATGTGGTATAATGATCACTGGCTTTCAACAAAAAATATTCTCAGGGCTGCCGGCTGGTTCGGGCTGGGCTCAGCTGGTCATCCACGCTTCAGGTCGCCCATCTGCTGTGTTTGGCTCCAGGCTGAGGGCTGGATTCGAGTCTGATCCCCATGTATTCAGTCTGGAGCCAGTCTGAAGGGTCAGCAGTTACCCAGGGCATTCTCATCCCCCAGTGGATCATGCAGACACGAGACTGCAAGCCCAGCTATGCAGCCCCAGTTAAGCCCCTGCTTAGATCGTGTCCACGAACCTCCCATTAGCCAAAGTGTGTTAGTTGGCCAAGCCCTCATCAGTGAGACAGGGATCTATGCCCTCTTCTCTGAAAACATACACAGCAAGAGGGGAAGAGAATGAATATTTAGTGAAACATATTCAAACCAACACACGAGGGATGAGCAAAGGGACAGAGGTTGCACAGAGCACCATGGGGGTACAAAGGCAGAGTAATCACGGAGGACATTCTGGAGGAGGTGAGCCTTCAGCTGCATACTTAAGAGTTTCAAGATGTGAACTGGGTGAAGGTATAGGATTGAATTGTCTGTTCAAGGCAGGAGTTGTCCATATAAGTGTATCAAAATTAGAGATTCTAGGGCCCATTTGGTAACTAGTGTTTCAGGCCCCTGTGTAGGTATGGCAAGAAATTTTCTTGGACAGAGAGACAGAGGTCACATCCCAAGGCATGTCTTATAGGACAGACACCGAAGGAATCTGAAAGAGGTGATGGCAAGGCAGAGAAAGGTCTTAAGCAGGGGAAAGACTGGTCATACTGCACCTCTCAGGTCTGCATGGGAGCTGGTGTGAATGGGGTGAGAAGCGGGAGGTGCAGAGACCAGTCAGGAGCCCCTTGTTGACCGAAGGTGAGGGGTGACAGGGTTTGGGAGGGGAAGGAGACAATAGGATGAGATATTTAAGAGATACGATGGCCAGGACATAAAGGATGGAGGAAAAGAGGGACCTGAGAAAGACTTTGGGGCATTTATTGCTATCAGTCGTTCCGATAGTCACTGTTGCTGCTTGTCTCATGAGGACTCAGTGAGATGCCAGCAAAGTGAAAATGGGCCAAAGAGAGGACAAAGTGAATTTTGCAAACAGTAGCCTGAGAAACTAATATTGTTGAGGGGCATGCTCTTGATTAGGTTACACTCAGAAAGGAAAGCTATGATTATCATAAGGCATTAAAGAAGACTCACTCCATTCATTTTCTTAGGAGTTATTGGGTGTGGGGGGAAGGACCAGGTTTTGGAGGCAGACACACAAGGGTCTGGATCTCAGCTTCCACACCTACTGGCTCTGTGACGTTGAACTAGTTCTTTACCTCTGCTCAGCAGCTCTGAACGCCACCACTCTGGGAGTCAGCTGCCTCTTCTGTAAAGCAGAAAAAGATCTACTTCATGTGGTTATCATGAAATGAAATAGGAGAGTGGATAGAAAGAGTCCTGGCTCAGAGCTTGACAAAGAGTCAATGAGAGTTAACCAACAGACAGGTTAAGTGGTTTACATGAATTAACTCATTTATTTTTTTCCAAAACAACTCTGTGAGAGGAACAATTATCACCAACACTCTCATTTTACCGAGTAAGAAATGAAGCTCAGGAAAATCATACAACTTGCCAAGGATCAGAGAGCCCATCGGTGGTAGCGTCCGGGTTTAGACCCAGGGAGACTGACCCAGAGATGGTGCACTTACCAGGTTCCATGGCCAGCCGGAACTTCAACCAACACAACCAACCACCCGCTTCGTTGGGCAGGTGCGCAAGTGAAGTTAATAAAGGCAGCATGCTGGGTCATGCTTTGCATCGGAATCAGGGCTGTGAGCACTGGCCCATGCTCTCCCTCCTTCCCCAGTCCCCACGTGCAGCCCCAGCAGCCTATGGATGACAGCACTAAATCAAAATTGAGTAGAGTAAGGCAGGCATCAGTCAGTATTTGGTGACTGTGGTGGGGGCGTGGGTGGCAAAGTCTACGCTCGAAACTCTCAGAAACTTGCTCTGAGTCAGAAATGTCAGAGCTGGGGTTTGGCCCCAGGCCTGGTTGGTGCAGAGCCTTGCACAGGTCACAGGGCAGCCACCCTGTACCTCTATCTACAAGGTTGAGGATTCCTGAGGTTGCATGGTTTGGACAAAATCAGATTTTGTAAAAACATTTTTTTCTGTAAAAGTGTACCCATTTTTTTATCATCCCAGGAGAACAAAGGATGAATGGGAGGAAGGAAGAGATGCTGTTCCGGAAACCCTTCCTGTCTCACTCTTGACTCCGTAAATAAATATTCTTATCTTAAACAGGCTTCAGTTTTCTTGGAAAAATGTTTAATTTATTGTCAGATACAATATATTTGCACAAAGTGCTGTTTCTCAATGCTTATAAGGGAGCCACTAGGCTTTGTGGTAAAGAACATTAGCTCTGGAGTCAGGCCAGTCTTTCAATCCTAGATTCACCACTTGGTGGCTATGGGACCGTAAAAACGTCACTTAACCTCTGTGAGCCTCGGTTGACCCACTGGTAAGATGCAAGTAAACAGAGTGTCCACTTGTGTCGTTTAAGCAGCTGGTCTGTAGGGAATGGTCCACATCCATGCTTAGAGCATGCGTAGGCCCATGCGCATGCTTAGACCTAAATGATTAGAGGGAACCTGGTGCTCCCTGGCGGTAGGGAGCAACGGTGAGCATCAAGGTCCTCAAGAAGGAGAAGCTCAAGCAATGAGGCTCAGGGCTGGAAGCTCCGCCCACTGCTCCCTTCATCATGATCCTCCTTTGGCTCCCAGGTGGAACATTAGGGGGTGTTGGTGGTTAAGATGTGACAAGTACCTTTGTAGGGCCAGGGCACAGTCATTTAATCAGGGCGTGGGGCAAGAGCAACGAACCCCCCCCAGGCATCCCCACCGTCTTTAAGTGGACTTTCCCTTGACTCAGCATTCACTTGGTTGCCATAAACTTTTTTTCTGTTTTCCGGAATCGTGACAAGCTTGGTTCTGAGAGCTTCTGCTGGTCGGATGTTTGCGTTGGAGGGTAACAGCTTCACTCCGCCTGCTCAGCCGTTTTGCTGATGTCGCTGTTCACTCTGAACGTTTTCATGCATCTCTGCCCACTCTCCCAGCCTTCACTTACCAAGCTTGCTCTAAGAGGGTCCGGTGGGGCAGTGGCTCAGGGCACGATTCTGAAGCCAAAGGCCTGAGTTCAAATCCTATGTCATCATTTCCAGGCTGTGTTAGCTCAGGCAAGATACTTAACCTTATTGCGACAGGATTTCCTTATCTGTAGGAAATAAGGCAGTAAAAGCAGCCATCTGGGGGTTTGTAAGAATGAACGGCAGTGGTAGCTATGAAATACTTGGAAGATGGGCTAAGTGCTGCGGAAGCGTTAGCTATTTTCTCTCTGAATATCGCATTTACTCCCAACTTCCAAATTCCTCCCCCATCTCCTTAACTAAGTCCGTGGTGGCTCATGGGAAGAGGCTTTCTCCTAGACCCTGAAACCACTGCCATGCGGTTTATCCATGGGCTCTCCATGCCTAGTCTCCCTGGGAAACCCTTGTGACAATACATCTTTTTCCTAAAGAAAAGCAAAACTTGCAGAAGCTGAGTCAGAAATGGTTCCCACAGCCATTCATTCCACAACTATTTGTTAAGCACCTACTACTGCTGTGGCACAGAAACGGCCTTATTTACACAGAGCTGACATTCTGATGAATGAAGCTAGACTAAACACAAAAAGAGCAGAAAATAATATCCACAAGAAAATTCCAGATAACAGGGAGTTCTCTGCAGAGAAGGGGAACAAGACAGAGTGACCTGTTGGGAGCGATTGGTTGGCTACTTTATAGGTGTCCAAGGAAAGCCCAGCTGCAGAGGTGAGGTGAAGACTGAGAGCTGGCGGCTGGGAAGGGCTCAGCCACGTCCGCATCAGGAGGGAGCGCGTGGCAGGGGCAGGGGGCAGGTGAGAGCAGAGGGTCCCGCGTGGGAATGTCATCGGTGGACGTGCTGCCCTGGTGCATATTCAAGCCTGAACCCCATGGACCTCACATTCCAGTGGATGCAGCAGACCACAAACACACAAAGAAATAAATAATGTTGGGCTGTGATAAAGGTTAGGAAGTAAATAGACGAGGTCGTGAGGAAGAATTGGTGGGAGCGCCGTAGGTTGGAGCTTGGGCAAAGATCTCTTTGGGGAGGTGAGAATGTGAGTTACAGCCTTGCACCCCGGATTTTGGGTCCAGACCATTGGGACTCATTCCAGATGCTTCTAACTGTAGCCTGGAGCTGTTAGACACCTCTCTGGCCCAAGCAGCCCAGTTTGGGGGGGTCAGCAGCCTCGGAGGAAGGGACTGCAGGAAGGCGGAGACTAGGGTGCCTCAGATGATGCACACGTCAGCTGCCTTGCAATCCCTGCTCCCCCGTCACTGTGAGGAGGTCACAGCCCTGCATGTTCTGAGGAGCCTGCTTCCTCAGCGTACGTTCCTTTCCTCAGACAGTTGCTCACTGGGAGGTGATGGCCTTCTCTGTTGGACAGACTCCCAGCCCCATGAGTCTGGTGCCAGCAGCGGGGCCTCCTGAGAACACTGAGGGTGCTCTCCCCTCCCCCAGCTTCCGTTAGACGCCAGGGAAATTTCCAGATCTGGGCTGGCTCTCTGCTCCTCCCTGTCGTCCTCTCACAGACTCCAGGGCCTCTGCCTGCTTCCTCCCCTTATTTCGTCTTTTAGGTAATTTAATGTCACCAAGCTTCCTCTTCAGAACACGGACCCTGGGCCTGGCTAGGGAGCCTTCCCCTCCTCTGGCATGTTCCCTCAGCCGAATCCAGAACAAGGTCCAGATTCGATGGTTCCCTAGTTCTTAGCTGTATCCCGCTCCTACGCTCCCCCTGACAAAAAGCCCACCAGCCCTTTCTCCAGAAAGGTTTTACTGTGAGTCACCAGATAGTACACCGTCAAGATGAAACAAATTTGCAGATATGAGGCCTTGACAAAGTTTCCAGGCTCTTCCAGAGATCTTGGCTATTAGGCGTGGCCTTCACTCCCTCTCTGAGACAGCCGTACGTCCCTTTGCATTCACGCCTCTAACGTCGTCTTTTCCTTGGATGTGAGACTACAAACCTCCTCTGCTAGGAAGAAACAGAAACAACTCCTTTCTGCCTTAGAGTGTAAGAATAAAAGTCCCCTGAACACAGCACGTGGAGTTATGTTTCCTGAGGTATAACGGAAATAGAATTACCATTGGAATCATTTGTCTTAAGTTCACTTGAAGAGTTGTGTGAGATGGATGACCTCTCTGTAACTCAGTACCCTCTTATGTAGAAGGGTAATAGTGCAGACTTGATAGGCTTGCAAGGGAGCTGGGGTTAATTCATGAACACATCTGACGTGTGCAGCACGTGGGGTCTGATGAGACCCATTCCCTCACTTCCTCCGTGACTCCGGTCGGGGGACACTGACATTCTCAACCTCCCTAGGACTGTCGCGGCTTGGGCCATAGGAACACTAAGAGCTTGAGGCTACCAGTCAAAAACATCTGGAATTAATCTTACACTCTGGCCCCAGTATCTGGAGCACCAGGCTGTAGCTGAACTCCTCACCTTCTCAAAGAGATCTCTGTAGAAGACCCTATCTACAGGGCCTCCTGCCCATTCTTCCACATGACCTCATTTATTTACTCCATAACCTTTATCACAGTCCTTCACTATCTCCATCACTCATTTACTTGGCTGCGGTCTGCTGCATGCACTGGACGGTGAGGCCCATGTGAGCATGAGCTTGGTGGTTTCGTCTTTGCTGTGTCCTCGGTGTTAACACATAGTGGGTATGTGATAGATGCTTACTGGATAAATCAGTCATCGCTGGGGTGAGGATGGGGGAGGCATGCACATCCATGGTTCTATTCAGCTGTAGCTCTCCACGGGACCATGTCCTGGTCTTGCATGGTGCATAGCGGCCGCGCTTTCTCTCCTTGGCTTCCAGTTGCCCACCGAGTCTGGGACCCTGTCATAACCGGCGGCTCATGGCCGGGGCTCTGACACTCTGCCCAGGTCTTGCCATGCTTTTCCCTGAGGGAGCAGGTTCCTGAGCCCCGCCCGGACCCTCACCATTGTCTGGACTCCTACAACAGCCGGGGTGACTGACAGGAACAGACTGAGCCCTCTTGAATGCATGCAGCTATGACTTGTCTGCACCCTGCTCCTTGCCAGAGGGCCCCTATGGCCAGGACTCACACTCGAGCTAGGGCACTTACAGCAGGCTTCCCAACTGCTTTGATAAGACCAGCCTAACGAGTAGGTTCACGTCTTCTTTTGTCTCTTTCTTCTTCAACAGTACAACCATCATCACCAGCGTCAGCATCTCCACTGTCACCATTCGTGTAGCACAGAGGTTAAGAACTTTGTCTCCTTATCTAGACTTGAATCTTGCCCCTCCACTAGCTCTGTACACTTGGGCCCACTTCTGAGCCTCTCAGAGACTCACTTCCTCATCTATAAAGTGAGGATGAAAATAATATTACCATAAGATATTATTTAGGAGATCCAATAAGAAAATGCATGCCGGGCAATGAGCATAGTGCACAGAGCACTACTACGTCTAATAAATGTTACTACTATTAATATTACCAATATCACCTCATTTCCATTTGTTATATATGAGACTTTACTAGGTCTCTTTTCGCATGGGCTTATGTCTAGTGCAAAGGGTAGACAGTGAACAACCCCATAACAATATGTTTATTTAGAAAACTCACATTTTGCAGACTAAAAATAGCTTGGAAAATCTGGAGAAACTACAGTTCAGCTTCTCAGTCCCCATCCCAGCCACTCCCAGCCTCTTCCCTCATTCTTCCAAACCCTGAGTTAGATATACCCCCAGCATCCCTCATATCAGGCTTGGCCAAATTACCTCCTAGGACCTGCCCCTAGAGGTCTCCCTCTGGTCTACCTGCTCTGCCTCTCCGGGCACCCTCCTGGCCGCAGAAATCCCTCTGGGCAGCGTGGAACTGAGGAATAGCTGCGTCTCTGATGAGCATCTTGCTTTCCTTCAAGCCCAAAAATATACAGTGCAGGATTATCTACCTCAGTAGGAACAGCGTGTCTCCTCGCCGAAGGACAATTTTCACCTAAGTGCATCTTATTTAAGGCTCTAAGAATGGCAGTTAAGCAAATGCAGGAGGAGAAATGCATATGAAAACTATCCATTGAAAGCCTGTGGCTAAACTCATCAACCGCTGAGGGCCGGTTTCTGGGTAATAGTGTGCAATCACCACTCCCCGGGCACAGCCGCAGGCGGGGCGCGAGGCTGCGGGTTTCATTTGCCCTCATAGATTTTCTTTATAGATCAGTTTGATACTAGGCGTTATAAGGTTAATTTTGGATGATTAACTCCTCCGTATCGGGATATTTGATTTAGTTCCCCTTTCAGACACTTTCTCCCCATTGATTTTCAATATTGCACTTTCACAAGTAACAGCCTTCAGCGAGGGATCGGCCAGCAAAGGTTCCCTGCGGCTGCCCAGTCCCCCACACAAATATCCTCCCAAGGTAGGAGGAATAAAGTGCCCAGCTGAGGGAACCCCTGCCTTGTGCCAGTCTGGGTATACCGGCGCAGGCACAGGCAGTGTGAACAGAGTAAGGATTTCAGAGTTCGTTATACCTGGGTTTGAAGTCCAGCCTTGCTGTTGACATGACTGACCTTGACCTTGTGATCACCTTCCTTACTGAGGAGGAACTATAACCCTAGCCTCAGTTCCTCCTCAGTAAGGAAGAATCATGGGTACTTATTCTTTTGGAGCCCAGACTGCAGTTCCTCTTCTTATCGTGCAGGTAACTTGAACGTGCACACCTCTGGCCCTTGGCACATGCTGTTTCCTTTGCCTGTTTCATACTCTGCTTGCCACACACTCCAGATCTCCCCACCCCACACCTCCCCTCCCTGAGTCAGCGCTGGGATTCTGCCCCCTCTCCCACTGGACAGCAAGTTCCAGGAGTCAGGTTGGTGTCTAGGTGATGGACAATCAAAACCACACGGTAAGTGTGTTAGAAAGACCTAAGTTCAAATCTGGGCTGCCCCACTGTGCGTCCTTAGACAAGTCACTCCATTTGCTTGCTTATTAGGGGCAGAGTTGGGTAAGGGGAGCAGAGAGAGCAATAACCTTGTAAGATTATTGTGAGACTGCATGCAAAGCACTCATCCCAGCAACAGGCACATAAAAGGCCTCAATAATAATAACATTCGTTAATGTTAGCGATTATACTAATGACATAACTATCAAATGTAACAATAATTGTAATAACAATTGTAATAATAATAAATTGTGGTAACGGTGATGATGAGGGGTCCTGGTGGTGCAGAAGGAATAACAGAGTGAATCACGGGGGACTTGAAATAGCACAGAGGAGGTACACATATCTGAGTAGGGAGTGGGAGAAAGAAGTTGGGTGGAAATTTCCCAGGAGAAATAACTCCTGAAATGAGTTTGGAAAATAAAGTAAGAACAAGCAAAGAGGATGAGGCAGAGAGTTGGGTCAGGAGTTGAAGGATTTCCTGAGCAGGGGGAAGATCTTTTGCAAAGGTCCTCAGGCCAGAGAGAACACACAACAGGCGACCCATCCCCTGGGTCCTCTGGGTACTTTGCATAATTAAAACCCTCTCCCAACTTTTGAATCAAAATCTGACTCTTGTTCCTCATGCTGTCCAGACCTATGTCCAGCCCTGAAATCATTTCAGAAAGTGCCACCCCTCTTTTCTGCAATTATGTCTGCTTCCTGCTCAGGGCAAGGCTGTCCAGCTCCTCTAAGGCTTCCTTTCAGCCGGTGACTTTGAGTGATTTTGCCCACATTGTTGTCCCACTGCACCTGGGCTTTTGACCTTGATTTCCTGCATATTCCCTGGGGAAGCGTTTGGTGAGTTACTTTCTCCCTGTCCTAACTCTGGCGCAACCTGGGTGTCTGCACATTGCGGGGCCTCCACACTGCACAACCCCAGGGTCACCCTCACCTCATAGAGTTGAGTGCTGTGTGGCCATCCTGTTTAGAGACCTCAAAAGACCAGTGATGACGGGTGACCCTAAGACTGAGTTTCCAAGCCCATAAAAAGCTTGGGCCGCTTCCAAACCATACTCCCAGCCCCTACCTGGCCCTCCAATATTAGGGGCTGTTTGTACTGAATGAGGACTGTTTGCTTGGTCCCATCTAAAGCTTGTGAAATTGAGGTCACTTGGCTCCTAATCAGAGTTCAGACACCAGCTGGGTAAGGGATTTCCTCCCAGAGCTCCATCCCAGAGGCTCAAGTGTGGGAAGACGGCAGTAAATTGTGCACCCACTCAGGTGAGCGTGGTGACGTGGACACTGTGCTGGAGACCCAGGGAGGGGGGCAGGCAGAGGTCCAGGGGAGACAGCCAGGAGGGGAGTTTACAGTCAGCGAATATCCTACTGCCCAAGGTCATAGTTGTCATCATGCTACTCAGGCGCCACCTGCAGAACGACATCTCCATCTGTAATACAAGCCCATCGATGTTCACTGTTTTTGATTTGTGTCTATGCCCAAAACAGCAGGTAAGTAAAACACTAAAGTCATTCATAATTTCTAAAACTGCTCATGATGGTTCATGAATAATGATTGCTTTTCGCTGGCTTCATCACAGAGAACTGATTAAAATAATATCTGAAAGTTGCTTTGTCTTCTCTAAATGTCTCCCTTCTGGGAAACTAACTCTTCTCCATCTCTGCGCTTGTGAATTCAGGGGTGCTGAATCTTTCCCCTGGTTATGGGGACGGGCATATGACTGAGATCAGAGGCTGTAAGGTTTGTAACCCTGGACATCGCCTGAGCTCTGAGTGGTGATGAAGGTATCCCTTTCCCGTGCAATCCCTACTTTAGGGAGAAGCTGGTCTGAAGTTCCAAGTAGCCATCTTTGCCTCCACCTGGAGACAGACCACCTGAGAATGAAGCCTAGAAGGAAGGAACCACAACCAATAACCAGGAAGAGACTTGTTAACACATAAATTCGGAATCTGGCTATTCTCACCTTGGATGTTCCCAATTCCTGAGCCACCAGTGAATTCCTGTTTTAATTAAAGACTGATTGAGTTGCATTTGCATTGCTTGCACCCAAAGATTCCTGATAAGACACCACTCCTAAAATGAAGGGATCCAGGATCTTGGAGAGCAGGGAGTTAGAGGAGAGTCTGGGGGCTGGGTTGATGGCTGGATACGGAATAAACACGGCAGAATTCTGAACTTGATTTTTAAAAAGGCATTGATACCAAGTTCCTGGAAATTGTGGAGTAACGAGAACACTTTAGACCAAGGTTTGATGATGCTAAGATTTCGGTGGTCTTCCTGCTGTGTGAATTCCATCTTCTCCTCAAACTTTCAGGAGCCTCTTTTATACGCACTCAATTAGATTAATGGCTTGAAGACAAATCAAGGGGGGAAAATCCCTATTCCATCAAAGACCCAATAAACACAGAGCCTGCAGAGGAGGTGAGAGAACATTTGTATGAGTTTAAGAATATATCGAGAATGGTTCTGTAGTCCCCATAGGATGTTAAAAGCTGCAAGAAAAAGAGAAAAACCGGATAATCTGCATAATCATATTTTTGGAGCCCAAGAGAGAGCTAAGGATAGAAGGAAAATATGGGTTACAAAAGTCTAAAAAGCAAGAAGCCCCTCTGAGGAGAGATGGGACTCAAAAATGGTTACATCTTTGGCAGAGCATAGCAGGGAGGGGTGATCACCATAAAAGAGAGTAAGAATGAGACAATCAAAATTTTAAAGATTTTTAAGGACCAAGTCAGGGCAAGCATGGGAGTTTATAATTCTTGGGTGCTCCTAGACCTAAGGGGAGTCTGTACCCGCTGATGAGATTTGTTCCATGGGTCTCCAGTGGTCTTTCATCAGGACCCCTTCAGTGTCTCAGGCCCATGGAGCCTGCCAAAGTTTGAGAGTGGAAGAAGCATGTGAAGAAGCCATCTACACGGTAGGCCGTCCGTGAGGACAAAGTGGTGATGGCCTGCCACTTGAGACAGGCATGAAGTCCCTGAACTGCACACCTTCTCCTGATATAGAGCTAAAGCAACATTCCACTGTGACAATTGCAAGCACTGCCCATGTTGAGTCCTGACCTTCCTCTGGACACAATACTGAACGTGTATGGCAGGTGGGCTGTAAAACCTCCCTGTCATCTGGCTCTGCCTTGACACTGGAAAAATATCAAATGCAGCTGGAGGAGGGATAGAAAATCTACCACCTCCATACTCACCAACACTAGACAAAAGCCATCTGCTGCTGTTACAGCAGCAGAAAGCCTTCTTTGAACAAGGCACAGTTTAACTGTTATGGGGTAGAGGTTTGGAGGACAGGAAACCTGCCTGTGCTCTAGACCCTACTTGGCAAAAGTTGTTTGTCATGGTGGAGGAGCAGGAATGCTGGGAAAGTCCCACATCTGAAGCTCAGATGCACAAATCTACCTAAGACAAAGGCTGGAGCAGGATATCTGAGAAAATGCTTGCCCACCACAGCCTTCTATGAGCAACAGAAGTCAGATGCTACATATTAGGGCAAGACCATAAAGAAAGACCCCTTCTTTGGAGCAGTTCTGTAGGGTGTAAGACACATACTGGAAAACCCTTTAGAACTTTATGCCTCAAGTTAAGCATAAGTCAGTGGCTACTGGAGGAATTTGAAGATTATGTTACACTGAAGTTAATCATAGTAATGACAACAACAGAACTAAACCAAGTTCAGCTATCTACTAGATTGACTCAACACCCAGTACTGAATATCTGATGGAAGAAGAGGCCCATTTCCAGATATAAATATAATTCACTTCAGTCTCTCTGGTTGTTTTACATACAGTGTTCAGCATTCAATAAAAATTATGAAACACACAAAAAAGTTATAAAAAAGAAGACTCACTGTCAAAAGATAAAATGGTCAAAAGAAACAGACCCTCAGGGGGTACAGATATTGTAACTATCAGACAGGGATTTTACAACCATGATTAACATGTTAAAGGCTCAAGGGGAAAGACAAGATGCATGAACAGATGAGAAGTTCAGCAGAGATGGAAACTATAAGATGAAATGAAAATGAGGAACATGATATCAGAAATTAATAATCCTTTCAACAGGCCTACAAGCAGAATGGATGTAGCAGAGGAAATAATTCGTTCACTTGAATATAGGTTAATACTTAACCAAACTGAAAAAGTAAGGAAAATAGTAAAGACGTGGAAGAAGAGGAGGAGAAAGAGAGGAAGAGGGGGAGGGGGAGAGGGAGGAGGAAGCGAAGGAGGAGAAGGAGCTTTGATTTCTCCAGGGAAATTAATACTGGCCATCTTGCTTGCTGTTGCAAAGCTTTAAGACTTCCCTAAAGGCCTTCACTCCCTTTGCAAATGGCTGGCCCCTCTGAAATTCACAGCCTACAGACTTAGGACCCTCTCTCTGACAGGTGGAGCTTGCCATGCTTTAGCGGTGAGCTTGGGTGCCATGAACTCATAGATTGAAATGTCGTGGGTTGATCTCCTAACTACAATAGTCAGCTTTTACGGCATAGACAACAGTCTCAAAACCTCAATGGCTTTTAGGTCTGCAAGTCAATTTCAGTACAGTTGACCTGGGCTGGGTTCAGCTAGGTAGCTCTGTTTCAAGCTGCAAGTCAACTAGGTAGAGGTTGAGTTCAGTCTGTTCCATGTATCCTGTCCTCCTTGTACCAGCAGCCACCGGGGGCATGTGTTACAGAAAAAGATATACATGACACTCATTGAAGATGGGAATGCAGACTTTCTTAAAGGGGGGCCATTGTGATAGGGGTAGGGACCACCACAAGGGGGGTCTTGCAGTCGGAAAGAGAGATTGGACTTAACTCTGAATGCAACAAGGACAAGAGGGAATATGTGGCCAAGGCCCAGGGCAGGGAGTCAGTGGATGGAAAGTTATTAAAAGTGAACATCAAGGCTGGGGGGGGCGGGGGGAGGAATTCTGGCTAATCTGACCTAAAAGGATTCTTGCTGATGGCAGGCCAGGGTGATCAGATATCACCCATCACCCGGGGGCTGGTGAAGGATGAAGAACCTGATCAGATACTGAAGGGGTTCAGATAAGGAGGGTGGTGGATTCTGGCTAAACCAACAGCAGGAGTCCTGTTAAAGTTGGACAATGTAGAGATGGACAGGGGAATCCAAAAGCTGAGGCCTAGTTTAAAAGTTCGGGGAAGGCTGAGTGGATTGTGGTCAAGGAGAGAATCGTCATCACCTGGTTGCATGGCACATCACCAGAACAGCAGAGGCAGACCCAGACACAAGAGCATGATTCTGGCCTCTTCTTTTGCCACATCTGAATATCAGTCTTTGTGCAAAGAGAGTCACATAGTCACGTCCAGAATCAGTGGTGTGGGAGAAATATACTCCTCCTATATTACTTTTTAAAAAATTCAACATCTTACACTTTGAACCTGTTGCCTCCTGTAGAAATGTACTATTACCTCTGACCCAACAGTGCTTCTGTGACATTTAAATGAGATAAAAAATACACACACTTTAGCCCATTGCTCATACTAGATGTTCAATGTGTGCATTTTTTTCCCACCAATTTATTCATTTAATGAATGTCTATAGTGGGACCCACTGGCACAGAATTTTAAGAGAATTATTGTTATGCAAAGCTCCAGCATGTTGGGGAGAAAGTGAGAAACCTGCAGAATGATCTTTTAGTGAGGAATGGTTTTGTAACACCTAACACTCCTCCTGAAATTCAGATTTAATTAAACCTGTCAAGACGTTCCTCACCAAAGCCGGGCAGCAGGAAAGTCAATGGCAGATGAAAATCACAATACCACTGTCCAGCCCAGAGGGGCATGGTGGTTCTGTCTGTCTCAGCCCAGCCTCCTCATGCAGGTTTGATATCTGGGAAGTGTCTTCAGGGCAGTTTTGCAACAGAGCATATTTAGCTAAGATTAGCAGTCAGAGAGGGGTTGTACTGCTTAAACGTTGAACCAATGTGACCGCGGAGGCACATTCTAGAAGTCTGACTGGCTGTGTCTTGGACATGAGCCACAGTTCTATCTGCTGCACTGCGAAGATTTCAGTAGGTGGCAATACCAGGCCTCTGGTTTTGTTGTCAACAACAGTGTGATGGTAAATTCAGGAAGAGCCAGGTTTTGGTAGTTGTCATTAAGACTTTCAGCCTGAAGGCTTCAGGCTTATGAATACCATCTCCGGCCGTAAGACAACCAGCCCCTTTGAAGGTGAGCAAGCCCTCCAGGGAGGTTGCCAAATAAAAGACAGAATTCCCAGCTAAACTTGAATTTCAGATAAACAACAACATGGAATATTTTAGTCATTTGTACTTTTATACTAAAGGACTATTGGTTGTTTACCTGAAACTCAAACTTTACTGGGTGTTCTGAAATTTTTTTTTTTTTTTTACAATTTATTTTATTTTAGTATCATTAACCTACAATTACATGAGCAATATTGTGGTGATTAAACTACCCCC